>OZ024856.1:57195801-57440801 GCA_964017155.1 Oasisia sp. SBJ-2009 | reverse complement strand
AAACAACCACACACAAACAACCACACACACACACACACACACACACACACACACACACACACACACACACACACACACACACACACATATATATATATATACACACATACATACATACTGCCGCTGTTATCTTTGCTGTCTCTCCTGTTTGCAGTCCGTTGGCTGTGCGACAACTCAACGACCAGATGATGCAGCTGGAGCGAGCCTTCATCGACCCGCTCGGTCTGCCCGGCCGTCCACTCACACGGTAAGTCCTTCCGTCCACTCACACGGTCAGTCCTTCCGTCCACTCACACGGTCAGTCCTTCCGTCCACTCACATGGTCAGTCCTTCCGTCCACTCACACGGTCAGTCCTTCCGTCCACTAACACGGTCAGTCCTTCCGTCCACTCACACGGTCAGTCCTTCCGTCCACTCACACGGTCAGTCCTTCCGTCCACTCACACGGTCAGTCCTTCCGTCCACTCACACGGTCAGTCCTTCCGTCCACTCACACGGTCAGTCCTTCCGTCCACTAACACAGTCAGTCCTTCCGTCCACTCACACGGTCAGTCCTTCCGTCCACTCACACGGTCAGTCCTTCCGTCCACTCACACGGTCAGTCCTTCCGTCCACTCACACGGTCAGTCCTTCCGTCCACTCACACGGTCAGTCCTTCCGGCCACTCACACGGTCAGTCCTTCCGTCCACTCACACGGTCAGTCCTTCCGGCCACTCACACGGTCAGTCCTTCCATCCACTCACACGGTCAGTCATTCCGTCCTCTCACACGGTCAGTCCTTCCGTCCACTAACACGGTCAGTCCTTCCGTCCACTCATACGGTCAGTCCTTCCGTCCACTCACATGGTCAGTCCTTCCGTCCACTCACACGGTAAGTCCTTCCGTCCACTCACACGGTCAGTCCTTCCGTCCACTCACACGGTCAGTCCTTCCGTCCACTCACACGGTCAGTCCTTCCGTCCACTCACACGGTCAGTCCTTCCGTCCACTCACACGGTCAGTCCTTCCGTCCACTCACACGGTCAGTCCTTCCGTCCACTCACACGGTCAGTCCTTCCGTCCACTCACACGGTCAGTCCTTCCGTCCACTAACACGGTCAGTCCTTCCGTCCACTCACACGGTCAGTCCTTCCGTCCACTCACACGGTCAGTCCTTCCGTCCACTCACACGGTCAGTCCTTCCGTCCACTCACACGGTCAGTCCTTCCGTCCACTCACACGGTCAGTCCTTCCGTCCACTCACACGGTCAGTCTTTCCGTCCACTCACACGGTCAGTCCTTCCGTTCACTCACACGGTCAGTCATTCCATCCTCTCACATGGTCAGTCCTTCCGTCCACTCACACGGTCAGTCCTTCCGTCCACTCACACGGTCAGTCCTTCCGGCCACTCACACGGGCAGTCCTTCCGGCCACTCACACGGTCAGTCCTTCCGGCCACTCACACGGTCAGTCCTTCCATCCACTCACACGGTCAGTCCTTCCGTCCTCTCACACGGTCAGTCCTTCCGTCCACTAACACGGTCAGTCCTTCCGGCCACTCACACGGTCAGTCCTTCCGTCCACTCACACGGTCAGTCCTTCCGGCCACTCACACGGTCAGTCCTTCCATCCACTCACACGGTCAGTCCTTCCGTCCTCTCACACGGTCAGTCCTTCCGTCCACTAACACGGTCAGTCCTTCCGTCCACTCACACGGTCAGTCCTTCCGTCCACTCACACGGTCAGTCCTTCCGGCCACTCACACGGTCAGTCCTTCCGGCCACTCACACGGTCAGTCCTTCCGGCCACTCACACGGTCAGTCCTTCCATCCACTCACACGGTCAGTCCTTCCGTCCTCTCACACGGTCAGTCCTTCCGTCCACTCACACGGTCAGTCCTTCCGGCCACTCACACGGTCAGTCCTTCCGTCCACTCACACGGTCAGTCCTTCCGTCCACTCACACGGTCAGTCCTTCCGTCCACTCACACGGTCAGTCCTTCCGTCCACTCACACGGTCAGTCCTTCCGGCCACTCACACGGTCAGTCCTTCCGTCCACTCACACGGTCAGTCCTTCCGTTCACTCACACGGTCAGTCATTCCGTCCACTCACACGGTCAGTCCTTCCGTCCACTCACACGGTCAGTCCTTCCGTCCACACACACGGTCAGTCCTTCCGTCCACTCACACGGTCAGTCCTTCCGTCCACTCACACGGTCAGTCCTTCCGTCCACTCACACGGTCAGTCCTTCCGTCCACTAACACGGTCAGTCCTTCCGTCCACTCACACGGTCAGTCCTTCCGTCCACTCACACGGTCAGTCCTTCCGTCCACTCACACGGTCAGTCCTTCCGTCCCCTCACACGGTCAGTCCTTCCGTCCACTCACACGGTCAGTCCTTCCGTCCACTCACACGGTCAGTCCTTCCGTCCACTCACACGGTCAGTCCTTCCGTCCACTCACACGGTCAGTCCTTCCGTCCACTCACACGGTCAGTCCTTCCGTCCACTCACACGGTCAGTCCTTCCGTCCACTCACACGGTCAGTCCTTCCGTCCACTCACACGGTCAGTCCTTCCGTCCACTCACACGGTCAGTCCTTCCGTCCACTCACACGGTCAGTCCTTCCGGCCACTCACACGGTCAGTCCTTCCGTCCACTCACACGGTCAGTCCTTCCGGCCACTCACACGGTCAGTCCTTCCATCCACTCACACGGTCAGTCATTCCGTCCTCTCACACGGTCAGTCCTTCCGTCCACTAACACGGTCAGTCCTTCCGTCCACTCATACGGTCAGTCCTTCCGTCCACTCACATGGTCAGTCCTTCCGTCCACTCACACGGTAAGTCCTTCCGTCCACTCACACGGTCAGTCCTTCCGTCCACTCACACGGTCAGTCCTTCCGTCCACTAACACGGTCAGTCCTTCCGTCCACTCACACGGTCAGTCCTTCCGTCCACTCACACGGTCAGTCCTTCCGTCCACTCACACGGTCAGTCCTTCCGTCCACTCACACGGTCAGTCCTTCCGTCCACTCACACGGTCAGTCCTTCCGTCCACTAACACGGTCAGTCCTTCCGTCCACTCACACGGTCAGTCCTTCCGTCCACTCACACGGTCAGTCCTTCCGTCCACTCACACGGTCAGTCCTTCCGTCCACTCACACGGTCAGTCCTTCCGTCCACTCACACGGTCAGTCCTTCCGTCCACTCACACGGTCAGTCTTTCCGTCCACTCACACGGTCAGTCCTTCCGTTCACTCACACGGTCAGTCATTCCATCCTCTCACATGGTCAGTCCTTCCGTCCACTCACACGGTCAGTCCTTCCGTCCACTCACACGGTCAGTCCTTCCGGCCACTCACACGGGCAGTCCTTCCGGCCACTCACACGGTCAGTCCTTCCGGCCACTCACACGGTCAGTCCTTCCATCCACTCACACGGTCAGTCCTTCCGTCCTCTCACACGGTCAGTCCTTCCGTCCACTAACACGGTCAGTCCTTCCGGCCACTCACACGGTCAGTCCTTCCGTCCACTCACACGGTCAGTCCTTCCGGCCACTCACACGGTCAGTCCTTCCATCCACTCACACGGTCAGTCCTTCCGTCCTCTCACACGGTC
Source organism: Oasisia sp. SBJ-2009 (assembly GCA_964017155.1). Classification (NCBI taxonomy): domain Eukaryota; kingdom Metazoa; phylum Annelida; class Polychaeta; order Sabellida; family Siboglinidae; genus Oasisia; species Oasisia sp. SBJ-2009. The sequence goes on along the minus strand of OZ024856.1, from coordinate 57,437,201 downwards.
AGTCCTTCCGTCCACTAACACGGTCAGTCCTTCCGTCCACTCACACGGTCAGTCCTTCCGTCCACTCACACGGTCAGTCCTTCCGGCCACTCACACGGTCAGTCCTTCCGGCCACTCACACGGTCAGTCCTTCCGGCCACTCACACGGTCAGTCCTTCCATCCACTCACACGGTCAGTCCTTCCGTCCTCTCACACGGTCAGTCCTTCCGTCCACTCACACGGTCAGTCCTTCCGGCCACTCACACGGTCAGTCCTTCCGTCCACTCACACGGTCAGTCCTTCCGTCCACTCACACGGTCAGTCCTTCCGTCCACTCACACGGTCAGTCCTTCCGTCCACTCACACGGTCAGTCCTTCCGGCCACTCACACGGTCAGTCCTTCCGTCCACTCACACGGTCAGTCCTTCCGTTCACTCACACGGTCAGTCATTCCGTCCACTCACACGGTCAGTCCTTCCGTCCACTCACACGGTCAGTCCTTCCGTCCACACACACGGTCAGTCCTTCCGTCCACTCACACGGTCAGTCCTTCCGTCCACTCACACGGTCAGTCCTTCCGTCCACTCACACGGTCAGTCCTTCCGTCCACTAACACGGTCAGTCCTTCCGTCCACTCACACGGTCAGTCCTTCCGTCCACTCACACGGTCAGTCCTTCCATCCACTCACACGGTCAGTCCTTCCGTCCCCTCACACGGTCAGTCCTTCCGTCCACTCACACGGTCAGTCCTTCCGTCCACTCACACGGTCAGTCCTTCCGTCCACTCACACGGTCAGTCCTTCCGTCCACTCACACGGTCAGTCCTTCCGTCCACTCACACGGTCAGTCCTTCCGTCCACACACACGGTCAGTCCTTCCGTCCACTCACACGGTCAGTCCTTCCGTCCACTCACACGGTCAGTCCTTCCGTCCACTCACACGGTCAGTCTTTCCGTCCACTCACACGGTAAGTCCTTCCGTCCACTCACACGGTCAGTCCTTCCGTCCACTCACACGGTCAGTCCTTCCGTCCACTCACACGGTCAGTCCTTCCGTCCACTCACACGGTCAGTCCTTCCGTCCACTCACACGGTCAGTCCTTCCGTCCACTCACACGGTCAGTCCTTCCGTCCACTCACACGGTCAGTCCTTCCGTCCACTCACACGGTCAGTCCTTCCGTCCACACACACGGTCAGTCCTTCCGTCCACTCACACGGTCAGTCCTTCCGTCCACTCACACGGTCAGTCCTTCCGTCCACTCACACGGTCAGTCCTTCCGTCCACTCACACGGTCAGTCCTTCCGTCCACTCACACGGTAAGTCCTTCCGTCCACTCACACGGTCAGTCCTTCCGTCCACTCACACGGTCAGTCCTTCCGTCCACTCACACGGTCAGTCCTTCCGGCCACTCACACGGTCAGTCCTTCCGTCCACTCACACGGTCAGTCCTTCCGTCCACTCACACGGTCAGTTCTTCCGTCCACTAACACGGTCAGTCCTTCCGTCCACCATCACGGTCAGGCCTTCGTTGACTTATTTAGCTTAGTATGTTTCCGTATCCCGTGAACAGACACTAGCGTTTCCAGAAATGTTACAACACTTGGATATCTATATATCTATCTATCTATCTATATATCTATCTATCTATCTATCTATATAAATATATATATATATATATATATATATATATATATATATATATATATTTACATAATATATATAGTATAATATATGTATATATATATAAACATTATACATATATATATATATATATATATGAATATATGTGTGTGTATGTGTGTGTGTGTTCATATATATATATATATATATATATATATATATATATATATATATATACAACTGTATATATACGTATATATATATATATATATATATATATATATATATATATATATATATATATATATATATATATATATATATATATATATATATATATATATATATATATATATATATATATATATATATATATATACATCATCATGCTGTCGGTCGCGATGCAACAAAGACTGCTTCCATCACTTGACTATTGATCTCCAGTTATCTCTCTGTTGTGAGAGTGATGTCCATGAGTCGGTCTTTGCGTCTTTCAGCTTCATGTTTCTCTTGGTGGTATCCTTGAACCGGATACGAGAGAGCCCTCTCTTTCTGTGACCAGAAGACAGTTGAGAGTAGAGAATTTGCTTTGGTAGCCTATCTGGTGACAACCTCATGAGATGTCCAGTCCACCGGAGATTCTTTCTGATCAGACGATCTTCCATATATGACAGCCTTGTCCGTTCGAGTATGTCCTTGTTTGTCACTTTGTCGATCCAAATTATCCTCATGATCGATCGCAGATGCCGCATCATGAAGGCATGCAGCTTTTTCACCTGTCGTCTGTACACTGTCCAGGCTTCGGCTCCGTATAGGAGGGTGGACAGCACGATTGCACGTTTGTTTCAATTAAGCATGATATACTCCTCTCGGGTTCTTGTAGAGTTGGGTTGGTACAGTATCTCGGCCTTGTTGATGTTAATCTTCAGCCGAACGTCTTTGATGCGTCGGAGAAAACATCCATTGTTTTCTGCATCTTTTCAACAGAGTGTGCAACCAGTGCACTGTCATATGCGAATAGCAGCTCTCTCACCAGAATCCGAGTAGTCTTGGTCTTCGCTCTGAAGTGTGCAACGTTGAATAGGTCAACGCTCTGTCTGGACTTCATGTAGACGCCATCCCCCATGTCTCGGAAAGCCTCGCTGAGCAATGCTGATAGATAGGAAGATGGCGAAGAGCGTGGGGGCCAGTACACAACCTTGCTTGACCCCATGTGTCACACTGAACGATTCGGAGACTTCCCCTCCAACACTAACATTTGCCATCATTCCGGTATGTAGAGCCTCGATCATAGTTATGAACTTCTCTGGGCATCCATACTTCCTCAGTAGCTGCCATAGTCCTGTCCTCCCAACTGTAACGAACGCCTTACAGAAGTCGACAAATACCATGTATAGTGGTCGGTCCTGCTCAATGCACTTTTCTTTCTTGTAGCTGTCGGAGACAAAATATCATATCCACGGTGCTCCGGTTACCTCTGAAGCCACATTGTGTCTCCGGAAGTACCTCTGGTGTTATGTGGGTAGAGAGTCTGTTGAGGAGAATCCTGGCAAAGGTCTTGCCTGCTATCGACCGAAGAGAGATTTCTCTATAGTTCCCACAGTCTATTCGGTCACCTTTCTTGTAGATGGTTACAATACTGGCATCCTTCCACGCTTGTGGTACAGAACCCATCTCCCAGGCATTGATGATTAGTTGGTGCAGTCTGCTGAATAGATTGTCTCCTCCGTGCTTCCATACTTCAGCAGAAATTCCATCTCCCCCTTGCTTTACCATCTTTCAGGCCGGCAATTGCTCTAGCCTTCTTAGCCATGGTTGGACTCTCATCGAGGCTTGTCTTTGTAATGCGCTGCGGGATGTTGTCCAGAGCTTCGTGGTCTATGTCGCCAGGTACGTTGAGTAGCTTCTGGAAGTGTTCACTCCATCTTGCCACAACTCTCTTGCTATCAGAGAAGGTCTCCAATCCATCTGTTAATTTCAGGTGAACAGGTCCCTTCTTCTTGGGTCCCCACACTTCCTGTAATCCATTGTAGAAGCCCTTCGTGTTGTTTCTGTCAGCAGTTCTCTGCAGCTCCACTGCCTTCCTTTCCCATCAATCTGATTTCAGTACACGGGTGCGTTTTGGTAACAGTTTGCAAGCATCTTTGTATGCTGCAGTGGTGGATCTAGTGCTCCTGGTTTGCAACATTCTCTGGTGGGTTTGATCTCTTCTGCTTATAAGAGTCTGTAGCTCCTGGTCGTTGGGGTCGAACCAGTCCTGGTGTTTTCTGTCTGGCTTGCCAAGATATGTACACAACCTGCTGCAGAGCTGCCAACTCCTCGTCTGGTGTAGAGCTTTCTTCTCCTCCCATTGGGCGAGAACACTGTCCATCTCCTGCTGAAAACTCTCCCTGTGGCTAATGGTACTTAGTTATGCTGTGTTGAGCTTGGTCGGCTTACTTGTCCCATGCCTGTTGTTCTTTGTTCAGTTGTACATTTCATGTAAGCTGCTAGCAAAACGTTTTGAAGAGCTGCTGACTTTTGCAAGTTACTAGCGGCACTCTCGGGGAACAAATAGAGTTCTCACACCAGCAAGAACATGTCAAGACAGGCGCAAACTATTTGTCCCTCGCTGGTCGATAGTTGTTGGGAGTTCCATACATCAACTGCCGTTGATGCTGCCACAGTGACATGGTTTTCTGGTTAGGGTTTGCTCCCTTAGCCTTCGTTTCTGTCAAGAACCTGTACCACTAGGCAGTGGTTTACAACTGTGCATGGCAGGGGCGTCAAATTCCCTGAGGTATTGTAATACCTGGGGTACTGCAACACCTGCATACCATATATATATATATATATATATATATATATATATATATATATATATATATATATATATATATATATATATATATATATATATATATATATATATAAATATATATATATATAAATAAATATATATATAAATAAATAAATAATATCATAGTTTACTGATGATCCATTATGCAGGAGAATGTTAGACTACTGCCAGGCATGATAACTTTCTCTAGAGAACTGTATAAACAGTACTTGAACAGTGTACAGCGTAAAATCGTATAGTTGCGTAGAGCCACTTACCGTGTACTCAATGTGACAAAGCTATTTCACGCGCAGCGCCACACATTTGGAGTGGGAATTGGGGAGCATGTCTACATTTATGTTGTGTGCGTGTGCGTGTGCGTGTGCGTGTGCGTGTGCGTGTGCGTGTGCGTGTGCGTGTGCGTGTGCGTGTGCGTGTGCGTGTGCGTGTGCGTGTGCGTGTGCGTGTGCGTGTGCGTGTGCGTGTGCGTGTGCGTGTGCGTGTGCGTGTGCGTGTGCGTGTGCGTGTGCGTGTGCGTGTGCGTGTGCGTGTGCGTGTGCGTGTGCGTGTGCGTGTGCGTGTGCGTGTGCGTGTGCGTGTGCGTGTGCGTGTGCGTGTGCGTGTGCGTGTGCGTGTGCGTGTGCGTGTGCGTGTGCGTGTGCGTGTGCGTGTGCGTGTGCGTGTGCGTGTGCGTGTGCGTGTGCGTGTGCGTGTGCGTGTGCGTGTGCGTGTGCGTGTGCGTGTGCGTGTGCGTGTGCGTGTGCGTGTGCGTGTGCGTGTGCGTGTGCGTGTGCGTGTGCGTGTGCGTGTGCGCGCGCGCGCGCGCGCGCGTGTCTGTGGACGTGATCCGCAACTTCCACTCCTTCGTCGTACTACATACTTCTGGAATGTTCACGTCTATGCAGTCATTTTTTATAAAAGCACTCTGTAATAATAACAATCACATGTGCTCATTCATTAAACTACTGTTAATATTTACCCAACAAGTGTTGCTTTGAAAAGTAAATTTACTGCATTAACATATGTGAATTTAGCACAACCCGACAACCCGAAGTTAACTCACCCGCCGAAGTTGCTGTAACAGAAGTGTTTTGTTTCAGAAACGTTGTATTCGCGCCGAGTCTACGCAATCAGTATGCAGGTTCGAGTTTTCCGGGACTCACTGACGCCCTGTTCGAGATCTCGCGAGATCCGGACCAGGAGGCAAGATGGCATGAAGTCAGCAAGCAACTGGCTGTCGTCACGTACTTCATAGACACCGCCGCCGTGTCGCTGCAGAAGCCTGTTGATTTGTGAAGAGGGCAGAAAGACGCCTATATTATGAGGCTTAGTTTACACACATGGGTGTGTCGAAGGTCTTGGATTTGAGCAATGAGGAGAACAGTGTAGGTTTATGTGAAGCAAAATTATTTAGATTTAGCATATGTACACACCTAGTGGTATTTTTAATGTCGAAGTAATTTACTTAAGCATGAATGCTAAGGCATGGCGTGAAGGTGCCCTCGTTCATTATTAGAATTGTGATGTGATACTTTTGATATGCCAGATAAGTGTGTAATGTAAGTAGTTTCGCAACGACATGTAGACGTTTTGTTGTTATTTAAAGCTGGACTCCAGAAGTGATACTGGCATCGATACAGACAACGGAGCCATCTCAAAATATCGACGTTCGATATCAAACGAAACTACCATATGTGATAAGATGGTTATGAGATGACCCTTAATGAACAAGTGTTTGATGAATAACCACGGACTTATAAATGTTCGTTGTATGATTTATAACTGTATATTCTCCCAAAGGGGTTCCAGCAATAATAATAATAATAATACACTTTATTTAGACACTAAAATCCAAAGTACAAACTCTGTTCGGTAGTGTTGACAACATTAAAATATCTTAAGAAATAAATAAAATAAAAGTACCAGTAAACATATGAGTACGTTTGTCTAAATCAGTGTTGTACAGAACTACAAGAGAAACTCAAACTAAACAGAGATGGCATTGTTATAGTCTATATCATATGTCAATGTAGTCATATACATACATATACATATATATGTATATAAAGTAGCAGAATAAATAAATATATAATAATATACATAGTACTTAATTATTTACAAATTACTACAGCAATATAATAGTTGTGTCAATTGTAATTATAAAAACTCAAATATATGTTAATTTGTAAACTTTTAATTAATTAATAATTAAAATGACATGCTGGTTGAGCTGTAAATATTGTCTGCATAGATCAGACAGAACGATTCCACAACAGCTAGTCAGAATGTAGCCGTCATTATGTTTGTTACCTGGGCTCAGATCATAGATACGCGATTCGTCCGCCATTATAAAAATGAGCATTTGGTGGATTGGATGAATTTCTGTGCAATGTGGAGTGACGTTTTTGTAAAGCATACATGCATCACAGCAAAAACATTATGGCAGTTGTCAGTCTGTTACTAGATGCTTAGAAACACACGTGACATGGTGTTTGTAATGTTAATGTGGTTGCAAAGAGCTGTCTGACTGTTACTGGCAGTACCGAGTAGATGTTGAGTTTGAAATTCATCTTTGAACAACTACAAAGGGTTGCTATACACAGTACACATGTCACTTGACGTTATTTTCCTATTTTGAAATTGAGTAAAAAAAATGTTTTAAGTTGCAAATGGTTCGTCACTCTTTCACCTGGTACCGTAACCCCTTTGGATGGTTGGGGCTCCACTGACGACTTTTCACTTGCGCTTTCTACATTTCACAACCTCGAGTCGGCAAACTCCAGCACTGTCAACTCTCTGGTATTGTCTTCCTACCTCTTCTTCTGGCCACCTCTTCTTCTGTCCACCTCTTCTTCTCTCCACCTCTTCTTCTGTCCACCTCTTCTTCTGTCCACCTCTTCTTCTGTCCACCTCTTCTTTTACCCACCTCTTCTTTTGTCCACCTCTTCTTTTGTCCACCTCTTCTTTTGTCCACCTCTTCTTTTGTCCACCTCTTCTTTTGTTCAACTGTTCTTCTGTCCACCTTTTCTTCTGTCCACCTCTTCTTTTGTCCACTTCTTCTTCTGTCCACCTCTTCTTTTGTCCACCTCTGCTTTTGTCCACTTATACTTCTGTCCACTTATTCTTCTGTCCACTTATTCTTCTGTCCACTTATTCTTCTGTCCACTTATTCTTCTGTCCACTTATTCTTCTGTCCACTTATTCTTCTGTCTACTTATTATTTTGTCCACTTATTCTTCTGTCCACTTATTCTTCTGTCCACTTATTCTTCTGTCCACCTCTGCTTTTGTCCACTTATTCTTCTGTCCACTTATTCTTCTGTCCTCTTATTCTTCTGTCCACTTATTCTTTTGTCCACTTATTCTTCTGTCCACTTATTCTTCTGTCCACTTATTCTTCTGTCCACCTCTTCTTCTGTCCACTTCTTCTTTTGTCCACCTCTTCTTCTGTCCACGTCTTCTTTTGTCCACCTCCTCTTCTGTCCACCTCTTCTTCTGTCCACCTCTTCGTTTGTCCACCTCTTCTTTTGTTCACCTCTTCTTCTGTCCACCTCTTCTTCTGTCCACCTCTTCTTTTGTCCACCTCTTCTTCTGTCCACCTCTTCTTCTATCCACCTCTTCTTTTGTCCACCTCTTCTTCTGTCCACCTCTTCTTCTGTCCACCTCTTCTTTTGTCCACCTCTTCTTCTGTCCACCTCTTCTTCTGTCCACCTCTTCTTTTGTCCACCTCTTCTTCTGTCCACTTATTCTTCTGTCCACCTCTTCTTCTGTCCACCTCTTCTTCTGTCCACCTCTTCTTTTGTCCACTTCTTCTTCTGTCCACCTCTTCTTTTGTCCACCTCTTCTTTTGTTCACCTCTTCTTCTGTCCACCTCTTCTTCTGTCCACCTCTTCTTTTGTCCACCTCTTCTTCTGTCCACCCCTTCTTCTGTCCACCTCTTCTTTTGTCCACCTCTTCTTCTGTCCACCTCTTCTTCTGTCCACCTCTTCTTCTGTCCACCTCTTCTTCTGAACACCTCTTCTTTTGTCCACCTCTTCTTCTGTCCACCTCTTCTTTTGTCCACCTCTTCTTCTGTACACCTCTTCTTCTGTCCACCTCTTCTTTTGTCCACCTCTTCTTCTGTACACCTCTTCTTCTGTCCACCTCTTCTTTTGTCCACCTCTTCTTCTGTCCACCTCTTCTTTTGTCCACCTCTTCTTCTATCCACCTCTTCTTTTGTCCTCCTCTTCTTCTGTCCACCTCTTCTTCTGTCCACCTCTTCTTTTGTTTACCTCTTCTTCTGTCCACCTCTTCTTCTGTCCACCTCTTCTTCTGTCCACCTCTTCTTCTGTCCACCTCTTCTTCTGTCCACCTCTTCTTTTGTTTACCTCTTCTTCTGCCCACCTCTTCTTGTGTCCACCTCTTCTTCTGTCCACCTCTTCTTCTGTCCACCTCTTCTTTTGTCCACCTCTTCTTTTGTCCACCTCTTCTTTTGTCCACTTATTCTTCTGTCCACTTCTTCTTTTGTCCACCTCTTCTTTTGTCCACTTATTCTTCTGTCCACCTCTTCTTTTGTCCACCTCTTCTTTTGTTCACCTCTTCTTTTGTCCACTTATTCTTTTGTCCACTTATTCTTCTGTCCACTTATTCTTCTGTCCACTTATTCTTTTGTCCACTTATTCTTCTGTCCACCTCTTCTTCTGTCCACCTCTTCTTCTGTCCACTTATTCTTTTGTCCACTTATTCTTCTGTCCACCTCTTCTTTTGTCCACCTCTGCTTTTGTCCACTTATTCTTCTGTCCACTTATTCTTCTGTCCACTTATTCTTCTGTCCACTTATTCTTTTGTCCACTTATTCTTCTGTCCACTTATTCTTCTGTCCACTTATTCTTCTGTCCACTTATTCTTCTGTCCACTTATTCTTTTGTCCACTTATTCTTTTGTCCACTTATTCTTCTGTCCACTTATTCTTCTGTCCACTTATTCTTCTGTCCACCTCTGCTTTTGTCCACTTATTCTTCTGTCCACTTATTCTTCTGTCCACTTATTCTTCTGTCCACTTATTCTTTTGTCCACTTATTCTTCTGTCCACTTATTCTTCTGTCCACTTCTTCTTCTGTCCACCTCTTCTTCTGTCCACCTCTTCTTCTGTCCACCTCTTCTTTTGTCCACTTATTCTTCTGTCCACTTATTCTTTTGTCCACCTATTCTTTTGTCCATCTCTTCTTTTGACCACCTCTTCTTTTGTCCACCTCATTTTTTTTTATAATAATTTTACGATTAGTCCCCGATACTTAGAGTTGAATTGTAGGTTTTTAGAAAGTGTGAAGGTGAGTTTTAAGGGAAGTGCAAATCGAGCTTTTGTGAGAGCCGAAAACTGAGATAATTACCTTGGAATGCACCGAGAGAGCAGAGCGAGGAGAGCGAAGCAGAGCTCGAGGCAGGGATATATATATATATATATATATATATATATATATATATATATATATATATATATATATATATATATATATATATATATATATATATATATATATATATATATATATACTAATTAACGTATTACCATTCCTTCCATGAATATATTCAGGGTTAATTGTAAGCCTGGCTTGCACCCATTCCAAGAAATACTTGGAATTAAGCCAGGCCGGGCCTATAGCTCCACGGGGTTCAGATGCCTAGATATGAATTAATGAAAAATGCACACATGTAATTATATTATACACGCGCGTACAGAGAAACACACACATTCACACATGCGTGCACCCACATACGTACTCACACTCACGCGCGCACACACACATACACTTCATTTTGTTTAGTAAGTAAACACTAGAATGGCGGTACTGACAATATTAAACATAGAGGAATTTGTCAATAAAAATAAATATGAAAATGTTTAAAACAAATTATAGTCGGGGCGCACGGTGGTCGAAGTGGACACCTCGTGCTATTTTTGGTTGCCCTGTTGTTTTCTAAACTTCAAACCTTCCTTAACAATAATCCAGAGGGCAACCCTCTGAAATCAGTGTACCTCACTCCGAAAATCACACTTAAATTCAGACGTATAGGGTGCCGGAGTGGCCGTTTAGTCACAATTGCAATTTGTTTTTCTCATAGTTTGTTTAGGGCTACAAAGCTAGTTTTTATGGCAAACTAGTCGTATTGCAGAGGAGCATAAACACAATAAATATCTTATTGAAATGTACATTTTAAGGGAATAGATTCAGCAATATGTTAAAATAAACACTTCCGTTTCGTCATCGACATCATGTAACGTTTACCGTAGTTCTCTTAATATATATTCAAAATATATTGTTAACATATCAAAATGATCCCCATTCATTCCTCTGTTGTTATATACCACGACATTGTAAAATGTATCAGCACATCACATGTTTTTGAACTAACATATACGTCACCCCTCATTTTGGATTGACGTAATGTTTTGACACAAAATGGGAATAACTAGTAAAATTGGGAGCCTACAGGGTCGATAGGGGGCGGTGATATGCAACTCAGGCTTGTGATGTAATCGGGCTAATTACGTGCACACGCTGTTTATTTACCTTTTCAGTTTATCTTTGAATTCTTAAGGCTCCAACTGTTATTCGTGCATAGTCGGGGCGCACGGGGTCGAAGTGGACACCTCGTGCTATTTTTGGTTGCCCTGTCATTTTCTAAACTTCAAACCTTCCTTAATAATATTCCGGAGGGCAACCCTCTGAAATCAGTGTACCTCACTCCGAAAATTGCATTTACATTCAGGCTTATGTGGTCTCTTAATGGCCGCGCTGCATATATTTCTCTTTCCACATTTTCACAGTAAATGTGTGACAACAAACTTAAGTGTAGTATCAAATAATCAGGAATGACGAGAACTAATATGTATGACAATATCGTATTGATATGTTTATTTATTAGGAAGCCAGGTACAAAACACTGGACAATATATCGAAAAATTAGTTCGGTTTCGCAGTTGACAACACACAACAGGAGTTATAATTACCTTAATATGTAATCAAGATATTTATGTAATACATCACAACGATGTACATTCATTTACCTACTGGATTATGCAAAGCAGTAGTAAAATAGTGCTATATTATACGCAATCACGAGCCGAACATGTACCCCACCCCCTAAGTGTTGCGCAATCATGACGTGACGCAAATAGGAGTGGATTTCATTGATTGTATCGATTTCGCGTTTCTTAGTGTAATAATACACTAGTAAAGACAGTCCTGATGCATACCATACTGCTGGTTAGTAATGCAATGTTTGTTAAGGCAATATAAAATTATGATAACACGCATTATTCGAAATAAAAAACACATCAAGGTGTTACTTAATCACATCTTATACATTGTTCTGAGTCATCTGTGTCACTCTTGTCATAGCCATTTTTTTCAACAAGAATTCAAACAGGTATTACTCGCCCATATTTGATATCTTTCCCATCGTATGGCCAAGCAACACAACACGGCACTTGAAAATTAAACTTCAATTCAGGCCTGAAGGTGTCTGAATGACTGTTAAGTAACAATGGCTAATTATAAAATATGCATGGTTTATTTAATGCAATTAGCTAGTCTCTGTACCAAAATATATCCGGAATGGTGAGAGGAATACAGACCACAAATATATTATAAAAATATATATATTTTAAGGCAACGAGAAACAAACAATTGAAGAATAAGTAGAAAAACATTTCCGTTTTGTCGTCGATTTCGTATAAATGTACCGTAGTCACCTTACTACATATTCAAGCTATATAATGAGTGCACATATCAAAGGTATCCCCATTCATTTCTCGGTGTATTTATACCATACAGTTGTAAAATACATTTGAACATCACTTGTACTAGAATCAACATACAGTGTATACTTCTCCACCTCATTTTGGTTTGACGTTAGATTTTAACATAATCTCTGGAATAACTTGAATATATAAATACGTTGCGTCTAATAAGTAAATTAAATATAACGTATTCTTGTTTTCAAATACATGAGGTATGTTATCATGTTTGAATGACATGCTTTGCAGCGTATCAGTCATTTTAACTTAGTTTGGTGTCTACGGTGTTTTACCGACAACAAATACGAAACTAACAAAATAAACACAACGGACACTTAAGATTACCAATGATATGGTATGTGACATCACTATATTTGACAATGTCTAAAAAACGGTAACGTCTCGTCTGCATAAGCTATTTTGATTGTTAAAGATAACAATTTGGTGACGAAGAATTTCGCACTGTTATCATCATAACGTATTGAATCTTTTTGTTGCCGAGCGCCATACCTTCTCAAATTGAACCACACTACATTTCTTTGTGCGAAAAGCTTAAAGCCAGATTACTTGTAAAGATGAGGACTATATATTTGCAACCTATATGTGATCAATAGTTTCAGTTGGTGATTGTGGCATGGCAATTTTGCCGTTCGTCATCCATAAAGAAAGTAGAGCTCGGAAGCAACCACTATCAATGTTGGAATGCTTTCTACACAACACTGGCTTCAACAGTGCCAGCCACATACTTTATGTATGGTTTAATGATCAATTCTGTTCAAATATATCCGCTTAGAAAATGCAGCAAAGCTGGCCAATAAGTTTGGGGTGAAACACACAGTAGTTATGGCTGATCAGGCTTTGCACGATATTTCATATGGGCTACGGGAGCAAGCTTCCCCTGATGATGACATTGGCATCTTATTGTCATGTGTGTAGTTTCATCTCACTATAAACGCTACGGGCGCAGTTGGAAAAATTACGCGGGGTCTTATCCTTATAGAAATTGGTTTGTGTAAGCAAGGAACGCCTAACAACGGTTTTGAACACAAATGACTACGGGAGGCACGGGTGCATTTGAACAATGGGAAAATTTGGTTTAGTATAATAACATGCTCCCATTTGTTGTTGCTGCTGGTCACCACAACTACATTTATTCGCTGCCAATGTGCCTAAAGGAAATGAACAACCTGAAGAACCCAGCACCATATGTATATCAGTACTTCACGAAAGGTCAATATGATGTGCGAAAAAAGCTGAGTCATTCAAATGTATCACTTCTGACATAGCTCATGGGCAGACATAAAGCATAGATGTGAAGGAAAGTGCGAGTGGGCTTACATAAATACCCCTGGATGCTAAAGTACGAACCAAGTAGCATTACACAAAGCCTGTGTATCTGAGGTATCATTCCATTTCAAAGAAGTGACGAACCATCTGCAGTCTAACAATCCCACGAAGATGGAAACCAGGAAATGATCAATCAAGCAAGCATAAAAACAGCACTTGATCAATCCCGTCAAGGTAGACTCCAGCAACATACTAAATATTGCCACGAAACAGTGAGCCACTGTAACTATCATGAAAACTCTGGAAACTGTGAAAAATATTTGCAAAACTGAGCTCCAGGAATATTTGAATGACAACGCAAAGTCCAAAAGGTACGTGACAACATATTTGAAGAACCGCATCCTCAATAACATCTTACTGTGTTGCAGAAGCAGACGTAGCAGCTTATCAATGAAGTTGTCATGCTGATACGCCTTCTTCATCAGAAAGATATTGGGGGAAATGTAAATCTTGAGGAAACCATCGGAGAATATGAATGTTCTAAGGTACCGCAAGCTTTGTTTGAGTCAAATGGATCGATGCGTCAAGGTTGTAAGGCTTGAGGTTGACAGCTGTGCTGAAAGAGACTCACTTGAAGATGGAGGAGAAATAATTAGATATCGGTTGGAAGACGGGTTCCACACATTTGGAACCAGTATCTTTGACGGTGCCGCCTTTACCAGAACTTTCACAATGGTATACAAGTTACGTGTCGCCAGCAAATGCCCTTGTAATTGTTCTTTCGCTAAATGCCAAGTGCCGCGTTGTGCTGCTTGCAAGTGCAAACGGAACGATACCAAATGTAGACGAGTATTACCTGTTCGGACTCTTGTTGAAAACAATGGCTGCATGTGACAAGAATGACACAGGTGACTCAGAACAATCTTTAAGATGTGATTGAATACCACTTTGGTATGTTTTTATTTTCGAATAATGTTATCATAATTTTATGTTGTCTTAACAAACATCGCATTAATAACCAGCAGTAGATTATGCATAAGTACTCTGTTTTTAATAGTGTATATTACCCTAAGGAACGCGAAAATGATACAATCAATGACATCTACTCCGATTTGCGTCACGTCACGATTGCGCAACACTTATGGGGTTGGGTAGATGTTTGGCCCGTGATTACGTATAACGTAGCACTATTTTTCTATTGCTTTGCAGTATTCAGTAGGCAATTGAATGCACATCATCTTGATATATTACATAAGTATATTGATTACATATTAAGGTAACTATAACTCCTTTTGTGTGATGTCAACTGGGAAACCGAACTGATTTATCGTTATTTTTGTCCAATGTTTTGTATCTGGCATCTTGAAAAATAAACGTATCAAAAAGCTATTGCCATAAATAATAGTTCTCGTCATTCCTGATTATTTGATACTACACTTAAATTTGTTGTTATACAGTTACTGTGAAAATGGGGAAAGAGAAATGTATACACCTGGGCCATTAAGGGCATGGATATAAACGCAATTTTCGGAGTGAGGTACACTGATTTGAGAAGGTTGCCCTCTGGAATATTGTTCGGGAGGGTTTGACGTTTAATAAAATACACGACAACCAAAAATAGCACGAGGTGTCCACTACCTCCAAAATTTGGACCCGTGCGCCCCGACTATTAATGAATTATTTGTATTTCAGGCGGGCGAACATGAAAGTAATTAATATTAACTGTTACGAAGTATATTGTTGACAGTGAACGTTATCAACCATTCAGGGGTCGCGTTTGTCCATGTTATTGTTTATTTTACCGGGAAACGAATGAGAGTGATACTGTGAGAGCAATGACCCCCCGGCATTTCCACCCAAATCTTTCCGCTAGATGGCGGCACGTGTATCGGGTAACGCGCATGGGATTAAAAGCAACATTTCATTTTTAAACATCTAATGAATATATCATCGTGAAAACTAGTACAACGGTAAAGATCTGTTCACTAGAATTTATTGTTATTAATGTTTGTAACTAGCGTAGACTTGTTCGTAATTAACGACAAATAAATGTCGCAAAAATGGTTAAAGCCGTTCCCAATGGCGGCAATTCGGGTGCTGGGGTTTCTCTAGGCCGTTGTTTACGTTTCACAAGTTCATGATTTTAGCAGTTCTGTGCAGCACTAACGAGTTGAGACATTGCTTGCTATATGCTGGTCGATTGGGTAAACAGAATTTATAGGTGTGCTTTCATCCAACGAATTTCGATTTGATACTGAATGACAGTTTGTTGTCGAGTGGGAGCGGTACCAATCGCCGCTTGCGTACAAGAATTCACACTGTTCTCTAGCGGGAATATGATCCCTCTGTCGTTTCGGTGACCCAAGTAGGGTGTTTGACACGTGCTGCTTTTTAAAACGTGCTTTCATTAATCGAACCAATCATGTCATGTTTATTCAAATTGTTTTGATGTACATGACCCATATCTTTCCTAACAAAAAGTGCTACATTTAAATGTGAAACCTGCATTATCGACAAATGTTACCATGAAATGCGCATGCGCGATAACTAATCTATGTAGTAACGATATTCTATCAGATAATCTTACCTTAGTATGATTTCCAGATGGCTAAGTGAAAGTGATGTTATGTTGTCAGCACCCATGTACCACTCTCTTTATATTCTAAAGCTAGGTACTCATTCATATGGCATCAGCTATTTCCCCAACCAGTTGCGGGCCCACTCAACCCAATTTTATTTCCCTGGCCAGTCCAAGAAATAGAGGACACGAAGTGGCCATGCAGTGCTATTTCCTTAACCAGTCATTTGACTGCAGCCTCTCTTCCAATCTCGCGCAGGTTTCCTGATGGGAAAGAGGCATTTGTATTCTTATCCATCCTGAGATGGAACTAGGTACTCTATTGTTATCCAGGGTGAAGGCCAGGCATGCATTGGTTAACTACTTCTGTGCAAAGTTAGCAGTGTACACAATTGTGGACTTATTGAAGACAGCATTTAAGCTCAAAGCACCTATAAACTCACACTCGTAATTACACCAGTTTTGATTCAATAATTTCCCTGCTTTTTTGTTGTTTCATTTAGTGTTGTTTTTATTGATTGAACAGACAGACAGAGGGAGTAATTATAAGTTGAATCCTAGTATACCAATAGATATATATATATAATATAATTTGTTAATATATATATATGTAAATATAAAATAAATAATGTTGCAGATTACCATCTGCCACCAGAGGGAGTTGTTGAAGGATGTCGGGAATAGAGTTGCGCCCAATCGCTGGGGGAGACGCTGTCACAGTGCCAGAGGCAAAGACAACAATTGGAAGAGGACCCTTTCTACAGGTAACTCATAACTCCACGAACCTGACTATTTAGACACTGAAGGTTGATTAAAACACAGGGGAACGTTTATATATGTTGAGTGAGGATGCGTGTGGGATGGAAAAATTTGAAAACAGTTTACGTATCTTGTGTTCAAAACATGCAGTGTGAGCGCATGCACACACACACACACACACACACACACACACACACACACACACAGACACAGACACAGACACAGACAGACAGACATACCCACTTATACGTGCACAAGCAGTCATGTACAGATAACAAAGGTTGCAAAATTAAATGATTCTGTATAATCATGGTATGTGTAACAAACATATGTATGCATGTATTTTTAGCACACGCACACACACACACACACACACACACACACACACACACACATGTGAGTGGTGTGTTTGTTCAAATCCTGTAGTTTCAGTGACTCTTGTCCAGGATTGGGTTCAAATACGTATTTATATTTGAATACAAAAATGTTGTGTATATTTATTTGAGTTGAAAATCACATTTGATGGACTACTGAACTTTCATCTTTACCAGGCTTGGGGTCAAATACATCTGTAAAGTATTTGATACTTTCAAGTTTAAAATACATTGTTAGTATCAACATTTCTGTTTCATGATCACACGTAATGCCTGCCAAACTGATTACCTTTACTGCAAATCCTCTTTCACCAAATCAGTCTTTTCAACCTTCAAAACAACCATTGATTGCAACTTTAATGTGTCTTTCACCCGACAGTGCTAATTACTGAAGAAAGTAGTTGACAGCAGGTGTCCCCCAGGGCCCTGGCAGTGACCACAATGTTTGTGTGCTCGTAGCCAAAGGGTGGATTAGCACCTGACAGTGACCATAGGTCAATATCCCCTTTGTTCTTTAGTCAGGCTCTAAGCTGTCACAGGCACCAGACTGTAGTGGTCTCCTGGCTGTCTTTCACGTTGCTCTGTCACTTCCTCACAAGATCCAGCAGTCAGTAGCATTGCCTCTTCTGAGGGCAACATAGGCATTTTATTACAAACCTCCTGGCTTAACTTAACAAACAACAGCTTATGGCCTTTATCTGTGTCTTTACTGTTTAGAGGTTTCTCAATCAGTTGTCATTGTGATGTAATTAGCAATAACATGACTCCTTGGGACTGGTCTGGCTGTCATATGAACAATGCATTCATTATGGCTATATACTAGGAATCACCATAAACAGTCCACGTATTTGAATTGTATTTGAATAAAAAAAAAATGTATTTGAATCATATTTGAATAAAACATGGCAGTGTATTTGTATTTGAATTGAAATTTTTGATTTGATTTTAAATTTAGAAAAGCAATGTACGGTGTATTTGTATTTTATTTGGCTGAGCTATATTTGTATTTGATCCGAAAATGTTGACCGAACCCTGATCTTGACTGTTTTCTTGATCTGTTACCAAGGTGACAGACAAACGTGTTTCGCGCAGTCATGCAACACTGGAGATTGGTGAAGATGGTGCCCTGGTGCTTACCCCGGTATGACTTGTCTCTCATTTCCTCTTCTAATTTGCCAGTTGCCTTTGAGTGATAACACACTGCTGCAATGTTACTATGATTGACACTATATATGTTTTCTTCTTTGTATTTTACAATAATTTTGTAAACGACATTGCCAATTTCTAATATGATGTGATACAAACTATTCATATCTAGGACGGTTTATTTTGTATTGAACTAAACAGTTTGACCAAATTCCAAAATGTACATACATATAATTGTAAACTCTTTCCCAATTACCCCAGAACATATGCTAAATTCACAATTCATCATAAAATGCAGGTTAATTTTTCAGGAAGTATCTTACTTCCTGATGCTTGTGCTTGATTGTTGATTTTGAATATTTTTTGCTCAATCAAATGTATGCGATCTTTATTTGCATGAATTTTGGTACAGCATTTCTCTCAATGCTGTCACAAGTTAAGTTACACTGCAGTGGTTCATTGTGTTTGTGCCTTCCCCGTGTGTTCCCGTGCAGATCCACACCAATCCCTGCTTCCTGCGGGTGAAGGGAAGCAAGGAGCAGGTGATCCTGCCGCGGGATAAACCCCGACTGTTGAAGCACGGAGACATTCTGGGTCTTCTCCCCGACCAGCTCTTCTACAGAATCGTCTACAAAGACCACAAAAGCGACAGCGAGTGAGTTTTGTGGGTTTTCCCCACAGTGGTTTTCTAAAACAGATATGGATGTTGTACGATTGCTTGCCTGGGGAACAACGATTGTAGTGGTGCACAAGCAGAAATCATTAAATGTTTACCAAATATATTAGTATATGCTATTTTTGCATGTGCATGTCTTACTGTTTGTTGTAGTAGTTTTTCTTAATATTTTATCCTTTAAAATCTGTGAACATAGGGAACATGCAGAAAATAAAAAAGGCCAACAAAGAACACCATTTCAATGGTTCATTGAAAATGAGGCTACTGCTACTTTCTGTACGAGGCCAGGTCTGAAAGTTATGAACATTTGGGAGCATGCCCAGCCCACCATGTTGTATCCCAGAATGCAGTTATGACATATTATGACGATAAAACCAGCTTATTAGGTGCATCAAGATATGGCTGCCACCAGGGTTGGGTCAAATACACATTTTGGGATCAAATACAAATACAACTCAGCCATATCAAATACAAATACAAATATAAATACATCCCTGTACATTGCTTTTCTAGATTTCAATTCAAATACAAATACACTGCCATTTTTTATTCAAATACGATTCAAATACATAGCCATTTTTTAAATTTGATTCAAATGCGATTCAGATACATGGACTATGTTTCTATTATAGTCCAAGTTTATCACAGTGGGTGCCAGACATAAACTGGCTCAGGATTGTGGCGAACAACTTAAATCTGTTCAATCTTACTGTTATCTTGGTGTACAAATATCAAATACTTTAAATTGGACAACACAATGCAACTCAGTCGCCTACACAACCCTTGTCTGACCAATACTTGAATATGCGTCAGCATCATGGGATCCACACTGCCTAAAACATATTAAAACCTTAGAAAGAATCCAAAGACAAGCTGCCAGATTTTGCACACAAAACTATTCTAGAGAGCCAGAAACAGTAACCCAACTTCTTAAAGACCTCCAGTGGGACACCCTTCAAACAAGAAGAAAAATTAAAAGACTTAGCATAATATACAAGATGGAACATAACCTTATAGATATCCCGCTAGATCACTATATACAACACAACACTAGATCCTCACGTAAACATGACAGTCAGTTCTTGCAAATTAGACACTCTGCAAACACATTTGGAAACAGTTTCTTCACAACCACAATCAAAGAATGGAATTCTCTACCCCCAAACACTGTCTCAAGTAAATTAAATTGAATTGAATTGAAATTTATTTCAACAACAACTACTACAGTGTACTACGTTATAAATACAGTGCATGCAATACAATTGTTGAAAAAAGGGTAAAAGAAGTACAATACTTATCATGTTTACCCTTATAATTTCTTAATTTCATATATAAAGCATCTGAACAGTGCAATAGAAGGTGCGACAACACTATTTATATGTGTAACCATACAACATTTAATAAAAAGACATTTTACATTTGTTGACTAAAAATAAAACCATTAATAACAATAACAAACTGAATATTTAATTTTGTTATCTAAATTATGTTAGCAAAAAATGGTCTAGGACTCTAATACATAACTATTCAACAGTCTATTTGTATAACACTTTTTGAAATGATGAACATTTATACAACTAATCAGTGAATTATCGAAGGAGTTCCAAAGTTTAAATCACTAAACTCATTTCAAAAAAATGTAATCCAACATTTTAACAACTAACCCCTCCTGAATTGTGTAATTAAATAAGTAGCTGTAACGGGACTAGTTTGCCTGTCAAATTTAACGAGTAGCTATAACGGGGGGAAAATGTAGCTATAATGGGAAGTAGCTATAACGGACCTAGACCCCCAGGACATTTGGCCAGACACAGATACAGGAGACTAGACAGATTATTGTTCACACCTGACACTGGTCAACTGTGGGCGGGCAGCCTACAGTGAAGCTGGTCAAACATTAACTCCAATGAATGAATGGGAAACCAGTAAAGCGTATCTGTAGCCATAAAGGCAGCCAGGGGAACACCAGGGCCCTGACTTGGGATGCACAGTGCCACTGCATTCCACACATGGTCAACCCTCCTTAACATCTATATATATATATATATATATATATATATATATATATATATATATATATATGTATATATATATATATATATATATATATATATATATATATATATATATATATATATATATATATAAAATAATATATATATATAATGTTTGACCAGCTTGACTGTAGGCCAATGTCCTCAGTGCTGCCTGCCCACAGCTGACCACACCACAGGTGTGACAAACTTTCAATCTAGACATCTGAGCCAGTTTATGTCAGGCATTGTTTTACCTTTTGTTGGTAAAACAGTATTTTTTATGTATATTAGATTGTATTTGCAAATACGGTTCAAATACAGACCAAACTACGGCTCAAAATACACGCACTTTTGTGATTTTTAATTCAATAGCAAATACACAAGATGTTTGTATACAAATATGTATTTAAACCCAACCCTGGTTGTCACATAAAAAATTGCATGTGATGATAATAAAATTATGTTATGTTCCTCATTTGATTTAAGCTACCTTTTTGATGAATAAATTCCTGTAGTGGAATCAACAAGGCGTGTGTGTGTGTGTGTGTGTGTGTGTGTGTGTGTGTGTGTGTGTGTGTGTGTGTGTGTGTGTGTCAGTGTGTGTCAGTGTGTGTCAGTGTGTGCGTGTGCGTCTGTGTGTGCGTGTATTTGTGTGTGTATTTGTGTGTGTATTTGTGTGTGTATTTGTGTGTGTATTTGTGTGTGTTTGTAAGCAACTCACCAGTATAAATTATATATGCACTTTTCCGTGGTTTCAGGGACAATGCAGACCATGACCAGTCAGCCCAGTCAGCCCAGTCCGGTGAGTGGCCAGTGTACAGTGTATTGTGTACAGTGTATAGTGTATGTTGTAAGTTGTTGAATGAGCACAAGACATGCAACACACAAACTACATGTACAGAATCACAACAGAATTCAAACATGTTCATTATGTTTTGAAGGAGATTTACACACTGCAAAAGACAAAACCAGTAAATGAAACTGGCACGGCACGGCGTGGCCAAGTCGGTCATGACATGACATGACATGACATGACATGACATGACATGACATGACATGACATGACATGACATGACATGACATGACATGACATGACATGACATGACATGACATGACATGACATGACATGACATGACATGACATGACATGACATGACATGACATGACATGACATGACATGACATGACATGACATGACATGACAATGAAATAAGTCATTTATTTAACACAGAGTCTAATCCCAAATGCAGTGGCCACAATTTAACGCAACAGAAATTGCGAGTAAAAATAACAACACATATCACCAAGAAAATACTCCAAAATGTACCCCCAAAAAAACAGAGAGAAATTGTAAGAAAATATGTAAATTCCCTAACTCAAGAGCATGTCACTGGAAACACAATTACAATTCTTTGATAAATGATTGTAAATTTGCTAGTGCAAAATTATTTCTGAGCATATCACATTCTAAAACAGTTATTTTGTTGATTAGATAGATATGAAATTATAGAAAAGTTTATTATATTATTAGACTTCACAATATAAAATAATAACACATCGCTTGTATGATATTTTAGAATTATGCTCTTTTATTTCTTAAAAGAATTTAAATCTTTTCAAACACTGTATCGTTATTATATTAATGCTGATGCTAGAAGGAAGTCACATGGGACTGGGTGTTGTAGAGGGAAGTCACGTGGGACTGGGTGTTGTAGAAGGAAGTCACATGGGACTGGGTGTTGTAGGGGGAAGTCACATGGGACTGGGTGTTGTAGAAGGAAGTCACATGGGACTGGGTGTTGTAGAGGGAAGTCACGTGGGACTGGGTGTTGTAGAAGGAAGTCACATGGGACTGGGTGTTGTAGGGGGAAGTCACATGGGACTGGGTGTTGTAGAAGGAAGTCACATGGGACTGGGTGTTGTAGAGGGAAGTCACATGGGACTGGGTGTTGTAGAGGGAAGTCACGTGGGACTGGGTGTTGTAGAAGGAAGTCACATGGGACTGGGTGTTGTAGGGGGAAGTCACATGGGACTGGGTGTTGTAGAGGGAAGTCACATGGGACTGGGTGTTGTAGAGGGAAGTCACATGGGACTGGGTGTTGTAGAGGGAAGTCACATGGGAATGGGTGTTGTAGAGGGAAGTCACATGGGACTGGGTGTTGTAGGGGGAAGTCACATGGGACTGGGTGTTGTAGGGGGAAGTCACGTGGGACTGGGTGTTGTAGAAGGAAGTCACATGGGACTGGGTGTTGTAGAGGGAAGTCACATGGGACTGGGTGTTGTAGAGGGAAGTCACGTGGGACTGGGTGTTGTAGAAGGAAGTCACATGGGACTGGGTGTTGTAGGGGGAAGTCACATGGGACTGGGTGTTGTAGAAGGAAGTCACATGGGACTGGGTGTTGTAGAGGGAAGTCACGTGGGACTGGGTGTTGTAGAAGGAAGTCACATGGGACTGGGTGTTGTAGGGGGAAGTCACATGGGACTGGGTGTTGTAGAAGGAAGTCACATGGGACTGGGTGTTGTAGAGGGAAGTCACATGGGACTGGGTGTTGTAGAGGGAAGTCACGTGGGACTGGGTGTTGTAGAAGGAAGTCACATGGGACTGGGTGTTGTAGGGGGAAGTCACATGGGACTGGGTGTTGTAGAGGGAAGTCACATGGGACTGGGTGTTGTAGAGGGAAGTCACATGGGACTGGGTGTTGTAGAGGGAAGTCACATGGGAATGGGTGTTGTAGAGGGAAGTCACATGGGACTGGGTGTTGTAGGGGGAAGTCACATGGGACTGGGTGTTGTAGGGGGAAGTCACGTGGGACTGGGTGTTGTAGAAGGAAGTCACATGGGACTGGGTGTTGTAGAGGGAAGTCACATGGGACTGGGTGTTGTAGAGGGAAGTCACATGGGAATGGGTGTTGTAGAGGGAAGTCACATGGGACTGGGTGTTGTAGGGGGAAGTCACATGGGACTGGGTGTTATAGAAGGAAGTCACATGGGACTGGGTGTTGTAGAAGGAAGTCACATGGGACTGGGTGTTGTAGAGGGAAGTCACATGGGACTGGGTGTTGTAGGGGGAAGTCACATGGGACTGGGTGTTATAGAAGGAAGTCACATGGGACTGGGTGTTGTAGAGGGAAGTCACATGGGACTGGGTGTTGTAGGGGGAAGTCACATAGGACTGGGTGTTGTAGAGGGAAGTCACATGGGACTGGGTGTTGTAGAAGGAAGTCACATGGGACTGGGTGTTGTAGAGGGAAGTCACGTGGGACTGGGTGTTGTAGAAGGAAGTCACATGGGACTGGGTGTTGTAGGGGGAAGTCACATGGGACTGGGTGTTGTAGAAGGAAGTCACATGGGACTGGGTGTTGTAGAGGGAAGTCACATGGGACTGGGTGTTGTAGAGGGAAGTCACGTGGGACTGGGTGTTGTAGAAGGAAGTCACATGGGACTGGGTGTTGTAGAGGGAAGTCACATGGGACTGGGTGTTGTAGAGGGAAGTCACGTGGGACTGGGTGTTGTAGAAGGAAGTCACATGGGACTGGGTGTTGTAGAGGGAAGTCACATGGGACTGGGTGTTGTAGAAGGAAGTCACATGGGACTGGGTGTTGTAGAGGGAAGTCACATGGGACTGGGTGTTGTAGGGGGAAGTCACATGGGACTGGGTGTTGAAGAGGGAAGTCACATGGGACTGGGTGTTGTAGAGGGAAGTCACATGGGACTGGGTGTTGTAGAAGGAAGTCACATGGGACTGGGTGTTGTAGGGGGAAGTCACATGGGACTGGGTGTTGTAGAAGGAAGTCACATGGGACTGGGTGTTGTAGAGGGAAGTCACATGGGACTGGGTGTTGTAGAGGGAAGTCACATGGGACTGGGTGTTGTAGAGGGAAGTCACATGGGACTGGGTGTTGTAGAGGGAAGTCACATGGGACTGGGTGTTGTAGAGGGGACGGAGGGAGAGGAAGCAGACGACCCTACACAGAACGGAGCCAGTGAGGCAGAGGCTGTGGACTCAGCCGAAGAATCTAAGGTTGGCCGCGTTAATTGTTAAATCTTGAGTGCATGTGATTCACCCGCCCGTGGTCAGAACGCTAAAAACAACCTGAGTACCGAGGCACATTTAAGCTGCGTACCGCAAAACAGTATCATCAAATAATGGCAATTTATTTCAGCAGTTCGCACATAATAATATTGCAGTTTCACTGGCAAGTGTCAACATTTTGAAATGCAGGCAATTTCCGTGGCTATATAACATCAGTTGCCATGCGGTTTTGTAGTCAAACTTAGTGTCAAGTTCCATTTCCAGGACTGCTTGTCATGATTATCATGCTGTAAAAATATTTTCAGCCAATAAGATTAAATTCTAACATTTGCTGTGGGGATGAAAAACATGGAAGTACACACGAATTGTCTAAAACAATGTGCCTGCTGGTGATTTCTATGATTAAATGCTAACTTTTGAGCGGTCTTGTTATAAATAAATATCAATGCATGGCACATAGACGCTGGTGGTGTTTTTTTAGCTCCATTGTAATTATTGATGTTCCCGTTATGTCTAACTTCAGTAATTCAGATACTGATGGAATTGTCGGATCAAGTTTGTAATGTATGCTGTCACCGAAAGGAAACATTTTGCAGTACAATTATGCATTTGAAATATAACACTGACTGAATTATTCTGCTGTGACACTTATGATCACGAAGAACGCCATTTTGTATCAAATATGGAAAATACATGCACTCACAAAAACAAAATTAATTCACTTTTGTTTACTATAGACATGCAATTAGTTGTTCATTTTATAATTTAATAATATTTCATATGCAGCAATTAATTAAAAGCAGTTATTGACAAATTTTTCAATATTTTAATTTTGTCAAAGTTTGTTCATTCATATTTGGGTAATAAATTTACATATCTGGCACAAACTTGGCTATTTACACAAGGAATTAGTACTACAAATGTAGTGAAAGTTTATTTAAATCGAACCAGGATTTATTTGCATTTATGTAACTCAAGTATAGCACATGATTCGGTCACAACACAATCTCGATTTAATAGAATTCAATACATGTAGCAAGTATATATTTCCATTAATCTGACCTTGAGAGGACCAAGGCCAAACATCCCAGATTAAATGGTGGTATTTAAGAAATTACCCCAAATGGTTTTATGAGAGATTATTGTACCTTTGTATGTGTATTATTAATGAAGTTCTCTTTTATAACAGTTCAATACACTTTTTATAACTGTTACTTCTAAATGAGTTCTGTTCTTGGATCAATCATGTTGATACCAAAGCCGAGACAAGACATTAGCGGAATCTTTGATGGCTTTTTGTCAAAAATATTTGTTCTAAGATTTCTTCATTTTTATATAGGATGTCTCTTGGAGTAATTGTGCTACAGTGTATCCAAATAAAGATGGGTGTTAATGCCAGAAGAAGGGAAGGGAAGAGGGAATGGATGGGTGGTTGTGGAGGAGAGGGAGCGAGAGGGAGAGAGGGAGCGAGAGGGAGAGAGGGAGAGAGGGAGCGAGAGGGGGGAAGGAGGCAGACAGTGGATTGGAAGAGGGTTGTAAAGGTAGATTTTCATTCAAGTTGATAACCTTTACAGTGTATTGTGTTACACCTGCCTGGCTCCTGGCTCCAGGCTCCTGGCTCTAGGCTCCTGGCTCCTGGCTCCTGGCTCCTGGCTCCTGGCTCCAGGCTCCTGGCTCTAGGCTCCAGGCTCCTGGATCCTGGCTCATGGCTCCCGGATCCTGGCTCCAGGCTCCAGGCTCCAGGCTCCAGGCTCCCGGCTCCTGGCTACAGGCTACAGGCTCCTGGCTACAGGCTCCTGGCTCTAGGCTCCAGGCTCCTGGCTCATGGCTCCCGGATCCTGGCTCCAGGCTCCCGGCTCCTGGCTACAGGCTCCAGGCTCCTGGCTACAGGCTCCTGGCTGGATGAACAGACATGCAGGTGGATGTTAATTTCAGCATAGATGATTAACTCGCATCTGTGATGACTTCAGAAGGCCAGGAAGCTGCCAGGGTGGATGGAAGGAACCACGAAGCGCTCGACACCTAAGAAGGGCAAAGCAGCGAGAGCTTCTTCCCCTCAGCAGACTACCCCCCGTAGACCACAGCGAGGTATGTGGGGTGTGGGTTGCTCGGCTAGAGGAGTGTGTTGAGACCGATCTTTCCTTGTGTCCTGTCATCCATGTGTATGTGAGTGCATGATGCAGAGTTAGTTCCCAATGTGGGATTCGTACATGTGATGTTAATATTTGAGTAACACCTGCATAAGTAGGTGTAAAATAAAAGTTAAACACAAAATAGATTGTTATTCTCCTAATTTTCTGTCATCGGGGTGAGGCCGACCTCGGCACTGTTCCTTCAATTCAGTTACTAAAATCCAGATTTCTGGCGTATCATCTTGTGCAGAATTCTTTCATCTTTAAGATAACAACACGCACTGTTTGTATAAGAAAGTGAAATCAAACATCTATGCACCTATCCATACATGGATTGGTGTGTGTGTGTGCAGTTGGGCTCAGGAATATGTTTCAGAGAAACTAACATGAGGGGCAAAGGGTTAAAAGAATTGCCTTATGTGTCCAGCTGCAGCTGCCAGTGCCAAGAAGAAAACCAGGGATGATTTCTCGGATGAAGATGAAGACTATGGGGAGGAGGAGAAGGTTGTTGCAAAGAAGCCACGAGGGAGAGGCAAGAGGAAAGCTGCCGTGACCCCGAGACGAACCACCCCTGCCCGCAAGGGAAGGAAGAAAGTAGAGGAGAGTGAGGAGGAGGAGGAAGAGGAGGAAGAAGAGGTTCTGCCGGCAAGGAAACAACTGAGACAGCCGAGAGCAGCGTCACTCAAAGTGGCCAAATATAGTGGGTGATATGACACAATAATTATGCCTACATTTATTTGTAAAAAATATTTAACTGAATTTTTTTAACTTCCGAAAAATTTCGTTTGTGTCGGGTCTGATTTAGAGATATACTAAGCTGGATTTGTTTAGAGTGATCCATGTGTATGTCTTGTATTGTAAATATATTATTAATATTTTGTATTTTAACAAGAAGCGTTTAGCTCTTAGTTTTATTTATATATGTAGGTATACTGAAGGTATGCTGAAGATATGCTCTCCATAAAATGGTGTTTAGCATTCGCAGTGTGAAAGATTTACCCCGGAGCAGGTTCAAATGGTAAACAAAACATCCAGTTTGAAAACTAGTTTTAGAGGCAACTTAGTTCACTCTACATTGCTCCAGTTCACTCAGCTGTGTGAATGAGTACCTGGCAGTGGTGGTTATTTGTGTACAGTGTACACGTAGTCTTTGTGCATTAATTGCAGAGTGGCTGGATGCTTCCCTGAGTAGCCGAGATAGTGTTTGATCGAACAGGTCTAGCAGTGAGTAAAGC
This sequence comes from Oasisia sp. SBJ-2009, assembly GCA_964017155.1. Taxonomy (NCBI): domain Eukaryota; kingdom Metazoa; phylum Annelida; class Polychaeta; order Sabellida; family Siboglinidae; genus Oasisia; species Oasisia sp. SBJ-2009. The sequence continues at coordinate 57,408,749 of OZ024856.1, read as the reverse complement.
GTAAAGCACACTGCACTGTATAAGAACTCACCTTTGCTTTATAAGAACTCACCTTTGCTTTACCTTCACCTAGTGACAATGTCAGCTGTCACCTGCACTTGTTGCTGTCCACAGTCGAGGGTTACGTTGAGGATGAGGACGCGATAGACTGGGCTGCCCTGTCCTCCTCCTCCCACTCCTCCGAGGACGAGGGACGCAAGCGGAGGCACAGCAAGCAGGACATGGACAGTGACTTCGTGGCGGACGACGACTCGGGCAGTGACTGGGAAGAAGGGAAGGGCTCCCGGAAGACCAAGGTACACCGGGGGCTCCATTCACTCGCATACGTAATCTCACTATGTCAACTGCCACAGCAATAAGCTTAGTATGTTATTAAGCAGCAACATTGTGAAATAGAGTTGTGTGCATTTTTGTTTCCACATAGGTCAGAATGTACCAACTGAGTATGATATCAGCAAACCTGATTTCAAGAAAACGTCTTCGACAATTTTGACTGACCAAGTTATGTTTTACTGTCTCCTGGCAGTTGGCCATGCTATCCTCATTGACTGTCAGTTGGCCATGCTTTCCTCATAGACTGTCAGTTGGCCATGCTCTCCTCATAGACTGTCAGTTGGCCATGCTTTCCTCATTGACTGTCAGTTGGCCATGCTTTCCTCACTGACTGTCAGTTGGCCATGCTCTCCTCATTGACTGTCAGTTGGCCATGCTCTCCTCATTGACTGTCAGTTGGCCATGCTTTCCTCACTGACTGTCAGTTGGCCATGCTTTCCTCACTGACTGTCAGTTGGCCATGCTTTCCTCATTGACTGTCAGTTGGCCATGCTTTCCTCACTGACTGTCAGTTGGCCATGCTTTCCTCACTGACTGTCAGTTGGCCATGCTATCCTCATTGACTGTCAGTTGGCCATGCTTTCCTCATAGACTGTCAGTTGGCCATGCTTTCCTCACTGACTCTCAGTTGGCCATGCTTTCCTCACTGACTGTCAGTTGGCCATGCTATCCTCATTGACTGTCAGTTGGCCATGCTTTCCTCATAGACTGTCAGTTGGCCATGCTCTCCTCATTGACTGTCAGTTGGCCATGCTTTCCTCACTGACTGTCAGTTGGCCATGCTTTCCTCATTGACTGTCAGTTGGCCATGCTTTCCTCACTGACTGTCAGTTGGCCATGCTTTCCTCACTGACTGTCAGTTGGCCATGCTATCCTCATTGACTGTCAGTTGGCCATGCTTTCCTCATAGACTGTCAGTTGGCCATGCTCTCCTCATAGACTGTCAGTTGGCCATGCTTTCCTCATTGACTGTCAGTTGGCCATGCTTTCCTCACTGACTGTCAGTTGGCCATGCTCTCCTCATTGACTGTCAGTTGGCCATGCTCTCCTCATTGACTGTCAGTTGGCCATGCTTTCCTCACTGACTGTCAGTTGGCCATGCTTTCCTCACTGACTGTCAGTTGGCCATGCTTTCCTCATTGACTGTCAGTTGGCCATGCTTTCCTCACTGACTGTCAGTTGGCCATGCTCTCCTCATAGACTGTCAGTTGGCCATGCTTTCCTCATAGACTGTCAGTTGGCCATGCTTTCCTCATTGACTGTCAGTTGGCCATGCTTTCCTCACTGACTGTCAGTTGGCCATGCTTTCCTCACTGACTGTCAGTTGGCCATGCTTTCCTCATAGACTGTCAGTTGGCCATGCTTTCCTCATTGACTGTCAGTTGGCCATGCTTTCCTCACTGACTGTCAGTTGGCCATGCTTTCCTCACTGACTGTCAGTTGGCCATGCTTTCCTCATAGACTGTCAGTTGGCCATGCTTTCCTCACTGACTGTCAGTTGGCCATGCTTTCCTCATTGACTGTCAGTTGGCCATGCTTTCCTCACTGACTGTCAGTTGGCCATGCTTTCCTCATTGACTGTCAGTTGGCCATGCTTTCCTCATAGACTGTCAGTTGGCCATGCTTTCCTCACTGACTGTCAGTTGGCCATGCTTTCCTCATTGACTGTCAGTTGGCCATGCTTTCCTCATTGACTGTCAGTTGGCCATGCTTTCCTCATAGACTGTCAGTTGGCCATGCTCTCCTCATTGACTGTAGTATTTTTATGCATTTTTTTACATTCTCTGGATATAACGTGAATGTAGGTAACACTGGTGAATAATCTTATGCTCTCAGAATGTCTTCTGTACGACTATGCAATAAAAAACAACTTGCAAATTTTTCCCATCTTACATTATATGTTGAAATGTCATCTGTAGGTTTGTTTATTTCAAAAAGTGAATCAGACTCGATAATGTGTCGCTAAAGTTGTCATTATAAGTAAGAATTGAGTTGTATTTTCATCGTTGTGTCACTATAGGTCAAGGCCAGGGGTGCACCTCACAAACTGCGTGGTCGGCCACCTGGTGTCAATGCAAGGAAGCGAGGTCGTGGTCGACCACGAAGACGAACACGTGACTCAGATGATGATGAGGAGGAGTTTGACGACACCTATGAGAAATACGTTCCTCGTTTAAGTAAGCGGAGGGCATCGTCCACGGCCCAGTCTAAATCCCAGGAAAGTGGAGAGGAAGAGGAGGAAGAGGAAGAGGAGGAGATGGAGGTGAAAAAACCGAGGAAGACAAGGAACGGAAAGAAGAGGAAAACCTACAAGGAGGAAGATGACGATGAAGAGGAGGAGGAGGTGCGAGAAAGCAGGCCAAAGAGGAATGGGAAAAAGAGGAAAACCTACAAGGAGGAAGATGACGATGAAGAGGAGGAGGAGGAGGTGCGAGAAAGCAGGCCCAGGAGGAATGGGAAAAAGAGGAAAACCTACAAGGAAGATGGTGACGAGGAGATGGAGGAGGAAGAGGAAAATGGATCAGAGGATGAGAAAAAGACAGTGCGGACATCGTGCCAGTACGGAAAGAAATGTTACAGGTATGTCAGTGTTTTCAGCTGGCTGCAAATGTGCTCAAGATTTCCCTTGTAAGACCCAGTAGCACTTCTGCAGCTAGACATGTTTGTGTGGACATTATACACCTGTAATAACCTCATGACACAGACGTCTGTGTGTGTGGACTTGATACACCTGTAATAACCTCATGACACAGACGTCTGTGTGTGTGGACTTGACACACTTGTAATAACCTCATGACACAGACGTGTGTGTGTGTGTGGACTTGACACACTTGTAAGAACCTCATGACACAGACGTCTGTGTGTGTGGACTTGATACACCTGTAATACTCTCATGACACAGACGTGTGTGTGTGTGGACTTGATACACTTGTAACAACCTCCTCATGACACAGACATCTGTGTGTGTGGACTGTGGACACACATCCAACCAGGTCTGATAACTCCATGAACTGTGCACGCACAGCCACAGATATGCATCTGTGTGAGCATTCTTCAAACCATTTCTGGTAATGCAAAATCCATAATTATTAAGTAAAAATACTGTTTTTCCCTAAACTGTTTTTGGTTAAACCAAATTTGTTGACAAAAACAGCAACATTCTCTTTATAGGAAGAACCCCAAACACTTGAAGGAGTTCTGTCATCCCGGAGACAGCTCATATGAGGAAGAAGAGGAAGAGGAGGAGGAAAACAAGAGGGAGGAGGAAGGAGCAGAGGAAAAGGAGGAGGTGGGAGCTGGTGATGTTGGGAAGAAGGAAGTGAAGCCTCCTGTCGACAAAGGTATGGGATAAGTAAGAGTTGATGCGAAGTGGTATCCCGTCAAGTCAGTCATATGACATCTGGTGATGGCCACAGTGAGTTCTCTGTGACCAGTTCTCACGGCTTCTCTCAGTTCATTCTTGTTGCAAGTTTTGTACAAAAAGTATCCCTTCATCTGGGGGCAAAGAAATTAAAACTGAAATCTCTTGCTATCCAATGCCGGGCTGCGATTGGCTCCCAAGTTATAGAGGTTACCTGAACCCCTGCACTCCCTCGAGGTGTCTGTGTCCTGCTCTGCTCCAGCTTCCTGTGGCGTCATCTAAGATGACAATGTTACCTGCACAGTGTCTATCTCATAGCTGGTGCTGTGAGTAAACCATATTTGATCCATGCTAGATTAAATCCTTATTTACTGATTGGAGAATGGTGTGCATAGATGCATCATATTGCAGAGTAATGTCCATTGCAAACTCTAATCTGTTGAGAAACCTTACTTAGCAAATCGAAATTAATGAAATACATTACTGGTCATAGATGAACCCCATAATGTTTGGCATCTGAAAAACATCTACAGTCACGTCTCATTTACATGTACACCTTGGTTCTCAAGGTCTGGGTTGAATAAATTAAATGTGCAGATTGATGAGACTGTTATTATACATGTTATCAAGATGGTTCCCACACAAAACGAAACAACTGGATTATTGAAGACCAGATAAATGAGACATGTACAGACATGTACTCTTAATAAATACACCTTTCATTTGTTTGTGTTTTTGTTATTAGATTCAATTGAAACTTTGTTTGATCATATTAATTTTAAACGGTGACATATATTTTCATGACAACCTGGGACCTCCCTTTGTTGTTATGGTAACATTTATTAAGTGATGTCATAAGATAATTAATCTTTTACATATTTAAACTTCTGTGCATTCCCTTCAACGATTATAATATAATTTCAGAAGAGAACAACCCGAACTCACCAGAGGGCGCCGGTGAAAATAGCAAGGAACAAAAGAGCTGCGACAAAAGCAACAATTTGGAGAAAGTTGAACCAAAAGCAGAAGAAACCTCCAAAGCAGAAGAAACAAAAGAGGACACGACAAAATTGGAAGACCCCAAGTCGAAGACTTTGGAACTGGACACAAGAGAGAGCGAAGCAACAGCCACATCAGTGACATCAAACACAGCAGAGAACACATCCGTGGAGGCGACATAGACAAGCCACAGGACAGTGGCTATGAATTCATACATTCTGAGGCTTTGTCACAATGACCCAGTGCAGTAGATAAACATTGGTTTTAGCCAGTCATGTTACTCATGTAGCTTTAAAACACATAGAAGAGTGTTTAGAGACTGTAGAAGACACTTCTCGTACAGCTCTTAGAAACAAAGATTTTCATATGGCTACATTTGGCGTACTTTTATAAGAATGACCACAGGATCTTGAGTTTAGGTCTACCGATACTTATCCTCTGAGTCACATGACAAAGTTGAAAGTACACACATGTCGTACTCAGTTGTTGGTGACTGTAAAATCTATGTTGACTGTTGCACTGGTGATGTTAAGTTGAATCAAATCCAGACGGTGGGAATACAGTGCTGTGAAAGGTGAGAAGTTTCTGTCATGCTGTAGAAACTAGAAATCACTGTCAGTGTCCTATATCTGAGAGGCTGTCTCCAGTCACTTGGGTTCTGTGTTTGTTATGCGACTACGTGATACAATTGCGTGGTTCAAGGCAGCTATTATGTTCGCTGGTTGGCACTGTTTGAAATTTCAGCGACCACTGTGAGGAATTGTCTGGTTTTAGAACGCCAGCAGACGTTCACTGTTGGCGTCATGAGTTTTTAGTCATCGTTATAGAAGTAGTAATAGATGAGAATTTCTAGTGATGGTTAGTTGTCGATCTGGACAGCCAGATCTTTTACTAATTTTATCGGAATCAGACATGTCACATCTAAACACCAATACATAACTCTGATGCTATACAAAACCGAAAATATCCAGATGAATTGGCTGAATGCTGATCATCTGGATCATGACGTGGGTCGGCCGTTTCATGAATAAGCTACATATGGATGCCACATATGTACCCACATGGTTTGTTCTATGTTATCCTTTATGTACGTATCTATCTGTGCTGTATGTAGAGTTCTGGTACAGGTTGTGATATGTAGCTGTGTAGAGTAGGGCATGTTACATTTATGTTGTCACCCAGAATCGCAATGTGGAATGAACCTGCAGTCTCCTGGGAATATTTCTGATTCTGTGTCGGTACTATATTGTATACTGCTAGAATAGCTATGCAGTGTGTCACTAGAGGGCAGCACTGAGCAAGACTGGCGTTGACTTCATCTACTAATCTTCTGCTATATGATTTCTATACGTATGATTTGTGTGTGTCTGTCAGTTGGGTATAGTTTCGAATGTTGAATGATTCACTATCGCCGAAGTCTGATTTGTTGAATGCTTTTAGTGTCGACACATTTTACTTTATGTTAATATTTCAGTGTCAGCTTCGTACGAGAAATGCTTGATGTTGTGTGTACGATCGACTTGTTTTGTTACGTAGCCGCGTAGCCTTACTGGCCCAGGTTCATAGAGATTGTCCACTGTATGCCAGGCATGTAGAAAATAACAAGCTGAGGAGGGTGCATTAAGGGTTCACAATCTCATGATTGATGATCGTAGGCCCAGAAGTTAGATTCACTTAACCCAGAATCCCACCTAACCAGGCCTGCACCCGGGATTGTGAAATTTTCCAAATTTCAACTTCGCATTAATAACATTGTGCCTTTCAGTATATAATGAATACATTACCGGTGAAGATGTTCCTACATCTCCTCACCACCCGTCAGACTGCACTCCTGTACCAATAATTTTATTATTTCAGTAACGTTAGTTAACTTTTTATCTACACAGTAATTTGTTATGTATATTTTACGCCAGATTGGATTTGCACATATTGTCAGTGAACAGGTGATGAGAAAGTATCCACTGGAGGCGGTCAGTACCCACTGGAGGCGGTCAGCATCCACTGGAGGCGGTCAGCATCCACTGGAGGCCGTCGGCATCCACTGGAGGCGGTCGGCACCCACTGGAGGCGGTCGGCATCCACTGGAGGCCGTCGAATGGAGGCGGTCAGCACAGGTTCTCTGTTGTATAGTGAAACATGCAAGATTGGATTGTACGGCTGAAAATGAGTTGGTGCTATGAATTTTTTTTAAGTTCCTATATCTGTGTAACTGTTTCAGTATTTTAAGTGTTCACAGGTTTCAGATATTGCTACAACAGAGTGAGTTATAGAAGTGCATGTTCTACCAAACGCCCTGTGTATTGTTACAGTAACTGGCAGTGTCGAAAATTCATTATGTTAGTTATTATTATATCATAGTCGTCGTTAATCCTGTTAGCAGGTAGATTAACTTTATTGGTTATGTTTCTGTCTAGAAGACGACAAGCACAACCTTGGATGTGGTAGTTTAGAAAATAAACTGCTATTGTGAAAGTTTGTTGGCAAATACTTGTTCACTGATTGGAAAACGGTTACATGGAAATCGGTTTTTGAAATGTGCAAAGGAGAAAACGAAACGGTAAGAAAACTACAAATTTATTGTCGATATAAACCAAACTTTTTAAAAAGACAGAGGAAGAGATCATGAACTGCAGTGTCTATCAACGTTGGTCACTTAGTACCCCACGTTGCTCCCAGATGGCGCCTCCTCAGGTAACAAGTCATCTGCGGTACTCTTTGAGAACGCCTCGGCCAGCATGTGCTTTGGTATCTCGGAGCCGCGGACCTGCAGCGTGTAACACGCTGCCTCCACCTTCTGGAGACTCTGGCGTAACACGTGCACCTTTCTCGAGAGATCGCGGTCAACGTTCCCGAACGAGACGAACGCGTCGTAGATTATGCGCAGGAACTTGCAGTGTTCAAACGGCAGGTCAAAGTCTCCCTGCCCGATGCTGTGGATCGCCATTCGCATCAGTTCGCCCGTGAGGTCGGCGACCCCGAGGAGGTAGTGAGTGGGAGGGACTAGGACGTACGTCACGTCTCGCTTCACTGGCGGCCACTTGCACGCGTGGGGCTGGTCCGCATTGTTTTCGGTTGATACCACCATTGATTCTACAGGTGGCGCCACTGTCGGGTCATCTGTCATCTTTGTCATACTCTCTTCCTGTGATGTCAGAGAGTTATTGGTTAGTAAGTAAGACCAAGTAACATTAAAAATGCACAAGAATTGTTTGTGTTGTGGCGTTAACATACATACTGTACATACAATACCTCTACTGTGCATCCAACATTATAAAACTAAGCTATGTGCGCTGTGGATCTGTCAACCAACTGACAACACATCGTAGGGAATTTGTACATATCTTTACATAAAAAGTTCAACTTGGCAATACCATATCAATATCGTCTGAACATTACCTTAAAAGGTAAAATAAAGTGCATAAATGTGTATTTAAACAATATCAGTTAGCTGGCTAAATAAATTAAGCTGAGAGTTCTGGATTTAATACTCCCAAAACGCTTGCCAGAGGGAAGAAGTTCAAAGAGATGGTTGCCTTGGTGGGTTGCACCCCGCACAATACTTGTGGATTATCTGGGGCAGTGAATATGGTAAACAGACTTGAAGGATGTCAACTCGCGCCCAATGATTTTGGATGGATATTTCACAATGGCCTGTAGCCAATATTTCTCTTTGTGGCTGGCACTGTCAAACCATGCAAGATTAGAAAGAGCATACAGATTATCTGTTAGTTACCAAAACATCAAAAACAGATGTCACAATGCAACATGTGATGCAACGTGCACTAGCTGTTGTATTACTTTTGTTGAATTCAAGGTGACTACGCAACTGGCCAAATCATGACTTACTTTGATTTGAGATGAGCGGATAAATCGAAGGCCTTCTTCTACCTCTGCCACACTTATGAGTGTCTTCTCTTTAAGGAACTGCCAGAACGAGATGGCCTCGATGTATTCCTGCAAACCTGGTACAGAAATCATTATCGTCACACTTGTGGCCCCTCAACAAGAGCGCTCAGAATTATAAATTGTTGTTTTCTGCAGTTCATTTTTCTGTACATGGGATAATGTTTTTGTAAGACAGGCTACAAATAAATGTCAAATGAGGTTATAAACTGTTTCAAATAATGGAAGATGTGGGTAAAATGCTGTTCCAATTATCAAAACATGACCACGAGGTACACACATACGCATTTAAACATGCTGTTTTAGTATAAATATTATGTGTATTTTACAACATTTCATAAACTAGACTCATATATATGCTATTGTGTAACAGTTTTGTATTTTGGCCGTTTGAATATAAACACTTGTAAATGTTATTCACCATTTACAATACTGACTCTCAACACATATAATGTAAAATTGTGACTGATACAATGTCTTAATTGAGCATTGTGTACACCAAATTTAATATAACTAATATATAGGATCATGAGGTAACCCCCATGTTACATAACCATGAAGTGGCCACCCCTCATGTTATGTAGATCTGTGGAGTGACCCCCATGTTATGTAGACCTGTGGAGTGACCCCCTCCTCATGTTATGTAGATCTGTGAAGTGATCCCCTCATGTTATATAGATCTGTCACCTGTGGAGTGACCCCTCCTCATGTTATGTAGATCTGTCACCTGTGGAGTGACCCCCGTCATGTTATGTAGATCTGTGGAGTGACCCCCCTCATGTTATGTAGATCTGTGGAGTGACCCCCTCATGTTATGTAGATATGTGGAGTGACGTGCCTCATGTTATGTAGATCTGTGGAGTGACCCCCCCTCATGTTATGTAGATCTGTGGAGTGACCCCCCATGTTATGTAGATCTGTGGAGTGACCCCCCCCTCATGTTACGTAGATCTGTGGTGTGACCCCCCTCCACCTCACCTGCTGTGTAGGCGCGCAAGTACTGGTGGTGGTCTTCTGCCTGCAACTCCTCCGCCACTTGTCTCCATTTCTCCTCCCGAAGTTCCTTCAACTTATCCTCTGCATCCTTCAAAATCATGTCTGTCGTTTCTCTGTAATCAAAATCTGGCCATCACCTCCCGACACCCGCTCTTTCCCACACCCGCTCTCTCCCCACACCCACTCTCTCCCACACCCGCTCTCCCCCCTCCACACCCGCTCTCCCCCCTCCACACCCGCTCTCCCCCCGACACCCGCTCTCCCCCACACCCACTCTCCCACACCCGCTCTCCCCCCGACACCCGCTCTCCCCCCACACCCGCTCTCCCCCTCACCCGCTCTCCCCCCACACCCGCTCTCCCCCTCACCTGCTCTCCCCCCACACCCGCTCTCCCCCACACCCGCTCTCCCCCACACCCTCTCCCCCCGACACCCGCTCTCCCCCCACACCCGCTCTCCCCCTCACCCGCTCTCCCCCCTCACCCGCTCTCCCCCACACCCTCTCCCCCACACCCTCTCTCCCCCACACCCGCTCTCCACTCACACCCACTCTCCCCCACACCCTCTCTCCCCCACACCCGCTCTCCACTCACACCCACTCTCCCCCACACCCTCTCTCCCCCACACCCGCTCTCCACTCACACCCACTCTCCCCCACACCCGCTCTCCACTCACACCCTCTCTCCCCCACACCCGCTCTCCACTCACACCCACTCTCCCCCACACCCTCTCTCCCCCACACCCGCTCTCCACTCACACCCACTCTCCCCCACACCCTCTCTCCCCCACACCCGCTCTCCACTCACACCCACTCTCCCCCACACCCACTCTCCCCCACACCCGCTCTCCACTCACACCCACTCTCCTCCACACCCGCTCTCCACTCACACCCACTCTCCCCCACACCCTCTCTCCCCCACACCCGCTCTCCACTCACACCCACTCTCCCCCACACCCGCTCTCCACTCACACCCGCTCTCTCCCACACCCGCTCTCCCCCACACCCACTCTCCCCCACACCCGCTCTCCCCCCCCCACACCCACTCTCCCCCACACCCGCTCTCCCCCCACCCACTCTCCCCCACACTGCTCTCCCCCACACCCGCTCTCCCCCCACACCCACTCTCCCCCACACCCGCTCACCCCCCACACCCGATCTGCCCCCACACCCGCTCTTCCCCCCCCCCCACACCCACTCTCTCCCACACCCACTCTCCCCCCACACCCGCGAGTTGGGGCATCACTGGATAACACTTGCCCAGGACCTCACTTACCTTGCTAATATGGCCACCTCACAATTAAGGTCACCCTAAATGATCCATCTCACTGTCGTTTTCAGCTGCGTCGGATGACACATGGTTGCCCTTGACATTCCTTCATAAAAGTAAAGGCAAGCGCAATACCCAGTCCCCAGGACCGTTCAAAGCACTTTACACTTTACTTCCCTGACAGACCTGTTCACTCAGACACCATCTCGTCTTCTCTGGGAAGCGCCCAGCCATATGCTACAATTAATGCGCAAAGGCTGCGCGTACACATAGCCACCACTGTCTATAGCCAGGTACTAATTTATACAGCTGAATGGACTGCAGCAATGTAGAGTGAAAAATTTGCCCATGGTTTTAACACCGCAGCACAGGGTTCGAACCCGGGTTCTCGTAGTCGACAGTCCAAAGCTGTATCCCTGAGCCATTGCACTCTACATCCTCTAGCCATCTTCTATACGAATGGCCTGCCTTTTCTCACTCTCTCTCTCCCTGTCCGGCCACAGTTATTGCTCGCACTGAGGCCCTTAGATATGAGAGATCAACTGCTTTAATATTAACTGTTTTTATTATTACTTTTGCTGCAATATGTAAATTATATTTTTAAAACGTGCTTTACCTGTTATATTTTTAATTGTATATAATTCTTAGCACATATTTTATTGTACTCCCTTGTACAACATACTTTATTTATAAATCATTTCAACATAATTCATGAGAGAATATCCCACGAGGAATAAAGATTTGATAGATACTGAACTAAACTGAATTACACAACACAGCCTGTCAGCAACGACAAACAATGTCACATGTCTTACATACCCTGACATCCTGTGGAGCAGAAAGATGATTCTCTTGCTCTCGATCGTGATGTCACGACTCAGCTTGACGATCCTTTCGTACTTGTCGTGTTTTCTGTCCAACTGATGCTGGTAGCCGCGGAAGAGTTTGATGACGGGAGAGTCCTCGTCCACATCGGGCTCGTTCTCTTTGCGCCTCGTAGGTCTCTGGTCTGTCCTCTTGTTTCGTCGTCCTGAAGTCAGTGAAGATTAAAATCAATTACAGAATGATTGAGAATGCAATTTGTAACATGTTCACAAACTTTGTAACAAAGTATATCAAAGACACGTTTGTGCACGTGAACTTGTGTGCGTGCGTGTGTGTTGTACAGACTACAGTTATTTCCAAGTGGCCAAAATACAAAGAACAAAACCGCATGTGTTTGCAATGACATGAACACAAACTATACAGAATCGTTGTAAACAAATAGGGTAACCATTACCACGCGACACCCTATGCGGCTACGGAGATGGCAAAACATTTGGAACATTTGAAAAGGTTTGGGCGGCAGCTGCGTATATTTCACACGTTCTGGTTGTAAAACAGGTTATTCCCTTAAAGCAAAATCCTACGTGCTAAGAATCGCTTACCGTCACGTCTTGACATCGCTGGTTTTGGCAGAAAACCCCACGCAATTCTGAATGCAAAAAAACTATCACCGGCGTCAGCTTATTTATTTGGAGGAGACTATTCGCAGAGCAACTCTGCGAATAAGGTCCCATTCGCCACTATTCGCAGAGCAGTGGCGTCACTGCTCTGCGAATTTGCGAAAGACTTGCGGTATTCTGAGAGAAGGTAAGAAAGAGTTGTTATAATAATAATAATAATAATAACTTTTTAGACATTAAAATATAAAGTAAGACTGTTCAGTAGTGTTGATAATAGTAGCTAACAATAATAATAAATATAATAAAATTACAATTAAAACGTATAGCTAAATCATTGTTCGTGAAAATGTTCATCATAATTAGAAATTCGAACTCTCTCTCTCTGAGTCTCTCTGCCTGACATATATGCATCATGATTTTAACTAGAAAACAGTGATGCACATTACAGTGAACACTTTTAATAAGCGTTTTATTATGTATGTATGTATATTTAACAAGATTTAACAAGATTGCCACCTAGAGAATCAACTCTAGATGGCAGGTGGACAAGGAAGCCGTTTGGCTTATCGAGAGTCCAACCTATCTATCTAAGTATACCCTGCCCGTCTTAGGTATATGTCAATTTTATTTTTAAACACTTCTAGCACCTACACAATCAGCTGATAATTTGTTCCATTCGTTTACTATATTCTTTGGGAAAATGAAAATGTTCTAATATCTAGTCTACACTGCTTCTTTGCTAATGCAACTCCATGTCCTCTAGTCCTTCTCTCTTCCTTGACCGTGAAAAAAATATTTCTGTCAATATTTTCATACCCATTCAATATTTTTAAAACCTCAATCTGATCTCCTCTCAATCTTCTGGTTTCTAGTGTTGTTAGACCACATTCTTTTAGACGCATTTCATAACTAATATTCCTGAGTTTTTGTATCATTTTTGTTGCTCTCCTTTGTACTCTTTCTAGCATATCAATATCCTTCTTGCGATATGGCCTCCATGCTTGTATACAATATTCTAAATGAGGCCTAACTATTGTTTTATAAAGCGGTATTATTAGTTCTTTTTCTTTGTATACTATATTTCGCCTAATTAATCCAAGAATTTGGTTTGCCTTCGCTGCTGCAATTCCACACTGCTCTGATACCTTCATGTCAGCACTAATGGTTAAACCTAAGTCCTTTTCCTTTACGGTAGTATTTAGTACAGTACCACCCATTGTATATTGTGCATTTTCATTCCCATGTCCTGTGTGGAGGCACTTACACTTTCCAAAGTTAAACAGCATTTGCCATTTCTCAGACCATTCTATCAACTTATTTAGATCATCTTGTAAATGCTGTCTATCTGCATCACTTTTTATTTTCCTAAACACTTTTGTGTCGTCCGCAAACTTCAACACCTTGCTTGTTATGTCATCATCCAAATCATTGATATTGTGTGTGTGTGTGTGTATATAATATTTATATATATATATATATATATGTTTAATTCTATTTATCTTGTTTTACAATTTATCTATTTATTATTTTTAAGGGAATCTAGTTTTTAAAATATTTATTCAGTAAATTTATTTTTTATTTTCATTCAATTTGTTTTATTATTCACTATATTTTAACGCATTATGCCACGTATAAGGTAGTCGATCAAATTGTTTAGTGCATGTATATTATGTTTTACAATCACGACCTTTAGGGAGATAAAATACACATTTTATAAGGTTATCATGAATAAATAAAGTTTTCTTTAAGTTGGCAGTGTCTTATTCCAAACAAATTTCATAATTACACAACTAGCATTGTTCTACTTACTTCTACGTTTCGACCACCATCGGCAGCCTTCTTCAAGAACTGAATGTTCAGTAGTCACTGCTCGCTAGATTGCGTGGTGAGGGGGCTACAGACTAAGTCACCTGTGGGACAGTCTGCTCGCCACACCATCTAGCGAGCAGTGACCACTGAACATTCAGTTCCTGAAGAAGGCCGCTGATGGTGGTCGAAACGTAGAAGTAAGTAGAACATTGCTAGATGTGTAATTCTGAAATTTGTTTGGAATAAATCATTGTTGTACAGAATTTAACTAGAGAAAATGAAATGAAATCAAGGATGGCATTTCATTTATATTATGCATTAATGTAGTCAAGAAATATATATATATATATATATATATATATATATATATATATATATATTATATGACATTATTATATTATGTGACATATTATGCTAGCTGATCTTGTTAAAAATATAAGCATGAAAAGTCATAGTTACATAAATGCACACTATGAATCTATATATATATATATATATATATATATATATATATATATATATATATATATATATATATATATATATATATATTTATTTATATGTATTTTTATATATATATATAATATGTATTGACAAGTGAGATATTTGTTATTAACTACTATAATATATTATACATACATACATACATACATACATACATACATACATACATACATACATACATACATACATACATACATACATACATACATACATACATACATACATACATACATACATACATACATACATACATACATACATACATACATACATACATACATACATATATACATACATTACATAGTTGTGACATGTGTGAATACTTTTCTGCTTAAATTCTGATAGATTATATTATATATAATTTAATTTCAAGTGGTAATAATAATAAGCTTTACATAGAGTAAATCTCTGTTCAGCAGTGTCGACGGTAGTAATAAAAAGTTATAAGAAATAAATATAATAAAAGTTCAAGTAAAACAAATGAATAGCTAGCTACATCATTGATTTGGTTTTAACTCCTGTAGTTCAGTTCCATACAACAAAACTGGCAGTATTGAATATATTGTTCATGGCTCCAAGAGTGGTTTATTGTAGTACTTTGATTATATTTATTTCTTATAACTTTTAACTACTACAGTCGACACTACTGAAGAGAGATTTACTCCATATAAAGTTTATTATTATTTTAACAACATGCATAGCAACTAGTCAAAGATTCTCTCCGACCTGCTCCAAGAACACCACAACTGATTCCTAATTCACAGATTACTGACCAGAGCTGTGATGTCACTGCTGTGCGAATTGGGAAAATTCTCCTCTTTCCTTGACATATATATATATATATATATATATATATATATATAATCTATTAGAATTTAAGCAGAAAAGTATTCACAACTATGTAATGTATGTATATGTATATGTATATGTATATATATATATATATATATATATATATATATATATATATGTATATATATATACATATATATATATATAATGTATATTATATATAATATTAATATATGTAATATTATATATATATAATGTATATTATATATAATATATGTAATATATATATATATATATATATATATATATATATATATATATATATATAGTAGTTAATAACAAATATTTCACATGTCAATAGATATATAGATTCATAGTATGCACTGTTACCTTTCACTCTTTTATATGTTTAACAAGATCAGGTAGCAAAATTATTTAATTATTTACTGATTAATATTTTTTTATTTACATTTATTAATTTATGATTTAATACAATTGACACTAATATTATATTGTATATATTTCTAATAAGCGTATTTTATATGCAAACATATATACATATATATTTATATTTCTTGACTACATTAATCCATAATATAAAGGACAACAATGCCTTGATTTTAATTTAATTTTCTCTAGTTCAGTTCCATACACCAATGATTTAGCTATATGTTTTAATTGTAATTTTATGATATTTATTTCTTATTACTGTTGTTAGTTAACTACTAAACAGAGTTTTACTTTAGATTTTAATATCTAAAAAGTTATTATTATTATTATAACTACATACACACATTGCAACTCTTTCTTACCTTCTCACAAGTCTTTCGCAAATTTGCAGACCTGCTCTGCAAATAGTCTTGTCCTATTTGTTATACCGCACTAAACTTATTGTCCAGTTAAAACGGCGACAATCGAAATGCGATGACAAACTGCAACGTCGTCAACCATAAATGTAACATGGTTGCTGGAATAGCATGTGTGCTTCCAAAATAGAGAATAATATAAAATACGGATACATTATGATATGTAAATCAACATAATATAAAACACACATCTAGATTAATACAGTATTATGATAATATTAAATATAGAAGGTCCATATATTATATAATTATATATATATATATATATATATATATATATAATATGCAAGTAGCATATATTTGTTAATAATGCAATTAATTGTTACATTTGATGTCCTAATGCTTAAGAAATATGTCTATGGTTTAAAACAATATATTTTTTAACATAAGTGACACCTTGATTAAGGTTATGTACAATTGCATTGATATAGTAAATGGCCCAAGGTGGAGTAGCTGAGCCAAATCCTGCATGTAGCCTTTCTTGAGAAAACAGAGATGAGAATGTTGAGAAGAATTAAAGGTGTAACAGATCAAGAGAGAGTAAAGAGTGTGAATATGAGGAAGGAGCTAGGAGTGAATAGCATCAAGGACTACACTGGTATGGACACGTGCAGAGAATGGAAGAGAACAATGAAGTGAGAGCAGTTGTTGACATGATAATGCCGGGGAAGAAGGATGGATTGTGTCCAAAGGGACATGGAGGAACTGCGGATCACCCCAGAGGATGCTGACCCCAACTAATGGGGAAAGCGAGGAATAAGAAGCTAGATTACTCAACAAGTCAGAAGTGTGAAAACCCCAGAAAAGGATATTTTCGTGATGCTGGCCAAATCACTTTTTTATTAAACGGGTTCCAGGCCAACGAATAAACAATCAGTCTCTAATTTTGTTCTACAATTTTGTTGTAATGATAATGTCATCTGATCCTTATTCTTGTGAAAGCCTTTACTTCGAAGGCATTTCTCGTTCGAACTTCCGTTTCCGGCGTTCATTTTAAACGGGCGCGAACCGAAAAATTTATGTAGGTTAAAACGTAATATTTGCTATTGTTTATTATGCATGTATGTGACAGTTTCATGATTATATGTGCAATGTTTTACTTTATCGTAAACATAACATGTAAATATTTTCAAGTGTGTCAATCGGTTCACTCAATGTAAATCAATGTAACGTTTCGGAGTACGGATTACCCGGCGTGTCCGAGATTATCCAGGCCCCGTAATAGGGCCTGTAAATCGGTCACGATACATGGCGAGACTCCGCGCGACTGGAGCTGATTTGTGGACTAGCCACAAGAATAATATTCGATGGATGACAGTTGTAACTTCCGACTGATTAATACTAGGAAAATCAGGACATCAATATCTAGTATTATACCTTTCTTATCTTAAATTTTAATTGACTAAATTGTCTGATTTAATATTGAGTTTGCCATACTATCATAGACATAGACATAACGATTTATGTAGTGCAGACAATAGACACTCCTTACAATTTTAGGTCGTGTGTGTCTTTTACGGGATTTGCATTTTACATAGCTGTACGTTGTGGTTTCGATAAGCACTTATATCTGATAAGTTGTCTAAATGCACATAATCATAACACATGCAGGGTTAGAATTTAGCCAAAAATGAGGGGGGGGCCAGCAGGGCCCCCACTTTTCAAAATCTAGGGGCTCGACACAAAAAGTGGGGGCCATGCAACAAATGCACATTTAAGTCGCATTGTAACTATAACTTTATTCAACACAATTCACATGCCACAAACATAATGGCTGTAGCCTATGTAGCAGCTTAATTAGTAAATGCTAATGATAATTTCAAGAGATCAATGGAGGGTTGTTAATTTTCCTCTGAACCGGAGCTGCTTGAAACCTGTAGATCTTCCTCTTTGGGCTGCCTGTTTTTGTAGATGGCAACACAAGGTTGCCTATTCCTGCTCCCCCACCCACCCACAACAGCTTAAGCGACTGTGCGAGGTCCCGTTCCTTCCTTCATTTTTACCGCCATTCGTGTACTTTAAAACAGTATTGGCCATAAACTGTATAAACCAAGGATTGATGCTTATGTACCTATATACCTATTGCCACAGCATTATGGAAAATGACAGTTTAGTTACATCGTAGAACTTCATAGTAGATTATGTCTAAGACCTGTCTATTTCTAGTAACACAATCCTAGGTTATTAATTCTTTTTCCCTGGCCTAGTAGACAGGTTTGTCCACCTCGGCAACCCCATGTCAATCAATTTTAACCGTGACCAAGGGCAGCAACCTTCTGCCCCCCTTCACCCCCACCCCCCACCCTAGGCAGCAGCCAGGATCATTTACTGGTAAAGTGAATAATGACATTTTCTTTGCCTTGGCCTCTGGGATAGGAAGTTGTCAGGCCATTATTTATCAATTTTACAGTTCTTTGACCTGAGGGCCAGTCGGGCCCTCAGAGTTCAACATCTGTGGGCCTGACAGTAAATGCTGGGGCCAGCGGGCCCCCGGGGCCCCGCTAAATTCGAACCCTGACGTGTATACGTTTGCCCCAAACAGGTTGTACTGTGCGAAAAATGGCACTTTTCATTATTAGTCAAGATCGCCAAACACAAGTACTAGCCGGCAATGCTATGGCAACCACCATAATAATCTATTAAAATTCATGATTTTATGATCATTGTCACCAGCAAAGTGTTCCACTGCTTCTGCTTGTAATAATCCTTTGGACAGTATAACTGAAATAGTTAGACTGGAACAGTTCTATTATTACAAACAAAAACAAAACGAAGTCCTATACGTTAACATGGAGAATATGGACTTTCTACCCCCAACTGCCCCCAGCCTCGCTTTCGCGCGCGAGACTTGCACGCCCCATGTGACGTTTCTGATGGTGCGTCAGGTTCGACTCATGCTTGTATCTAACATCTATAATAATAGGTAATTGTCCAGTTAACTGACCTAAATTATTAGGGCCTTTTCGAAACGGTTTTACAAACTTTTCGATGTGTTCAGGATGTCATTCTGTATGTCAATGTAAATGTAATATACCCACATGCAGTTATCCTGTACAGACTGTCCCTGCTGGCAATACATACAGGGTTTCTCTATAATTATTGGAAAACATTAAATATATGACTCAGGTTGTATACATGAGTGTCAGACAGGTGAGATGTTTGGCAATTCTAGGTGATCTTTTACATAACTGGCATAATTTAAGCATGTCATTAAAATACAGGCAAAGTATTTCAATTTACCAATTCATTTGAAAATATTGCATTAAGTTTTTTAAGGTCACCCTTTTAATAGCACAAACACAATATGTTTAGTGAGGTGACTCCATTAGCTGAGTAATTGTCCTACAACAAATTCAGGACTCCTAGGATAATTATACTGTTTTTCTGTAGCGCTAAATCCCGCATGGTGGATCGATGCGCTGTACAAGAAATATAATAAAGAAATATAATAAACAAATGACCTTAATAAAAAGGTGGCTGTATTATCAAAGCGACCGTCGATCTAGTTTCAACTGTGTTAATGAACATTATATAGCACATTGCCTAGTAAATAATTCATTGGCAGTTCTCATTGATGTTCCAGACGTGTGCTGCTGTATGTGTAATCAATGATTGATGCCCACATCGCATTGTTGTTTATGTTTGACAAGTTGTTTGTTCCATCACTAGGAGCAACATGAAGGATAGTTTGCCCGACTTACAAGTGGGAAATATCACTCATACGAATATCTTGGCGACAGTCCGTCTAGTGGCACAGTTCTGTGTCGCCGTACACAAAGGTAAAGTTTAATTTCACTGCGTATTCGTTGTGTATATTTGTTTTTGACCACGTGAATAAAATGTAAACTCCATGCAGCACAAACATTCACAATCACAGAAAAACTTGTCTCCAGTGCGATGTAGCTCGGCCAATGTCATTTGTAAGCATGTCATTTATTGCGCATGTTCCCAGTAGTCTGGTTTTTGTAAACTGGTTGGAACTGGACTCACAGCAAGGTAATTATTAGCAAGAAATTTGCTGAATCACAGTTGGGGGTTTTGAATGTTAGAACAACAAGACTTGCAAGGCTTGAGTAGCCCTGTCAGACTCTGCTACACACCCACAAGGCTTGAGTAGCCCTGTCAGACTCTGCTACACACCTACAAGGCTTGAGTAGCCCTGTCAGACTCTGCTACACACCTACAAGGCTTGAGTAGCCCTGTCAGACTCGACTACACACCCACAAGGCTTGAGTAGCCCTGTCAGACTCTGCTACACACCCACAAGGCTTGAGTAGCCCTGTCAGACTCTGCTACACACCCACAAGGCTTGAGTAGCCCTGTCAGACTCTGCTACACACCCACAAGGCTTGAGTAGCCCTGTCAGACTCTGCTACACACCCACAAGGCTTGAGTAGCCCTGTCAGACTCTGCTACACACCCACAAGGCTTGAGTAGCCCTGTCAGACTCGACTACACACCCACAAGGCTTGAGTAGCCCTGTCAGACTCTGCTACACACCTACAAGGCTTGAGTAGCCCTGTCAGACTCGGCTACACACCCACAAGGCTTGAGTAGCCCTGTCAGACTCGGCTACACACCCACAAGGCTTGAGTAGCCCTGTCAGACTCGGCTACACACCCACAAGGCTTGAGTAGCCCTGTCAGACTCGGCTACACACCCACAAGGCTTGAGTAGCCCTGTCAGACTCGGCTACACACCCACAAGGCTTGAGTAGCCCTGTCAGACTCTGCTACACACCCACAAGGCTTGAGTAGCCCTGTCAGACTCGGCTACACACCCACAAGGCTTGAGTAGCCCTGTCAGACTCTGCTACACACCCACAAGGCTTGAGTAGCCCTGTCAGACTCTGCTACACACCCACAAGGCTTGAGTAGCCCTGTCAGACTCTGCTACACACCCACAAGGCTTGAGTAGCCCTGTCAGACTCTGCTACACACCCACAAGGCTTGAGTAGCCCTGTCAGACTCTGCTACACACCCACAAGGCTTGAGTAGCCCTGTCAGACTCTGCTACACACCCACAAGGCTTGAGTAGCCCTGTCAGACTCTGCTACACACCCACAAGGCTTGAGTAGCCCTGTCAGACTCGGCTACACACCCACAAGGCTTGAGTAGCCCTGCCAGACTCTGCTACACACCCACAAGGCTTGAGTAGCCCTGCCATACTCTGCGTGTAGAGCTTGAACAGTTTGCAGATGAGGCATTCATTGTTATGTGCTGTGTTTTGGTGGCATTGAAAAAAATGTGGCTGCTATTACATGAATACACACATTGTAGTGTTCAGACAGCCTTACTTTAATCTTAACCCTGATGAGAACTATAAGTATAAATGAAAAGACCTGAGCAACATTTGTTTATTGAAGTTATTTGATATTTATTGACCGGACACTGTAGAAGGTGTGTGTTATTTTTGATCGTGACTCATATTATTTTTTGTAGAGTACCAAGGTCTGAGACGAGAGGTGCGCACGCTGCGGGCAGAAACTCACTCCCTGACAGAGAGACTGTCACAACATCCGTGCGATGCCACCGGTACAGCTGTTTCTTCCTAAGCTGTCACTGTTTCTTCTGCCGGTGAACCCGGAACTATGCTAGGCAAAATTGCAGATAATGGACATCAAACTGGCTTGAACAGCTGCGTTGTTCTGCTTAAAAGCGCCTCTTCAGTTAAGTCCTTGAAAATATAAATGACCAATTTGCTTTCTGTGAGGCGATGCAATGTACTACGTTGCTGTCATAAACACTCAAGAAAAAATTATTCCAGTCCACATTACTGCTTGATGTATTAAGCAAATTCTGAAAAATTATTTGATTTACCTTCAAAACATCAAAAGAAATGATTAACTAAAAGCCATGTAACAGTTGACCCAGTCACCACCAGCAGTCTCAGGCCTACTTACAGATTCTATTACTTTTGATCAAAACTATTAGGTATACTTATGGGTTAAAATGTTTAAATAGTTCATATTAAATAAGTATGGTTTACTAATATAACTTTATTCAGTGCATCTCAGTAACCAGTTAAGGATGTATACTGTTCTTGCCATTCTGATGTGTCACCACAGTAGGGAAGATTGTGGAAGTAGTACTTTGTCTTACATTTTTTGAACACAGTATGTTGTGTTTAATGACGTGGATTGTTTTTCGTTTGACAGGGGACGCTCCGAGGATTGGCAAGTCGCCTGAAAAAGGTGCTAGAAATAGAAGTGACTCCGACTTAACTGAAACCAACGACAGTTGTGATTCTGGTGCTTCAGGCACAAACAGCGGTGGTGTCGACGAAGACATGCCGCCGCGTGTAGTTAATGAGGCAGACACTTCAGAGGGCAGTGGTGAGACTGAAATATGTGCTGACGTCCATGTCAATGGCGCGTCCAAGTCACCAAGTACTGACAGCAGCGTGCACGCAAATGCAGATGACAATGACTCGATCGAGGACACTGTGATTGCAAAAACCAGTAGCACTGTGAAGTCGGCTGGACGCGTGGTTCGCGTGGCACCGAGTGGCCCACGTGCCAAGAGACGGTTGCTCCAGAACCACGCCCACTCAGACCAGGACAAGGAGAATGACGGCGACGGTGTCATTAGCAAAGTCTGCAAAGAACTCTCGAAAACTCTTGAGGATGACGACCAGAGTAACTCGTCAGCATCGAGCTTCGACAAGTGGTGTCCCATGTTCAAGATATCGAAGGAAACGCCCGTGTTCCGCAGCGACACTGCGGCGAAGCGCAGGTCAAAAGAGAGGGAGCACTCAGGAAGTGGTGCGAAATCGGGTCGTGTAACAAAACTAAACTCTGCTTCCAAAGCCGCACGGTCTGCCAGTAAGACACGCAATAGCCAGGTGTCGAGACTGGACCAGGTGTCGAGACTGGATTCTAGCGATGACGTCGAGAGCAGTGGCAACAGTGATGGTGAGACCGAGGTCACAACTCGAGGCAAGTCGGCCAGTTTGAGTGGCAAGTTGTTGAGACGGTTGAGCAGCAGCGACTCAACCAAGGCCAAGGGCTTCCTTCGAATAAAACTCTCCAGCAGCAATAACAAACAGAGGGCAGTGAGAAAAAAGATTGTGGGGCCACGGAAGAGGAAATCGTTACCAGAGAAAAGACAGAATGGAAATGCTAGCAACAGTGACAGTCACGACGACAGCGATGACAACCCAACTGTCATTGACACGTCCTTTAGACCGAGTGACACCGACTTTCAAATCACGAATTGTAGTGTTGTCATTGGTGATGACATTTCACCATTCACAGTCTCGACTGCGAAGAAACGACGCAAGTTGAATCTAAAAAAGAAATCTCCCCTGTCGCTACCGCAAGATCTCGATGAATCAGATTTGGGTGGGGTAAGTGTCACAAACTTAAACAATGTACCAAGTATACTTGGAGTGTAATTATAGTATCTTACGATTCTGTGAGAGGCATCGAGCATGATGCTTGGTATGATTTTGCACTGATGTTCATATTTTCTGTAGTTTAACTTGATGCAATGTATAGTTCTGATTAGTGCACACAAATTGTTATTTGTCATCCTGTTAATCGGCTTATATCAATGTTTGATTGAGTATAGAACTCAGTTTTCGAAAGACGAAAATCATTGACAGTTTGTTACCCATGCAGCATGCTTACCTTCAGTACTCAATACTGTTGGTGTTCCTTGCCTTCCACAGTTTGAGTTTAAGGTCAAACATCTGGCACCATGATTGATTACCAACACTTCGGAATTCAGTAATCTGTTTAGAAATCTGGTGATTTGTTCAATTCATGTAAAGTGAAAAAATTGAGCCTGAAGCTGCTGAAAATTTGGAATGGGCTCCTTCGATGCCATGGGAACCGCAACTGTCTACATGGATCAGCTGCCTGGATCAGAGGATGGGCACAGCCTCACTCTACAATCAGTTCTAATGTTAAGTCAGCCACATGGGGCCATTCGTTAACTGTCCTATGATTAATATTATTATAAGCAGTTGCATGCATGTTTATTAAAAGATCAAACAGGAAATACGCTTCTATCAACCACCATTAATGTTTACAGTTTATAATGCGACACCCAGCACATGCTAGTGTGGCTACAAAATACTAAAAACATCTCAAAAGCATATTTGCATAAATTTACTTCAACAATTATCAGTAGCTGATCAATTTAATTGCAATTAAGAGGCATGCCTTCGATCCATTCGTAGACCGAGTTGCTGAATAAATATGGCTGGCACGACTGTCACGTGACTCACGCGACTGTCACGTGACTGTCACATGACCCACTGGTCTTTATTGCTGTATGCTGAGGCAACTGTTAAGCATGATGTACAAAATCAGGTAGTGACATTCTGGTGAGGGTCCTGGAGCTGTAGTGTGTATGACATGGATTAGTTGGGACATTAATACATGTTGTGTCTTTGTCTTGGTGTCAGGTTGTGAAGCTCTGGGACGCTGGATACATCTGGGAGCTTTGCAAGTTGTTGACGCAAATGTTGGACGATGGTGGTGCAAAATATCTCACTTTCACTGACGCCAAAATCACCAACGACACAAGATGGAAACTGGTGGGTATGAGGGTGTGAGGGTATCCCAGCCTGCTGGTGGGTATGAGGGTGTGAGGGTATCCCAGCCTGCTGGTGGGTATGAGGGTGTGAGGGTATCCCAGCCTGCTGGTGGGTATGAGGGTGTGAGGGTATCCCAGCCTGCTGGTGGGTATGAGGGTGTGAGGGTATCCCAGCCTGCTGGTGGGTATGAGGGTGTGAGGGTATCCCAGCCTGCTGGTGGGTATGAGGGTGTGAGGGTATCCCAGCCTGCTGGTGGGTGTGAGGGTGTGAGGGTATCCCAGCCTGCTGGTGGGTGTGAGGGTGTGAGGGTATCCCAGCCTGCTGGTGGGTATGAGGGTGTGAGGGTATCCCAGCCTGCTGGTGGGTATGAGGGTGTGAGGGTATCCCAGCCTGCTGGTGGGTATGAGGGTGTGAGGGTATCCCAGCCTGCTGGTGGGTATGAGGGTGTGAGGGTATCCCAGCCTGCTGGTGGGTATGAGGGTGTGAGGGTATCCCAGCCTGCTGGTGGGTATGAGGGTGTGAGGGTATCCCAGCCTGCTGGTGGGTATGAGGGTGTGAGGGTATCCCAGCCTGCTGGTGGGTATGAGGGTGTGAGGGTATCCCAGCCTGCTGGTGGGTATGAGGGTGTGAGGGTATCCCAGCCTGCTGGTGGGTATGAGGGTGTGAGGGTATCCCAGCCTGCACACAAACAACTTCATACTACAGATATTGCTCTCTTAAAAGAGCACAGTGACATAACTTTACATGTTGATAATAGTAAAGTTACTGCACTTGACTTACTTGATCTGTCAGAACTCAGCTTTTGATGCTTTTAATCATACTATTCCCTCGGATCATATGTCTGTGTGTTATGGTGTATGAGTCCGTGTATCTGGTGTAGCTTTAAGTTGGTTTAAACCTTACCGTACTGGTAGACATCAGGAAGTTAAGATTGGGGATTGTTTTTCTTAATATTTCATGTGGTGTTCCTCAGGGGTTTGTTTTGGGATCATTACTTTTAACACAGTACACAACTCCATTGAGTTCAGTTAGTTATAGTCATCATTTGAGTCATCATCTTTACACAGACGATTTATGATAACTCAGTCTTCTGTATAAAGAGGATGAATCGATCGACACAGGGAAGATTAATTCATCATCTTTACACAGATGATTGAGTCATCATCTTTACACAGATGATTGAGTCATCATCTTTACACAGATGATTGAGTCATCATCTTTACACAGATGATTGAGTCATCATCTGTACACAGATGATTGGGTCATCATCTTTACACAGATGATTGAGTCATCATCTTTACACAGATGATTGAGTCATCATCTTTACACAGATGATTGAGTCATCATCTTTACACAGATGATTGAGTCATCATCTTTGCCCAGATGATTGAGTCATCATCCTTACACAGACGACACAGTTTTAAACATCCTTGTCTACACCAGAATGAACAGACACTAATTGTTCCTTGCAGCAACTAAGAAGAAGTTATCTTGATGACAGTTTCGATCATCTAGTTCTGATTTACTTTTTGTCCCTAAAGCCAATACCAATATTAGAACTACTGGGATAGGACTGTTTAATAATCATGACATTAGTAGCAAAATTGCATGGGTGGGATGTTGTGGAATATAATGACATTTGAAATATCTCTGCTTATTTCAGGCTAAGAAACTCTGCTGGAGAACGTCATTTAAATGGGATACCGACAGGGAAGTTATCAAGAGACAACAGTAAGTGATTTGTTTCACATCAGTTTATGACTTCTAGTTGTATAAGGCTTATCGATTTTGAGGTTGACCAGCCTTGTTGCCTGCTGCACCTCTGAGCCTGGTTTCCAAGGATTTAGGCGTATTAGAAGTTACCTTATAATTAATATGTAAATGTGGCTTCTGAGGGCTTCCCACCCTCTTTCCAACCATGTAGGTCTAATCCTAGATATGCAATGTAAAATGTTTTCTTTTATTATGCAGTTAACACAGAAATGTTAAACATGTTATTTACACCTCGTGAAATGTGGTTGAATTATCTGGCTATTTCGGACAGTTCACTTAGTCCCTTTGTTTGCTACAGATGACCGCCGTGATGTTTGTTGGTCATGTGACACATCTGTAGATGTCATGTGACACATATGTAGATGTCATGTGACACATCTGTCGGAATAATCGAAGACTGGCATGTCTGTCTTTTAGTGAAGGCACCTGACTGATTTCAGTGGTAAAACTGGCATGTTATTTAAAAAATCATATTTCCATCCAGATATGGAAGTCAAATAACTTGTAAGGAAATACATCACACCTTGTTTTGTCCACATTTACCTCTAGATTGTGATTTACCTCTAGATTAAACCTGTAGGTTGTGAGCCCATTTCAATACATAGTTTGACTTGTTAGTGTGTATCACCGGGGGACACGTTTCACCCGAGGCTTGCTTGTGTGGCTGTAGTTCAAGTCGCCCGCCTGGAGCCCGGGACATGGAGAGAGTGCTTCGCAAGATTCACGTCGAATGATGTCGGGAGAGCGACAGATGCCATCACAAACTTCAGCAGACAGCTCAGTCAGGTCCAGGCCCTGGCATGTTCCAGTGTAAATAGTTTATTTTATCTATGGTGCATGTTGCATACATTGTCGGGTGAAATCTTGTTTATCCTTTCATCAATAATCTGATGTTTCAGTAAACTGTATGCTTTTATGTGAGACTGCCTACTTATATATATTATATTTCCACCGTAGACAGCCCAGGTGAAATTGTTTCCCTTTACCAAAAAAATACTCATTAGTTTTATGCCAATTGCATATCTTGATATAACTTTTATTCATGGATCAAGTGTATTGATATCAAGTAATCCTGCAATTGTTAATGGCCTTTTAACAAATTTTCAATTTTGAGAAAGGGAGTAAGTACCATGGGAGAAGTTATTTGGAGAAACGGAGTAAGTACCTTGGGAGAAGTTATTTGGAGAAAGGGAGTAAGTACCTACCCTGGGAGAAGTTATTTCGAGAAAGGGAGTAAGTACCCTGGGAGAAGTTATTTCGAGAAAGGGAGTAAGTACCCTGGGAGAAGTTATTTCGAGAAAGGGAGTAAGTACCTACCCTGGGAGAAGTTATTTCGAGAAAGGGAGTAAGTACCCTTGGAGAAGTTATGCTGTCCAA
Source organism: Oasisia sp. SBJ-2009 (assembly GCA_964017155.1). NCBI lineage: Eukaryota > Metazoa > Annelida > Polychaeta > Sabellida > Siboglinidae > Oasisia > Oasisia sp. SBJ-2009. Next base: position 57,380,779 of record OZ024856.1, on the reverse strand, counting down.
TGTTGTTTTCAGTGTTGCACAGTGACAAGACATTATAAACAATCCCCAATAGTTTGAGAGATATGCTAGTATTTGCTCACTGTTTTGGTACATTTTACAGAAGAAATAAAAGCATAATATTTGTTTATAAATGGACTGATCACTGTGGTATAGAATGTTTGCTGAATTTTGTTATGTACATGTTCAATAAAGAATAGTAGTGTTTCAAAATTTGCTAACATTAACATTTTGGTCAAAATGGCAGATTTTTGGTTTGGTTTAAAAATGGGGGTTTTGCCTTCAGTTTTATGTCAGAAGCTGTAAATTGAACAATTTCGGCAGCAGTGTCTTAGTGTGTGTGTTGGCATGGAACACGGGCACGTTGGATGATGTGTGAAATGTTGTATTGAGTGAATCAATCTGTGATATCTCGTGGTTCGTATTCGTGGATGTTGCGTCTACATATTGTAGAAGGACCAGGATATGTGGACCAGTTCGTACGGGAAGATAACGTCATATTAGTCATAATTAGTGACTGGTGACATTAGGTCCGTGACCACTGGTGACATTAGGTCCGTGACCACTGGTGACATTAGGTCCGTGACCACTGGTGACATTAGGTCCGTGACCACTGGTGACATTAGGTCCGTGACCACTGGTGACATTAGGTCCGTGACCACTGGTGACATTAGGTCCGTGACCACTGGTGACATTAGGTCCGTGACCACTGGTGACATTAGGTCCGTGACCACTGGTGACATTAGGTCCGTGACCACTGGTGACATTGGGTCCGTGACCACTGGTGACATTGGGTCCGTGACCACTGGTGACATTAGGTCCGTGACCACTGGTGACATTAGGTCCGTGACCACTGGTGACATTAGGTCCGTGACCACTGGTGACATTAGGTCCGTGACCACTGGTGACATTAGGTCCGTGACCACTGGTGACATTAGGTCCGTGACCACTGGTGACATTAGGTCCGTGACCACTGGTGACATTAGGTCCGTGACCACTGGTGACATTAGGTCCGTGACCACTGGTGACATTAGGTCCGTGACCACTGGTGACATTAGGTCCGTGACCACTGGTGACATTAGGTCCGTGACCACTGGTGACATTAGGTCCGTGACCACTGGTGACATTAGGTCCGTGACCACTGGTGACATTAGGTCCGTGACCACTGGTGACATTAGGTCCGTGACCACTGGTGACATTAGGTCCGTGACCACTGGTGACATTAGGTCCGTGACCACTGGTGACATTAGGTCCGTGACCACTGGTGACATTAGGTCCGTGACCACTGGTGACATTAGGTCCGTGACCACTGGTGACATTGGGTCCGTGACCACTGGTGACATTGGGTCCGTGACCACTGGTGACATTGGGTCCGTGACCACTGGTGACATTAGGTCCGTGACCACTGGTGACATTAGGTCCGTGACCACTGGTGACATTAGGTCCGTGACCACTGGTGACATTAGGTCCGTGACCACTGGTGACATTAGGTCCGTGACCATGGTGACATTGGCTCATCACCTTCAGTTGATACCACGGCGCTCAGTCTTGTTCACGTACACACGCAGGACAGATCTTATTCGGTTTTATTGTTAAATATTTAAAAATGGAAATAGTTTATGCTAATATGATTTATGATAGAGACTGTTACTATTAGATTGTTCCTTCCATGAAGACTTGCGTGGTTCCAGTCTGTATGAGATACTCAGTGACAAAACAAAATTCCATGTTTGAAACATGAGAGTGGATATTTGAATGTAATTTAATTTTTTTTCACCATTTTGTTTGAATTGTTATGTGCTGTTGATATTCTTTGTTGATAGTGCAGTTATTTTGTTATGGAATACTGAACATTTTGTACTTGGAATTAGAGCTGCAATAGATTTTATTTTTCTGAGACTGGCCTAGTGGCGCAGTACACCAGGGTAGTTGTGTCGGGGGGCAAAGGTTGGGGCTCATCCACACCCCAGGGCTACACAACCAGGGAAGCTGGGGTGTATCCACGTGGTAGGGCATGTGGTTGGCAAAGGGGCATATCCTAGGGCTTGCAGAAAGGGAAGGTAGTGCACGTCCTAGGGCTTGCAGAAGGGGAAGGTAGTGCACGTCCTAGGGCTTGCAGAAGGGGAAGGTAGTGCACGTCCTAGGGCTTGCAGAAGGGGAATGTAGTGCACGTCCTAGGGCTTGCAGAAGGGGAAGGTAGTGCACGTCCTAGGGCTTGCAGAAGGGGAAGGTAGTGCACGTCCTAGGGCTTGCAGAAGGGGAATGTAGTGCACGTCCTAGGGCTTGCAGAAGGGGAAGGTAGTGCACGTCCTAGGGCTTGCAGAAGGGGAAGGTAGTGCACGTCCTAGGGCTTGCAGAAGGGGAAGGTAGTGCACGTCCTAGGGCTTGCAGAAGGGGAAGGTAGTGCACGTCCTAGGGCTTGCAGAAGGGGAATGTAGTGCACGTCCTAGGGCTTGCAGAAGGGGAATGTAGTGCACGTCCTAGGGCTTGCAGAAGGGGAAGGTAGTGCACGTCCTAGGGCTTGCAGAAGGGGAAGGTAGTGCACGTCCTAGGGCTTGCAGAAGGGGAATGTAGTGCACGTCCTAGGGCTTGCAGAAGGGGAATGTAGTGCACGTCCTAGGGCTTGCAGAAGGGGAAGGTAGTGCACGTCCTAGGGCTTGCAGAAGGGGAAGGTAGTGCACGTCCTAGGGCTTGCAGAAGGGGAATGTAGTGCACGTCCTAGGGCTTGCAGAAGGGGAAGGTAGTGCACGTCCACGCACGACACGTTTGTCATTTCAGGACTGTCACGAGAAATAAAAATGTGTAAATGTTGAATCATGTAATTGTTACATTTCTACTGGAATAGCTGTCACCTGTACTAGTTCTATATGCACACAGCTACCATTGTAAACTGTTGCACTTTGTTGTTGTTGTTGTAATAGCGTAAATAAACTGGTTGTCTCTGCTTCTAATCAGGTGTTGTCTCTGCTTCTAATCAGGTGTTGTCTTTGCTTCTAACCAGGTGTTTTCTCTGCTTCTAACCAGGTGTTGTCTCTGCTTCTAACCAGGTGTTGTCTCTGCTTCTAACCAGGTGTTGTCTCTGCTTCTAACCAGGTGTTTTCTCTGCTTCTAACCAGGTGTTGCCTCTGCTTCTAACCAGGTGTTGTCTCTGCTTCTAACCAGGTGTTGTCTCTGCTTCTATCCAGGTGTTGTATCTGCTTCTAACCAGGTGTTGTCTCTGCTTCTAACCAGGTGTTGTCTCTGCTTCTAACCAGGTGTTGCCTCTGCTTCTAACCAGGTGTTGTCTCTGCTTCTAACCAGGTGTCTCTGCTTCTAACCAGGTGTTGTCTCTGCTTCTAGGACATGGAAAATTTTCACCTTTTTATTGATGTACATCCTGGGTAAAAGTACCAGTGACTTGAAATGTGTATAAATAGCATTGTATCACCACTGCACCATAGTTGTGCCAATTTGATGTGTGTTTCCATTTAAAATGACACATTCCTATTGCTTACGCATTAAAAGGATTATTTTAAAGCTTATTTGCATTCGACATATAAACTGTATCGAAACGATGATAATTCCGCGTCACTACATTCTCTGCTACTTTTATTGTGCAAATCAATGCATAAAGTTGGTGTTATCTGCGCAATAAGCTGATACAACTGCTTATGGAAATCGCTGAGCTTACTGGCACGTGATTGGGTAATTATGCAGCCTGGTTATAATGAGTATTCGTGCACACGCAGTGAACTACACGACGACTTTAAACACAGTGAACTTGTTGGATAAAAACGAAGTCTGGTGAACTGAACTGAATCAGTCATGGCAGCACCTTATATTAATATTATACACGGGGCCCAAACCACAGGCTCAGCATATACAGCTATTTCAATATTGTCAGGGTTATAAGTGATTAATGAAAGACGTAATGAAATGTAGGCATAGATGAAATAATTATGTTAGCAGGATTCATTTAAGATTGCTTACACACCAGTTAACATTTTTTTAAGAATCCTTTTAAAGTACGTTTTGAAATTGTGTAGTTATGTGCTTTTATTTTGTACTCGACTTTGAAATGTACGGTATCCAGAGTAGTTCGCCGAAATAATGATAACACATAATCAAGTTGTATTAGTTTTATTTATAAAACACAGTTCAAATACAATAACAAAACCACACAAATACACGCTTAACTAAAGTTGCTTATTGGAGTATCTAAAATGATTCCATAAAAGCAAATCGATGTCACAAACAAAATCCTATACATTGTTTTATTACTTAAATATCCAAACCAAATCATGTTAATTTCAAGTCAGATAAATAATGTTCATGTTCCCAGCTTTGCTCATACAATGACTGAATTATTTGCACTTCCATTCGGAATACTGCACAGTTCATTGCAATATAAGATAAACTGCAGAACTTGCACAAAACATTTCCATTTTACATACCCAGTGTACATATATATATATATATATATATACACCCACTTCCTGATAATATTTTCACTGGTAATGTAACAGATGACCGACTCTAGAGACCAAATAAGTTTCTAGAAATACACCAAATAAGTTGCCAGAATTGCTTTAAAAAACAATTCCCCCAAAGCATGGGACATTTGCAGATACAAATCAAAACGTTTCATGGCAAGATCTATGAGTGACTGGCACTTACAACAACATTGTACTTCAATCCATTTGAATTTCTATGGAAAATTACTGCAATACAATTGCGTGTTGTAAATAATCAACATCAAACAATGACTATTTCAACTATGTGGAGGTGCACCTTCACAATGTGTTTTGTTTCTAAACACAGTCCAGACAGTCCTCGATGTACCAGGCATACACGTATTCAATTGCATTTCTCCAACAGATAGTAACACAGGTTACAGATAACAAATAAAGTTTTACTCCATTAAAAGATTAATGTATAATATCTCGGCAGACATTTCATACACTATATTAGCTAGCATAAATATCCTACCTTTGGCAGTGTGGTAACTTGTGCCATTTTAGTTCTTTATATATTTTTTAATAAATGTATCTTCACTGCATGCTTCATAAAATGTCTGACGCTGTAAACAAAGTTTCGAAGAATAAAGTTAAATACAGTCTAATTTGAGTTGTTTTGATAGCAAAAAAACAATAGCGCTGCCAATGTCTCCCATAACACCCGAGATCAGCTAATAAATAATTATTACATGTTAAATATATGACTGCATTAACAATAAACATAATCATAATTAATGTTCCATTTGTTAACCATAGCAACTATTTGCAAAGACAATGTTTACAACTACTGGCGAAATGTGAGTCAATTGTGTGCTGCTTGTAAAAACATAGATCTGTAAATTATGGTCGACGTTACTGAATGAGAAAAACAGTAATTAAGCCTCGAATCTCGATTAATAAACTCTTGTTACAGTCTATAGTCTACAGGTTTCGTCCAGCAAAGTAGCCGAGATTAGTATTAAGTCTTATCAAAGAAATATACAAAACTATTTACATTCATTAAATTAATGCACTAAGATTCGTAACAATCACAGACATAATTATTTCTACTGACTGACATCACTTTTATAAAGACCCGCTTTCTGAAACTGATTATGTACCAACAGCACATTTGTCACATTTGTCAAATCTGACACATCACAGAGGATTTAGACAACAAATCTCCAGAAGACAGAGCAATAGAATTCCTTTCCTAAACACAAAAAAACTACTTGAATCAGTGAACATAAATAATGCAATTATATTCCTGTGATCTTTTGTAGCTCTTCTCCAACGATATATCTTGGTTGCATGCCAGTATTGAGATGAAGAATTTCTTATCAATTGCATAATTCTCTGCTCCGAACTGTATCTATGTTGCACTCAACAATCTTAGCTTTCCTAAATACAGTCCAGCTTCTGATGGTTTGCACCAACACAATGTGCAAGTCCAAGCATCGTGTCTTCAGATACGGCAAACATTCACAAACATTCGACAGACCAAGTAGGAAATACTTTCTGATGCACTGAACTGACATTATGAAACAGACACTGTACATATGTACAGTATTATTTACAGTGCGTTTTTAATGAGCTCATTTTGAGCATTTGCAAGAAACCGGCGGACATAGATAATACACATGTCGGTCAAACAGTTTGTTTCTCTCACAAGCGTCTGTCTCTAAGAGTGGACACTGAGCATGTGTGTTTATTCAATGTCTCAAACACCAACAAAAAGTACTCCATCCAGGGAACATTCCAGTCACAAACTCTATAAAACTACAAACAATCTGCCTGCAAAGTACAATTTAGCTTTGTCACACATACGTACAATACAAACACAGGCTTATGCTATGTCACAGTTGTTATTCATTCGTAGAGTTGCGAGACGGATTTGATTCTTCCAGCAGTTTGAGGACATTTGTATGGTTGTTTTTCCTCGCCTCGTCTATTGGCGTCTGTCCAAAGGCGTCCACACTGTGTGGGTCAGCTCCGTGGTCCAGCAGGAACCTCACCATCGCCTCGTAGCCCAGCGAGGCAGCCTACAGGGAGACAGGATGGGTGTTAAACTGTCTCGGTTAACATAACAACATAGCATAGCATAGCATAACATAACATAACATAACATAACATAACATAACATAACATAACATAACATAACATGAGAATCTGTACAATGTTAATGAAATAAGTGTTATAATGATATTATGAATTTGCATCGAACCAGATCCACTGAATGCTTCATATCAAATAAAATATTAAATCATCCCAAGATGCTTTACATACTAAAATATAACATTGTATATTAGATGTATGATATTCAAGCTAAAATTATGATTATACAACTAATAATTTCTACTCACATGAACGTTGACGTGAGTACAAATTATTAGTTGTATAATCATAAGTTTTGCTTGAATAATATATGTCAACTTTTCACGAATAGATGTATGGTAGTTTTACAAAGTGAGCATTGCAAAATAGAAGATCCAACCACTACGAAGAACGATTAGAGTTGGTTGTCAGATGAAATTTGCTGACAGTGACAGAAAAATGACAAAATAAAAAGGTGAACAACAGCTAAAATATGAATATGTTTGATTGTATACACATATATAAATTTTTAGACGATTATAAGAAGACGTGCCACTGACCAGGTGCAGGGCGGTCCGACGGTCGTAGTCGCCCTGGCTGAGGTTCACCCCCGCCAAACACCAACTCTCCATGTGGGCCACGTCTTCTTGGACCACCGAACTACAACACAAGTGTCACATGTCACATCCTCCTGTACCACTGAACTACAACACAAGTGTCACGTGTCACATCCTCCTGTACCACCGAACTACAACACAAGTGTCACGTGTCACATCCTCCTGTACCACTGAACTACAACACAAGTGTCACATGTCACATCCTCCTGTACCACCGAACTACAACACAAGTGTCACATGTCACATCCTTCTGTACCACTGAACTACAACACAAGTGTCACATGTCACATCCTCCTGTACCACTGAACTACAACACAAGTGTCACGTGTCACATCCTCCTGTACCACTGAACTACAACACACGTGTCACATGTCACATCCTCCTGTACCACTGAACTACAACACAAGTGTCACATGTCACATCCTCCTGTACCACTGAACTACAACACAAGTGTCACATGTCACATCCTCCTGTACCACTGAACTACAACACAAGTGTCACGTGTCACATCCTCCTGTACCACTGAACTACAACACAAGTGTCACGTGTCACATCCTCCTGTACCACTGAACTACAACACACGTGTCACATCCTCCTGTACCACTGAACTACAACACAAGTGTCACATGTCACATCCTCCTGTACCACTGAACTACAACACAAGTGTCACATGTCACATCCTCCTGTACCACTGAACTACAACACAAGTGTCACGTGTCACATCCTCCTGTACCACTGAACTACAACACAAGTGTCACATGTCTCATCCTCCTGTACCACTGAACTACAACACAAGTGTCACGTGTCACATCCTCCTGTACCACTGAACTACAACACAAGTGTCACGTGTCACATCCTCCTGTACCACTGAACTACAACACAAGTGTCACATGTCACATCCTCCTGTACCACTGAACTACAACACAAGTGTCACGTGTCACATCCTCCTGTACCACTGAACTACAACACAAGTGTCACATGTCACATCCTCCTGTACCACTGAACTACAACACAAGTGTCACGTGTCACATCCTCCTGTACCACTGAACTACAACACAAGTGTCACGTGTCACATCCTCCTGTACCACTGAACTACAACACAAGTGTCACATGTCACATCCTCCTGTACCACTGAACTACAACACAAGTGTCACGTGTCACATCCTCCTGTACCACTGAACTACAACACAAGTGTCACGTGTCACATCCTCCTGTACCACTGAACTACAACACAAGTGTCACATGTCACATCCTCCTGTACCACTGAACTACAACACAAGTGTCTCATGTCACATCCTCCTGTACCACTGAACTACAACACAAGTGTCACATGTCACATCCTCCTGTACCACTGAACTACAACACAAGTGTCACGTGTCACATCCTCCTGTACCACTGAACTACAACACAAGTGTCACATGTCACATCCTCCTGTACCACTGAACTACAACACAAGTGTCACATGTCACATCCTCCTGTACCACTGAACTACAACACAAGTGTCACATGTCACATCCTCCTGTACCACTGAACTACAACACAAGTGTCACATGTCACATCCTCCTGTACCACTGAACTACAACACAAGTGTCACATGTCACATCCTCCTGTACCACTGAACTACAACACAAGTGTCACATGTCACATCCTCCTGTACCACTGAACTACAACACAAGTGTCACGTGTCACATCCTCCTGTACCACTGAACTACAACACAAGTGTCACATGTCACATCCTCCTGTACCACTGAACTACAACACAAGTGTCATTGTGAGGAAACAGGCAGACAAACAACTTGTGTGACAGATATCTACACCAATCACAGTCATTAGTATCCTGTTCAAGCACAGATAAACCAACGTGTTGTTTCACTGTCAATTGGGCCAATGATTGTCATTAAAGATACCCTAGACTCGGAACTATTAGTTGTCTTGTAGCCATCTGCCCCATCTAAATTCAACGTCTAATCAGTCATGATTACCTTTCTTGTCTAATCATTTGCCAGTCTTAAATCTGGGCATACATTAAAGGGGCACTGTATGGGATTGAACCTTCCACTCGTAACGGCAAAATTTGGCTGACCCGTGAGGAGGCAGCACCGTCAGTACCTAAAAATATCTTGTTGACGTTTGAATAAAACACGGACACACGCCTCTCTTTTCCAATCTATTACAGATGTTTCCACAACTGCACTGTCCAGGACCACTTTTAAAAGCCTTGAGTTAAAAATAGCAACAACAGTTATCACGCGGCATGCTTGTCTTGTCAGTTGTCGCAGTTTTGTCGACAAGATATTTTTAGGTACTGACGGTGCTGCCTCTCGCGGGTCGGCCAAATTTTGCCATTACGAGTGGAAGGTTCAATCCCATACAGTGCCCCTTTAAGCTATTACAATATTCATTTAGGAATTTGAGACCCTCCCCATAATTATTTTGGAATACATAAATTTGAGAGGCTCCCTATGGGGCAAGGCGAGAGAGTAGACGCACTTGCACAGCATCATGCCGAGTCGCGCCGGGGCGAGTCGCAGATGTGCGCCCGTGTCACGCAGCACCTTGATGATGTCATTGCGGTGGAAGAAGATGGCGTCGTCCAGTGGCGAGTGACCGTAGCGGTCTCGCACGTGGACCGATGCTCCGTACTCCAACATGTAGCGCACGACCTCTATGTGACCTTCACACGTGGCGATGTGCAGTGCAGTGCGACTGTCATAGTCTCCGAGACTGAGGTCGGCCCCCTACAACAATGAAGTCGTGATGCGATGTAAACACCATGCGGCTGTTATTAACTAAATGGTCCTTGCTGTATGTGTGCTTTGTTTAACTGCTACTATAAATTACTATCTGCTGAATGTTATTATGTATCTGTACAATTAAAACAAGTATATTTGTTCACTAAAATGCAATCTTTCAGTAGTTTTAATGTTTTTGTGAAAATGTTCATCAAGTTGGAAGTATATCATTCAAACATATTTCATAATTTCACAACTAGCAATATTCTACTCACTTCAACGTTTCAACCACCATCGGCGGCCGTCTTCAAACTTCCTTAAAGCGTTTGCAATACCATTTAACATTAAGACTTATTCAAACATATTTCATAATTTCACAACTAGCAATGTTCTACTCACTTCAACGTTTCAACCACCATCGGCGGCCTTCAGGAACGGAAAGGTCATTGCTCGCTAGATGGCGTGGCGAGCAGACTGTCCCACACGTGACTTAGTCTGTAGCCCATGTGTGGGACAGTCTGTTCGCCACCCCATCTAGCGAGCAATGACCTTTCCGTTCCTGAAGGCCGCCGATGGTGGTTGAAACGTTGAAGTGAGTAGAACATTGCTAGTTGTGAAATTATGAAATATGTTTGAATAAGTCTTAATGTTAAATGGTATTGCAAACGCTTTAAGGAAGTTTCTGGATGTAACTTTTCAAAAGAGTAAATACCCATATTATTTTATCATACTACCATTACAATATTACTATGTAAAATCAAAATATAATTACATTTTAAATAGAAAATAGCAGGTAAAGTGCTATAGTATGCTTCCATCTTGCTATGTAAAATGTTTGGCATGTAGATGGCATTGCATATATTTTCCCAGGTGGCTTACCGCTTCCCTGAGTTCCTTCAACATGTCGATGTTTCCCTGTCGGGCTGCGGAACACAGGAGGGAAGGGAAGATAGCATCCCGCAACAGCCTCGCCTCCTGAATGAAACAACACATCAATATTTACTTTAAGGAACATCTAGTTGTAGAAATCTATTTATTAACATACCGAACCCATGTACTTGTGTACGTTACATATCAATATAAAACACTGAACATTATATTTGTCAGTAATATTTTATCAGTTATGATGGATAGAACAAAGCAAGCTCAACAAATGTGACAGCTTAATATATGTGCCCGGGTAAATTGACTGAGAGTCAATGATTTTGTATTTGTCCCCTTCAAACATTGTATTCTCTCTCATTTACATTTCATCTACATATGTGTATTTGTGTTAAATACTGAACAGTTTCACTAATGTTTTGAATAAATCTTTAATTCATTCACCTAGTCAGCATGTTTAAAACTTTTCAGAATACCAAAAAAACATATATTAAATTTTGTTCTCAGAAGCCAAGCCAACTGCAAGTAACATGACCAACACAGCAAGTGTCTACTGGACACTGTACGACTGTGGGACAAACACTGTGGGTGTCCTGTACCTCTGCCGAGCTGATCTTCATCATCTTGGCCATCTTCTGTATGAGACTGTACTCAAGCAGGTCCTTCTCTTCCTCCGCGGTCACTGTCAGTTCACCTCGCATGTTTATGCTCACCATCTAAACACAATGTCATGTTTATACTCACCATCTAAACACAATGTCATGTTTATACTCACCATCTAAACACAATGTCATGTTTATACTCACCATCTAAACACAATGTCATGTTTATGCTCACCATCTAAACACAATGTCATGTTTATACTCACCATCTAAACACAATGTCATGTTTATACTCACCATCTAAACACAATGTCATGTTTATACTCACCATCTAAACACAATGTCATGTTTATACTCACCATCTAAACACAATGTCATGTTTATGCTCACCATCTAAACACAATGTCATGTTTATACTCACCATCTAAACACAATGTCATGTTTATGCTCACCATCTAAACACAATGTCATGTTTATGCTCACCATCTAAACACAATGTCATGTTTATGCTCACCATCTAAACACAATGTCATGTTTATACTCACCATCTAAACACAATGTCATGTTTATGCTCACCATCTAAACACAATGTCATGGTGTCATCACCCGTGACATTCTGTCAACAATAACTGTCTATAAAAGACGTTTATATTACACAATCTTTCACAGAAGGATTGTATCCAAATTTTCTATCTTCTGGGATAATAATGACATATTTTTATACCCTAATCTGCATTTGGAAAATTGGCTCACTGCACAAATGCAACGATACTACTCTAAGACTGTTAATACATGTTGTTAAAAACCTGGTTAAATAGATAATACAAAATATTCGAATAACATAATAACTTTTTCACTAGGTGACTATGCACCTCCGAGCTTCACTTCCAACAATATAGGTGAATTTAATTATCTTATCATTAATATCATAAATTAACAATAAAAATACCAGTAGTTTTGAAAACTGTGTTTTTTACACACATCTGCTGAGAATGTGACATGTCCTACCTTCCTCTTCTTCTCCTGAGACCACTCATTCTTACTGAGGATGTAGGCCAGCTTCATCAATGCCGCCTCCACTGTCATGTCCGAGCCTGGGATCACCCCACTGTCCAGCAGGGCCTGTTGGACACCACAACGTCACACGTCACAGCTAGTTCTGTCTTCTCTTTCTCTTCTCTCACAACATCACAAGGTAGATAGTGTAATTATTTACAATGAATTTGTTAACATAAAAGTATCACAACATGAGGACGGTCACTTTAAGCAATGTCTGCAGTCAACTGCCGCGTCCACATCATGGTTCAGATATTAACACAAAGCCACTAAAGGCCACGGACACTTTCTCTGGATACTGATGGGAAGAGTAAGTTGTCAACAATATGTTCTTTTAATTACAAACACCCAGAACAATACGAGTAACTGCGGATAAAGTGATGTTGACATTGTCCTACCTTGCCTGACTCGTAGGACGTTGAGACCATCCCGCGAGAACACTGCGTGATGTTGACGACGAGGACACCGCGGTCAGAGGCTTCTCGCAAGACGTCCATGAGGTCCTTTCTTGTGGACGGTCCGTTGCCCGCTCCGTAGCTCTGGAGGACCACGCCCCTCATGGGCGGCATAAGGAACTGCTTCACCTGGGCACAAACACAAACACCTCACTACAACTGTTGACAGGATGGCCAAACAAATGTTTAACCATTTTAAGACGGCATCTTCTAAGACATAAACTGAAATCTTCTGATAAATAACAATACATGTTTAGATTTCTGGGTGGGTTCCAAAAAATACAAAACAGGAGTTCAATGTAACTGTTAAAAATGTTTCGGTTATTGTAATGGACCTGCGTGCGACCCGTGGAGGTGACACAGTGAGACAGGAAATTGTTTTGTTGAATCTTCTTTAGACGGACCCAAGTGTTTTGTAACAGGGTAGGAAATTACCCCAGCAAAGACAGGAAGTACTCACTGTGGTGAGGGTGATACAGAGAGACAGGAAGTACTCACTGTGGTGAGGGTGATACAGGGAAACAGGAAGTACTCACTGTGGTGAGGGTGATACAGGGAAACAGGAAGTACTCGCTGTGGTGAGGGTGATACAGGGAAACAGGAAATACTCACTGTGGTGAGGGTGATACGGAGAAACAGGAAGTACTCACTGTGGTGAGGGTGATACTGGGAGACAGGAAGTACTCACTGTGGTGAGGGTGATACAGGGAAACAGGAAGTACTCACTGTGGTGAGGGTGATACAGGGAGACAGGAAGTACTCACTGTGGTGAGGGTGATACAGTGAGACAGGAAGTACTCACTGTGGTGAGGGTGATACAGGGAGACAGGAAGTACTCACTGTAGTGAGGGTGATACTGGGAGACAGGAAGTACTCACTGTGGTGAGGGTGATACTGGGAGACAAGAAGTACCCACTGTGGTGAGGGCGATGCAGGGAGACAGGAAGTACTCACTGTGGTGAGGGTGATACAGGGAGACAGGAAGTACTCACTGTAGTGAGGGTGATACAGGGAGACAGGAAGTACTCACTGTAGTGAGGGTGATACTGGGAGACAGGAAGTACTCACTGTAGTGAGGGTGATACAGGGAGACAGGAAGTACTCACTGTGGTGAGGGTGATACAGGGAGACAGGAAGTACTCACTGTAGTGAGGGTGATACAGGGAGACAGGAAGTACTCACTGTAGTGAGGGTGATACTGGGAGACAAGAAGTACCCACTGTGGTGAGGGCGATGCAGGGAGACAGGAAGTACTCACTGTGGTGAGGGTGATACAGTGAGACAGGAAGTACTCTCTGTGGTGAGGGTGATACAGGGAGACAGGAAGTACTCACTGTGGTGAGGGTGATACTGGGAGACAGGAAGTACTCACTGTGGTGAGGGTGATACAGTGAGACAGGAAGTACTCACTGTGGTGAGGGTGATACAGGGAAACAGGAAGTACTCACTGTAGTGAGGGTGATACAGAGAGACAGGAAGTACTCACTGTGGTGAGGGTGATACAGGGAAACAGGGAGTACTCACTGTGGTGAGGGTGATACAGAGAGACAGGAAGTACTCACTGTGGTGAGGGTGATACAGGGAAACAGGAAGTACTCACTGTGGTGAGGGTGATACAGGGAGACAGGAAGTACTCACTGTAGTGAGGGTGATACTGGGAGACAGGAAGTACTCACTGTAGTGAGGGTGATACAGAGAGACAGGAAGTACTCACTGTAGTGAGGGTGATACTGGGAGACAGGAAGTACTCACTGTAGTGAGGGTGATACAGGGAGACAGGAAGTACTCACTGTAGTGAGGGTGATACAGGGAGACAGGAAGTACTCACTGTGGTGAGGGTGATATAGGGAAACAGGAAGTACTCACTGTAGTGAGGGTGATACAGGGAAACAGGAAGTACTCACTGTAGTGAGGGTGATACAGGGAAACAGGAAGTACTCACTGTAGTGAGGGTGATACAGGGAAACAGGAAGTACTCACTGTAGTGAGGGTGATACAGAGAGACAGGAAGTACTCACTGTGGTGAGGGTGATACAGGGAAACAGGAAGTACTCACTGTAGTGAGGGTGATACAGAGAGACAGGAAGTACTCACTGTGGTGAGGGTGATACAGGGAAACAGGAAGTACTCACTGTAGTGAGGGTGATACAGAGAGACAGGAAGTACTCACTGTGGTGAGGGTGATACAGGGAAACAGGAAGTACTCACTGTAGTGAGGGTGATACTGGGAGACAGGGAGTACTCACTGTGGTGAGGGTGATACAGGGAAACAGGAAGTACTCACTGTAGTGAGGGTGATACTGGGAGACAGGAAGTACTCACTGTGGTGAGGGTGATACAGGGAGACAGGAAGTACTCACTGTGGTGAGGGTGATACAGGGAGACAGGAAGTACTCACTGTGGTGAGGGTGATACTGGGAGACAGGAAGTACTCTCTGTGGTGAGGGTGATACAGTGAGACAGGAAGTACTCACTGTGGTGAGGGTGATACTGGGAGACAGGAAGTACCCACTGTGGTGAGGGCGATGCAGGGAGACAGGAAGTACTCACTGTGGTGAGGGTGATACAAGGAGACAGGAAGTACTCACTGTGGTGAGGGTGATACAGTGAGACAGGAAGTACTCTCTGTGGTGAGGGTGATACAGGGAGACAGGAAGTACTCACTGTGGTGAGGGTGATACTGGGAGACAGGAAGTACTCACTGTGGTGAGGGTGATACAGTGAGACAGGAAGTACTCACTGTGGTGAGGGTGATACAGGGAAACAGGAAGTACTCACTGTAGTGAGGGTGATACAGGGAGACAGGAAGTACTCACTGTGGTGAGGGTGATACAGGGAAACAGGGAGTACTCACTGTGGTGAGGGTGATACAGTGAGACAGGAAGTACTCACTGTGGTGAGGGTGATACAGGGAAACAGGAAGTACTCACTGTAGTGAGGGTGATACAGGGAGACAGGAAGTACTCACTGTGGTGAGGGTGATACAGGGAAACAGGAAGTACTCACTGTAGTGAGGGTGATACTGGGAGACAGGAAGTACTCACTGTGGTGAGGGTGATGCTGGGAAACATGCGTAACACTCCAACTTCACGACACATGTCCAAATGCACCGCAAACTTCTTGATACCCCCCTGGCGGAAGACAGCGTTCCAGTTCACTGCAGGCACAACACATTCTCTTTAAGAATACTAATATAACAAACTGGTAATAAAGGTTGCTTCTCTGTAGTACAATTTTACTTGCCAAGTTCCATATTATTTATTTGACTGTAAATATATTAACCATGTCCATACATCATAGATATGCAATAAAATAATTTCTGCCCGTATCTGGCGAGAAGAAACTACAACGGTGGCGATAAGTAACTCTCTGGTACTGTCTTATTTTTAACACACAGATTACCATAGCACAATAAACTGTTATTACAACAGTAGAGTTTTGGTAAGAAAACAACGGACCATGTATGTTGACCTCGGTCACTGCCAGGGGTGCCACGTTTGGTGAGTTAAATGCGTCCAGCGCCCCTGTGTCCTTCTTCGTTGACCGGTTGCCTCGCAGCAAGGCATTGTGGAAGTAGATGGCCACCTGGTGCAGGAAGACAGGGCTGGTCAGCCAAAGTACACAGCTGGTCAGGTACAGAACCTTGTTTTACGGTCATCTCAGTATATTAAGGTCACCTTTGGATAAACTCAATTTTTTAAGTGAAGTATAGCTAACTAGTTCTGCTAATCCAGATACCTGGCTAATCAGACCACTTGTGAAGTCAGAGGGTCGACCTTAATAGCAAGATACACGTGTAAGGCATTAGGATACACTGTGATATATGGCAACAGTCGACAATGGTCTTAAGTAAACAAATTTGTAATCATATTTGCCATTCAGAAATGAAATTATTATTATGGTTATCAAGCATAAGTATAATATTTAGACTAGAACATTGCAAGTGCATGATAAACGTTAACTAGATGTGATAATGGGGTTCATTGGGTTTTACTAAAATTTGTTACACACGCATACATGCAGACATACACATACATACATACACACATACACTCACTCACTCACTCATTCACTCACTCACTCTCACACACACACTCACTCACTCACTCACGCACGCACACACACACAACAAATTAGTCACATCACATTCCAATGTTTTATTGTATTGACTGCAATGGCAATAAATCTTATCTTATCTTATCTTAACCATGTACACAGTCAGACATATCTGTGTGTGTCCAGTTAATCCAGCCCACCTCTGGTATGGTGTAGTGTCCAGCCATAATGAGAGCGCCCAGGAAGTTGTCTCGGCCGTCACTCCGAGTCTCAAATATTGGAATCTGCAATAGATTTTACATGAAATAATAATTTTATCATTCAAAGCTAAAGCAAGCCTTCTGCAAGTACCTTCTTCAAAAAAAATCAGTTGTGTTTTTGTATGTTTGGAAGCACCTAAGATACATCTCTATTCATTCTAAAATGATAAAAATATAATAAGGAAATACTACAGTATTAAAAGATACATAAATTGTAAAGAAACTTAGGCAAAATAATGTATCAGTTAAATACTGGCTATCAACATAATTTAAAAACTAGTTGCTCCTTTAAAATCAATCATGTATTGGAAATTAATAATTCAAATGCACTGGAAGATAAATGAATGATGGTGATTACCTGAGATCCAGTAAGAATGACTGGCTTGCCAAGGTTCTCGAGCATGAATGAGAGTGCGGATGCTGTGTAGGACATTGTGTCTGTCCCGTGTAGGATCACAAACCCATCAAAGTGGTCGTAGTTGGTCTGAGGGAAATAACAAACAATTCAGCTTTACAGCAGATGCAGCATTGAACTGAAGTCAGATTGTAATACAAGTAATTCTATGATTTCTATGTAACCTATGCTCCTGCAACAGTTATAACATAGCAATGTACAGACATTACATGCTCTTAAATTTCAAATTAATTATTTTATCACCGCTGTGAAAAACACTGTTAACTGGATGTATTTAACATAAAATTATACCTGAAAAAAATGTAATTTAATCATTTCAGCAGAGTTACTGGTATGAACATTATCTACTGAGAAGAAAAGATTAGATTGGTGCATAATTTCATACATTGCCATACTTTGTATGAACAATTCCACCATTAATATTATACTTTTATCACTTCAATACAAACATCCAGGGTGTCTTACTTTGATATCCAAGGCCATCTGGGCATAGTCATCCACTGTCATGTTGGAGGAGTCCAGCAGAGGGTCGTACTCGTACACACAGTAGATGATCCTGCGCCCCTCTGTGGATTGCCTGGAGGACAGAAACAAAGCAACTATTAGTGACGGGCATCTCACTAGCAATGTACAAATACTACAGACACATAACAAGATGTGTATGGGTATCTATGCTCTCGCTAACCACATTTAATGGCTAGGCAGTTTGACTAAACATGTCAAAATTGGCCAGGGATAAATTACTTTTTATTATTAGAAATGTTTTCCGCAGTCGCAGCGGCCAGTTTGCATGAGCCACTTGCTCCTACGATCACACACCACTGCTCTTGTACTGCTCTTGTACTGCTCTGTGTAGTTTGTGCCACTTGTAAGGCTCACACAGTTGCATGATCTTATCATCTAGGTGAGTGGTGGTATTCCAAAATAGGCAGGCTTCTGTTATACGTTCTGAGTCACTGAACTTAAATAATTTGGTTTCCTGTCAGTAAGACAATCTAGAGTGCACAACGTACGGCATGACAAGAGGCAGCTCTGACATCTTCTTGTTGTGCTTCTGCAGGAGGGGATAGGAGGCATCGTGGAACATGGGCAGCTTCCGTAGCATAGGAACGAGGTAGTCAGCCTTCGGGCTGTACACTGAAGACACAAATATGTAACTTGTAGTTGTATACCTGATCATAGCATATAGCTTACAGATAACTTGGCCACAGACAAAGAAAACACTTTTATTTGTACCTCATAATTGTATTTTATGTACTGTACTTTTGTATTGTTTTTTACGTATAGACTTTTTTCTTAAATAAACATTATCTAGTAGCATTCACAGTATGGCATGCATACACTGTATACAGGTCTAGTAATTACATACATGTTGCTTTGGCAGTAAGAGGGCTGGTATAATAACTATAATTACACTGATTTGCACTTTGTTGTCGTGCATGTTGCACCTCTGAGCTTGGATTCACAAGAATATAGGCTATAGAAGTTATTATAAACTGTTGTTATTATCATTGAATGACTGCATTGTGCTGAACACTGAATTACATTACTGACATGAATGTTTTGTTTGTCCGTTGCCAAGATATCTGTAAGCAAAGGAGCTATACTCAGCTGCAATGCATGTTGTATATATCAGGCCTGGTATATCCTGTTACATACACAGCCACAGGTGTGACAGCGCACTCGAACATTTCATAAATAGAATCACACAAACAGTCATGCAGACACCTACGGATAACCTTTTACGTCAGTTAAATAAAACATTGGTCTTCAGTAATCATATCATATCATAATTGAACATGAAAAATAGAGAGCTGGAAGAATTTAGATACATTTCAGAGAAATACAAGCAAGGTCATCCGGTCCGCCTTTTCTTCATCCGCCTTTTAGGCTCTGCGCCGCAGAACCAGGAAACGCGCGAGAGTTCACGTCAGTCAGTACATGTCTGTTCAACCGTGAACGCTAGTTACAAATTACGCAGTTAGTTCAAGCTATACCTATAACTACACGTATTTTGTATTGATCTGATCTGATCCATTATCATACCATACCTCCACCGCTAGATTTCATTCCGATCGTTCCACCGGTGTATATAACGAGGAGCTTCGAGAGGGGGGCGGGCTCCAGTTCCTGGTCAAGGTATTCTATAGTCTTCGCACTTTGGCTGCACTGTCGCAGAACCTTGGGCTGGTAGTACGGGTCCATAGGAGGTCCTATCAAACTTGAGTCTACGCTGAGTCTTTTCCCGGTTTGCGCCAACATTCTACCGCTGTTTGAACAAGTCATTGCGGCTGTTCCCGCACCGTCGTTCATTTCGACGTCTGACATTTTGACTGGTCAAGGTTGGCGGAAGTGACGCACCGATGTTGTCATCCAATCAGCGTATGGGGATGGGAGGTGTGGCCGTTTAGGATCCATTGACGCGTGCTAGCGCTGAATTAGTCTTTTGTGGGATGGACCACTTTGTTGTGATTAATCTTATACAGTTAGAGCATTTGTCAATACAACATGTTTGATTGTTTCCTAGTATATTACAACAATAATGTGCACCGGCACTTAATTAATAGAAATTATAGCTATAGGCTAATTAATTGTTAACGATGAGCCTGTCTCGTCTCGTGACAATAGACCGGTATAAATACTCCAAATATTGTTTCAGGTCAAGACGACCCAAACGTCCGGAGCTCCCTTGTTCAATACCTACATGCACGCCCACACAAAATACGCGTACATTCAATTAGCACTTACGCACACACGTACGTGTGTGCATGCACGGGCGCACGCACAGGGGCCTACATGCATATATACACACATATATACATATATATGCTCGTTCACCTGCACACTTGCGCACTCATGCACACGCACGCACGCACGCACACACACACACACACACACGCGCTCACACACGCACACACGTAAAATAAATCCATTATTTTATGGCCACTTTCATTTGTGTCGATGATGTAATAGACTATATATATATAGGTACAATAGGACGTGCGCGGTGAACAATTAAGCCAATGTTGTACGGGTCGGTGTGGGGTCGGTGTGGGTCGGTGTGGCGGGCTTGTGAACAGTCAACCTACCTCCTTCTTTCAACTTCTTCATTCCGATAGTGCCACCGGCATAAAGCACTAGGATGCGAGAGAAATCCCGTGCCGGGACAATTTCCAGAGGGATGGAAACGACAGGGGCCGTGGATAGTGTTCCCTGCCGCTTCTCCCCATCGTCCAGTTGTCTGTTGTCGAGAGTGGCCGGCTTGGTCAGTTTTAGTGGCGGGAATGTCCTGTAACAACTTTCGTTCGGCAGACCTGAACCGTTGCTCATGAGCGTCTTCGTTTGCATGTTTCCGACAGTTTCCGGTGAAACGGGATAAGATAGGACCTTGGGTTGCGTCAGTAGGCCTACCTCGGTGACGGTTTGGTAAACTTGGAGCCAGTGCCTCTTATCCCGCCCAATGCGATGATGCAACTTCTCACAAGTACGTCACGACAATGCACCAAGCTCGCGTCTGCCTGTCACACGCTCGATCGCAGCGACCGTCGACCGTCTCGCTTCGCTGCACGCCACGTCTTCTCAGTCGGCCGAGCTGCTCTGACTGGTGTCGTCCGCTTATTTGATCCGACAATGCATCTTTTTCGCCTACTTAACTCGTTTACAAAGAGTAGCCTAGGAACAAGTCTTATTGCAGTGGGTGATCGAGTGGACTCACGTCAGACGTCGAACGAGAGCAGGTCCAAAGTGAATGATCAGACACTTGATTGGACTTACCCCTCGACGGACTTTGCCATAACGTGCTCCAATCGTCGGATAAGGTTACGTAACTCGAGACGGCGAGGAGCCTAACTAAGTACACATATCGGATGTTGAAGGATATATATTTGTTAGCGTGGTGTGGCTTGAAAGATACCAAGGAGATGCCAATTCCCTAACAGGGTCTGTGATTGTAAGCATGCAGACATAAGTAATCGTTAATATTAACTAGATATGTACACATATGGGGCCTACGCTTGCACGCTTGCACCTACCTACGCACTGGCGCACACATACGCACGCACGCGCACACACACACACACACACACACACACACACACACACACACACACAAACAAACAAACACACACACACACACACACACACACATATATATATATATATATATATATATATATATATATATATATATATATATATATATATATATATATATATATATATATATGCATGAACACATGCACGCATACGCCTACTTTAATACCCCGATTCCTGTGACGTCATTATAATAACTAACAAACTTTTACAACGTAAAATATGCCACCCAACGCATATATCGCCGAAGGAAGAGGGTACTAACACTTATATAATATTGTTTTTAAAGCACACTATTTCAGTAACTGTATCTGTATTGTTAACTGGCAAAATGTCCTAAGGATACATCACGCCAGCGCGCATTGTGCGTCGTCTGACTTAATTGCTAAAATGTTCTATTAATGTTTATGAGTTTAGTTATTTGCTCGAGACATGCAGTGCTTGGGGTAGAGAATTCAATTCTTATACTGTGGTTGGGAAGAAGCTGTTTCCAAAGTTTGCAGAGTGTCTAATTTGAAAGAACTGACTGCCATTACTAATTCGCCATTGTGCGCACGCTGATCTACTAAAACCTATGGCTCTAACTAAATTGACAGGTACATTAATTTTGGGAGGCACGAAAGATTGAAGAGCGGGTTCATCTCTCCTAGCATCGATTACGCTAGTGTCAGTTGCTGATACGGCGCTGCCGCTGTGTCACGAGCGCGGCGCGTATCAATATGATCACGTGGACGGGAAATGACGTAATAACACGAGCCGTAGCAACGTTAAAGAACGGCGTGGACGAAATAGGAACTGACAGAACCGTATGTAGTTCTTATCATTCGACAAGATCACAGGTTGTTAGAAAATAAGGTTCGCTAAGGAATCGTTAATGTGATCTGCCATAACGACTGAACATGTTGCCTGAAACTGCTGTTTTCTCAGTAATTTTTATGTTCGCTTCGTTGCCTCCTAAACAAGAGGCACAGAAGCGAACAAGCCACTGGATAAAGCACGCCAAGGCCAATCACTATGTTATATATCTACAACAATGAAACAGATACGACGAGAGCTGTCTCTCGACACCCGACTGCGCCCACAACAGTGGGTAACTAACACATCCCAAAAGGCTGAAGACCCGCACTGACATTGACTTGTAGGGATCTATGCGACATTTGTTATCGACATGAACAAGGAAACGTTCACAACGTCCTTCCATAACAGTCGCGTCTTCCCTTCTTCTTCGTCTGTCCTTCATTAACTGTTCGGTTATTTCAACTGTCTTCCTCCTCTTCTATGTGCCCCGTCTGCGGCAGGGTCTGGCGGTCACGGTCTCCACGGCACGGTCGGCAGGGTCTGGCGGTCACGGTCTCCACGGCACGGTCGGCAGGGTCTGGCGGTCACGGTCTCCACGGCACGGTCGGCAGGGTCTGGCGGTCACGGTCTCCACGGCACGGTCGGCAGGGTCTGGCGGTCACGGTCTCCACGGCACGGTCGGCAGGGTCTGGCGGTCACGGTCTCCACGGCACGGTCGGCAGGGTCTGGCGGTCACGGCTCTCCACCGCACGGTCGGCAGGGTCTGGCGGTCACGGTCTCCACGGCACGGTCGGCAGGGTCTGGCGGTCACGGTCTCCACGGCACGGTCGGCAGGGTCTGGCGGTCACGGCTCTCCACCGCACGGTCGGCAGGGTCTGGCGGTCACGGTCTCCACGGCACGGTCGGCAGGGTCTGGCGGTCACGGTCTCCACGGCACGGTCGGCAGGGTCTGGCGGTCACGGTCTCCACGGCACGGTCGGCAGGGTCTGGCGGTCACGGTCTCCACGGCACGGTCGGCAGGGTCTGGCGGTCACGGCTCTGCACCGCACGGTCGGCAGGGTCTGGCGGTCACGGCTCTCCACAGCACGGTCGGCAGGGTCTGGCGGTCACGGCTCTCCACAGCACGGTCGGCAGGGTCTGGCGGTCACGGTCTCCACGGCACGGTCGGCAGGGTCTGGCGGTCACGGTCTCCACGGCACGGTCGGCAGGGTCTGGCGGTCACGGCTCTCCACGGCACGGTCGGCAGGGTCTGGCGGTCACGGCTCTGCACCGCACGGTCGGCAGGGTCTGGCGGTCACGGCTCTGCACCGCACGGTCGGCAGGGTCTGGCGGTCACGGTCTCCACGGCACGGTCGGCAGGGTCTGGCGGTCACGGTCTCCACGGCACGGTCGGCACGGTCTGGCGGTCACGGTCTCCACGGCACGGTCGGCAGGGTCTGGCGGTCACGGCTCTCCACGGCACGGTCGGCAGGGTCTGGCGGTCACGGCTCTCCACCGCACGGTCGGCAGGGTCTGGCGGTCACGGCTCTCCACAGCACGGTCGGCAGGGTCTGGCGGTCGCGGCTCTCCACAGCACGGTCGGCAGGGTCTGGCGGTCACGGTCTCCACGGCACGGACGTGTGCGCCTTCAACCACCTCCTACCTCTTCTGTTGTCTTCTCTTCACACCGTCTTTCTCATTTTTTGCGTGGTGTGGATTTATTTACATTAATCTTTCATGCTTTTACTACTATGTTCTACGTTTCTTCCCAATAGTGTACTCTATTATAGTAGTTATTGTGTTTCATTTTGATACAACTGTACTAAGTATTATTTCACTGATTTTTTCACCAATCCATTTTAACTGACACCAACAAAACATCGCCAACATAAAGTGTCATTCCAACAGCAGGGAACCATCAAATGAAGTTTCGATAAAAATAAAACGTTGGCACATCCGATCTCCAGATATTAGTAGAATGCAATTAACAATTGTATGGTTAATGCTGTCAAATAAACACATTTAAATCGTTTCCGCGCAAACAATTATTACCCTATTTAATAAAAAATTCTAAAGTGTGTTGGATAAACTAGATATATAATCACGTAGGCCTAAGCCACTGCCTAATCCTAATGCATCTGCACGAATATGACGTGGGTTTCTTCCCGTGTGATTCGTGGAAGAATGTCCTCATACGCCTTTCTTGCTCTCTATTTCCTCGGAGATTGACATGTAAGTATACGGAGGAGACGTGGTGAAACATGATTAGTTGTTTTTCTCCACACATGTGCGTATTTTAGTTTTGTTGTACTTGAACGCTACAGTTTAACTGGTTTTTTTTCCGGATTCTGCAATAACATAATATTATTATGTCAAATATAATTTATGCAAATCAAATATTTACCAAGATTGTTATTGTCGACAATTCGATGTTGGACAAGATCTCGACGCGGTAATTTGTCCAATAGACCCCTTAACATTGTCTATTTACCAACAGTCTTAAAATAGTCCCCCGTATGATAGTCTTGTCTGTTTAGGTGGTCTACATTCAAATGTGTCTTGTGTAAGTTATCTAAATTTAGCAACTTTTTTCCTGCTTACGCAAACACAAACATCGGAGTGGGTGCCTTGATAACCTTGAACCGGATGTGATAAGTGTAGGTCAAACAACATTCATAGTGAGGCAGAACGGGAGGAAGAATACATTCCGCAATTGTGGTTCGTCGTCGGTCACTTGTAACAACGAATATAGTAATTGTATTACGTAATACATGTGTACTTCTATGTTCTTAGCAGATTCATAGACGCAATACACATATCTCATAACCTTCTACAATATTATACCCTACGCAGTCACAGGGCGCCAAGTAGAGGTAGACATGCAGAGGTGATTAACCGTTTATCATCTCAATTTTTAAGAGATAATTGCGTAAATACTAAACTGTTGGATGCATATTTAGTTAAAGAAATACTTATGTTCTCATTCTATGGGAGATTGGTATTAACTTCTCATGTGGTCTACATTAACCATGTGTCCATTCTGTGTGGCCAACATCGACGTCGATTAGTGGAGGTCGAAAGCAAATATAAGTATTAAAAAAGCATCCGTCAGCAGTTGATATCATTAAAAGGAACAACATTCGAAGATGATTTTCTTAATTAATAAAAACATCTACGTCTTTCTTAATTGCACGCATTTTCAAGAGAGCTCTCCTATGTAAATATTGAGACCTCAAGATATCTTCATTTGTCTTGTGTAAAATGATCCCGTGATTGATCCCGTGCCACTTGCACCGCGTCGTTTTATTGCCCATGAAATGATCAATCTACGTCATTGTTAACAGCAACCGTAATGTCACCATGAACGGAGTCTTCCTACAAGGAACTGTCACCTGTCATCTGTCACCTGTCACCTGTCACCAGTGCGGTTAAAACTGCCTAAATGTAATTCGCTTGGTGTTTGTTGCAGTGGTTTTCAATATATATATATATATATATATATATATATATATATATATATATATATATATATATATATATATATATATATATATATATATATATATATATATATGTATATGCCTCTTGTGTAGACGTATAAACATATGTTTACTTAATTCCATTCTGACACCATAATTGTTATAGTTAACGTCGGCTATTTCTTTCTCAAAAGAAAGATAATGACAATAACATCATTATACCATAATATCAGTACAATACGGTAACAACTTAAAACACAACAATCAGAAGTTCTGCCTTGTTTCTCTTTGGAAAATACCGCGTCAGTGTGACATTGCTGTCTGTTTTGATGGTTCGATGACTCCCAAATCGATGCAATGACGCAGGTGCATGCGTCGCTTAATGCATTTTTAATCAAACGGTTAAATGTCGATGATTTTTCCACAACACGAATGACGAGACGATGCGGACGCTGTATATAGGTATCCTGGTGTCCAATCTCGGCGTCAACCTTTTGCTGATAACATCGGTAATGTGATCCGTTGACGGCAAATGTTTACATGTAAAAGTGATATATGTTGTGCGCAGTGGAGCAGGACGCGAGAAGATGGGGGGGGGGTTTAGAAGTTGTGGCGTGGAAGAAGAAGCAACACAACTGAAGACTGACTGTTACATGTGTAAAGACTGATTGTTACACGTGTAAAGACTGACTGTTACATGTGTAAAGACTGACTGTTACATGTGTCAAGACTGACTGTTACACGTGTAAAGACTGACTGTTACACATGTAAAGATTGAATGTTACATGTGTACATACTGACTGTTACACGTGTAAAGATTGAATGTTACATGTGCAAAGAATGACTGTTACATGTGTACATACTGACTGTTACACGTGTAAAGACTGACTGTTACACGTGTAAAGATTGAATATTATATGTGTACATACTGACTGTTACACGTGTAAAGATTGAATGTTACATGTGTAAAGACTGACTGTTACATGTGCAAAGACTGACTGTTACATGTGTAAAGAAAAAAGAGCACCTGAAAACAACACGTGGATCGATCAAAAATGCTGCGTACAGAACACCTGCGTGTGCTCTCTCCTCCTGTTATACTCACTCGAGTTCTTGGTCGGTTTCGTCATCCCAATTGTTCCTCCCGTGTAGATGACCAACACCCGCGCGATGTCTGCGTCTACAGCGGGCCTCGGTCCAACGCCGGACCCGTCTCGAGGTCCCATCGTCAGCTGCACGAATGAACACTCGTTACTGGCACCACAGTGGTTATTGTTATTATTACAGTTCGTTCGATTGACACAATACGTCTCGGTATTGTCACGCAGGTCGGCCGGTCGGGTTCTCATCGGGAGGCTGGTGGCGAGCAAGTGCGAGGACTGCGGGCAAGTATCGACCGCTCGGCTCGGGGTTCGGACGGTGTGTGTCTGAGCCGTTCAAGTGGGCGCCTTCATAAAGAGGCGCGCCGCGCGAGGGATGATGCAATGTCGCAGGTGCACGCGTGTGCGCGCATCCGTGCACCTACGCACCTTTTCGCGCGCCGGTCGTCAATGGCGGTTATCGATAATGAGATCCGGAAGATTGCCGCGTTCAAAGCGCCGACGGTACGACCGCATTCATTCGCGTATCTGCCGATCGACGCTGTTGTCGTGCGGTGTATGGCGTGTGTACACGTCGTATCTGTTGTGATTGCTGCACGTGCACGCACGCACGAATGCCGCTATCGCACTTTCCCCGGGAAGGGTCCCGGACGTTTACGTAAAACGCCGCCGGGTATGAGAAGCACGGACGAGACGGGACCACGAGTGGATTGAATGTCCAGCCTGTGTCGTGTCCAGCGAGATCTGTTAATTCCCCAGGTTAAATTAGCACCTTCGTTACAACGCTACTGTTTCTTCATGCCCGTTAACATATCTAACGAAACAATACGTGGGAACACTATCCGAGCTACGGAATCTCAAGAAGAGAGAACAACAAACACTTTTGTATAGAGGTTTACCTCTCGGGCATGAGCTTAAGCGAGGTCCGATTACCCCCCCCCCCTGTAGTGCTTTGCCTAAATACGGGACTGTTTCGGTAACCTGTGTACTGGACTGTGTCTGTAACCTGTGTACGGGACTGTGTCTGTAACCTGTGTACGGGACTGTGTCTGTAACCTGTATACGGGACTGTGTCTGTAACCTGTGTACGGGACTGTGTCTGTAACCTGTGTACGGGACTGTGTCTGTAACCTGTGTACGGAACTGTGTCTGTAACCTGTGTACGGGACTGTGTCTGTAACCTGTATACGGGACTGTGTCTGTAACCTGTGTACGGGACTGTGTCTGTAACCTGTGTACGGGACTGTGTCTGTAACCTGTGTACGGGACTGTGTCTGTAACCTGTGTACGCGACTGTGTCTGTAACCTGTGTACGGGACTGTATCTGTAACCTGTGTAGTGTGTACGGGACTGTGTCTGTAACCTGTGTAGTGTGTACGGGACTGTGTATGTAACCTGTGTAGTGGGTACGGGACTGTGTCTGTAACCTGTGTATGTTTGTACGCATTTGGCGACACATCTTTCCACCCTTGACACAGTCGTCAAATGCGTCAGCGGGGCTATTATCTATAGGCCCTACCAACCGTTAGCAGCTATACAAATTGCTTGCTTTCGTTACCTTTAAAGCATAGCTAAAGTTGCATAGCTGTAAACATAAACCTTCCCTAAAGTCGTTTCATCTTATTAACTTTGACAGAATTCACATTCATGCGGAACACTAAACAACATAACAGTTCTGCGCCTCAGAACGTTTTGTTATTGTGTGGAAAATTCCTCCTCGACATTCCTCCTTGTCTCTGTGACATCGGAAAAACCCACACCTTTACTTTGTATACCTGCGCTATACCACACACGCGTGAGTAGTTCTTACAAAAGACCGGACCATAATAATATGCCCTGCTCGGCCATTTATGCTCTGGCATCGTGCCAAATATTATACACAATAAAAACAGTCTGTCATTGTCACTAGCGGCTACATTTTAACATTTATAAAAGTGAGTGCACGATTGCTGATGCAATAGCGTCTCAACGGCAGTCGAGGGCGGTTAAATAAATAGGGACGCCTGTCTCGATTCAAATGAGCGCGTTCTCTCCCTGCGGCGTCTCATTCTCACCGACCGTGATAGGTCACGTGTGACGGAGAAGTTCAAAACATTCCACACTCCGGTAATTGACTTTTACTTGAAACAACCCATTTGGACGGTGACGACGTTTGAATAGGTAGCCTAGGAGAAACATAATACTTAGTTGTAGGCCTATGTACGCAGGCCCAGTGATAATAAGTAAAGAAGTAAATAAATAAATATTAATAGAAACCACTAATTTTGAATCGTAGGGCCTATTGTGAAGTGTAGTGTTTTGAACGAAGACTGTATACACTCCATATTAGAATGTGTGGAAGCTATGACCGTTCCTGTATATTCAATTCACTGGTGTATGAGCACTGCCCATACACTTCTCGTTGAAAATACACCAGTATACTCTCATTTCTACAAAGTCGCCTTTGAACCTAGGCTTGTATAACGCACACCTGAGCAGAACACATGTTAGCAAACCGTTTACCAAAACATGTCTGGCAATTCACAGACCTATATAAAAATCAGTATTTTTTTAATTCGGCACTGCACGTTTTGAGTTAAATTGAACATGCTGTAGACTGTGCTGAATCTAGATTTATGCTAAAATGATACAATCATGTTTTCAAGGCAAGGGGAAACGTTTTGAAATTACTACTCCGTTCTGACGCGGGTCGTCGGTGTCAGAGGTCATTGACATAGTACGTCATAACAAAAGGTTGCCTGGGGGGGTCTCCCTGGATCAGGGTGATGCAACACGTGCGTAAAAAATAGGGAGCTTTCTCAAAACGAACCTAGTTTTATGGGAGTGTGTACACAGGCCCACGATACGAAGCCGGTGTAAGGGGGGGGGGGAGGCAGCCTCTACGTTTTCAGTTTGCTTGCGTTACAGTCGCGAGGCCCTGGATGAGTCTAAGTGGTAATCGTCACCTGAATTTTGATCAGTAACATCTCCACTCCCGTCTTCCGATGTCAGGGTCAGGATGACTACGACAGCGGAGTACGTACTACGACAGCGGAGTACGTACTACGGCAGCGGAGTACGTACTACGGCAGCGGAGTACGTACTACGACAGCGGAGTACGTATTACGGCAGCGGAGTACGTACTACGGCAGCGGAGTAAGTACTACGGCAGCGGAGTACGTACTACGACAGCGGGGTACGTACTACGACAGCGGAGTACGTACTACGACAGCGGAGTACGTACTACGACAGCGGAGTACGTACTACGACAGCGGAGTACGTACGACAACAGCGGAGTACGTACGACAACAGCGGAGTACGTACTACGACTGCGGAGTACGTACTACGACTGTGGAGTACGTACTACGGCTGCGGAGTACGTACTACGACTGCGGAGTACGTACTACGACAGCGGAGTACGTACTACGACAGCGGAGTACGTTCTACGACAGCGGCGTGCGGAATCTGCTGTAACTGTAAGCTTAGTTCGGCTCACCCCACCCAGCGTGAATGTTGTTCGGCCACGAATGCTGCAATTGCAGGTCACCCACCCAGACTACACCCTCAGGACCCGATGTGGGTGGTCTAAAAGATAGCACGACGCAGACCTACTTTAAAGATGGTCCCTTATGTGTTTCACATGTCCAGTACTGGCCTGCTCCAGTTGGCCTGTAAACTGACCGATTCACGTAAGCGGTCGACCTTGCCCTTAATTCAGATGAGTTATAAACAAACCAAACGGAAACACGAGACTTCCTGACCCGTTTATTGACTGGACAAACTGGACATCACTTCAACAATGGCAGGAAAACAAACCAGTCACTCGATTAGTGGATGGATCAATTGGGTGGGAAGGAATCGTATACATGCTGTAGGCCTATTGTTCGTGTATGTCATATAAACCAGCATACTTCCCTTCCTCTACATGTGAGCAGTTCGTTTTACTTTGGAAATGTGTGGTTATTTAACACGTACCGTGACCCGACTTACACGTGAACTTCAGTCCGGTACTTTCGGGGACAGGACCGCGAACCATGGCCCACGACAAACGTTCTTGAGAGTGACTAGCCGTGATTGTCGCATATTTCCGGCACTAGGCCACATTTAGCACAATGTGTGGCACGTTTCTCTACAAAGTTGAGAGGGTTCCGTACAGCCCGTCGTGGGAGCATTCATGATAACAAACACCTACACCGAACTATGCGTTACGCTTACATTCTTGTATAAAATCTTACCTCGCGCCTTTTGACCTGGCCACTTCTGCCAACCGCCATGAACGACTATGGCCTAATGCAAATTGCAAAGATACTTTTTTTATAGTTTATTTCTCGTACAAAGCGGCGTAAATTTGGCAATCTAATAACTTACATAATAATAACAATAGTAATCAACTTATTTTGTGTGTTCATCGGGCGCAGACAATAGTGTCAAAACTGTTTCGCGAAATTGCCTTTTGCTGAGCCCAATGCATGAATAAATCGACTGCCAGTTTTCTAATGTCACACAATTGGATTGAAGTTCGTCTACACACTCGATGAACGCGTCGTCGGCTCCTGCAGTTAACACGTTTTGCTTCCTCGTAATCTCAAACGTCAGATAAGGAAGTCATCTGCACCGTCGTAGTGAATAGGCGTACACTAGTACACGCCTGTGTAACAAACAACAATACTGATTGCATTGACAATACACATAGCTTGTCTTGGTTGTCGGTTCAGGTGTCTCGATCCGTGATACGATCACACGCTGCGTGTACCTGATTCACTGTTTGTAAAATTACATAGTGTAATTACTTTCATCATGTAGTGCTAGTAGGCATAAATAAACACGAACGTTGGCCACACAGTGCTAATATAATGCAATCGTTGCTGCACAGTGATAGGACCCTATAGACAGTGAGGCCCGTGTCACAGGTAGCTAGGCCACACGGTGTGTCAGCGGCTACCGAATAGTCCAATTAAATAACCTAGCTATAGCCCACAACGAGAAGGCGGCTTTCCCCCGTAATATTCAGTGCGCGCGCTGCTCCAGCGATTGTTGCGTGTTACGAGCTCATTGCGTTTTACGCTCCGAACAAACGAAAAACCACATACAAGTTGATAATCTTGACGTGTAGGGGAAGGGCGGGTAAAGTGGACCCCTCGGCCAAAGTGGGCCCCCTCTGTCACATCATTCCTGGTTTGCAATGCAGTCAAAGCAACGACAGTAGTATTTGCAGACCCTCCAGGGCACACAACTCAACGTCGTATTTGTTTCTTTGGCGCGAATGTAAATCAGTGAGTAGCAAATGTGTGCTTTAGGTACTTTGCTTAAAATAATTGATGTGTCTTACAAACACCACCTTTTCATAAATTGTCAGGGTACATAACTGTAAATGTGGTCCATGGAGCAATAGGCCATAGTTAGTTAAATGAGCAATTTCAGTTTGAAGTGAATAAACGCATTAATCTCAAAATGGCGTCCGACCGATAATCTGTGCCAGGGGCCAAAGTGGGCCATATGGGGCTACAGGGGCCAAAGTGGGCCATATGGGGCTACAGGGGCCAAAGTGGGCCATATGGAGCTACAGGGGCCAAAGTGGGCCATATGGGGCTACAGGGGCCAAAGTGGGCCATATGGGGCTACAGGAGCCAAAGTGGGCCATATGGGGCTACAGGGGCCAAAGTGGGCCATATGGGGCTACAGGGGCCAAAGTGGGCCATATGGGGCTACAGTGCGACAAGCTACAGAGGGACGACCTGGGTCATTACAGGCAGCCCTTACAAGAAAGACGTCGAGGCCACGGCAAGACTGGCAACGTGCCTACAATCCACCGGTTCAAAGAAGAGAAGGCACACACAAGCTGAGAACATTACAAAATGGGTGTCTTTTTAAAACTCCTCTAACGTATTATATTTATTAAGACAGGGTAACTAGACTGTGCATGTACTTAGTCAATATACATAGCTAGGTAGTGTAGCAAAATTAATTTGTTTATACATAAATGTCAAATGAATGTCGATCGGCGCTCAAAGGGCCCACTTTACCCGTACCCCCCTAACTATGAGGTGTTTCGAGAAGATAGAGGTCGTACGTCTTATCTGTGAGGTCATAGAATAATCCATGAACGTTTGTTGCCCGGCCGATGTTCTGGCCTCCGAAGAGGAAAACCTGTTTTAAAATGCGCAAGGTAAGTTATACTTACGTTCCTGGAACCACCGCCCGCGTATAGGTCTTACGTATAGGTCTTACGTATAGGTCTTAACTATAGGTCTTACGTATAGGTCTTATGTATAGGTCTTACGTATAGATCTTGCGTATATATCTTACGTATAGGTCTTACGTGTGGGTCTTACGTATAGGTCTTACGTATGGGTCTTACGTATAGGTCCGACGCATAGGTCTTAAGTATAGGTCTTAAGTATAGGTCTTATGTATAGGTCTTACGTATAGGTCTTAAGTATATATCTTACGTATATGTCTTACGTATGGGTCTTGCGATAGGGAGGATGGACCATTTGGCTAGAGTTCTGCATTATAAATATATTATTAATACTGTATACATTACCGCACATCATGATCTGCCAACACTGCGACAAACTATATGGGGTATTAAAACAATGCTGTTTCGACATATTTATACCCATCAGAAGTATGGTCACAATGAATGCTGTGTACTAAATAAATAAATATACTTATACAGCGCCAGATTTAGTTTGAAAAAACTATTCAGGACACTTTACACGTACATGTAGTAGACATTCCTTAGAAAATAATTACTTAAACGTATAAAAGAAATTAACTCTACATTATCAAAATGCATATAAACAGAGTAATAAAAACATAATAAATAAACAAATAAAATATAGAAGGCTAAAAAACATCTAATAGATCATTTAAGAAGGTAGAAGTAATGTTCTCTCTAAGAATGATGAATTCACAAATTGTCAGTTCACACGTTGCCAGTGCATCGGTTAGTCCTCTGTATGGAATCACCAATACAGCGTATTCATTTATAACATGGCGTATGATATGATGTACCTTGGAAAATGAACATCAAAGGGCATTTGACATCAAATTTGTCTTGAAGGTAGAAGTACACAACTGTTCATACTCTCGAAGCAGTATTACTTCAAGTACGAACCGCGCGACGGACTTTCTCAAGTTAATAATCACAATAATTGGTGAATATTAATATATCTGCCACATTATTTGGCTTATAGTATGCCACAAACATATATTTCTAGATCAGAGGTCGGCAACCTTCGGCCTGCGGAGGTATTTAATGCTGCCGGCGGAGGTATTTAATGCTGCCTGCGGAGGTATTTAATGTGGCCCGCGGAATAATTTAATGTGGCCCGCGGAGGTATACAAAGCGGCACACGGAGGTATTTAATGCAGCCCACGGAGGTATTTAATGCGGCCCGCGGAGGTATTTAATGCGGCCCGCGGAGGTATTTAATGCGACACACGGAGGTATTTAATGCGGCCCGCGGAGGTATTTAATGCGGCCCGCGGAGGTATTTAATGCGGCCCACGGAGGTATTTAATGCGGCCCGCGGATGTATTAAATGCGGCCCACGGAGGTATTTAATGCGGCCCGCGGATGTATTAAATGCGGCCTGCGGAGGTATTCAGTGTGCCCCACGGAGGTATTCAATGTGGCTCGCGGAGGTATTCAATGCGGCCCGCGGGGGTATTCAATGCGGTCTGTGGAGGTATTCAATGCGGTCTGTGGAGGTATTCAATGTGCCCCACGGAGGTGTTCAATGTGCCCCACGGAGGTGTTCAATGTGGCCCGCGGATGTATTCAATGCGGCCCACGGAGGTATTCAATGCGGCCCGCGGAGGTATTCGATGTGGCC
Organism: Oasisia sp. SBJ-2009; assembly: GCA_964017155.1. Taxonomy (NCBI): domain Eukaryota; kingdom Metazoa; phylum Annelida; class Polychaeta; order Sabellida; family Siboglinidae; genus Oasisia; species Oasisia sp. SBJ-2009. Next base: position 57,345,870 of record OZ024856.1, on the reverse strand, counting down.
CGCGGAGGTATTTAAAGCGGCCCGCGGAGGTATTTAATGCTGCCGGCGGACGTATTCAATGTGGCCCGCGGAGGTATTTAATGCGGCCCGCGGAGGTATTTAATGTGGCCCACGGTGGTATTTAATGTGGCCCGCGGAGGTATTTAATGTGGCCCGCGGAGATATTTAATGAAGCCCGCGGAGGTATTTAATGCTGCCCACGGTGGTATTTAATGTGAACCGCGGAGGTATTTAATGCTGCCCACGGTGGTATTTAATGTGAACCGCGGAGGTATTTAATGCTGCCCACGGAGGTATTTAATGCTGCCCACGGAGGTATTTAATGTGGCCCGCGGAGGTATTTAATGCGACCTGCGGAGGTATTTGATGCGGCCGGCGGATGTATTTATTGCGGCCTACGGAGGTATTTAATGAGACCCGCGGAGGTATTCAATGTGGCCCGCGGAGGTATTTAATGCTGCCCACGGAGGTATTTAATGCAACCTGCGGAGGTATTCAATGCAACCTGCGGAGGTATTTGATGCGGCCGGCGGAGGTATTTATTGCGGCCGGCGGAGGTATTTAATGAGACCCGCGGAGGTATTCAATGTGGCCCGCGGAGGTATTTAATGCTGCCCACGGAGGTATTTAATGCAACCTGCGTAGGTATTCAATGCAACCTGCGGAGGTATTTGGTGCGGCCGGCGGAGGTATTTATTGCGGCCGGCGGAGGTATTTAATGAGACCCGCGGAGGTATTCAATGCGGCCAGCGGAGGTATTTGATGCGGCCAGCGATGGCATTCAATGCGGCCGGCGACCTCCTCGCAAGCCAGGGCTGTTTGACATGCACAACTAGCCCTGGCGGATCCCTACGCGACGTGTTAGTGTCAGCCAAGTCGAACGAACCGTGAAAACAGCGCAAATACCCGCCCCAATTTGAAGACGGATAAACACGTTCTGGTAATTCCACCACAACGATCCGCCCAATCGGACGAGCAGCTGAACTGTCTCGTGTACCTCGAATACCTGCTTCTACACCTCAAACACCGCATGTAACACCAGCATCGTGTGATAGAAATCACGGAAAGTTATACATACTTGCACATGACCGGAAACCAACCACACTCCTCGTGGATGACTCCATTGGCTGAGCTTATAAGCAGAGTTTGGCAAGAGGATCAGCCAGCTAGGACAACTGATGCCTAGTCCTGACGTAAGGACAAAACAGGAGATTGTATACGACAAAATTGGCATGACAACTAGAGAGTGCTGGTGTAGCGTCGGAAGAACACACTACGTCATCCTCTCCAGCACCCCTCCGAGATGTATGTGTGCAAGCAAGCGAAAATGCCAAACGCAAGTTCTTACACACAACCCTGTCGCGCCTATTTGTGACGTCACCGGAGGAATGTTTCCATGACCAAAAACATCACTTGACTACACAAAACAACTTACGCAGACGTTTGACGTAAATCACGTGATATAGAACAATTGTAGAAAACTCGCGAAGTGTTCCAAACATTGAATATAATACGTATACCGTCACCCGCTGACGCAGTCTCTGAGTTTTCTTTTTATTATCAACTCCTGGCGCAAATTAGAAACTCTTCTACACACAGCTGTTTACCTACCTAATTAGCAAAATCGGCACCACATTAACTACTTTTATATTTGTCCTTTGCAAAGTTGAGATGAGCAAAAACATAACCAAACCGCTTCAAGTCCTCCACGTCTGCGAGTGGACTGACTGGGTTGAAGTGCCCGGCCTATAGACGCAGGCGACTAGGACTTCGATGTCCACTTCCACAGTGATGTGCCATTTTGCATTTTGTCAACATCAAGAGACACCGATCTGCTGAATATTCAACGCCACGGGCGAGATTTCCTGTTCGAATTTGAGCGCAAGGAGGGGTGTGACACTTGGACCACCAGTGCAAGGAGGGGTGTGACACTTGGACCACCAGTGCAAGGAGGGGTGTGACACTTGGACCACCAGTGCAAGGAGGGGTGTGACACTTGGACCACCAGTGCAAGGAGGGGTGTGACACTTGGACCACCAGTGCAAGGAGGGGTGTGACACTTGGACCACCAGCACAAGGAGGGGTGTGACACTTGGACCACCAGTGCAAGGAGGGGTGTGACACTTGGACCACCAGTGCAAGGAGGGGTGTGACACTTGGACCACCAGTGCAAGGAGGGGTGTGACACTTGGACCACCAGTGCAAGGAGGGGTGTGACACTTGGACCACCAGTGCAAGGAGGGGTGTGACACTTGGACCACCAGCACAAGGAGGGCTGTGACACTTGGACCACCAGTGCAAGGAGGGCCGTGACACTTGGACCACCAGCACAAGGAGGGGTGTGACACTTGGACCACCAGTGCAAGGAGGGCCGTGACACTTGGACCACCAGCACAAGGAGGGGTGTGACACTTGGACCATCAGCGCAAGGGGGGGTGTCACACTTGGACCACCAGCACAAGGAGGGGTGTGACACTTGGACCATCAGCACAAGGAGGGGTGTGACACTTGGACCACCAGCACAAGGAGGGGTGTGACACTTGGACCATCAGCACAAGGAGGGGTGTGACACTTGTACCACCAGCACAAGGAGGGGTGTGACACTTGGACCATCAGCACAAGGAGTGGTGTGACAATTGGACCATCAGCGCAAGGAGGGCTGGGACACTTGGACCATCAGCGCAAGGAGGGGTGTGACACTTGGACCACCAGCACAAAGAGGGCTGTGACACTTGGACCACCAGCGCAAGGAGGGCTGTGACACTTGGACCACCAGCACAAGGAGGGCTGTGACACACGGACCACCAGCGCAAGGAGGGCTGTGACACTTGGACCACCAGTGCAAGGAGGGCTGTGACACTTGGACCATCAGCACAAGGAGGGGTGTGACACTTCGACCATCAGCACAAGGAGGGCTGTGACACTTGGACCAACAGCACAAGGAGGGCTGTGACACACGGACCACCAGCGCAAGGAGGGCCGTGACACTTGGACCACCAGTGCAAGGAGAGCTGTGACACTTGGACCACCAGCACAAGGAGGGCTGTGCCACTTGGACCACCAGTGCAAGGAGGGGTGTGACACTTGGACCACCAGCACAAGGAGGGCTGTGACACTTGGACCACCAGCGCAATGAGGGCTGTGACACTTGGACCACCAGCACAAGGAGGGCTGTGACACACGGACCACCAGCGCAAGGAGGGCTGTGACACTTGGACCACCAGTGCAAGGAGGGCTGTGACACTTGGACCATCAGCGCAAGGAGGGCTGTGACACTTGAACCACCAGCGCAAGGAGGACTGTGACACTTGGACCACCAGTGCAAGGAGGGCTGTGACAGTTGGACCACCAGCACAAGGAGGGCTGTGACACTTGGACCACCAGCGCAAGGAGGGCTGTGACACTTGGACCACCAGTGCAAGGAGGGCTGTGACAGTTGGACCACCAGCACAAGGAGGGCTGTGACACTTGGACCACCAGTGCAAGGAGGGCTGTGACACTTGGACCACCAGTGCAAGGAGGGCTGTGACAGTTGGACCACCAGCACAAGGAGGGCTGTGACACACGGACCACCAGCGCAAGGAGGGCTGTGACACTTGGACCACCAGTGCAAGGAGGGGTGTGACACTTGGACCATCAGTGCAAGGAGGGGTGCGACACTTGGACCACCAGCGCAAGGAGGGGTGTGACAATTAGACCACCAGTGCAAGGAGGGGTGTGACACTTGGACCATCAGCACAAGGAGGGGTGTGACACTTGGACCACCAGTGCAAGGAGGGCTGTGACACTTGGACCACCAGCGCAAGGAGGGCTGTGACACTTGGACCACCAGTGCAAGGAGGGCTGTGACAGTTGGACCACCAGCACAAGGAGGGCTGTGACACTTGGACCACCAGTGCAAGGAGGGCTGTGACACTTGGACCACCAGTGCAAGGAGGGCTGTGACAGTTGGACCACCAGCACAAGGAGGGCTGTGACACACGGACCACCAGCGCAAGGAGGGCTGTGACACTTGGACCACCAGTGCAAGGAGGGGTGTGACACTTGGACCATCAGTGCAAGGAGGGGTGCGACACTTGGACCACCAGCGCAAGGAGGGGTGTGACAATTAGACCACCAGTGCAAGGAGGGGTGTGACACTTGGACCATCAGCACAAGGAGGGGTGTGACACTTGGACCACCAGTGCAAGGAGGGCTGTGACACTTGGACCACCAGCACAAGGAGGGCTGTGACACTTGGACCACCAGCACAAGGAGGGCTGTGACACTTGGACCACCAGTGCAAGGAGGGCCGTGACACTTGGACCACCAGCACAAGGAGGGGTATGACACTTGGACCACCAGTGCAAGGAGGGGTGTGACACTTGGACCATCAGCACAAGGAGGGGTGTGACACTTGGACCATCAGCACAAGGAGTGGTGTGACACTTGGACCATCAGCGCAAGGAGGGCTGGGACACTTGGACCATCAGCGCAAGGAGGGGTGTGACACTTGGACCACCAGCACAAAGAGGGCTGTGACACTTGGACCACCAGCGCAAGGAGGGCTGTGACACTTGGACCACCAGCACAAGGAGGGCTGTGACACACGGACCACCAGCGCAAGGAGGGCTGTGACACTTGGACCACCAGTGCAAGGAGGGCTGTGACACTTGGACCATCAGCACAAGGAGGGGTGTGACACTTGGACCATCAGCACAAGGAGGGCTGTGACACTTGGACCACCAGCACAAGGAGGGCTGTGACACACGGACCACCAGCGCAAGGAGGGCCGTGACACTTCGACCACCAGTGCAAGGAGAGCTGTGACACTTGGACCACCAGCACAAGGAGGGCTGTGCCACTTGGACCACCAGTGCAAGGAGGGGTGTGACACTTGGACCACCAGCACAAGGAGGGCTGTGACACTTGGACCACCAGCGCAAGGAGGGCTGTGACACTTGGACCACCAGCACAAGGAGGGCTGTGACACACGGACCACCAGCGCAAGGAGGGCTGTGACACTTGGACCACCAGTGCAAGGAGGGCTGTGACACTTGGACCACCAGCGCAAGGAGGGCTGTGACACTTGGACCACCAGTGCAAGGAGGGCTGTGACACTTGGACCACCAGCACAAGGAGGGCTGTGACACTTGGACCACCAGTGCAAGGAGGGCTGTGACACTTGGACCACCAGTGCAAGGAGGGCTGTGACAGTTGGACCACCAGCACAAGGAGGGCTGTGACACACGGACCACCAGCGCAAGGAGGGCTGTGACACTTGGACCACCAGTGCAAGGAGGGGTGTGACACTTGGACCATCAGTGCAAGGAGGGGTGCGACACTTGGACCACCAGCGCAAGGAGGGGTGTGACAATTAGACCACCAGTGCAAGGAGGGGTGTGACACTTGGACCATCAGCACAAGGAGGGGTGTGACACTTGGACCACCAGTGCAAGGAGGGCTGTGACACTTGGACCACCAGCACAAGGAGGGCTGTGACACTTGGACCACCAGCACAAGGAGGGCTGTGACACTTGGACCACCAGTGCAAGGAGGGCCGTGACACTTGGACCACCAGCACAAGGAGGGGTATGACACTTGGACCACCAGTGCAAGGAGGGGTGTGACACTTGGACCATCAGCACAAGGAGGGGTGTGACACTTGGACCACCAGCACAAGGAGGGCTGTGACACTTGGACCACCAGCACAAGGAGGGGTGTGACACTTGGATCACCAGCACAAGGAGGGGTGTGACACTTGGACCACCAGCACAAGGAGGGCTGTGACACTTGGACCACCAGCACAAGGAGGGGTGTGACACTTGGACCATCAGCACAAGGAGGGGTGTGACACTTGGACCACCAGCACAAGGAGGGGTGTGACACTTGGTCCACCAGCACAAGGAGGGGTGTGACACTTGGACCACCAGCACAAGGAGGGGTATGACACTTGGACCATCAGCGCAAGGAGGGCTGGGACACTTGGACCATCAGCGCAAGGAGGGGTGTGACACTTGGACCACCAGCACAAGGAGGGCTGTGACACTTGGACCACCATTGCAAGGAGGGCTGTGACACTTGGACCACCAGCGCAAGGAGGGGTGTGACACTTGGACTACCAGCACAAGGAGGGCTGTGACACTTGGACCACCAGCACAAGGAGGGGTGTGACACTTGGACCACCAGTGCAAAGAGGGCTGTGACACTTGGACCACCAGCACAAGGAGGGGTGTGACACTTGGACCATCAGCACAAGGAGGGCTGTGACACTTGGACCATCAGCACAAGGAGGGCTGTGACACTTGGACCATCAGCACAAGGAGGGGTGTGACACTTGGACCACCAGTGCAAGGAGGGATGTGACACTTGGACCATCAGCACAAGGAGGGCTGTGACACTTGGACCATCAGCACAAGGAGGGCTGTGACACTTGGACCATCAGCACAAGGAGGGGTGTGACACTTGGACCACCAGCACAAGGAGAACAGCGCGGACACCCGCCCCAAGTTGAAGACGGATAAACAAGTTATGGGAATTCCAGCTAGCATAACGACCCAGCCATGATCCATGCAATCGCACGAGCAGGTCTACGGTCTGTGTTCTAATATTTGCTTCTTCGTCCCAGACGTTGTATGTTATACGTCTAAAATCACCCAACATCACGTGACATGACAAGAGGCCGACCACACTTCTCGTGAGCGATTTCACTGACTGAGCTTAAAAGAGGAATTTTGCAGTGGGATCTACATGGGTACCGTTGTCTGCATGGTTGGTGTAATCGCGAGCGATGATGACTTAGACGGGACTTAAAGAAGTCAGCTGCCTGTATGTCGCATGCACATGGCGACGGACTGTCTCCGTGTGTAGTCAGACAAACCAAACATATATTGACAATGTGGCTGGCAAGGTGCGTGAAAGCATTGGGCTTCGATAGAAATGTTGTTCAATGAAGCGCGACGGAGGATGACGTGTCAGGAATAAGTTTGCGCCCATAATGTTATGTTTCGCTTTGTGACACAGCATCAATCCAGGCAAACTACGGGACTATCTCAGTAAACAAAATAATGTCACCACCTTCATTACATTAATAAATAAAACGTCCCTTTAAGCTAACTAATGTAGACGACATCATGGTTAAACATAATAAAATTAGGATGCAACATAAATATATATGTAATAATAAATTATGTTATTATGCCACCGAGCCCATATTCGAGAATATGGAATTAGACCCGAAAGTGTGTTGTTCAGATCATGGACGTTTAAATCATAGTGTGTGTGTGTGTGTGTGTGTGTGTGTGTGCGCGTGCGTGCGTGCGTGCGTGTGTGCGTGCGTGCGTGTGTGTGTGTGTGCATACTTAAGAAAAAAACTGCATTAACTCGGGTCTCAGTCTGTCGCCGTCGACCTAGACGACTTGACACTCGCGTCACAATATTTCGGGTCCAAGTCACAATACCGGTCAGAAGCATTGTTTATGGGCCTGGCGACTGGGGAGAACTGGGGTCATCGTTACCTGGAACCCACCGTAGAAGTGTTTACAGTGGCACAGGCTGTCCGCAGTGTCCGCGCCGAAGTGAAGTGATCTCAAACTGAGACAGTAAAATTAGCCAGTCTACTCCAATGTCAAGGTCAGCGGTCGCGTCCAAAAGTCGTACGTTGATTGACTTGTCATTCTGCCAACTGATGGGGGGAGAGGGGGTAGCCTGGGGCGCGGGGGGAGGGGGGAGGTGTGGCATTGTCAACAGGAGCCATGGTTTTACTGTCTTCTTTCAGCGGACGCAGTCAAACCAGCAGGAGGCCATATACCACCTAAAGGATTACTTTGTAGTTCTGCTTAAAAGAATTGCATTATGCAGTTTTTGTAAATTTCTGGAAGGTTTAAATGTAGGACTAGTTGGGAGGAAATGATATTTTTGTGCAGCATAGCGTCTGGGCTGCGAAATAATGACATTTGTCAGACAGTGATCAGGTGCGTATGTATACAGTTGTAGTTTGGCCTAGGGCTGTCAACATTGGCAAACGGCGGGTGAATGGAGCAAAAATGGAGGGGTGTAAGATTGTCAGCTTGATTGTAGGATAAAGAGATATGTCATTTTCACGAATTTTATATATGACAGGTATGAATGGAGGTTAATTACTGTCTGAAAATTTCATTACCGGGAAAAGATAATCCTAGTGGGAAATCAAATAAACGTTATAATGGTCGCATATGGAGAATTCAATGGTGGTTTAAGCCCAGGAACAGGGAAGAACCAGGGAGGCGTTGGGTACGCAAAGAGGGATTGAAGAAAGTGAGAGGCAGCTAGGCGGACGGAGGTGGTGCGGCTGACGGGAGAATGCAGTGGAAGACGTAGAACACACGCCAGGAACTCTTGTCTTGTCTTGTAGGTGTACTGGCCAACACTCCTGGTGGAGTCAAACGGTCAGGGTTGGGTGCGCATGCTGTTGGGTTTTTAGTCGTGTATTAAAGCTTGTTTGAAATGTTGTGGTTTAGAAATGTTAACTATTGCATCTGGCAGGGAATTCCAGTCTCTTATTGTTCTAGGGAAATATGAATATTTATAGCAGTTCTTGCTGGCATGGATGGTGTTGAAAGCGTTATTGTTTAAATGTCTTGATAGGCGTTGTACGGGCTGGAGGAGGTTATTGACAGGCAAGGATAGGTGTCCATGGATGGCTTTGTGGAGTATGGTGAGGCGTCTGTTTGTTCGTCTGGTTTTTAATTGATGTAGTTTTAATTGGTTTAGCATTTCTGACACACAGCCCGCTTCTCTAGATGTATAGTCGTTGAGACAGAAACGGGCTGCGCGTCTTTGAACCATTTCGATTTGGTTTATAAGGGTTTGGGTGTGGGGGTCCCATACTGAAGATGAGTATTCTAAGAGTGGTCTGACTAGGGTTGTGTAGGCTATTGTTTTGATGTTTATGGGGCATGAGTGGAGGTTGCGTCTGATGAATGCTAGGGTGCGGTTTGCTGAGGCTGTTATCTGATGTATATGTTTGTTCCAGTTTAAGTCTTTTGTTATGCATATTCCTAGGTATGAGTGGCTGTCTGTTTCTTGTAGTGCTGTGTTTCCTAGGGTGTAATCAAATTGTTTTATATTTCTCGCATGAGTTAGTCTCATCACAAAGCATTTGTCAGGGTTAAAGTTCATTTGCCAGTCATGTTCCCATTTAGTTAGTTCGTCTAGGTCTTTCTGTAGTTCTTGTGAATCTAATTGGTTGTTAATTTCTCTGTACCGGACACAGTCATCTGCAAACAGACGGACTGTGCAGTGGATATTGTTAGGTAAATCGTTGATGTATATTAGGAAGAGAAGAGGGCCTAGTACCGTGCCTTGTGGTACTCCAGACTCAACATGGGTCCAGGGGGAATGTGCACCACTGACCACCACTCTCTGTTCACGGCATGTAAGGAATTTTAAAATCCAGGCATGTATTTTGTTGTTGATGCCATATCTTTTTAATTTGTTTAGGAGCCGGTTATGAGGGACAGTGTCGAATGCTTTTGAGAAATCCATTATGATCATGTCTATTTGTGATTTATTATTTAGAGATTTTGGTAGGTCATGTGTTGTGAGTATTAACTGGGTTTCAGTCGAGTGTTTACTGCGGAAGCCATGTTGTTTGTCAGACAAAGTTGAGTGTTGGTCAAGGTGGTCCATTATGTTGGAGTAGATAATGTGTTCAAGGATTTTGTAGCATATTGAAGTTAGGGAGATGGGACGGTAATTTGATGGAAGAGTTCGATCTCCCTTCTTAAAGATTGGGGTGATGTTGGCTTGCAGCCATGAGAGGGGAAGTTCACCTGTGGTGATTGATTTTTGGAAGATTACTGTAAGGGCTGGGGCTAATTCATTGGCAGCAAGTTGTAATATTCTTGCTGGTACGTCATCGGGTCTTGTTGATTTGTTTGTTTTTAATTCGTTTAGTAATTTGGCGACTCCCTTTGCTGTGATGGTAATGTCAGGCATAGCTGGTACGTTTGAGTATGGTTCTTTGGGAAAGTTGGTGTTTTCTTTTGTGAAAACTGATTTGAATTGGTCATTGAGGATCTCTGCTTAACGTTTGCTGTCTGATTCTGTCTGTTGGTCTTTAGTTAGGGTTGGTATTCCAATGGTGTCAACTTTTAAGCTTTTGATGTAGGACCAGAATCGTTTTGCTGAGTCTGAACAGATTGATGCAATATACCGTCTGTGGGCCTTTCTTGTTTCTGTGTGTGCATTTTTGCGTGCCTTACAAATTTGTTAATGACTGGTTTGGTTTCTGTGTATTTTATGGGTGTTAAAGGCTCTTTGTTTACGTTTGTGCAGTCGTTTTATACGTCTATTTATCCATGGTGTTTGGTCACGTTTTGTTATTATCTTCGTCGGTATGTGGGAGTTCATTGCTGAATTAAGGGCAGTTTGGAATTCTGTATACATTTCATCAACTGTTTTTGTGGACATATCCTTGGTTGCAAAATTGTTGCTCCATTTGAGCAGATCTTCTTTTAGTGCTTGGGTATTGGCTTTATGGTACATGTATATTTTGCGTGGTTCTTGCTTGATGACTCTGGGTTTGCAGCTGGTTATGATTATTGGGATTCCGTCATGGTCACTTATTCCTGGTACTATTGTTGATCTTTCAACAAGGGTAGGGTTAGTTGTGAAGAACAAGTCCAAGGTGTTATTTATTCTAGTGGGTTCACGTACTATTTGTTCCAGTCCAAAGTCGTTTGAGATTTCTAGTAGGATTTTAGATAGTCCGGGGGCAGTTCCACCTGGTTTGGGGCTGAGTATATCCCAGTCTATATCGGGAAGATTGAAAACTCCTCCTAGCCATATGTGTTCCTTATTTGAGTGTTTAATTTTGTTGATAGATTCTCGTAGTTCATGCATATATCACTTGTGTTGCCAAATTGGGGTGATCTATAGAATGCACCAATTGTAATGTCTTTCGTTCCTTGAATTTTGATTGTGACCCAGATTATTTCGCAGTTGCTATTAAGGTCTGTTCTGTGGGTTCCTATTAGGTCAGATTTTAGTGCTATCAGGACCCTTTGGAGTTGTCGAAGTCTCTGTCTTTACGGATAACTGAGTAGTTGGGAGGGAACAGTTCACTGCTGTTAACTGAGCTGTCGAGGTGTGTTTCAGTGCCAATGATTATGTCGGGGTTGTAGTTTTCTATGCACACAGCAAGGTCTGAAATTTTATTTCTGATGCTACAAAAGTTTATTACCATGGTTTTTATGGATTGTCTTTTAGTACTCTACCCCACTGACTGTAGAAGAACTCTACCCCACTGACTGTAGAAGAACTCTACCCCACTGACTGTAGAAGAACTCTACCCACTGACTGTAGAAGAACTCTACCCCACTGACTGTAGAAGAACTCTACCCACTGACTGTAGAAGAACTCTACCCCACTGACTGTAGAATAACTCTACCCACTGACTGTAGAAGAACTCTACCCCACTGACTGTAGAAGAACTCTACCCCACTGACTGTAGAAGAACCGCGACCTTCAGGTTTAACAGTTCCAACAAGTAGCGCCCATCCCGTCATCTGTGGCCGCGCGAAATGGTCAACCACTCATAAAACAAAGGTTGTACTTAAAACAACGCCTGGTGCGTGAAGGATCTTCTTTATGACAGACCACAAGACAAGGGTAGTGCGACAACTGTCGTACGTGCGGGGGTATCTTAGAAAGGTCAAGCTGCAATGGTAATGCAGTGCACAGACTCCCACTGACGATCTGACACCCCTCACCCTCGCTCTCCTTCCCTCCCTCTCGCCCTCCTTCCCTCCCTCTCGCTCTCCTTCCCTCCCTCCCAACAAGTGCGTGGTCTGTCGTGCTGTGTAAAAAGGTAGTCTTATATAGCGCAGTATCCGGTCTCAGTGCGTATTACACTTTACGACATGTCCATGTCTGTTCAGTGGACACCATGTCTGCTTCTCTGGGACGTGTCAGCCACAGTGGATAAGTGTGTGTGTGTGTGTGTGCGTGCGTGCGTGTGTGTGTGTGTGTGTGTGTGTGTGTGTGTGTGTGTGTGTGTGCAGGTGTGCGTGCATAAAATATACCCTTTTATACACATCACATCATGCACTACAATGTAAGCTGGTTTGCAAACACGCAGTGATTCGTCGACAAATCAACAAAGATACGGCTAATGCACTTTCAGTGCACAGTTCAGCCATTCAGATGTGTTCATGAATTCTAACACCAAATCGACAAATCTGAGACTTGTTCAACCATACTGCCAGTAAATTGCCTAGATCAACTTGCTGCATTACTGACATATGTTGTTTTTCTATTTATTACCAGATAACACAAGAGAGAGGGAGGGAAGCAGGGAGAGAGGGAGGGAGGGAAGCAGGGAGAGAGGGAGGGAGGGAAGCAGGGAGGGAAGCAGGGAGAAAGGGAGGGAAGGAAGCAGGGAGAGAGGGAGGGAGGGAAGCAGGGAGAGAGGGAGGGAGGGAAGCAGGGAGAGAGGGAGGGAGGGAAGCAGGGAGAGAGGGAGGGAAGGAAGCAGGGAGAGACGGAGGGAGGGAAGCAGGGAGAGAGGGAGGGAAGGAAGCAGGGAGAGAGGGAGGGAGGGAAGCAGGGAGAGAGGGAGGGAGGGAGAAAAAGAAACAGCGAGTTAGAGGGAGCGAGAGAGAGAGAGAGAGAGGGAGGGGGAGAGAGTGAGAGCTCTGTCTGCTTCCCTAGCAGGAAAGCAAACAATTAATTTAGCTTACTTTTTCCCCCGGATATGGAAACTATGTGTAGAATATATAATTATGTTTACTGGTTTAGAAATTGTGAATCTAGTGACTACCACGATAACCATACATTGTCAGATCATACAAAGTCTGCAGAGTGGATACACATCGTCACCACTCCGCGGTGACACCAGTCACTACTACCGCGGTGACACCATCCTATTGGTGTCATCAATACAACAACAGTGACAACAACACATGATCCACGTTTCACTATACACTTTTATTAGTGGATGAATCCTAACGTTATCTTAATCCTGGTACAGTGGTGACAACAGGCAAGACCTGAAAATGCCTCTGTTTAGGCGTGTACTCGTGACCCTTGAGTTACGCAAGTGTTCTGGCAACTGAGTGAAACAGTTAGTGGTCCCAGCAGTAACAATGTAGCCAAGTTCTGGTAAAGTAAGTTTTACAGCAATGACCAGAAGCAACATCTACGGTATGGTCATATATTCTAATCCAGAGGGACCCACGTGCCCTGAGTTTTTATGGACTTTGGTGTATCCAGATACAAAACCCTGAAAATACTTAACTCAAGTGACAACTGTCACATCTTTGTCACACCTGTATCAAAACTTGTGTAAAATGCCCGACATTTTGCGGACACTGAAACGAAGAAACTCCCCCAGTCTCTCCACACAGGCTGTCTTGAGTAAGACACACACTCCCCCAGTCTCTCCACACAGGCTGTCTTGAGTAAGACACACACTCCCCCAGTCTCTCCACACAGGCTGTCTTGAGTAAGACACACTCAGCATGCAGTCTATAGACACACACTCAGCATGCAGTCTATAGACACACACTCAGCATGCAGTCTATAGACAGACACTCAGCATGCAGTCTGCAACAGTTACTGACGGGAATGCACAACTCTCATTACACATTACGTTTTCAGTGGATTTCGGTAAATCAAACCCCAAAGTTGTCCTAATTTTTCGACCTCGATGTACATCAAAATTATCATTGTCAAACGTTGGGTTAAATCATCATTGTAGCCACATTTATTAGGGATACTGTCAGATATCATCACTAGGAACAAGACAGACCAATAAATGATTCTATCATTATAATATTTTCACTTTCAAAGGAAACTTCTTTAAAATTCCTTTATCAAATGTTATTGCTATAACACATATTTTCAAAATAAATATATTGAGGAAAACATCTAGGATGGCACAGAGTGCATTAATGTGTGATACGAGTGCATTAATGTGTGATGAGAGTTACCCCTGACAACCGTTGTACATTCCCTTCGAGTGTGTTGTTGAGAAGAATGATATCACAGTCATATATGCACTGTTCATACCATACAGGTCATGTTAACCATTTACATAAATTCAACATGATCCGAATACATATAATATGTAGTCGTTACAAATCTAAAATCACTTCTTTGCAAGACAATTCACCCAATAAATAATGTGTACATATTAAAAATAATAAACCTTTCTGATAAATCGAAACATTACAAAAACAGTGATACAAAGGATATGCATTTGTTTGAAAAGCAAAAATAAATTGAGCATACTTTGGTAAATGCACGCACTGACATGCAAACACACACACACACGACTCAAGTAACAGCAAACGACACATTCTTCAGATTATATTATAACATGCTATCTACACATTATGCAACATGGCCACAACTAACTTATGTACAAATGACACGTCCATGACAAACCACAAGTTTCATGATTCGGCATGACAAAAATAATCTCATACGTCATTTCATGATTTAGTGATACAAATTTGTCTACAATATTGACATTTTCCAAGGTCGCTCACCAGGTATAAATACCTGCTAAAATCAGGTTAAAGAAAGTAGACATGCTGTCTACTGGGAGAAGACACTGGTAAGACACCCACTGCAGCAATATTAGTGATATGTAATTGATTCTTATCAATAAACTGTTAATTTGTCAACATGGAAATACTGAGATTTTTACCCAAGAACTTACTTACTTTAGGATTACATTTAAAATACAATACATCTTTAAATTAGATGTTAGTACATTAATAACATTCAATCAGCTATATGAGTTACTGTCATAAATGTGTTACAAATATGATCCTTGCAGGAATTCAACCGTGGGACTTTAAATATATTTACTTCCTGTGACGTATTACCAACATTATTGCGTAGTATACGCCTTTAGAGGACTAAATATAATGTTGCTGTCCTGAACCAGTCGTATGTACTAAACACTTTCAACACACCCTGCTATGTTCCTCACTTAACTGACTGTTTCACCTTAAATACATTGTGATCTCATTGTAACAGACACAAACCAGTGCCATGAAGACACAACATGGACAATGAAGATCTTAATTAGACATTACACACTGGTGGCAAAATCTCATAAAGTACGCTTTGAAACAGAGTTGGGGCAAACTTGGTATTTACCGTGAAATTTCCGTTTGTATTTGAAATTTTTGCTTTTGATCCTGAGAAATGAATCTTATTCCCTCCCAATTTGTGGCCAGTGATGCCTCTAGATGACTTGCCAGACTGTGCACAGATAATACATAAAGAACGACAGAAATATAAACATCGATGGCATCTGTAAGGCACAGACACAAGTTTTATCGCGATCTCGACTCCTTTCTCAAAGGCACAACCAATCCCATAACTGTGTGAAAACAACCGGGGCAAATGGGAATATAAATTGTGGACGGCACAGAACATATCCAAAAGTAGCACGACCTATAAAACGGGACTACTATAAACATTAAGTAGCAGATACCGGGAATCAACTCAGTGCATAGAAGGGCGATAGAGACATTGGTACCAAAATAGAAACATCAAATGTTCACCACAGTGGATGGCGGGGCAACATGTTCTCAACCTCTAACGGATGTTCACAAAAGTTCACAAAGTTTCAAAACAAGCATAATGCGGTGAGCAAGTAACCTGGCTATAGTGGCTCCACCTAGCGAATGAAGCAATGTTGGATTGTAGTAATACCTTACAAGTGCCACACTACATACGGGTCAAGTTGTTACAAAGCGCAGCAAACAATCCACACAACCACTCCGAGTCTGTCACACTTCAGTTCTTGTCAGCTGTTCACTTGAACACGATCTGGGCTACTTGGAAATATCTTAGCCACTTCACAATTCATGCATAAAGATCTTTCACAAGTCCCTCCACCGTCAGGTCATCCATAGAAGTGAGTGAACTCATCCATAGAAGTGAGTGAACTCATCCATAGAAGTGAGTGAACTCATCCATAGAAGTGAGTGAACTCATCCATAGAAGTGAGTGAACTCATCCATAGAAGTGAGTGAACTCATCCATAGAAGTGAGTGAACTCATCCATAGAAGTGAGTGAACTCAGCCATAGAAGTGAGTGAACTCATCCATAGAAGTGAGTGAACTCATCCATAGAAGTGAGTGAACTCATCCATAGAAGTGAGTGAACTCATCCACATAAGTGAGTGAACTCATCCATAGAAGTGAGTGAACTCATCCACAGAAGTGAGTGAACTCATCCATAGAAGTGAGTGAACTCATCCACAGAAGTGAGTGAACTCATCCATATAAGTGAGTGAACTCATCCAAAGAGATGAGCGAACTCATCCATAATAGTGAGTGAACTCATCCATAGAAGTGAGTGAACTCATCCATATAAGTGAGTGAACTCATCCAAAGAGATGAGTGAACTCATCCATAAAAGTGAGTGAACTCATCCATAGAAGTGAGTGAACTCAAGCAATGTGAGATAGAATGAACTTGCCCAAGGTTTGACACAGCCGCACCTGGTTCTGACCTGGGTTATTTCGCCTGAGAGTGCAGTGCTCCAGTCGCTGTGCCACGGGGCTGAGTGACAGACAAACTCAACCAAAGTGGTGTTTTGACTTTGCTAACTCAAGAGACCACCAGAAGACTAGATGTGACGATCACGCAATGGAGCGGTTGACAGGATGAAGATGACAGGTTGGTGCTGACGAAGAAGTCTGGTCAGATGGAAGACCAAAGACTCGGACATTGCTGCCGGGCGGCCTGGTGACAGCGTTATCCCTGTGTCACATGGGAAATGTCACATGGGAAATGGCTGTTTGCATAGTTAATGAGACGCTGCTCATGTTGGTGTTGGTTGCCTTGTCTTGATCCTCTCTCATTCTCCCGACCTCATTCGTACTGCGGCAGATGTGTGAATCTGCAAGAGAAATGTCTTTATAAATGGCTGTAAATATCACAATCCCAGTGTACAGTGTTCACCCGTGTACGTGGGAGTTCTGACTCAGAGTGGCACCAGTCCGTGTTAGTTCCAGGTAACACAGAGTGGCACCAGTCCGTGTTAGTTCCAGGCAGCACAGAGTGGCACCAGTCCGTGTTAGTTCTAGGCAACACAGAGTGGCACCAGTCCGTGTTAGTTCCAGGCAACACAGAGTGGCACCAGTCCGTGTTAGTTCCAGGCAACACAGAGTGGCACCAGTCCGTGTTAGTTCTAGGCAACACAGAGTGGCACCAGTCCGTGTTAGTTCTAGGCAACACAGAGTGGCACCAGTCCGTGTTAGTTCTAGGCAACACAGAGTGGCACCAGTCCGTGTTAGTTCTAGGCAACACAGAGTGGCACCAGTCCGTGTTAGTTCTAGGCAACACAGAGTGGCACCAGTCCGTGTTAGTTCTAGGCAACACAGAGTGGCACCAGTCCGTGTTAGTTCTAGGCAACACAGAGTGGCACCAGTCCGTGTTAGTTCTAGGCAACACAGAGTGGCACCAGTCCGTGTTAGTTCTAGGCAACACAGAGTGGCACCAGTCCGTGTTCGTTCTAGGCAACACAGAGTGGCACCAGTCCGTGTTAGTTCTAGGCAACACAGAGTGGCACCAGTCCGTGTTAGTTCTAGGCAACACAGAGTGGCACCAGTCCGTGTTAGTTCTAGGCAACACAGAGTGGCACCAGTCCGTGTTAGTTCTAGGCAACACAGAGTGGCACCAGTCCGTGTTAGTTCTAGGCAACACAGAGTGGCACCAGTCCGTGTTAGTTCTAGGCAACACAGAGTGGCACCAGTCCGTGTTAGTTCTAGGCAACACAGAGTGGTACCAGTCCATGTTAGTTCTAGGCAACACAGAGTGGCACCAGTCCGTGTTAGTTCTAGGCAACACAGAGTGGCACCAGTCCGTGTTAGTTCTAGGCAACACAGAGTGGCACCAGTCCGTGTTAGTTCTAGGCAACACAGAGTGGCACCAGTCCGTGTTAGTTCTAGGCAACACAGAGTGGTACCAGTCCGTGTTAGTTCCAGGCAACTCTATGACTCCAAACACCAGCTCCACTTCCCCGGGATGTATTCAGCCACACTGCAAGTTTAGCACTCGTTATACGGATGAGTGATTTATATGGATGAGTGTTTTATACGGATGAGTGATTTATACGGATGGGTGATCTATACTAATTAGTGATTTATACGGATGAGTGATTTATATGGATGAGTGATTTATACGGATGAGTGATTTATACTGATGAGTGATTTATATGGATGAGTGATTTATCGGATGAGTGATTTGGAGCAATGTAATGTGAATGAAATCAAAATGTCTGCAAAATGTTTTGAACCTGGAATCTCTCGATGCAGACTCTACTGCTGCTGCTACTTTTAAATATTCAATGACATTTTAGATCTTATCTTATTTTTACACATATGTATTGACATTTATATATGCCATCATTTAGTATGTGTTTTGCATGTAAATAGAGTATTAATTAGTTTTATTGATTTATTTATTTTACCCATCGTCGTTAATTCTATATAATATTTAATTAACAGTTTTTATATGAGTAATTTAACGTTTCTACATTTGTTTTATCAGAAAGTTAATTTTACAGTTATATTCATTATTATTAATATTAGTTTAAAGACATAATAAATAGCTTTATATTTTATTGTACAGTGCTTTGAGGATATTTGGATATTGCGCTTTATAAATAATAAATATTATTATTATTATTACTGCTGCCACATCTCACCACTGCACAAGATCACATCTCAGTTTTGACCAATCGTACATTCTCTTTTCACCATTTATACCCTCTGAGATTATATTTTACTATCCCCTAACCCATCAACCATACACATGCATCTTTAAATTTAACACGAAATCAACTACTTGAAATGTTCTGTAAACAAATACTTCAGCGAAATAAAATTAGATCTGTTCCTGTCAAAAACGTTCACTTTCAGTGGTGCTAAAAGGAACATTGCTTACAATGGAAGGAAGTGGAAAAGATAGTTAGAAAGAGGAAACCCTAGTGAACTTCAGTCACTGCTCCATGCTCCAGAAAGCAAACAGATCTATGTACAATAAACACTACAGCCAAGCACTGGGCTATTTCCTGTAATATTACCTATATGGCTGTAAGTGTACAGCAAACTCGGCCCGTGATGAATACGAGTTAGACATTTTTATAATATTATCACAGAAGTCCACTACAAAGTCAACATTGTGGCATTGTTTACCTCTTCTTGAAGTCCTCGTCTTTCTCTGAGAACTGTGGCACAGGCATGCTGGAGTACTTGAGGGAAAGACGGTCCCCCACCTCATCTATAATGGCCAATGCCTACAACACACTCGTCGTGGTCAAAACTAATCATTACACTGTACCACTAACGTGTATGCACCGTCTCCAGCGTTCATGTGCAATCAAAGTGACCAGTGTGGGTACAGTCGGGATTCATGCACAGATGTAGTCAAAATGAAACAAGCTATACACACATGTATACAGATTTGTTTCACATAAATCAAATTGAGAAAGATTTGATGCCGAATCAAATCAATGGGTGCCGAATAAGAGTTGATATATGAGTGACACACAGACACAGGAAGCAGCTTGTGTCAGACGTACCTTGTCAATCATCTCCTTGGTGTGGGAGGCAGACAGACAGAAGCGAGCTCGGGACTCGATGATGGGTGTTGCAGGGAAGCCAACGACAACAGTAGCCAGGCCCCGCTGGAGACACTCGCGACTGAAGGCCCTGCACAAGTCACATGTCATTGTCACCTCATGTCAACTCAGTCCACTAGAGACACTCACGACTGAAGGCCCTGCACAAGTCACATGTCATTGTCACCTCATGTCAACTCAGTCCACTAGAGACACTCACGACTGAAGGCCCTGCACAAGTCACATGTCATTGTCACCTCATGTCAACTCAGTCCACTAGAGACACTCGCGACTGAAAGCCCTGCACAAGTCACATGTCATTGTCACCTCATGTCAAGTCAGTCCACTAGAGACACTCACGACTGAAGGCCCTGCACAAGTCACATGTCATTGTCACCCTCATGTCAAGTCAGTCCACTAGAGACAATCATGACTGAAGGCCCTGCACAAGTCACATGTCATAGTCACCCTCATGTCAACTCAGTCCACTAGAGACAATCATGACTGAAGGCCCTGCACAAGTCACATGTCATTGTCACCCTCATGTCAACTCAGTCCACTAGAGACACTCATGACTGAAGGCCCTGCACAAGTTACCTCATGTCAACTCAGTCCACTAGTGACACTCATGACTGAAGGCCCTGCACACGTCACAGTCACCTCATGTCAACTCAGTCCACTAGTGCATTTTAAAATGTCAATACCAGTTTTTATGTGAATTCTCAAAATATCATGGCAAATGTGATATTTGTCAACAACTTTCTAAATACACACAACATCAAAACAATAAAATGTAAAATTGCCTGTTCGCCATCTTGCAGGACCCTACATGAGATAACAAGACCAACTTACGCTATCTTGGCTGGGCAGTAGAGTAAGACAGGACCCTACATGAGATAACAAGACCAACTTACGTTATCTTGACTGGGCAGTAGAGTAAGACAGGACCCTACATGAGATAACAAGACCAACTTACGCTATCTTGGCTGGGCAGTAGAGTAAGACAGGACCCTACATGAGATAACAAGACCAACTTACGTTATCTTGACTGGGCAGTAGAGTAAGACAGGACCCTACATGAGATAACAAGACCAACTTACGCTATCTTGGCTGGGCAGTAGAGTAAGACAGGACCCTACATGAGATAACAAGACCAACTTACGCTATCTTGGCCGGGCAGTACAGCAGGACTGGAACCACGGGCGAGTCCTTGTTGCCAAAGATGATGAAGCCCATCTCGTGGAGACGACGTCGGAAGTAGCGGCAATTCCACGCCAGCTGCCCCCGGCGCTTGCTTCCTGAATGGGCCAATGTAACAACAGCACATCAGCTCTCCTTGCCGTAAACGTGGCTACTTTGCCATTTGGAAGCAATTTAAATAATAAATATTAATACATAATTTAAATACAGGAATAAATAAGATGTTTAAAATGATACGTAATATAAATAACATTAAAATATTATTTATAATACAATGCTAAAAATAAAAAATTACTGCAATGAACCTATGTCATTTGGACACTTTTGTGTCCAGTAGAGGACACAAGTAGAGGACACAACAACTTTCCCTGATAATGGAAATGATAATGCATGTAATTAATGTATTAACATAATACAATTCTGTGAAATAATGCCTGTGTTTCTGGATTATCCAAGTCTGGATCAACAAATTCCCACTGCACAAAATTTACTTCAATGACGCAAAGATATTTGTACAGTGGAATCTAACATTATCAACCGACAAATTAATCAAACAATACTGAAACAAGGTCAACCTGTATCAGTCTGGTGTACTTGATATTTCACTAGTCACTAAATATAATGATCAAAGTTAATTCTTTTGATAAACTTAACATGTTTACTGTTACTAGAAAGACACTGTACCATCGTCCGTGCCGTCTAGCCCCATGATGATCTTCGTAGAGGTGATTATTTGCTGTGCCACAGGCGCGGGCATGCTGGTGGCGTAGCAGGCGCTGTGGGAGCGGTGGCGCACGTAGTCAACCAGCGTCTGCACGGAGACAGCGCAAGACGTTACACAAGTACTAAATGCATGTACTATTATTACAAGTATCATAGAAAATGTGTACACTTCTACACTAATGTTCAATCTGTAGAGCAGTGTGCATCTGCTCTGTGGCACAGAGCAGAGCCACACTGGACTCTTCTACATTTGTTCATCTGCTGATGTACCAACTGACTTAGTACATCAGAAAACAATATGCAGAAATTATTAACTTACATGTTGATAAAATATCTTTTCTAGAAGGCCTTTCTCCTATGTGAGACAACTCGCCACATGTCACCACTGTACGTGGTGGCTCCTGTCTTAGCAGCGTTGTCTTACTGGTAGTCTCCCCGGACTACTTACTAGTTCAGTTATCAGTGTGAATATGTGTAAACAGATCAAATGCACTGATTCTGGGTTCTAAAGCAGTGGTTTGTTGTTCTGTTGATAGGTGCAAACTTTACTTAGAAGCTCTGTGAAGTCTGCCAATGTAACAGGTGAAACATTACATTTTCTGTTGTCTCCATTAGTTGAAAAACCATTGAGTATCACAACAGGAGATGTCTCTTTATAAAATACTTTGTACACACTTATTATGGCATGCATGCTTAGCATATGGAATATTGAGCCCAACGCTGACTTGGGGACGCACAAGATGCAAAAGATCTACATGTCAACTTAACACACTGACTGGTGCATCCATTAGTGCATGTTCTCAGTAAGTTATTCGTGTGTCTGGCCGACTTGCCTTGGTGCCTGCGATGTATCCCCCCGCCGCCCCAAAGCTCTTAGTGAAGGTGCCCATGAGGATGTCAACGTCCCTAGGGTCACAGCCGAAGTAGTCGACCACTCCTCGGCCGTTGGGGCCCAGGGCCCCGATGCTGTGGGCCTCATCCAGGAACAAGTACGCCTTGTACTTCTTCTTCAGCGCAATCACCTCAGGCAGCATCACTATGGACCCCTCCATGCTGCACACACACAGGATACAACACTCACATATATATGTCTATATATATATATTGTAAATGTCTTGGAAACATTCAAAAAAATCAAATTATGACCTAGAACAGAGCATGTATAACTAGGATGGATTAACCGGTGTCAATTGTCAAGAAAGATATCAAAAACATAAAGAGCATGGAAAGAGCAGGCTCTGACAGGAAGCTACAACAGTTATAGGGCAAGACGTGTGTAAGTTAGAAATATTCGAGAAAATACTTCATGCGGTGAGATTAGAGACATTACTAAACATTTCTTGTGCCCTAAGTTATATATATGCCAGGTTTTAAAAACACATCCTCAATGGTTTCTGAGATATGGGAGCTAATGGCGTATGGGGGACACAGAGTGATGTCACAAGTCCATCAAACCTTTGGCCCACAGAACTGTAAATGACACCAACAATAACTGAGGCGGAGTACATCATTTCAGCCACGAAGCCTACTCATCACACCACCTGGTGTAAGCCTACTCATCACACCACCTGGGGTACAGAAGAATATACCAAACAATGCCTTAAGAAGCCTATCGCTGCAAGGAAACTACACTTGCGATAACAAGAATACTCAAGCATACTGTATTGTGGACCACAACGTCAGCCAGAACCACTTTACCTGCACTTTGTTTATTTAACGGCATCTGTTCATAAAACATTTCTGTGAAGCCTACCAAACCACGCAGCAAATAATGACAACACAAAACTACTACAGCTACTGACTACAGACAGACTGACTACAGACAGACTGGCTACAGACAGACTGACTACAGACAGACTACAGACAGACTGACTACAGACAGACTGACTACAGACAGACTACAGACAGACTGACTACAGACAGACTGGCTACAGACAGACTGACTACAGACAGACTACAGACAGACTGACTACAGACAGACTGACTACAGACTGACAGACTACAGACAGACTGGCTACAGACAGACTGACTACAGACAGACTACAGACAGACAGACTGACTACAGACAGACTGACTACAGACAGACTACAGACAGACAGACTACAGACAGACTGGCTACAGACAGACTGTCTACAGACAGGCTACAGACAGACTGACTACAGACAGACTGACTACAGACAGACTGACTACAGACAGACTACAGACTGACAGACTACAGAGACTGGACTCACCTGTAGATTCCTTCCACCAGGATGAGGATCTTGCGGTACGGCCGGTGGGTCCTCGCCTGACCATAGATGACCGCGTCTCGCAACTTCTGCTCCAGGTCAGCCACATCTGTGACAAACAGTTCAAATAACTGTCACCAACTGAACACATTAAAATTACTAGAATCTGACGAGGATGTGATAACTTGTGTTCTAGAGTATTTAAGTTAACAGATTTTTCCTCTTATGTGTATTGGTAATTACTTTTTATAAAGTAAAACTCATGCAAGATCAAATAAATATCATGGTGCTTCAAGAAAATTTAAACATAATTTAGAACAGGAAAACATACAAATCTGAAATAAACCTGACCACTCATCATTGTTAGATATTTCTTTTGGTTCATATGGTTTTTATTGTATTTTCCTGCAAAAAGTTAATTTTCCAATCAATTCACAAGGAAACTTATGAAAGAGGACAAATAAATCACATTCTGCTACAAACTGTCACGTTAGTATGTCATCACATACGTGGATGACTGTCTGAGTGTCAGGGGGCATGTGACCAGAAGACTCACCGCCATGTTTGAACACCTTTATGGTTGCCCCCGACAACCGAGCACCAAGGACGAGAGAGGCGTGGTTGAGTTCGTCGCTGAGAACTAAACATCCCTGAGGAGACAACGCCACCGATTCATTGAGGCATCAGTAACTACGTTGACACGATATAATCAACTCAACTGAATGATGTTACACAAAACTGCCTTTGGTTTTGTAATCTCCAATTGCAATCACATTATTTTCTGGTAGTAATCAGTTATACAACTGGATACATTTCAAATGCACAGGATTAAATTTAAATATACATCACCAAAAGGGCTAAATAGGCAAATTGTCACATAAATTCCAGTCTCTTTACAACAGCGTCACTTGGTGAAGAAGTGTGTTACACGTATTTACCAATTAATTGTATCTGAAGAACTATAAGTATTGACTTAAAACACGGACTTATATAATAATTACAAATAGGTCAAATCAGCATACTGATTTCACTTACCATCTTTTGAAATGGAAATTGGGGTGATATGACGTAGATGAGCAAGAAGAACCCAAGGGAAAGAGAGGAATGCCAGCGATGGGACTCGCGGACTCGTCTTTCACTCACCTTGTTCACAAATATCGGAATGTTCATCGAGTTGGTTGCAAAGCCCATGCCAAACGTCATACAAGCCTCAACGCCCAGGAAGTCGGCCAGGAGCTCCTCCAACTCCGTGTGTATGTCCATGTTGCCTACAACATGTGACATGTGAAAACACGAGACTCATAACATTGCCTACCCTGACACTAAATTCATCATCATCATTAGTTGCATTAGTTCTAAATTAAGGTGATTGGTTATTATACTATCTCGCCTATAAGTACATAAATTGTTTACATAACTGTTTTAATTTTTTAAACGTGGTTGGTGTAGTAGAATTTGATGTTTAGTTTTACTCCAGCTGCCGATAAATAAATTACGGATATCATGTGTGATGTAATAATTAGTATAGCAATATGAATCAATATTTTTGTTGTTAATTGTCAAATTGATTGATGACAACAAAACAACAACAATACTTAATATTTACAACAGACAGATTACTACTTGATCTATATGTATTAACTGTGGAACGATCTACCAGACGGTGTGCGCCTAATAGACTCACTTGAACCTTTTAAGTCCAACTTAAAAACACATCCTTTTAAGACCGCAGTTGTAAACTACTTGTAGGGTATTTTATATGAATATATTTTAACTCTAATTGTAGTTTTGCAATTGTTTGACTTACTTTATTATTAAGGTATTAATATATTTTATTATTTATTTATAATTTTGTCTATTTACTGCTGATAAGCTTAGCTTCTGATTTTAGGATTTTTAGAAGCTTTATTTAATTATATATTTATTATCATTTAACATTTCGTCTTTACGTGCAAGTTTAACTGATTATAAATATCTAAAATATATAAAATGTTAAAATGTATTCTATGCGCCTCTGAGCAAAACAAATCCCGATATACGACACTTTACAAATAACAAAACAGTTATTATTATTAGCTACCGTTTAAGACAAGGAATGAGGTGAGAACTCACCCAACTCGTGTCTGCTGCTACACATGCCACAGCCGTACTTGTGGGTCGCCTCCACCGCCGCGTCCGCACACAACCCCTCCGTCTGGGCAAACCCCAGGTAGTTGTACGACCCCATGTTCATGGCCTTCGTTGTACCACCTGTGAACCTGCCAACAAACCACCCAAGACATTCACCGACACCGTGAGAGTTGAATCAGGCGCTGCCGGTCCATCATCAAGCCTAACTGTGGGGCAGAGGTGGTAGTCGACCGCACTACCCCTGTGGGCGAGGGGTGGTAGTCGACCGCACTACCCCTGTGGGCGAGGGGTGGTAGTCGACCACACTACCCCTGTGGGCGAGGGGCGGTAGTCGACCGCACTACCCCTGTGGGCGAGGGGTGGTAGTCAACCGCATTACCCCTGTGGGCGAGGGGCGGTAGTCGACCGCACTACCCTTGTGGGCGAGGGGTGGTAGTCAACTGCACTACCCCTGTGGGCGAGGGGTGGTAGTCAACTGCACTACCCCTGTGGGCTAGGGGTAGTAGTCGACCGCACTACCCCTGTAGGCTAGGGGTAGTAGTCGACCGCACTACCCCTGTAGGCTAGGGGTAGTAGTCAACTGCACTACCCCTGTAGGCTAGGGGTAGTAGTCGACCGCACTACCCCTGTAGGCTAGGGGTAGTAGTCAACTGCACTACCCCTGTAGGCTAGGGGTAGTAGTCGACTGCACCATTCATTTATAGTAAAAAATCCTTCACTTAGAATCTTGTCATATGATAAAAAAACACCCATGAAGTGAACACCATGATCATTATAGAATGATCATGATGTTCGCTTCATGGGTGTTTTTTGCATTGATCTACGGCTGAGTGGTGTTTAACACAGAGGTGCCTTCATGGAGAAAATTAAACTTATGACTCCCAGACAACCAACTGCTAGTTATGGCAATAACAAACCTGCAGTAGACGACACATTTGACAAATGCACAACTGTTGGCAGGAAGCTTATGCGTCACACCACCACACCAAAAGATCAACTATCAACAGTTTACTGAAATTGTAAGGGAAAATACCACAGGTGAACTTATAAAAGACATAGGATAGGGTTAGGATGAGCTTAGTTGAAGTGTCACGTTTTACAGTCTTTTTTGCCCCACAGGTTCTACCTACCTGAATGTCCAGCCATGGTCTGGGGTCTCTCGGTCCATCAAGTTGAACTCGGCTCCGGGAACGCTACATATTGGTCGGTTCCAGCAGTCACGTATACGCATGTAGAGATTGCGTGTGTAGAAACTCTCAAAGCTCTGGTAGAGGGGAACCCAACCCTAGGAATTGGCAGAAAATTAGTTAGTTCAACATGTCAGTTCTGTCTAAGAGTCAATTTCATAAAAAATGAAATTAAACATTATAATATAAATATACTACAATCCACTATTCACAATGACGCTACTCGGTTTGTGCAAAAATATTGATTTACTTTTGATGAAACCATAACTAATCATGTGAAGGTACATAGCAATTTTTCTAAATAAAAGCGGGCATTAAAAATAACTAATTTCTGGAAAGAGGCAAATGTTTGACTAAAAATAAAATAATTCAAGATGATTGGCACATGTAATAAATTTGCAGAACATAAACTTCTAAATTTCTATCCCAGTCACATCCATTGTGGCTTCGAGTGCTCTATCTGCTCCTTATAGAAAAGGTTAATATTTCTGCTTGCCTATGCTATGTATTATGTATAACTGTTTTATTTTCGACATGACTTATTTCATTACAACCTGCCTTATTTCATTACCTGACTTATTTCATTACAACCTGACTTATTTCATTACAACCTGACAAATTTCATTACAACTTGGCCAGAACTTGGCACACCGTCTTCCTGAGTCATCCGTACCTCTTTGTTGGGTTCTGCAGCCACTGGGGCCTTCTCCAGCTTCCAGTTGCGTAGCACGTCACGGAAATGACCAAAGAGGATAAGGATAGCATAGCCAAGGTAGGTGAGGATTGCCACCCAGAGGGGGGTTTCTTCAAAGAACTCCACAATCTCATGCCGAGGCTCCTCCTCGGATGAATCAACGTGTTCATCATGGTCACTGGTGGCTGCAGATGCTTTCAAAGCCTGTTCTTCATGTGTCAACACAAACGGTCCATCGCCCTGTGTAAGATAAACCACTGATGACTTCAACTGCCAGAACATCGCACGTATACATTGCATGCAAGGGTAGAATTCACGTAGAGCTACTCTTGTTTTGTTAAGTGTTGATATATCATGTCATTTAAATGTAATAGAATAAGACAACAGTTATGGCAGCAGGTTCCAAAATGCTTTAACCCTGCGACCGGCCAGGGCCGATTAATCGGCCCTAGACACCTTCCCGCATAAACACATTTTTCGTTTGCGTAATCAGTAACCGACCCACGCACATTTGGTATCATCGGATAGCTGACAGATTTTCCAAAATGGGGTATATTTATTCATGAGCTGTTTGAATGACAGCTAGTTACACGGGGCCGGAAAAAACACGTGATAAATTTTATGCCCAAATTTGGGTGGTTTATTATGCCTTCCGTGACGAATTTACACACCCATTCATAAAGGCCCGTCCCCACATACGTGGTACCAATAGAAAGCGCTGTTCTTGCCCAATTCGGGAAAAATAAACACGTGAATGAAACTGGTCCAGCGAATCAGAAGCAAGCTTTCAAACACTGCGTCATCTTCCCGCCCGCGGAGGTGTAAACAACAAGATGACGGACAGTCGTGTCGAAGGAAATTTCCAGATCCAAACGTTTACTTCGGAATATCTCAAGTTACCGCGTCTATATTTCGACAAGACAACTGACAGTATTCAAGAATGTGTCTATTATACTAGTTCAAATAGTTAGAAGAACTTTGGATGCTTTTTGGTGTGAAAATTCGACCATTTGTCAGCGCCACATCTCGCCGTTCGCGCCGGTGGCGAATGTAGCAGCAATCGGCCGGCCTAAAATGGCCTACTGCGATGTCGAAAAAAAATTGTAAAAATAAAAGTTCTCAACGGATTTGATTCATTTTGGGGGGGGGGGAGCAAATATGTATGGCTACGTTTGTCTCACTGGAAGTAGAAAATGTGTCCGCTCAGTAATTATTTAGGAACGGGATAGTGCGTTTATTTTTTTCATATTTTTGGGGATGACATTCAGCTAATAATATTACCGGGATTATCTGACATAATAGAGATAGTATAATTTTATTATAATAAAGAATTCATTTGGCAGTAAAATGATATATAATTCATATTTTTATGATAAGTATTTGTAGAGTTATGATTTTTATTGTAACAGTATGCAAAACTGAATTTTCGCTGGCCGGTCGCAGGGTTGTTCTAGTTGTTCTAGTTGTTTCCAGCACTCGGCAACGTTCTTTTAACTGACTAGTCTGTATATTGTGGTTACAACGTATGATCTTATGAGGTCTCATTTAACTAGTCAGCCTTTTTCAATTAATTCATGTCAAAAAACAACTTCACAACATGCATAATGCCATGGCGATTAGTCCTGCATGTAACCCATGTATACTTTGTGATGAGATTCCTATTGACGTGTTCATCCCTACGGTAGCACCCAAGTACATATCGTATATCCAATGCAAAGCTAAATCACTAGAAGTGGAAAATGAAGTGACAATAATATTTCGTGCTGACTTAGTTTCAGCTTCAATGTTTCAGAACTTTACTTTGAAGTTTTGCCGGCGGGCAGGTAGACCTATAAACAATTTGGAATGTTAACATGGCTATACTATTACTAGTATACATTTTTCTCTGTTCCTAAAGTGTTCGCAGTGGTCGAGCATACTTTTTTTATTACAGGCTGCCTTCTAGCATAACCCAGAATGATTTTAAACCGTACAATTTATCTCCTTTTGACAGGCGTCGACTGCCAATAGTAGCAGTGTCCTGGCAGGTGCGTCAGAACTTACGAAGCACGCGTAAATTTCAACATAATCTGCCGGTAATTCGTTCAAATCTAAACATTCATAGTAGCCGATGAAAATGTGTTTTCTGCGTCAAAATTATTCTTACCTTCTCTCGGTTTAAATAATGGTTCTGGTAATTACTATTTGGGATTAACCCGTTTCTAAGGCTGCAATTGTTTTTATTTTCATTCTTATCTAGCCTCTCCCCTTTCTCCATGTTGGCGAGTTAAGACATGGTGGTCATAAGTGCAGTTTTCATTGGCCACTTGCAACACATATTGTCCAATCAGCTGATATTTAACATTGACTGGAATCCTCAATTTATTTTGATACCAATAATACATGTGAAACAACATATAAATTGTTCATTGTATATCTTGATTTCAATATTAAAATAGTTGCTAAGCAAGCATGTTATCAGTCTGATGTTATTGCTTTATTAAATAAATATAGCGATGACCAGTCTGCGCATGACATAAATGATTAGTGACGTAAATATGTTGGATCGGCCATCTTACAAGGCTAGCTGATGCAGTTGGGTTGAAGTTGGATGTTTATCATTTGACAAATCACCCATTTTCGATAGAGTGACTACTGCATCAGTGGTTTTATTTGTATTTTTTCTAGTCGGATAAGTGACTGCTGATTGCGGTATATAATCATGTCGGAGAGCCAACCAGAAAGCAATAGTTTCGAAGATTTTGAGAAGCTCGATCCGCTCGATCGGTCGCCCTCTGACGGCATACCATCTGCGGTGGGGGCCAGTCCAGGTGATGCATACGATGAACTGGTGAGTTCCTCGACATCTGCCGGCCAGACCGACACGCCAGAGGAAGACCAGTATTCAGCTACTTCACGTGGAATGGCGGCCGAGGCTGAAGCAGTGCAAAATACGCCTCTCGTAAGCTTCGACGATGAGCCAACTCCGTCACCCGCAGCAGCCGCACCCTCGGCGCCGAGTCAACCAGCTAGCTCACCCAGTGCTCCATCAAAGGATGTTGCTCCAGCGAAAGAGGAATGTCCTGCCAAGTTGTGTTGTAAGGAGTTTGTTATCGTTTAAAAAATGTTGTATCCCTTCATAAAAGGGCCGGTTAACTAGTAACTAAAGTATTGTAAAATATCATGGCATGAACCATATCCTACCATGGTGTTACCGAGCAAATGGAACACGATGCTTTGTATTATTTCAAACCATGTGTTTCAAAGTCATGTTTAATGTTGCATAATGTTTTTATAATAAAATGATGTGTAAATAGTGCTTTATAATCCTGTATTGTTAAATGTTATCAGGTTGGATTAACAGTTCTTGCTATCACAAAGTTATAGGATTAGTCCATGACCATGTGTCAGCCAACATATGGCTTCATGTGTGGGTCATGATTAGACATAATCTCCTTTTTGAAATACTTTTTGGTATACCTACTTTTTGTTATAAACTTGAACATTTGTTAAACAAATTTATGTTAAAGTTAGCTCAGTTAGCTCAGTGAGTACAAAATGTTTATACTTATAGACTTATAGCATCTCTTCCAAGATACAAGCAGTGTACAGGGTGAACAAAATAGTCCATTTCACCACAGCTGGTACCAAATCGCCAATTGGTCGAATTCCAACATTTTACATGCAGACATGGACCCTTCAACATTAGTGCCCTCATAACAGGATATATTCATTAGTATGATTCAGATATCAATTAGGATTGGGCCAAAAATTGCATGGATGATGTGTGTATCAATCCAGTGTAATATCCGGTCCTTATGACAGCTCAAAGTGCTTTTCTCAAGATTGCTTATATATGTTTAACAGATTGAGGAAAGTAAATTAACCCAGTGTTGTATGTCTAGTTTTCTGATGTCCTGTTAGTAAGTTAAGCTGAGTTAACAAAGTGTGGAAAGAACTGCACGTAAACCAGCGAAGTGACAGTGAAAACAAATGGCAGTGTTAAAATAACAAAAGCAGGTGTGACATGAGTTTATTTATATCCCATTTGTGTATGCTGCAGCCCAGAAATTCCTTGTCAGCCACCTGTGCTACTATGGTAATGTGCTGGGACCTGTAACAAGGTGCCAGGTCTTAGTTATGCTCCCACACAACATGTGCTGTTTCAGGCTGGTTATCTGCCACTAGTTCAACCCACAGATTCACTGGCATGGTATGTGAGTCATGATGCTGCCTTCGTAGACGATAGATTCCACTAGGTTACGCTTTATGGAAAGGTTTCTTTATAGAACATTGTTTGTTATCATTTCATTTGTTTCCTTTCAAAGTCTGCGGAAAGGGCACAGATTTGTTGAGAAAGGTTTAACACGATTAACAATGATTGTATGTATATTTTGTAAAACGTGTTTCTGTTGCAGGCAGTTGGATCAAGAACATGGATCCACGAGGTATGTACAGCCTGGTGTTTGTGGTGATACTTCTGACACCCAGCCTAAAATG
Source organism: Oasisia sp. SBJ-2009 (assembly GCA_964017155.1). NCBI lineage: Eukaryota > Metazoa > Annelida > Polychaeta > Sabellida > Siboglinidae > Oasisia > Oasisia sp. SBJ-2009. The sequence goes on along the minus strand of OZ024856.1, from coordinate 57,313,617 downwards.
GCTACGTTTTGATTGTGTTTTGCTTCATATTTTTCTAGGTTTAAAATGTTGTCATCAGTGAAATCAGTACAGTGCCAGTGTTACATCACTACTAAGGTCATCCTTGGGACTTGGTCAAAGTGACCTGAATAGCCAGGTGACCATAATAGCAGGCCTAACTTTGTCTGTTACAACAATAATTTGAGACTGTCCTAGGATGACCTTAATTGTGAGGTGGCTGTTAACCAAGAGGACATTGTTTAGTACAAACCTTACCCAGTACCCACACACTAGACACAGTGCTTGGTCACAGAACTGTACAAGTACTATCAGTCTCATAAACAGTAGTTTTTGTGACAGAATCACACATTTGTAGTTCTTCAAAACGTAGACCATTAATAAATCACCAGTAAGTGGTCATTTGCAATATGTTCCTGCCTGTTGGTCACTTGCTCTTTATCTGGCATCCATATCTAAAAGCAGTTGCTATTTAACATTCCTGGTTGATTCATTTACTACACAGCACTCAGTTGCCTCACATTGACCCATAATGTGTCTGTGCCTCATGCATGTGGAACCAGTTACGATGGAAATTCTGGCATTCATGGCCGCTTAAAGGATTTCATTTGAATCAACGCAGACAAGTTACCTACTGATGCCTCCAAGACCTTTGTGTAGCACCTTGTTAGATTGGCAGCATTGTTACTTGTTAGACAGGATCACAGGAACTGTCCTCTGGGGCTATGTGAGATAGGATCTATCAATAGTGGTGGAGTCTAGTCTAGTTGTTGAGTTCATGTTTAAATTGTCTGCAAGCCTTTTCTTGATAAGATACAGTTCTCAGTCATGTCAGTTACTTTGATTTTATCTACTGAGATGCATTTCCTCACCAAAGCAACAAGTGTTCCCATTCCCATACAGAAATCCTCACTGCTAATTGGGTAATGCTCTTTGACCAGCTAATGTGTAGCCAGTGTCCTTTGACCAGCTGGCTCATGTGTAGCCAGTATGTCCTTTGACCAGCTAATGTGTAGCCAGTGTCCTTTGACCAGCTCATGTGTAGCCAGTGAGTCCTTCATGGTTCCACTGCATTCTGTGTGTATCCTGCTGAGGCAGGTTTGATTTAATCTGTCAGCCACAAAACTCAAATGAATTCATGCATATTGCCACCCCCCCCCCCCCCCCAGAGGCAGTGCCAATAAAACAGCTGCACTAGTCTGACTGACTGGTTACTGATGGCTTTATTGGGTGATGTGGGTGTACATAGCAGACTGGATGGCTGTGTACCACAGGTGCATGTGTGAAAGCAAACCCCAGGACATGGACAGTCAGGACTTATGAGTGTGTCCAGGGAATTGTTTCAATAAGATAATGACCTCATACTTAAGGAACAGCAGAATTCCATGTGAAATTAATCCAGGTTTCGCAAAATGCAAAAGCTACCACAATAGGCTGTGATGACCTGACACACCAACACAGGCACTGGCTCATCCTTGTGTTGACAGTTTTCACAAGATCACTGTTATGAAGCAACATTTATTTTAAGAGCAAAATTGGAAATGTGAGCCAGTAAGAATGTAATTGAAATTGTCCTTATGGAAACCCTGAAATGTTGATGTTATATTAATGAACCTGCATATTTTGTGATATTATGATATCAGTTGTAACTGTAAGTACCGGTATTGCAGATTGCTGATTCAATGCCTCCATTTATTTATGCCTAGATAACATGTGAGTTGATAACAGTACTTTGATGGTAATGATAGTAGGTGTAATACTGCAAACAGGTCATGCTTTTGTAATTTTTTATCAACTAGTCTATCATTTGGCTACATTGCAGATTAAGAAACTGAAACTGTAAAGAAATGTACACTCAGTATATTATATACTACTCTGATTATTTGATATTACAATATAACTAATTGTTGGCCTCAGTCACCCCAATGCACACCACACGTTTAATATTTTATGCTCAGTGGCACCAGGCTAAATTTAGATGCCCCACAAATGATGATTAATAGATCTGATCTGTAGATGGTAGTCATGAAGTTTGTACCATTTCTAGATATTTATATGATGTTTCTTGTAAATTTCTGAGTACACATGTCATATGTGGTTCCTAGAGTTTGTAAATGCTATACACAGACAAGTGAAGACTGTTGAGTGGCGTCTTGGCCATTTGTGTACAGATGTACCCATAGTAATCTCATTTCAGTGTAGAATCTATTTTGCTATTGAATACAGCACCAGGATATTTGAAGAAAAATTGAGAAAGGACATGTTAAATAACCCAATAGAAAAAATATGGTAACTTAAGTTTTCCTGATCTATTTATTTCTCATTGCATCACTGTGTAAGGACAATCAATAGCACAGATTTCCTGCATCTGTAATTTGGTGATCCTGACAATGCTGCAGCATTTAAAGTGAAATCTTGTCAACACAGCCATCGCCTGACCGAAGATGACCTCATATCTCATGTGCCTTCGCTGAATGGAATTTGCAATTACCCGCCAGCACAAACCACTGTGGATGTGTCTTAGTAATGCAGGTCAGCAGTCGCGCTGATATGTTTATCAGTAATGCTGGTTTGTCCGTATGATTGGCTTTCTGATTGTATCTGCGGTGCTGCCCTCCAGTGATGTACTTGTTTGTAGCACATACAGATTATCGGTGTGCTTCGGAGAAATCTGCAGTGTCTATACACACATGATAGCACTTAACCCTTCGCCTCCTCTGCGTTATTGAAACTATACATTATACTGTACAGTCAGTGTCCTCAGTGCCACATCTACATGTCTACATGTGTCTACATAGTGCCACGAGGATTACATCTTGGCATAACTACTTCTGTTAAATGATGTGCTTGGTGTCATGGTATATCTGTCATAATATTAAATATATAAAATATGTTTTAATGTCACATAATTACATATACAATTTCCAGTTCTACTTCTGTCATATTAATTTTACAGGATAACAATTTAGAAACACATTTTAATGTAATTGCATCTAGTAGTACATTGTTCTAGAATTCTATGAACAACACATTTTCAACTAAACTAAACTTTTTCAATTGATAGGTTCAGCTTAGTTTCGCTCTGAGCAATACATAAAACAGGGAATACGTTGCATGTTTAGGTGCAAAGTCCTGAGGGAAATCAAGGGATATCTTATTGTGTGTGGCTCCATGTTGAGTGACTGCTTGCTGCAAGCTACAGAGACTGGACTGGAAGCAACAGAGGAATTAATTAGACAGCCAGGCACATGCTGCCAGGTGTCTGTTTATTACAGACACCAGCTGCACTCCTAATGTTTGGTGTGTGGCTTATCATGCATACAAACCTCACTACCATTGCAATATTCCTCAGTTAATTTCTAGGCAAATTCCTGTCCAATCAGCCAGTACGACAACAGTAATCAGTATGTAAAATGTTGTCAATGGCTGAACAGTAAAAGGCTTTTTTTAATACTGTGGACAACATTGATATGAGAAAACACAATTCCTTTGAAAAAAATTGTGAGATAGATAAATTACTGTACAGACAAATGGATTTTAGTCAGGTTTTTTTCTCAGTTAGACAAGACCCCGACATGTACATAGTACAAATTTCAAGTCCTGATATAACAAAGTGGCTAACATACACAAATTATGCTAAGCTTAATTCCAGATGGAGTTTTTTGGCAATTTGTTAGGTTCCAATAATGAGCCTATCCACATACACAAGATCAGTGCCTGAATAATTAATCATTGTTTCTTAATTCTGTGTGTAACTAATTCCCACATAAGAATACTGGAGTGCCAGAAGCCCAAGCACAGCCCTGCAGTGCTGCAGGCACGGGGAGTGTTGGCAGCTTGGTCTTGGAGGGAGTACACGGCTCATAGGTGCCGTCCTGAGTGTGCAGCACCTGTTGGAAATATCAATCACATTCATGTGCAGGTATATCAGTCGGCTCGTGTCTGCCTGTGTTATTTCTGTCTCGCCACGTCATGTAAAAAACCAGCATCATTTCAGGACCGAGCATAGGCACACTGTTAAGGTTGACAGTGCAGCATGCCGGGCTCCACACTCCACAGTCCACACACCTGGATAAAGAGTGCAGTGGTGTTTTTCTTGTTTTGTTAGTGATTGACAGGCCAGTGTCACTGTCTTCGACTGGCTTTTTTCTGTCACACAAGCTCAGTCTACTACTGCCCCATTTGTCCTGATCAGTTGGCAGCCAGCTGTTCACATTGCACCGTTTTATTTCATGGGAATATTAAAAACATTAATTTAAATTTCTGGTATGTGGCTGGTAGTACCTTTTCTTACATTTGCATAATTAAAATGTATAAATGCTTTGTAGATTTGTGATTTCCACCAATTTTTTTATTATGACATTAATATCGTGTGTGATTATTATCATCAAGCATGTATTGCAAACTTGCAACATGAGAACATGTATGACAAGTTGATGTAATTATGTAGCCTTATTTATAAAAAAATTAAAAGGGACATTCCTTATTAACCCTATCCTTTGTTTTATTTATTTTTAAAGGTGTTTTACATTTTGTACCTAATCAGACTCCAACCTACCACTGTAGACTGGCAACTGTACATAGTTTTTAAGCATTTTCAAATTCCTTTGCCTGTCTACATGTAGATGTGTACATTTCTTGGTTTGTTTCATCAACCAGAAACAATTATTCATCTCACAAAAGACACTGAGTTTTACCTCTGAATATATGAAATAATTTTGTTTAATCCCAACCAAGTACTACACTTTCACTGCCACTATACAACACAACATGGCCTGTGCCTACATTAGCCAGCCACAGACACAGCCACAGATGTGGTCATTTAATGAGTAGCATACAAATGAAGTTGCCCATGGAAGGCTGTGACGCCAGTGTTACCTGTGTCTGCTTTCAACCTGTGTGTCACTGGGTGCTGGTGTCTGCCAGGTCTGTCTGTGGGGCAGTCACACCAGGCTCCTGTCTACACCTATTGATTGCTGTCTCAGGCACCCAGCCCAGCACTGGCATCTCTCATGTTACTTACTGGCTACACTCTCCTCTCAGTTCAGTTGTAGTTGTGTGTTATAATTAGATTTTAGTAATTGTATTGGTAATTAATGGAACTAACTCAAGTTGTGTCTATGAGATAGGTTTGCACTGTGACAGCAACTCTTCAAAATAAGGATGTGTTCCACAGTAAATGTTGGTTCAAATTATTTCTTATTTCAAAACTGAGAATGCATTCGAAGCTAATTTTAAATGTTGCTTTGTAATGTTATAAAATTGTAAGCGGAACAGTTGAACCCGGTTTACGCCATAAGTCAAAGCAGTAGGATTTAAATTGCTAACAATGGCATCAAGACAATGTCTAGTTTATAATTATATTTTGTAATGTTTTCAACACACTATTGTTGTACATCTGAATGTAATGACAACTGTCTTCCCTGACCTATTGACTGTCTGCAATGCCTCAGTGGTCCAATCAATGGTTCTACTCCAGACCTGGCTGCTGCAGTCAACACCAGGGATAAACTGCACAACTCAGTGCAAGTGACTGTGCATATGTTGACCTACAGAACCAGCTACCCAATGGGATTACATTTACAGTCTCTGCAATAAACACATCGTTTACAAGTTAATTTGAAAGAGATGGATTCACATTAGCAGGGCCTCAGGATACACCCGGATACACCTGTGTAATGTTAGATCAGCATTTTATAAAAGGTTTTAAATCCATTTTTTAATCATAAAAACCGGTTTTTCGTATTGTGTGTTACGTAACCAACTGACAATAGTTTGAGCCTTCTATAACGACATAAAACTTGAACAGAAAGACAAGACACTTACATAACTGTACGTTTCTTTTTTGCATAGCATGTAGGGTGCCTCTAGGAAATTATTCAAGAATAAAATAGCGTTCTAGCACACAGCTTGCAACGCTTTTTAGCTACTGGTAAAGAAGTTTCAATAAATACAGTCCAGCACTAACTTTAAATACTGAACCCAATTTTACACAAATAAGTAACTTGATTGTTGTTATACTAAACTGTCCTCACATGTTATTACAATATTACGTTCAGTTCCTAGATGCCTTGGTGGTTTGCTGTTGAGCTATGTGAATATTCATGGTTCACTCCTGTGTTGTTTCTGAAAAGAGTATATTTAGAAATGACGTGTTAGTCATTATGTGAATCACTTCTATTCTGGTTTTAGCACAGCAAATGAATATGATGCACACTAAACAGCGAGTCATTCTCCCAATTTCCTTGAGTGCTAATATGTGGCTGAGCGTAAATTGTGACGAATGCATCAGGGCTGTGTAGTTGAAATTGGTTCTCCCATTAATAAGTTATGAATGTTGTTGATTATGGTTTTCCAGGTTTTGGATAAAATACAGTTGATTCCATTGAAAACACAAACTGACAAAATACTCAGTAATAAGGTGGATGCAGTGCTTTCTTCAGTGAATCAACAGTTTTGTTTTTATTAATTCATGCATGAGACATGGTGCTCCGATTCCTCAGAACATAGTGGATAAATCCAGTGACTGCTCAATACCAATGTTTGCAAAGTACTGCAGCACTGGTTCTGTCAGCCATTGTTGGCACATTGTACACATTCACACCCTTTCCCAGCTGAAGCCTCAACTCCAAATGAATTATACTGCCATTAAATGAAGTGTTTTTTGTGAGTGCTGCATTCATACTGATTGCTTAGACTAGAGGTACCAGTACATGGCCCTAGAGCCCAGTCTTGTATCGCCTGCAGACTATGTAAGATTTACTGCTCAAATAATCTGATAGAGAATGCTGTCAAGAACCAATCTGTTGACATGCATTCAATTGCATTGTGTGTTACTTTGCAGAATGTTAGAGTAACCTTCGGCAATGGCTACTGATATATGTAATTTATTTTGTTTAATTTGGTGGTTACATTCTTTCAAAGATTCTGTAATGTTGTGGCTAGTTAAACACAATTATGTTTGTAATGTGATCATAACAAGTGTTATTCAGTTAAAGCTTTCTGGTTCAGTCACACTTTTATATTGCAATTTGTTCTTAGACTTCTGTGATTAAATACTACTTTTGCTGGATGTTTAAAGATATATATTATGTGTATTACTTTGATTCAGTCACGCCTCTATATTGTAATGTTGTCATATTTTATGATTAATTAAGCACTATGTTCACTTGTGTACAAGGCCATCACTTGTGTTAATTTTGTCGTTCTCTACCATTTTGTTGCTGTTTATTTCAGGCGAAACTTGTGAGTCGACTGGTAAATATGTTTGCACCAGCTGTGTAACATATTACACTTTGCTACTTACCGCTTGGCATCGTTACTTTGCATTTGTTAACCGTCGGCCATTGCAGTTGACACCTAAGGTGCCGCGAGACCGGAAGCCTGCTGCATTTTGTTGTTTACTTTCTAGGATGTTTAGTTCCTCTTGCGTTTTGTTATTTTGTTGTCTAAATCATTCGCCTTCGCAGCGGTGGGGCAGGAGTGGTGAATTCAACGTTTCTGATGTATTGGTTATGAAAATTATCTGATCAAATTTATCATAAAACATGTTATATAGTTAGTATAAATTATATCCTAACATAATTATTGCATAGTTCAAAAACATATTTTGGTGATCAGCATGTCCTCTGGAGCAGATAGTTTATAACATGATGTATGATAAATTAGGATTAAACGTATTACATTTGACCAAAAACTTATAACCTAGCATGGACCAATATTCACCTCTCCTGCCACTACTGATGCGTTTATTACTTTTTGTACCACTGGGGTGGGTTTTGCTTGCAGTGGAATAGTTCTCATGTACGCCTGTCTGAAGGTTGGTTGTTGGTTGGAACTGTGCCTCCCTATTGCATGACTGCGTCCCTTCCTTCAAATCTCTACTGTCTGGGAATGCCTGTTGCCAGGCAACAGTTTTGCTATTTTCTAAAAACAAAGTAGCAATTTATTCCTTGAAGGGCCCCTTGGTCTCTTGTGGTGGGAAGCCGGTGTTGTTTCTGGGATATTTTATTCATGTGAAGCTGTGATTACCATGTAGTCAAGTGTTTGATAAATGCATTGGCTGCTTATCAAGGATGTGGTGGCTGTTATATGTCTAGATTATGCTTGTGGTGAGGTACTAAAGGTACTAAAGGTACTAAAGGTACTAAAGGTACTAAAGGTACTAAAGGTACTAAAGGTAGTCATAAAGCGGTTTGACAGTTTGCCCATTATCATACCACTTTCTGTTTACATTAATATCAGTGATAACGCAGATGTTTCGTGACGTAACGGAAGATCCAAATTTTTGCGGTTTTGCTTATAAATAGCAGAAACAGAATCAGGACATCAGCTAAATTAATATTTAAGTTTGGATGTTAAAAGTAATGAGGACTATATATGGCAAATACAGATGTGTTTGAAATGTATCACTGCAACAATGGAATCAGGACTACACCTTGGCAGGCAAGGGTAGTTTAACTTTAATGTGACCTTGCATGGTATGGATGCCACTGTTTCCCCTGCTCACAGTGACAGGCAGTTGCCATGCTACTGGTGCACACTTGCTAGTATTTGTCAACTCGCTTTTTCATAGTTGTTTTAGGTCGAGCATGTCTGATTACCAAAGGGTCTGAAGTCATGAATGTTTTCATGTGAAATAAAGGTTCATTTGTATACTGTGTGACTTTATAGTAAAGAAATGTTTTTGAGTGTGTTAGCTGTTATTAAGCAGGAGTATACGTAGGTGCTAATACCTTTCTGGCAAGGATTTAGGTGCATTGTTTATGGTTGATTATTAAAACTGTCTCAGCCTGTGTTGCTGGGATCACTGTGTTGCATGCTTCCAGCTTGTCTTAATCCTTGTGCATGAGCCAGGCGCCTGATGTCTTGTGGACAATGGAACAAAGTAATGTTATTAATAGTAATCCACTGTGTAGTCACCACTGCTTTACTTACCATTGCAGCACAAACTGCATAATACCAGAGCACACATTACAACGTTTCATTTCAGTGGTACCAAATTTAATAAGTTACATGTCTTACTGGCTTACACAGTGTAGCCATAGCATAGTGATAACCAGTGCAGTGTGTATGTCAAAACTTTACTGAATGTAGTCGACCTGATCTCTCATTGAAGTACTGTCAAAGGATTTTCATGTCTTAAAAGTTAGTGCAAGTGCAGTAGTAGATAGCATGAAATCAAGGCCATTTTGTAAACTGCTTGTGTTAAACTGATGGCATTCCTGTGTGTCACATGTATCTTTTTTCCTGTTAAACTCTTCCAAATGCATTTAACGTGTAAATGTAATAATGGTGTATATCAAACTGTCCCCAGTAACCAGACACATGTGGTCATGGCCACAAACTGTCTGTCTTCTGAATTTCTTATTTCTTATTTGATATGTCTATCAAGTGTAGTAACTGAAGCCTCTAGAGGTATGACTGTGTGCTGATATGTAAATGTGCTGATATGTTGACCCCAGGGTGACCCTATTGATCTATGGATGACCTGTGCCATTATTGTTATCAAATTATCCTGGGTGTGATAAACAAGGCACCTCATTGGCTGGGTGTAGTGGGCTCTTCACAGCCAGGATCTTTAGTGTAATGACTGCTCTATAAGCTTGTGTAGGCAATACTAGTCATACATTAATAATCAATCAGGCATTTTATGGCTTTGATATTATACTGCAAAATTTGCTTGAGCTGGAATTGAAGTTGAGATTTTGTGATATAGTCAATTTATGAACCATAAACAACATTGTTTAATAGAATAAAATGTCTTCACACTAGTTAGGCAGATCATGCGTTTTATCAACTCTTGATATTCACCAGACGTCTTTTGAGTTTGGAATAATCATAAAAATATAATTTCATATTTTCAATGCAAAATTGAGCTCCACAGTAACAATAATTGGATTATAATTGCATTAATTGGTTTACAAATATCTGTTCAAAACCTTCTGGTTCATCTCCAATACTGCTGCCTTGAAGCAGTTATGTAGTACATGTGCCAGACCAAAACATGTTAGTGACATGTTGTGTCTGTGCCTGTCTTCATTACTAGTCGTCTGTATTCATGTCTGTCCCTACTGCCTTTTGCTTGCACACGTCTAGTGTCGTCACACTGAGTGTTTATGTATGTTGTCTGGTGCACAGAATCCGTATCAAACGTTATCAGCCTACTGCCCAGACTCATCACAGAATGTGTCTTAACGTTTGGTGTTGCGTAAACTGGGTCGTGTTTGCTTTTTGAAAATTGAAATGTTGATTTACAAAAATCACTGCTTCAGCAAGAAATCAGTGCAGAAAGGTATTGTGTTGGAGGGTGAACGCATGTGAAATGTGCTGGATACTTTTGGTGGTTGCATATTCGACCCGTTCTTAACTAAATTCGGCCTATTCAGAACACATTATCACAATCATCATCAATGACAAACAGGGCATGACCCAGTCCAAACAGTGCAGTCAAGTGGTAAGTTTAGCCAGGCGTAGGGGCCTGAAGACAGCTGCAGGCGGCTAGAGAGTGAGCCAGGGCTTCAGGTGACAGATTGTTTTGGTTCATTCAAGGTAGCAGCAAGACTGCTAAGTAAGCAGGTCTGGCCCACCTACTGACCCGTGGTACAGGGTTCTGTGTATGTACATGCCATGTAGTTACACTAGCACTGGTCGTGGTTCAGTGTTCAGACAACTTGTTCAGTGTTATTGAGGGAAGTGTTGTGATGAAAAGTCGCATGCTTATGCACCATTTGTGTGGCACAGGTGGACAGAGGTTATCGGATCAGCCACCAGGGTGCATCATGGTGCATGTTGGAGTTTGATCTCATCATAACTTATTACTGGTGTTGTTAATATTGTAACCACTGTGGTGGTATGGTTAATGTTTTATTTAACTACTGTTTTGATTTTGTTTGGTTATAAATTTCAAATGGCAATTTTATTTTTATGTTGCATCACAATTCTTAGTCTGCCTAGTGTAGTTGTAATCAGCAAATAACAAGAACAGGTCTCTGCTTTAAATTACCTGGTGTCTGGGTGTGTGGGTGGGTGTGGGTGTGGGTGTGGGTGTGGGTGGGTGTGGGTGGGTGGGTGGGTGTGGGTGGGTGGGTGTGGGTGGGTGTGGGTGGATGGGTGTGGGTGGGTGGGTGTGGGTGTGGGAGGACACTGGGCAGGTGGTGTCAGGTGTCAGTGTTTTATGGTGGTGTTTTATTTTTATGTTTCAGTAATGGTGTTAGACATTCTACTAACCCCCCCCCCCCCCTGTTTGAGTTGGTTGCAATGTTTATTTCAACGTGTGTGTTAGGGAATTATCCTCAAGTTTCCTTATGGCTACAATGGCCGATGTTGGGCAGGCCATGTCTGTTCACACATTCCGAGTATGTTATTTAAGCATTACGTGGGGGTGATTTGGTCATCACCACACTTAACACAAGGAGATAGGCAGCCAGTCACACCACCTGCCACGGCAGTGAATGAAACATACTGCATAGAACAAACCCCTCAGACCACTGCGGTCAACCCTTAAGTGTCCACATTCAGACATAAATGTGTCCTGCAGCAAGAAGTGAGGCTACTCTTGTGTGTCTGTTGACAGTGATGGACCTGGTGTTCTGGCGTGACGTCAAGAAGACGGGCCTTGTGTTTGCCAGTTCGATGGTGCTACTCTTCTCCCTCGCCATGTTCTCCGTGCTCAGTGTCTTCGCCTACCTGTCCCTGGCCATGCTCACTGTCACCATCAGCTTCCGCATCTACAAGCAGGTCCTCGGTGCCGTACAGAAGACTGGTGATGGACACCCGTTCAAGTAAGTAGCACACTCACGCGGTATTCCATATCAAAAGTTTCGGTTCTGTAAACTTCACATTATAGAGGTGCCCCAAAAGTGTATAATAGGTGCATTTTTGTGTGTTCTGTTCACAGAACATTACGGACACGATTTGCAGGCGGATGGTTAGCTTTTGTGTGGACCAGTTCAAGGGAAGCATCATACACAAGTGATGCCACACTTATGTGTGCTTATTCTCTGATTAAGATGTAACTAAACTCTGGTATAAATGTTTTAAAAATTCCCTCAAAATTTGTAAGTTTTGCCTGTTTGCTGCCTGTCTCATGTCTTGGCCAAGGTTGTATTGGCTCGTGACTGTTGTTCTGGATAGTGGAGTGAATGCCTGGCAACTGAACGGGTTCAGCAAGTATATGCCCAAACAACTAATGTTTACAATCCAATGCGAATGGTAGTTTTGACGTCCTGAAATGCTTGGCTACGAAACAATCCTGGCACGAGGCTCCCCAAACATTCCGCTATCTAGATGTAAAACTACGTACCTCAGTAATCTCAGGAAGTAATTGTTTCTTCCTGTCTCTTTGTCAGGTGTTGTCTGGACAAAGACATCACCCTGCCGGCGGAGAAGGTCCACCAGCTGGCGGACCAGGTGATGGAGCGCGCCACCGGTCTCAGCAACCACGCCCGCAAACTCTTCCTCGTTGCTGACCTTGTCGATTCTCTCAAGGTCAGTCATGGTGATTGTTTAGCGAAAATTAACCAACTTTGTTTGTGGAACTTGGGGATATTGGTTGGATAAATTCTAGATCAACTCAAATTAATAATACAATTATTGTACTACTACTACACTTTGGAATTTGGGAGTCTGTTGAACATCTGGTCTGGGTGGTGTATAAGATGGAAGGAAACATTGTGAGGACACGGTTGTCATGCATTTGTTCATGCATTTGTGGGTATTTTCTGTATACAACAAGTGAGAAAACAATTCTAGGAAGTGAACATATTTTGTATTCGTGTAATGAAGAACTAAACACTAAGTTTGCATATTGTATTCTAGTTGACAAGTACACCGTGTTCCACTGGACAGTTAACTGAGTTAGTTGTTCTCATTTAATATTTTCAGCTTCAAGGGCCAGTTGTGTTTTGTACTAGTCGAAATCATCACCATTTGTAATTGTTAATTACTGATGTCTTTTTAAATTTTTCTTTCTTTGCTAAGGAAATGCAGATTAGAACATTTAACATGTTTTGTGATACAAACTGTAGATTTCTACAAGAGTCTTCCTCAGAGTGATGTGTCATTCTAGAGTGTACGTGTCACTTTCAGTTTGGTCTCTTCCTCTGGGTTCTCACGTACATTGGCGCCTGGTTCAACGGGATGACCCTCATCATCCTGGGTGAGTCACAAGCCTTGTAGACTGTAGACTGTCATCCATGCTCTTAGAGATGACAACATCTGCTCCACGGAGCCGGTCTCCTCCACACTGCTGTAATTTGTTGATCATCACATCTTGTTTTTCTGAGTGATCATTTCAGAAGACGTGATGTAAAGGAAGGCGCTGGATGCTGCCCTTGGTGTAATTTGGGGTTGTCATCTGTTAATAATGTAGTCCGCACGGAGGCGCCACTGGTACTAGAATCAAAGTTGGTTTCTAACCCGCTAGGTGGTGCCACGTATTCATTACACCTACTGTATTGTGGTCCCGATGGTGAACAGCTTTTTACACCAACCTGCTCAGAGGGTTCAGTTACCTGTTATTCTGTTATATCCTAGACTGGGGACTGTTATGTAACACAGTTTTTGGATATTGGATGTTACAGGTGGTAATGACAATGATACCATAATTAAAGTCAGAAACCTGAAATCAAGGTTTAGATGTCAAAGGTTGTATTCACTACTATTAAAAATATGGTATTTCTTCTTTGTCTACCGTGTCTTGTTCATGCATTTGTGATATACTTTTGAAAATTATTTGAAGGAATAGCAGCATGTATGGGTGTTTGTTGTATTAGCATGCACACGTGGCATTGATTATGAATCTTGGTGTAATTACGTCACTTATGATGCTGGACACTTCTTGGTGTAGTGTTGTTAACATGTTGAATTACTTTGCATGTTTCAGGAGTTGTTGGTCTTTTCACATTACCGAAAGTGTACGAAACATACCAGGTTAGTAGATCATCTGACTGGCATTGTACGTCAGTAGGCTGTATTCTAAGGACTGGGTGATATCTATTGTTGTTCTTTTATATTTACCGTTGTGCACAGAAGTAAAATAGTTGTTTATGCACTATGTTTTCATATAGCATTTCTTGTGTGAGTTTTGTAAATAAACAGTACAGTACTAATCTTTTCCAAAGTGGTGCTGAAAGTTGTTGAATTAAAGAAAATGTTACCAACAATTTGTTCATGTTATTGGAAAGACGTGTACTACACAAGTGTTTTAACTCGTCATTTGTTTCTCTCGTGACAGGTGCAGATTGACAACTACATTGACATCGGCATGACACAGGCTAAGCAGATCTGGAAACAGTGAGTAGCTGCTTTATTTACCGTGTTTTCTGTCATCAGTCATTATACAGTTGCTCCTCTCTCTCTCTCTCTCTCTCTCTCTCTCTCTCTCTCTCTCTCTCTCTCTCTTGCCCTCTCTCTTCTCGCGCTCTCACTCTCTCTCGCTATCTTCTCTCTCTCACTCGCTCGCTCGCTCGCTCTCATGCAGTGGTTTATCTGCCGGTAAATGACTTCCAAAGGTCTTGTTTCATGCTGTCTCTAAGCTCTTCTTGGTAATCTGTTGCATTCGTTGTACTTGTCCAACACAATTCAGGTTGCTTCTAACTACCAGACATGAATTGGACATATGCATCACTAGGGTCGAACATCAGTGACTTCAACCCTCAGTCTCCAGATCCCTCAATCTGCTATTGGCATTTTTAGTTCCTGCACCAGAGAGCTTTTTATGTTGTAACAAATGTCAATGTGGTATATGACACTGTCTACCCGGCTACACCCTGCAAAAAATACTTTGGTGTATTTATATTTTGTACAATCGGCACATTAAAAAGATATTTACTTACCTGACAAGTCTCCGTCATTCCAGAGTTCAGTCAAAGATACCGATGCCGGGGAAAAAGAAGAGCGAATAGACAGCCATTGGGTTGCCTGCGGAACTGGGGACGAACTGGCCGGGAACCCTGGAAGCACTCCCTGAGTTTGATGGGCCGGAAAAGACATCACCTCATCTTCATCGTTGCGAGCATCGCAGCGTTCAGAATCCACCATTTCTGTTTGCTTCGGCAGTTCACCCAAGCTGGGATTGCCGCCATGTCACTGTGGTTTGTGTGTCGTGCAAGTTACTGTAATTATTACGAGACATCTGTGGTTGCATCAATGTTGTCAGTGCTGTTGCATCCATGCAATGTTATTGTGAACATCTGAAAGGCCGTAGACGGAGCCGTGGAGTCACCAGGGTGGGTTTTGGAGAGCTTGCAATTGAGGAGAAGCCACAATTAACTCAACAACGTCAGTTTGCTAACGTTGTGTGTCAGTGAGGCATCACTCGTGCCGTGTTTCCAACTCCGTCTAGTTACGTATTGTTTGTTGCTTGCAAACGTATTCTTCCTGCGCTAGCTGTAGCAGCGATGTCAGGTGTTGATTGTGAAGAGGACTGCGTCTAGGTTTATACAACAAGCTGCACGGTTAGCTATAACTCTGCAGTTATATAATAATTATAACACAAACCTGCTGTTGATGAGTGGGTATAATAAACCTGCTGCATTTGCAATGTGTGTGTAATTGTTGCAGGTTGGTGTAGCAGTGTCAGTGACATATACAGGAGTTCTACCAAAGTAATTTCAAATGTTTGGATTTATATAGAGTTTGAATTGCAGCAAAAATCAAATCAGATAGCAAACTGTTGGCGTGACTTTAGAGGAATACAGGTCAAAGTACCAGAGAAGACAGATTATTATTGAGCAAGTTCAGTTGTCTTCATTGTGTATGGGTTTGATTAGCACTGAGAGGATTTAGTGCAGGTTGCAATTCAGTTGTTCTGTTGCCCAGAGAGGAGAGTTCTTGTTGATGTGCGATGCCAGCTTGCTGGTGGCAAAACATTTCAGTTGTGTACAGTATGCCCGATGTTGTGTTCATGTCATTAATGAAACGCTGCTATGTGTGTTCGCTTTTCTCGTTCAACGTAGTACAGAGTGTGTGAACATAGATGGCAGCGACGGCATATATTTTTACTGCCATTGACATGCACATGCCTTTTGTTCTCTTCTGTTTCGCGTACGTTAAGTTTGTTGGACATAATCATATCTGAACGTTAATATTATTTTGCAGTCAACAAAGCGTCGGCACCCATCATATTGCTGCAGGTGTTTGACGCAAGTGCTGTGTTTTGCATTGTGGCAAAATAGAATAAATGAAATAAAAACAGAATCGCAGCAAGAAATGTTATTGAATGCAAGTGGCTAGTAATATAAATAACTATGATATAGATTACGATGTTGTTTGGTGGGTGACTGGAGTTTTATATAGCAGAGAATATTTAGTTGTTTTGAGACCTTGATTTATTGTTTGGAATTGTGTCGAGATTATGCCAATGAAAGCTGTTTCTTTTTGTTTTATAATATGTCATCTATTAAACCCTGACTGTATAGATAGTCGTGCAATGTAATGTAGTAATTACGTTCATCAGTCAAACTTGCTCGTTCACCAACACAGAGCAGTTTAGTATGCACAGTAGCAGAAATTGTATGTCTACTGTGGGTTTTCTTCATGAAACTATTTACGACTAATACTTTGTCAGGCCACTTAAGTCAATGTTTTTTTTGAAAATGCAGCTTTCGTGTAGAAATCGTAACCAGTTGTGAGAATTTATGGTGTTGTGTATCTCTCGTAAATCCGTTATGCAAATTTTGATTCTTGAAATGCAGATGACATGTTATCAGAAGGTTATTTATACTATATTTGTGGCGACTTTCGTCTGCAGTTTAGCCTGTGGAGAAAAGTGTATTGTACCATGTGGCTGTAACGATTTGAATTTGCTGCGTAATCATTGCTATGATCTTGTATGCGTGGCCTCGTAGTTGCCGATACATCTCTCCAGCAGTATGGACAGTAACGTGCACTCCTGCACTTTATCTCTCCAGCAGTGGTCGCCTGCCATGCCTGTGGGTGTAATGCTACGCATGGGTTTATATAATTCTGGTATGTTGGAAACAACACTGTAAGATATACAACCACTCAGTTGATACCTTGACTCTAGCTGTGGATGCATTTACATGGTGGCATAGCCTCTAAGGGATGTCAATGTCTAGTCTTGCACCAGGCCACATGCTCGTTCGTGAATGTGAAAAGGAAAAGTAGTGTAGTTTGTACGTACTGTGCAGTTCGTGAGAATGTCATTAGTCGTAGCAGTGAGCAATGTGACTGTGTACCGAATACGCGTGCGTCGGTCGAGAGTGCTATGTCCATGTGTTGTTTATATAGTACTACTTGTCTCCCAGTAACATCTGCTTCATGTAGTGGGGCAGGGCATGAGTACTACATTACGTATTGTGGTTGTATTCCTTGTAGTGTTGGCAATAAAAATCCATTTAATCCCCACGAAAGAATCATTTGTGTTGTATACCTCGCTAGTTGGGTGTCTATCGGAGTTTTTTATTTGAAAATAACGTGATGTATACAGTTGAACCACATGTGTCTACATAGTTACTAAATAAACTTATTCCCAAAAAAACTCCATATACCCTGCATTGCCCCAACTTTGCGTTCTACTGCAGGCTTATGGAGTCCTTTAGTACCTAAAAGTTGGTACGTTTAAAATTTCCTATTTTATTCAAAAACTATTCTGTGGCTTGCAGACTTATTTGAGAGTATTTTCATTGTATACAAGTTATGTGTAGTTAACTAGCCTTGTAAGGGCATCTTGGGGGCTCCACAAAAAGCTAAATGTTACGATTTTGCCTGTTTCTGCCTTGGCTTTCAGCAGTTCTTAAGCCATGCCCTCCTGTGGTTACCTGTATATTCGGGCGACTAGAAGCAGCCCACCCCACAGCACCAATCCAACTGGTCACTCCCAGCCTTCTAAATTATGCCCTGTAGATAGATCCATGTTAAACTAGAATTTGTTGCCTGGCTCTATCTTCAAAACTACTGATTTTGTATGCAAGTTGTGTTTATTTTTTTTAATTATCTTCCAATTATGTTACTTTAGTGTCTAATGGTTAAACAGCATTGTTACCTGTAAGTGACAAATGACAAAGAAAATTAATATTCTAGATAGTTTATTTTCGGAGACAACTAGAGTGAAAATTCATACACGAATGATATTGTCTGCTGCATTCACACAATGTGGATGTTTCTGGTCATCTCATATGAATAACTACACAAAATGCCAATTAGGTGGTGTCGGTGAAGAATTTTTTTTTTATTAGACATGTTTTTAAGGGCTATGAAAGCCACACAAAAAGCTACATATCCAAATTTGGCATGTGTCTGCTAGTATAGGTTGGGAAAGAATAGTTGTTTATTTGGGACTGCCCAACTTGGAGGCTAGGTGGCCTGCCATGAACCATGGCTAATTGATCATTGTGTATTTAGTGACTATCCACTGCCATGCACTGAAGGCCATGTGGCCTGCCTGGGAAGCATAGCTGTAATTGGAAATGCGAATTTATTTTGATGCTTGTTTAATTATCTTTAAAATGGTGTGACTGCATGAGTCAATATTCTGAACAACTGTATAATGGTGTGTGTGTGCGTGCGTGCGTGCGTGCGTGCGTGCGTGCGCGTGCGTACGTGTGTGTGTGTGTGTAATATAAACCACTAATGACAAGTCAGGTCTCTACATTAACACACTTTGGGTGTGTTTCTGGTCATCTTATATGGATAAACTGAGAAACTGTCTTTATCGCTAAACACAGCCGCCGATGCCATGACAATAATCGATTAAAATGCATGATTTCCGTGATCAATGTTACCACACTGCTTCTGCTTGTAATGATCCTTCGGACAGTATAGCTATTTGGGGTTATTTGATGACAGCCCGACTGTTAGTGTTACAACAAAAAACAAAACAAAGCCTTTTTAACATGGAGAAAATGGACTTCTTGCCCCCAAGTGCCCCCAATTTCGTTTTCGAGCGCGAGACTTACGTGTCCTATAATATTGTATTGCACTGCACGTATATGTTACAATCCTCAATATGATGAAGGCATTAGGTAAACATAGTCATAGTATACTGGAAGAAATAATTCAGACGATGTTATTTCACGCTGGCGTAAGCGTCTTCGAAGGCAAATATTAATGACGTCATCACAGATCACGTGGCGTTCACGTGGCATTATTATCTGCGTGACAACCATAAAATGGAAGTAGGTGGGCATCACGGGGGTGTCAATAACACCGCAAAAGGCAGAAACGAATTTGCAAACTCGATGGATCGAGACAATGCGTCAGAAACATTCAACTTTACGGTAATGTTAGATTACTCATAAATATACAAGCATGGAGGCCATATCGATCGCAAGAAGGATATTGAGATGCTAGAAACAGTATGAAATGTATCTAATAATTAGAGAATGTGGTTTAACAACACTAGAGACCAGTGCTTAAAATATTGAATGGGTATGAATATATTGACAGAATTTTGTTTCTCGATTGACAAGGACTAGAGGACATGAAGCAATGTAGACTAGATATTCGAAAATTCTCATTTTCATAAAGTCCAAAAACAGTAAACGAATAGAACAGATTATCAGCTGATTGTGTAGGTAGAGTAAATACATTTAAAAATAAAATGGGCATATACCTCAGAAGGGCGGGATACACTTAGAGAGATAGGTTGGACTCTCGATAAGCCAAACGGGCTTCCTTGTTCACCTGCCATCTAGAGCTCATTCTCTAGGTGGCAATATTGTTAAACTGAACCTCAGTGATTAGGTCAAGGCCACATTTAACGATCACCTGGGATGTCGGAGCCAGGAAAGGTCGGTGGTCTATATTAACCCGTTAACTTGTAAGCCTATTAGGCTACACGTAGGGCCTAACAGATAACATCCAATGTGCTGAAAAGTAGTAATATATTATTTTAGGTGAAGTATGACCAAGTAAATTCTCCTAATCTAAAACTGTTAGTCCGTAGTAGGTCAGGCATACCGCATTCAGAGAACACCTTATCGATACGTTGGATCGCGGTGCTTGCAGAAGGTGATGACATATCTTCACCGATACGGAATATAGAGTAGTCATCTATCAAGTCTAGCATATATTATCCCATTGGTAACTTCGCGAAATCTTCGTTGACTTCTTTCCACTGAACTTTGGGTAGAGGCGTCATTTGTAATGGTTCTCGCATTGTCTCTAGAGCAGAAATATGGCATGCAATTCACGATCTGATACATTGCTGTACCGTTCTGTCGATTCTAGGGAACCACATCTGTTCACGTGTCAGTGGCGTTGTCTTTACCCTGCCTTGGTGGCCCTCATGTGCTAAGTGTGTAACTTCCTACTGGGAATAACCAAACGATGGTCACGAAATACACTGTCTCCTTTAACTGTAGTTGTCAGTTCATGTTCCATCAACTGTAAGGACTTGTAGGCTATGGTGTCGACGTCATCTAAAGGTTTCTGGTACCACTTCCTAGTATGCAAGGCTTGCACTACTGCTTGTATTGTTGGATCTGATGCGACTGACTGACATTGCTTTTGGTACGGCGTTGACTGTGACGTAGTTGGTGAACTCTTCTGCAACGTTCTCCTCACGGAATGCAGCGTCCGGATTTCTACACGGAATGTCGTGATAAGAAGTCGTCAGGATTGTCGGCACTTGGACGATATATTACTAGCTGCAGTCAGAGTGTCCAACGTTCAGTACGTGCTGGGTTTCGATTTCGAGTTTCCGTATATGGCTATGTCAAGTCCAGCGGCGTGTGGTCAGTATAATATTATGGAGATAGACTGGCCATATACAGAGATGTGAATGTGGTCGCATGATGTCGCCTCACGCATGCTCAAAAATAATGTCGGACTTTACCCGAAGTATATATAACAATAAATGATAATATTTATTTGTAAAGCGCCGTATATCCGGAAGATACTTCTGCTCAGAGGCGCATAAAATACAACATTTGTAAAACACCAATATATCGAATATATGCATAATCAATTAAACTTACACATATAACCGATAATAAATAGGTAATTATGTAAAATTATTAAAAACAAATTATTGCATCAGCTAAACCTATCAAGAATAAATTAATAGATGAAATAAAATTATAAATACATAATAAAATATATTAATAAGTTAGTAATAAAGTTAGATAAGTAATTTGAGAAACTATAATTATGGCTAAAGTAAATTTATTACAAACACACTACAAATAGTTTACAAGTGCGGCCTTAAACACTATGTATTTAAATTAGACTTAAAAAGTTCACGTGCGAGATACGAGCGTATATTGTGAAAGTTATATTTTGCGTTTAGAAGTAAAGCGTTTCTTGATTATTATATTGCTATTACCTTATTTAGGTATGCAGGTATTGCAATAACTCAGGGAGTTTGACGCCCCTGCCATGCAGAGTTGTAAACCACTGCCTTGTGGTACAGGTTCTTGACAGAATGGAAGGCTAAGGGAGCAAACCCTAACCAGAAAGACAATTACTTACAATTGCACAATGGAATGTCAAGACTCTCCTCGACCAAGAAGCACCTGACCGACCAGAAAAACGTACGGCACTAGTAACAAAGGAACCTGCCAAATGCAAAATCGACATCGCCGCCCGTTGTCAAACAATGTTCTCAGAGTCTGGTAGTCTCACCGACTTGGAATAATCTTTCTTATGGAATGGAAAACCCGAAGGAGAAAGAAGGGAGGCCGGAGTGGGTTTTGCTGCCAAAAAGGATATCGTCACAAAACTGACAGAAATGCCACGGCCAGTAAGTGACACAATCATGGCGATGAGACTACCTTCAAGCAAGGACAACTTTGCTATTTGCTATTAGCGTGTACGCTCCAACAATGACAAACCTAGATGAAAAAAGGAAGCCATCTACAACAACATGGCAAGTGTGTTCAGTGGCATCCCTCGTACAGATAAGGTACTGCTGATAGGAGACTTCAATGCATCTGTACTTTAGCATCTAATCATCATCATAGTGTCCCGTGGTTGGGCGAAGGCCTCAGCACGCTGACGTGCACTGCCCAGGTCCACATACGTTTTATGACCTGTTCAATCACGTCTCTATCCTGTCTTTTATCTTACTCAGAAGTTTGTTTTATGTACTTATGTGCCTGTGTATGTAATTACTATAATTACCCGTTCGCATCCTAAATATTGTACCATGGCTAGAACCATGATCGAGGGAGCGATTTCATTGGTTGAGATTAAATTCAGAGTTTCTCAGTAGCGATCAACCAGTGAAACTGCTGGCTAGCACTGACGTAATCAGTTGCAGCGCCCCCTGGCATGCGATGATGATACAGAACGCAGGATCACGTGTTCTCTCCGAGCAGTTACGACAGATTGTCAAAAACACCTGCGATGCCTCGAGAAGACGAGCTGCAGTTAATTGACATTGCAAAAACGTCACGCACGCTGTCCTATGTCACAAAGGCGTAGATAATTGTATAACCTGATAAATGAAGACAAATAAAAAATCCAGTGGTAAAATAACTTGTTACAATTGAAAATTATTACTTATACCGAGTTACTTTTTTATTAAAAACTTCACCACTATTGAGTTCTGCATCTGTTCATACAATGGAACACATTTTTCTGTTATAATATTGCTCAATGCGTGCAACTTGTCACTGCGGCAATCCATAGCCGTCTATCGCCACTGCGGCGTCTTCACGTCCCATAGTTCTCATCATAGTCGCCAGGGCGGGCAAGGCTATGTGGTTCTTTTCGCAGTGACGTAGCAGCTCTTCTGTCGGACTCCGCTTCCTCTGCAGGTAGCTAATGTTGTGGTCGAGTCCCAATTGCGCCGCTAGGTGTCGCCAATCGTGGCCGTTCACCTCATCGATCGGATCCAGCAACAAGGCAAGTCGCGTCTTCAAGTCGTCAGGGATTACACATTCTTCTAAGACTTTCGGTGTCGTTTCTTCTGGAACATTCGTAACTCTTAAAAACGATTCTATCGTCGACGCGGCGTCCTCCCGTTCCATGTTCCTCATGGTGTTCGCCAGCGAACAGAGGCTTTTGTTTCTCATTTCCCACACCATCAGCAACAGCTCCATCGGGTAGCCTTTGCTCTGTAAGAACGGAACTTTCTCGTCAAGTCCGAGCACACTCGCCAGGTGGCGCCAGTCGTGACCTCGAATGTGATCCTGAGGATCCAGTAGAGACGCCAGCTGCATCTTCAGCTGATGCGGGATGGTGCTCAGTCTAGTGGTGGTCTGTATCTGACGAAGATGCCGCGACGATTCCTGGAACTAAACAGAAAACAATTTATAACCCAGTTGATTTCTTACTTCAATTAAAGGCATTTTTACATTCCACTAACTCGTTCGAATGTCTACAGTTTTCCATCCACAAACATTGAGATAATATCGGTTTAAAAAATAAATATTTAAACTCGGTTAGCACTTATTGCACAAAGACGTGGAGAGTTGATTGGATGCCCACGTTCTTATCAAACAAATGATAACGTAATTCACATTGATATTATGTTCATCAAGACTTCTGTAAATGCTTCAATATGTTAAACTTAATTATTGCATTATCCTCCAGAAATATGTTATTATCATCCAGAAATGATAAAATAGAGGCTGTCTTAATGAAGTATCACAATAACTAATTCAACCGAGGGCGCTCTAACGCAACTAGGGTCTTTGTGCCGTCTTTTACACATTCTTGATGTGTGTAAAATGCGGCACGGTTTTGCGGAACGCTTGTTTAAATCATCCTACAATCAGCTGTTGAACTCGCATGACTCCGAGCTTTAGACATAGCTAAATACAGTCTGACATGTCCGTAAATTTCAAGGCGTGATATGTACATTAATGTACATTTACAGCCGATGGAACGTCAGCTGGTGGTCCGACGACAGGTGTGGTGGCTCGATGCCGGAAAGGATGTTTAAAATCATCTACAGCTCGCCGTATGCATCACACGAATCTGCTACGTCTTCACACAAAGTTAAATATTGATATCGTATAACATGTCCGTCAATATGAAAGCATAATATCTATATTAATATACATTTACAGTCAATGAAACGTCGCGGGACGTTCGATCGAATTTAGTGCCAAGATGGCGTTGTTTTGGCTGTTCTGTCTATTGACTACACATACGGCATGCTGTTCTGTCTATTGACCACATATACGGCATGCACACACATAAAAAAACTACCGCTGGCTACGCGCCTGCACAGTCAATAGCTTACCCTTTATATATACGAAATGGATGATATAAACAAGTGTTCCACAAAACATGCAAACAAATCCACGTTAGTTGCTAGAGGCGCTGATACGCAACTATGGTCTAGGTGCATATCGGCGCCTCTAGCGACTAACGTGGATTTGTGGAACCCCGTTTAACCCTAATTTATTTACGTTAAATAACGACGTTATATACATAACGGAACAACGGCTTGGTACCTTATTCATGTCTTCCAAGACAGTGATACGTGCCACGCTGCCTACGTCACTGCTGCCTTGCACTGATGTGTTCCATGCGACCTCTGTGGGCTGTTGCAATGCTGTCACCGTACACGACACTTCTGTGACAGCGTCTGGCATCGCAGAGTGCAGCGCAAAGGAACAGTTCGGGCGCATATTTTGCCACACCGTCAGAAACTCGATTTCCTGCGTACATAGACAATTTCTTATCATGCGTCCTGATACTGCTACTGGCAGTTGTATTTAATTGTCCCCTCTAATTGCATTATTGCAAACACGGCCATGTCACAGACAATGTATAAATACGGCACCAACAGAACAACAACGTAGATGCTGGGAGGACTACATATTCTTAGCGATATATTTGTCTGTATTTACTCGCCTTGGAGACGTTGTCCTGCAGTTCCCAACCCGCTGCGACATCACTAACTGACAACGTGATGTCGTTTTGGTTGTAGCGCACGATGAACGGTTGACTTCCGACCAACATGTCATCGTAGTCCCGGGCTTGGGTGTATTTAAATAACTACAACAAAAAGAAGTTCAGCATGAGTTTCAGTACAAAAAAGCAACTACTTAATGAGCAATGTCACAATATAAGTATATTACGTTACAGCTGGCGCTGTGTGTGTGTATATGCGCGCGCTTGTGTGTGTGTGTGCGTGCGTGCTTGCGTCCGTGCGTGCGTGCGTGTGTTTGTGTGCGTGAGTGCATGTATGCTTGTGGGGTGTGGATGCTGCTGTGGCACCCTTTACCAGACTGCACAACAAAGTATATAATATTAAAGCAGCCATACAGTGTTAATGTCAAACTGGAAGCAATCGTGAAATAGCAACTATGAAGAGCCTACCTCTATTTCAGTGACCTCGTTGTCGACACAGTGCGATGTAAGTTTCATTTTTGCAGCACTGGCCACGTGGTCGGCATAGACGAGGGCGTTGACTCCTTTTGCCAGCGTCTCCGATCCCGTTGTCTTGTTGACGACGGTGAAGACACAGAAGTGGTCCAAGAAGACAAGACAACTTCTACTGCCATCGACGACGAAATGACACGAGGCGGAGTCATGCTCCTGCCACGCCGGGACATCGTCGACGTCAGAGTCACTGGAATTAGAAACACTTTTTGTTGTCCTTTGTGGGACAATAATATTTACAGTTGGGTGTCATCGAAGTCATTCACACCACAAAGATATTCACGTTTTGGTTCTAAATACACAAACATGCATCTATATACAAAGACATGCATGCAAACATGCACTCATTGCACACACAAATGCCTACAAGTACCAGCTCAAATACACACACACACACACACACACACACACACACACACACACACACACACACACACACACACACACACACACACACACACACACACAACGCACAGAAACAAACATACACACACTCATTCAAATTTTCATGTCAATACAATATTTGCATTAGTAATTAAATAAAACCATTATTTTATAAAATAGGATTGTACATTTAACACAATTCTCGTCTCCAGATAAGTAGCCCTGTGTACGCACCTGTATAACACTTGCAGATCAGGCGGCGGATTCTGTGTCGCTAAGTGTAAGTTGCATCCGAACGACAACGCCACTGTCTTCTTGAAATGCAGTCCGTGCGGTAGACAGTGGATGACTGGTCCAACTACGCTGTAGCTCTGATTCACTGGTGGCCTGTCTTGGTCGTTGTGACTGACTGCTATCTTGATGGTGACGTCTATGTCGACAGCGTTTTTGGGAACCGACAGAACGATGTCCATCACATGAAAGATGCCTCCCGCCTGTCCGACGGTGAACGTCCAGTAGAAGCGGGCGTTGATCTCCGACACTACTGTAGAAGTAAGGGGTATCAGTACGATCAGTACGTCGAATGTTAAATGTTCTTAATGTTGATGTAGGTATTTTGAGGGATTTGGGACTTACACACACAAATCTATAATGAACTTCAGTACTTATTATAAATAAATAAATAAATAAATATATATATATATATATATATATATATATATATATATATATATATATATAATTATATGTGTGCGTGAGTGCACGTATACAGCGAATTTTAATTACTCAAATAAATCCATTGACATGGGCGACTACACTGATAGTATTGTGTGTAGTATCCAACTCTTTCTGATACAATGCTAATCAAGCAAACGTTCCCAGTTACAGAGCTGAGAGTTAATTCTTATTACGTGTCCAGAAACAACATACGCTGAGAAGACGAGTCGTCAGCGGAAGCGTCATCGTGTGCAAGAGCACCGTCTTCAAACAAGTCAACGTCGAAGTACGGAGTTGTCTCATAGTTGTCGTCCGTCTCGGTTGAAAGTAACCTTCAATTGTAGTCCATTATATATATATATATATTATATATATATATTAATACATTGTACGGCTGTTTTTATTTTCAATTTAGTTTCATACGTGTCGTGTAAAGTTTTGATTAAAAAATAAACAATTTAATATATGACGATATCTTTGTCATCGCCAATCACAACTGTGGAATCACAGATCGTATTAGCATATATATTTAAGCAATTGGTATCGCAATAATTAATATGTTCTACTAATAAATGCTTTATTACGATATCAATAATTCAAGTATTTTAGAAAGGGTTGTAGTGGTCCTACCCCATTTCAGCGCCGTCATCTGAAATCGGCAAAGAAAATATTATGTACAATATATATTTATATACATATAAACAATGTATATAGCGAATTTAAATTACTACAATTA
Source organism: Oasisia sp. SBJ-2009 (assembly GCA_964017155.1). Lineage (NCBI taxonomy): Eukaryota > Metazoa > Annelida > Polychaeta > Sabellida > Siboglinidae > Oasisia > Oasisia sp. SBJ-2009. The sequence goes on along the minus strand of OZ024856.1, from coordinate 57,286,478 downwards.
TACATATATAATGTGTCCGTGTGTGTGTGTGTGTGTGTGTGTGTGTGTGTGTGTGTGTGTGTGGGTGGGTGGGTGGGTGGGTGGGTGGGTGTGTGTGTATGTGTGTGTTAAAACACTGTACTTATTTTTTGGAGGCAAACACAATTCTGAAGCTTCTGTTGTAATTTGATTAGTGGTACTTTTTAACATGTGTCCTAAAAATATTACTAGAAACGTCCAAAACACTGGTTAATAAAAATATCCACATTTAAAGTGTGTACCTTTTAAAAACATTAGCGTCACAAAATACTGAATGGAAAACTTTAAGCAAAATATTTCAATAGTCATGCATAGATATTGGTTTAATATTGTTTTATTGGCTTTCCAACTGAACGACTCATGTCTCGTGCACATGTCTCTGAGCACGGTGGCGGTGACATAATGTCCACGTAAAATAGTATCATTCTACCAACAGGTATTGCTATTTCTCTGAGGACAGCCTAAGTGTACCTTGGGCTTGATGGATGACTCTTTGTTTTCGACGCTTCCAGACAGTTCCAACGACAAGGCCAATGACGATCACAACAAGCGCACCTCCAACAATGGCGCCAACTTGTGAATCAGCGAAACTGCTGCTAGGTATGTCTTCTGGGGTTGTATTGGCTACAAAAGACAACTTAAGTAATGATATGGTTGAACTAAACGACGTGTTTGCACAATTCTCTTGTGGTGTTTTGAGACATAATATTAATAAATAAAGTATATTATACAATAACAAGAACATCTAGTAAACAGATATTATTAAAAATACAATTGGTAAAAGCAATTGTTAAAAAATATATTTACTTTTACATATCACAGCATGAGCAATTCGTCAACACATATCTAAAAGGGAATCTAATGCGAACATTGATAATGAATTCACAATCGTCACAAAATTCGTAGTAAGCTTACGCAGACGTCGGAACCCGTAGGGGCTTGTGAGGCTGTGCCCACTAGTAACTGAGGTGGGTGCTGGTTATAGCGATAGCCCTCAAATATTTAGAGATGGTGCGCATTTGTCCTCAATAGGTGAAAAGTGTGAACGTGCGAAATATCTTCACCAAATCCGGATTAGGCCCTCCCCAAAATTAATTCATTCCGGTACCGAATTCGGCCTTCCCGTGTCACAGATCTACGAAGCAAGTTGCAGGCAGTGTTTGTTGTGGTAACCATACGTTTGACAACAGCAGATTGACACTTCGCGTGCTATATTAGAAAGATGGGCATTTAATGGCTGTCCTGGTTCTGTTGAGAGTCTAACATGTGTATGTTTCACTTATCCTAGGTGTGTGAGAGAGCGTTTCTGGAGTTACTTGTGCATGTCTCATATTAACTGTAAATGTATGGATTCACGGCATGTTCGGCTAGCTCTTCCCTCTAGGCCTACTCACTTATTATGTGTCAGTACCCAGTACTAAACGTGGTACCGGTATAAGGTTGAGATTACCACGTTACCTGTATTCAGTTAAATATACCAGTTTGATTAACCAGCGGTCACTCGTCATCTTTAATTAGTTTTTGCATTCTTCAGTGTCTAAGCTAAGTTATATTATCCATGTAAGGCAACAAATAGGTGATCAAGCAACTTTCTACGGAAATACAGGGTGGTAAAAATAAAGTATACCTGTTTCACAGTGTTTTCCAGTTGTACCTTGTCTGCAGTGGCAGACGTAGTCTGAAGACTGTTGCTCGCATTTGCCACTATTGTGACAAGGCTGAGACCGGCACGGGTCAACTATAAACGAGAAACAATAAGTGCTAACAAAAACATTAACAGTACATCACAACTTATATATATATATATATATATATATATATATATATATATATATATATATATATATATATATATATATATATATATATATATATATATATATATATATATATATATATATATATATATATATATATTATAAGGCCTACAATAAAAACAAATTCTAAGAAGTATATAAGATTAAAAATACAATATGTAAAAACAATTGTTTAAAAATATCTTTTACATTAGCAGTTCGTCAATCTAGCAAACTCACATCGTTCACAGAAGCTGCCGACGAAGTTATCCGTGCAATAGCAAAGATAGGCATTGATTACGTCACGACAGGTTCCTCCATTGTGACATGGATGACTGCGGCATGTTTGAAGGTCTGTAGATAAGAAAACCACTCGGAACACTAAACACAGTTGCAGTTATTTAATATATACGTATGTATGATGTATTAGTGACAGCCTGCTTTTACAATATGTTGTTAATTACTATGATAGATGTACTGTCGAAAACGCAATGATGCATGCTAAATAATTATTAGAAAATGTATCCTACAAAGTGTAAAAAAATTAATGTCTACATGGAAGTGTGTGTGCGTGCGTGCGTGTGTGTTTGTGGTTGCCTGTGTGTGTGTGGTATTTGTCCATGTGTCTGTGTGTTTGTGTATGCGGTGCGTGTGTATGGTATGCGTGCGTGTATGATATACGTGTGTGTATATGTAATGTGTTTGTATACATATATATATATGTATGTATGTGCGTGTGTATGTATGTATGTATGTGTGTGTGTGTGTGTGTGTGTGTGTGTGTGTGTGTGTGTGTGTGTGTGTGTGTGTGTGTGTGTGTGTGTGTGTGTGTGTGTGTGTGTGTGTGTGTGTGTGTGTGTGTGTGTGTGTGTAGATGTGTAGATGTGTGTTGATGTGTTTGTGAGAGTGCGGTGTATGTGAGTGGTTGTGTGTATACGTCCGAGGCTGAGCAGGTGTATGTGCATATTGAGTGTGTTTGTCTCTTGTCAAAGACAACTTACCATATTCACATGTTGGTCCGACGTACGGGAAAGGACATGCGCAGGTAAACCAGCCTGTCATTTCTATGCATGTTCCATTGTGGTGACATGGGTCACTTGCACATTCATAGGCCGCTTTGGTTGCTGCATTTCAAAATATCAAACGGACAGTATTGGTCTAAGGAACTAGGTACGTCACATTTACAAAGACAAAGCCACCGGTTGAAAAATCTATGATGTAAAGATGACTTGCACGAGAAAATATATTAATGGAACTGTAATGGAACGAATGTACACATGCTTAATTAATTCAGACACAATTGGTGAAAATATATACCTGTTTCACAGTGTTTTCCAGTTGTACCTTGTCTACAGTGGCAGACGTAGTCTGAAGACTGTTGTTCGCATTTGCCACTGTTCTGACAAGGCTGAGACCGGCACGGGTTATCATCAACTATAAAGGACACATACCAAGTGCTGAAAAACCGCTAGTATTGCATCATAAATAAAGCTACATCTTCGCAATGACTTAAAAGTCGCAACTCAAACGATGTATTTACAAACATACCTGTTTCACACTGGTTTCCAGTTGTACCTTGTCTGCAGTGACAGACGTATTCTGAAGACTGTTGTTCGCATTTGCCATTGTTCAGACAAGGCTGAGACCGGCACGGGTTATCATCAACTATAAACGAGAACCTATAAGTGCTAACAAAAACATTACCACTACATCACAACTTATATATATATATATATATATATATATATATATATACAACTTATATATATATATATATATATACAACTTATATATATATATATATATATATATATATATATATATATATATATATATACTTTAATTAATTACATACATGTTGCATTATATATATATATATATTTATATATACTTTAATTAATTACATACATGTTCCATTATATATATATATATATATATATATATATATATATATATATACTTTAGTTAATTGCATACATGTTGCATTATATATATACTTTCATTAATTGCATACATGTTGCTTTATATATATATATTTTAATTAATTGCATACATTATATATATATATATATATATATATATATATATATATATATATATATATATATATATATATATGTGTGTGTGTGTGTGTGTGTGTGTGTGTGCAATTCATTAAAGTCGCATCTTAAACCGTTAATTAATAAATACAAATGCCCTCCAAAGAATCACTATGTTGTCCTCATCTGCTGTAATTCTTACAAAGTGCTACGATATACTGAAATACATACTTGTTTCACAATGTTTTCCAGTTGTACCTTGTCTGCAGTGGCAGACGTAGCCTGAAGACTGTTGCTCGCATTTGCCACTGTTCTGACAAGGTTGATACCGGCACGGGTTATCATCAACTATAAACGAGAACAAAATGAGTCATAATAAAACATTACATCGCAAACTGCAATGCAATGTTGATGCAATCACTTAAAGTTGCCTCTTTTGAAAGCGTCGACGTTTAGAATACAAATGTTCCGGTGAACTCCATATACATTTATGTTAACATAATATGGCATTTATTTTAATTATGATGAAACTGCGCAAAGCACGGACAATTATATATCGGTGTACTATCCGTCTATTGTTCCACTGACTGACTCTGTCCATTGTACTTATGCATTATGTTTCTATTAGGTAATAATGACACTTTTAGGTATTAGTGCGGCCCTATACTAATATTTACCTGTTTCACAGGTAACTCCAGTGAATCTAGCTGTACATTGACAATGGAACATGTTGGGCTGAGGAGTGGAGCAGTTACCATTGACACACGGGCTGCTCAAACATTCATCAATGTCTACAACACAAACATATACATGTGTACTATTATATATCTTGCCGGCGTACAAAGTCTGGTATATTTTGTTTTAGTCAATTCACAATAACGCAAACGGTGGCAATAGTTTTCTTAATATAAATCATTGACACGGTTGTCATTGATCGCACGAACTTGCGAAAGTCTGAATAGATTTATTGTTGAACTATTGAAATACTGATTTCTTCAAATTAATAATCAGATGGAAAGTAACAGATACAATTATTCTAAACAAACAGTACTCGCAAATATATCATACCAGCCGATGTTTGAATAACGTGCCGTTTGGTTAGAATACAGGTGTAATTCGAATTATTTATGATAAATTCATTTTCTGATACATCTATAAAGCATATCACATCGTGTTAGCATTTAGGTAATGCGAATAAGCTTCCAAGTTATGCTCAATTAATAATCCGCTAAAGCAAATGAAAGTATTTCATCGTGCAGTGTGCATCTGCCTTGACCAACTGACCTTGGTCGCATTGGTCCCCTGTGAACCCTGACGGACAGACACACCAGACTCCGGCCGGGACATGGAGACACGTGCCGCCATTGTGACACGTGTCAGCATTACAGTGGGTATCTGAATGAATACAGTAAACGTAGCAAAATACAAGACTGAAGTCCACTTCCAGTAGAACAATTTCAGTCGTAAATATCTGACACAAGGCATGCAAATGTACACATATGTGCGTACAATGAACGATGAAAATAAGAGAGGAGTATAATACAGTGTATTACTCTAATAAGAGTTTTGTACATTATCTACAAATAACTGCAAGATATATCTTTATAATTTTCATAAAATAAATTATATGAAGACTATACTACCTATAAAATCACATTTATTAGAGTCATTATTGATATCTTATAATCAGCTTTATATTAAATTATATACAATAGGGAGACTCTCGTGTATAATGCCTTAATGAGGGTCTCTCTTGATATTATTGCGTTGGTGTTGGTCGATGACGTCTCGGTATCGACAAACCGAATGTTTGCCGCTAGAGGAGGGAGTTACGTGCTACACCCGTGGTTGGTCTGGTGTGAAACAAATCTTAAGTTGAAGGTTAGGGTTAACGTTAAGGTACCTTTGACAAAATTGACAGCATATGTTTACATGCTTTTGAACATGCAGGGGTAGCAATAACTACCATTCCGCTAGATGCGTTTGAAAACATAATAGTCAAGTTGCCAAAATGATGACCCTGCAATATTAATAACTGTAAACTTTTTTTATGGAAATGTATTTTATATAGTTAGGAGAGCAAAATTAGCTTGGTTGCACCTTGTGCAACCTTGAGCATTTCTCAGAATTCAAGATGGCGGTCTCGGCCATCTTGAATTTCAGCAAATATTCAACCTTTGATCTCGATGACATAGAGGGTCGTGTAATACCTCTTTTTAAGGGATTTCCAGGACGGGGAGTCCATTTCTGGAGTTATTTTTTGGATACGGTGCCAAATTCAAGGTCAAATCAGAGGTCAAAGGTCAAATTTGACCTAAAACCAGGAACAAATCACCTCTACAGACCATCTACTCTATAGTAAGTTGTATATTCTTGTCCCAAGCTTTTCATTTTCAAGAACCGCTTAACACAAAAAACGAATGCTGTTGTATGTTTGCTATAGTCCCTGTCAATATGCTAAGTCACTACAATAACTTATTCAGTCATTTGACAGGTTTTTCAATTTGACATGCTGGAATATCTTGACCATAACGTGTCACATTTAATATATTTGTACTTTAACCATTAATATTGCGTGTTGCTTAACAGCTGTTTACTTCTTATGCTAATGCAGACTAATTGCATTTATTTAGCAATCACATTTTACCGGATCTGTTTAAGGAAATGTCAATATTAAAAAGGTTATTGAGTTTGACAGTTTGTCCCATGGATATTGTGTCGTAGCCATAATGTTTCAAGAACAGTGCCAATGCTCGAAATCGTTGAAACTGGTACAAACCATAACTGCTCACCCCGACACTGCATTAACTACGCTTATGAATCTCGAGAGGGCTCTCAATAGTTTGGGATGCAGTACACCCACATCACAGTCGACCTCCAACTGTATCAGACAGCATGCCTAGTCGAATGGAACGATCCTCTGCGCTGGACCAACGTCATACTTCACCCGGGTATGATGCACACTCTCATGAGTTTCATGGGCTGTGTAGGAACACTGATGAAGGCTTCAGGAGTGGACATTCTCATCAGCGCAGCGTTTGCTGGTATCACCAGCATAGTCAACGGAAAGGCCTGGACCAATGCTCTACGGGCATACCGTCTCATCTTTGCCGGGTTGCTGCATAATTTCTATTCGAATGGCGCCAAGACATATGAGGAGCTGAATGTTTACCTGGAGAAAGCCAGAGGGCACCCGCCCGGGAGGCTATGGGTGGACTGCTTTGTCAAGCCTACACTGTTGTCGCTCATGTTCCTGCCCGGAGAGGGGAACGGTGACTTCCTTCTCCAGTAGCACTGTCTCAAGGCAATGCTGCCATACTTCTTCGCAGCAGGTCACCACAATTATGCCCGCTACCTGAGCTGGTAAGTGCGACAGATGGAGTATCTTCCCCACCGTGCCAAGGAGGACCTACTGGCAGGTGCACAAGTATGTCGGCACTCAGATGGGGGGACCGCAGTGCCAGCAGATCAGTTCGGAGAGCAGACATATATCAAGCGAGGGAAGGGTTCTGGAGGTATGAAGGGCATTTCAACGAACCCCGAGCAAATGGCTTTCTGGGCGAATAGTTTCAGTGTGTGCGCCCACCTAGACATCGCCATGGAACATATGTACAATGAAACTGGGGAGGAGCAGAAGCCACACGGCGAAGTAGATGGGGAGGAGAAGAATAAGCACAAGGATGAAGGAGAGGGAAGAAAGTGACTGGACGAGGCCGATCGGAAGAAGATCGCGGTGGAGCTGGAGAAGTACATTCACCCCCTCAATGACCAGCAACCAGGAGTCTATAACATCTGCAATGGCCAAGTGGCGCCAGACACAGTGAATGTTCAGAACGCATTGGCCATCGGGAGTGAGCAGAGCAGGCAGTTCTCCACTTCGCTAAGCAATGAATTCCACAAGACAATAAAGAAGAAAGTCAAAACAATGGAGTTGCTCAAGAAGGCAGTCACTGTCAAGGGGAAGGCCATCTACGACGTCGTGACGCTGTTCAGTCGGCTGTTAGTCGTGGGGCAGCAGCGCAGCATTGATATAGCCGATGTCTTCCAGTTTGAACTGAGTCCAGTCACTCCGGCCCTGATCGATGAGTACGGCTGCTTGAGGAAGGGTGACAAGGCCGTGCTCGTCAAGTCTCTCAGTGTCTCTGCCATGACTCCATGTGCTCCAAACGTGGTGCTGGTTGATGCCGGCCAGCTTCTATACCACGTCGTCTGGCCAGTCTCCGGGACTACAGGAGACCTGGCTGCAAGCTTCGGCACTCGACTGGCCCACTATCCTCCTGTCTCCAAAAAAAATCATTCTGTTCGACAGATATGACCAAGATGCTCCCAGCGCAAAGGACCATGAGCGGACGAGAAGAGGAAGAGCCAAAGACGTACGTCTAACCCCAGACACCCTCCTTCCATGCCGAGAAGTTATTCTTAATAATTCCAAGAACAAGAATCTGCTTAACAACATTCTATGCAGTTATCCCCTTCCACACAACATCCAACTCGTTAACATGCTGGACTGTGTCGTTACCCATGATGAGGCAGACGTCACCCTCTGCAGCTACATGCTGAAAGCGGTGGCAGAAGGCGCCCAGACGATCCGAAACCTCAGTGATGATACCGACGTCTTTGTTCTCTTGGTGTACTGGACATCAAGGATGCGAGTGGTCGCCAAAATTCAAATGGAAAAGTGGAATGGCAATGTTTTGGACATCAACGAAACTGTTAAGCGGTTAGGCCCCAGAAAGTGCAGTCAACCTCTCGGAATCCACGCACTGTCAGGTTGCGATACAGTGTCGTACCCCTTTGGAAAAGGAAAAAAGTCAGCGCTCAAGCTCCTAGAGATAGATATACCAGGTCTCGATCAAGTGCTCGGACCGCCTGGCGCGACCCACGCACAGCTCCAGGAGACAGCACACACATTCTTCTTACCCCTCTACGGACAGAAGGGATGTACAACAATGAATGATGCACGTGCTCACTTCTACCGTGAACATAAGAAACCACCGCCCACTGAAGAAACTTCCACCGACTGATGCCAACCTGCAGCTGCATGTGCTCCGAGCTCATCTTCAGATGCTACTGTGGAAGGCCGCGGACCAACGTGATCCACCTGAAGAAGCTCGAAATATTGCCAACTATGATTGGAACATCGAAGGCTCCGCCATCACACTGGCCGTCTCAACAGCGCCAGTTGCTCCCCAAGCACTATTGGATGTCGTTAGCGGTAGCTGCACTGCAGAGTACAAGGCATGCAGTAGCACACGCTGCAGCTGCAACAGCGCAGGCCTCTCATGCATGGACTACTGCAAATGCGAGGGAGGAGACATCTGATGTAGTCCTTTCATCAGCAAGCAGATGGATATCGAAGACGATGAAGGGGGACCAAGTGTCGATGACGAATAAATATACTCTTTATTTCCTTGTTATAAATATACATGCATATCGAAAAGGCTGATAAATAAATGCAAATTCACATATGTTTTATTTCCTTAATATATGCATGCATCTCGAATACTGAGAAATGGTAAAGGTTGTACAAGTAAATGTGACCTTTGACCTCTGATTTGACCTTGAATTTGACACCGTATCCATACAATTACTCCAGAAATGGACTCCCCGTCCTGGAAATCACTTAAAAAGAGGTATTACACGACCCTCTATGTCATCGAGATCAAAGGTTGAATATTTGCTGAAATTCAAGATGGCCGAGACCGCCATCTTGAATTCTGAGAAATGCTCAAGGTTGCACAAGGTGCAACCAAGCTAATTTTGCTCTCCTAACTATATAAAATACATTTCCATAAAAAAAGTGTACAGTTATTAACATTGCAGGGTCTCCTACAGGAAGTATATGACCGGCAACTTGACTATAACGCGTTACGTCCCACATGCTCGTACGCCGACGTTTGACGTAGATTTACGTCACACCTGATGTCACGATACTGTCAAGGATCTTATAGCTATAAGATCCTTGATACAATGTTCGGCCAAATTACATAAATATCCGCAACGCCAAGATCATCCTTCTATCAGATAAGTGCACTTCAAAGTACGATATGCTATATTGTTTTAAACTACCATTTCCACTGGCCGTTTTAAATACTGTTGTAGTAACTTATCAATTTTGTGAAAACATCTGTAAATCTCACGAATCCAGGACAACATCCCCTCCGGACATGATCCCTCAGACAAATTCCCACCCGGACAAAATTCCCTCCATACAAAATCCCCCTAATTAACGTTTTATTGGGACAACGTATTGTGTAAAAACAATTTTCCATTTGAATTAGACCCCCTATTGCCGCTTTTGGTGTTCGTGTGTCCATCCAGTAGTAGTTTGAGGCCATTCTACTGACTCTGTGTGACTTCAGTGGTTGTAGACTGATCATAGACTGAGTAGATATTCAATGAGACACATGTAGTTTCCTATCCTAGTACCCATCCTGATGTGTAAGAATGTTTTATCACTAGCACCCCAGTCAGTATGTTGTTGGTTTAAAAACCCATAACTCACACCAAAGCTATTTATCCTGTTCTAGATGTAAACCAATTGCCCTGACTTTGAACTGAACAATTTATTGCTTACATTTGCAGTGTGTTATACTTGCTAATTCACACGAAAAGAAAAGATGCATTGAGCTGCTGCGCCCCATAATTAAAAAGTGAATTAAGGGTATTTCGTCCGGAGGGGATTTTGTCTGGAGGATTATGTCTGGTTACCCCTGTACCTGTCTCGCAGTCTTTTCCCGTGGTGTCTGGACGACAGGAACATGTGTAGTCTGAGGACTGCCGCGTGCACTCGCCGTTGTTGTGACACGGGAGGGAGCGACACGGGTCGTCGTCAACTGTCGACCACAAACAATGCCTGCTGTTATGTCTACTAAATCGCAATCAGTGTTTATATTAAATTTGTAGATACGCGAGACGTAATGTAGTGTGAAAACCAGAAACTGGACAAGTGAAATTAAATAAGATTAGCCTATCAGTTAAGATAAGAATACAAGATTTAACAAGATTTAACAAGATTGCCACCTAGAGAATCAACTCTAGATGGCAGGTGGACAAGGAAGCCGTTTGGCTTATCGAGAGTCCAACCTATCTATCTAAGTATACCCTGCCCGTCTTAGGTATATGTCAATTTTATTTTTAAACATATTAACACTACTAGCACCTACACAATCAGCTGATAATTTGTTCCATTCGTTTACTATTCTTTGGGAAAATGAAAATTTTCTAATATCTAGTCTACACTGCTTCTTTGCTAATACAACTCCATGTCCTCTAGTCCTTCTCTCTTCCTTGACCGTGAAAAAAATATTTCTGTCAATATTTTCATACCCATTCAATATTTTAAAAACCTCAATCTGATCTCCTCTCAATCTTCTGGTTTCTAGTGTTGTTAGACCACATTCTTTTAGACGCATTTCATAACTAATATTCCTGAGTTTTGGTATCATTTTTGTTGCTCTCCTTTGTACTCTTTCTAGCATATCAATATCCTTCTTGTGATATGGCCTCCATGCTTGTATACAATATTCTAAATGAGGCCTAACTATTGTTTTATAAAGCGGTATTATTAGTTCTTTTTCTTTGTATACTATATTTCGCCTAATTAATCCAAGAATTTGGTTTGCCTTCGCTGCTGCAATTCCACACTGCTCTGATACCTTCATGTCAGCACTAATGGTTAAACCTAAGTCCTTTTCCTTTACAGTAGTATTTAGTACAGTACCACCCATTGTATATTGTGCATTTTCATTCCCATGTCCTGTGTGGAGGCACTTACACTTTCCAAAGTTAAACAGCATTTGCCATTTCTCAGACCATTCTATCAACTTATTTAGATCATCTTGTAAATGCTGTCTATCTGCATCACTTTTTATTTTCCTAAACACTTTTGTGTCGTCCGCAAACTTCAACACCTTGCTTGTTACGTCATCATCCAAATCATTGATATATATTAAGAATAAAATAGGTCCCAATACTGATCCTTGCGGTACTCCACTCAAAACAGATTTCCAATTTGAAACCTCCCCATCAACTACTACTCTTTGTCTTCTATCAATAAGCCATTTTTCTATCCAGTTAATCATACTATTTCCTATGCCATGGGCCTTTAGTTTAAGTAGTAATCTTTGGTGTGGCACTTTGTCAAAGGCTTTTTTAAAATCTAAGTAGATTATATCTACTGGTGATCCCTCATCTACCCACTTTGTGACATCTTCCAAAAAACATAACATATTTGTTAAGCATGACCTCGCTTTTAAAAACCCATGTTGAGATGTGTTTATCAATTTATTTTTAACAAGAAAATCAACCAAGTGATCTTTAATTAGTCTTTCTAATAGTTTACAAATCACCGATGTTAAACTCACTGGTCTATAGTTCTCTGACTTGCTTCTTGATCCTTTTTTAAATAATGGTATGATGTTTGCTTCTTTCCATTCTACCGGAACCACTCCTTCCTCTAATGCCAAATTGAACACTGTTGCAAGTGGTATGCTAATTTGTTCTACAATTTCCAGTAGTAATTTGGGAGGAATCCCATCCACTCCTGGTGATTTATTATCCTTCATATCTCTTATTTTCATAGCTACCATTTTTGGGGTTACAGTTAGTTGTCCTAAATAGTCACACTCTCTTCCTTCGAACTTAGTCTCTAGTACTGGTAATGTACTAATATCTTCCCTGGTAAACACCGAACTAAAGTATTCATTTAGGTTTTCTGCCATTAAGAATCCCTCCGTTATTATGTTTCCATCACTACCTTCTAGTGGCCCGACCTTATCTTGAACTTTCTGTTTACTTCGAACATACGCATAAAAACTCTTGCTGTCATGTTTTATGTTGAAAGCTATTTTTTGTTCATAGCTTCTCTTCGAATTTCTAATTTCAGCTGTAGCTTGATTAAGTGCTTCTTTATAAATGGCATAGTCTTCTTCACTTCCAGTATGTCTATATGTCTTCCACATCATTTGCTTGTACTTGATTTTTCTAATGGCTTCCTTCGATAAGTGTTTCTTCTTTGACCTTTTCCCTTGTTTTTTCAAGGGGACAAATTTGTCAACGACGCAGTCAATTTCCCTCTTTAAGATATTCCAGCATTCTGTTGCTGTCTTATTCTTCAGTGTGTTATTCCAGTCTATCTTCGCTAAATATTCCCTCATGACCTTATATCTTCCTTTGTGAAAATTTTTCCTGTACCGTATTTTTCTGTTCCGTTCTCCTTTTACTTTGATGATAAAATGTATCTGGTTATGATCACTACATCCCAGTGGCTCACATATATTGACATTATCAACAAATTCCTTCTGTGAGCTCAAAACTATGTCCAACACGTTCTTGTCCCTGGTTGGTTCTAACACATGTTGAAAAAGGAAACTATCTTGTACTAAATTTAAAAACTCTTGATCCTCTCTCCCAGGACTCTGTAGAGATGTCCACTTTATATGCCCATGGTTAAAATCCCCCATAATAATACAGTCCCGTTTACTCACTTCTTTTATAGCGTTGTGCATTTTTTCATTCTCTTCTATGCTTATGTTTGGACTACGATAAACTAACCCAACAGTTAATGTTGAGTTTCCTGTAACTATGTTACACCAGACAGCTTCACATTCTGCTTCTTTTTCTAATTTTATTTCATAAGCCTGGATGGATTCTTTAATATATAAAATAACTCCGCCTCCCCTTCTTCCTAATCTATCTTTCCTAAACATTACATATCCTGTCATTCCTAATTCGGCATCTGATATATCGGGGGTGGCCCAAGATTCAGTTATACCTATTATGTGAGGGTCAATATCTTCTACCATAATGTTTAGTTCATTTCTTTTGTTTACTATGCTCCTTGCATTTAAACAAACACATTTATAACCAAATTTCGTAGGGCTTTCCAGGCTGTTTTTTGCTGATTTCTTTTTGCTGTCTTTAGCTATGCCTCTAGTATTTGGCTTCTCTGTGTATCCCCCCTGCGAAACTAGTTTAAAAAATTGCAACCTGTTCCTCTGTCCATAGATTGAAGCAGGTTCTCGGAGAACACTGCTGCGCCCTTTCCGCTTAGATGGAGGCCATCTCTCACGTACATATCTTCCTTCCCAACAAAGTATCCCCACAAATCTACAAATCCAACTCCTTCTCCTTCACACATCTGCTCCACCAGAGCATTGATTGCCATCCTCTTACAGTTTCTATAGGTTGCTCCCCTTCCTCCGATTACTGGCAAGATTCCTGAGATAATGATCTGTTCAACTCTTGTCTTCTTCAGTTTCCCTACCAACTGTCTGTATCTTTGCACTATTCTAGTTGTCCCCTCCCTGTCTGCATTGTTCGTCCCTACATGTACTAATATCGATCCTCCCTGGCCATGCCCCAACACGTTCTCTACCCTATCTGTCACATGCTCAATCCGAGCGCCCGGAAGACAAACAACAACATCTTCTCCTTTGTTTAACGTCTTGTCCGTCTTTCGCAAAATTGAGTCGCCCATAAAAACCCTTTCTGTTCTCAATGCACCCTCGATCACTGCTTCAGAGTAAACGATCCCAACGTAAACGATCCCAACCTGAGAGTGACAGCTTCAACTTAAGTCTTTAGTGCGGACAAAGAAAACGCGAGGAGCGAAGATTAAAGTAAGCTGTTGAAAGGTTGTTGCAGATGTATGTGTCGTACAAACACATCGCATAAAATGCTATAAAATACCCACAAATAGGGCATAGCATCAGGCAGAGAACAATTAAGGCCTGGCATAACATTAGCATTTATATTTAAATATTGAAAACCCATATCACCAGCTTCACCTCCCACCACCACCAACAGCAGCTAACTTGCTTAGACACGGCGATATCCAAATGTATTACAGTGCGGCTGTGATCGGTGAACGCCAAATAAACAAAGATACATTTTTACATACTTTCGGATTAATCACATGTTGTAATTTTGAAAGTGACATATTCTACGTCATGTAGTTGTTTTCTAGGAACAGTCACCAACCAAACGTATGAATATTACAACTGAAAACACATTTGATGTCTATATTCTATAGCATGTGTACGGTGTAGCATTCATGTTTACCTGTTTCACACCGATCTCCCGTGTGTCCGTTTGGACACACACAGAACTCTTCGTCAACGCAAGTTCCGCCATTCAGACACTGATCTCCGCTGTTACAGTGAGTCACTGGAACATGCAACACGTATTATAAACATTGTTGCTCTGTGTATGAGGTAAGTTAGTATGAGGTCCTATTTCCTGTTGTTAGGTTATGTGTTTTTCATTCAATCAATTTAACTTTATTTTGGATAAAACGCGTGCATTCAGTATGCGTTAAGGTTATTGTAAAAAAATAAAAACGTGTATTCGAGTATATATTGCACTTATCCGTTTCTTGCCTAATGCATAATTTATATTATAAACATTCCTATGTTTACTATTCTGAACAGCGTTGTTCGTAGATGCAGATATCTTGCACATTTGCCTGAACATATGTTTTATCAACCTAATTTTACAGCAGACCGTGTCAGAACTAATAAACACTTCGCTAGAACTGCACCCTATAGATATGCCGTGTTTAATACTCAATGTATTAGGGCCTACTATAGGAAGCAATACGTCGATGTCAAGACTGTATTTGGTGTTATACAATGCAATGGCTTAAACGTTAGTCCGGTATTTAAATATAACAGTACTACTAACCTGAATGTATTTCGTAGAGTACGGAAAAGCCACGTTTTACAATTGATCCGTCAGTGACGAACAGCCAGTTGGAGATATACATACGTTCTAGCATTTGCACTGAAATAATTCACACAATTAAAAAAAATATTGATTAATACGTAATACGCACGAAGCGAACAACAATCTAAATCTATTAATTAAAGTATACCAATATATATATATATATATATATATATATATATATATATATATATATATATATATATATATATATATATATATAAATGATCGGGTAGAGAAATCCATGATCAAGATAAGATCATAGAACGAATAAAGGAATTCTACACCGAGCGATACGACAGTGAACAGAGTACCATAATCCACACTGACCCAAAAGAGGTACCAGAGATAACATCATGGATGATAATAATAACGTTATTGTTATATATATATATATATATATATATATATATATATATATATATATATATATATAATGTATATATACATGTAGTTGCTCAACAACAGCAAAGAAATAATTACATGATTAAGTACATTACATGATGTAACGATTGGAATCAAGCAACAGTGCTTATTTTCCTTATTCGTGTACTACTAAATTAATAAAAAATACTAATAACTCATGAATAAAAGACACAACACATCATCACAATAATGTAACTAGTTAATTAAAATTAGTGCATTACAAGTGTACCACAAAATGAAACTAAAAATACATTGATGGACGTGTGTAACTACTAAGTTGTTTTTAAGTAAATATGTTAGACAATTATAACAAAGTAACATGGCATAATAATACTTTCAAAGCAGAAACAAGGTACATCACCGGTTATGATGAAGCAGATATTTCAAGATAAGGGTGTTCCATATGTTTAGTCCGACATAGGCCAAAGATAATTGTCTGCAATTTGTTCTGCAGAACGGTATGTTGTATGCTAGTTTCTGCTTTCTGTCATGGTTGACAACACAAATAAGTCGTTAAATAAGGTAGGTAATATACCCTTGTTATGCTTGAACATATTTTATTACTAATATATTTAATGTTAGCACTCCAGTTCAATGTTTTATTTATATTTAGACCCAGCATTTTTATCTTGTTTACAGTATCAATGTTTATGTCATCTATGTAAATGTTATTATCCCTCTCTCTTATATTTTTCGTATTACGAAAGGTCATTGTGCGAGTTTTTTGTGTTTTAGAAAAAGTTTATTGATTGTAAGCCACATGGATAATCTTGTTATCTCCAAGTTTATTGTAATTTCCATTTTGTGTATAGTGTTACCTTTGATAAAGATACTTGTGTCATCAGCAAACATTATTGTAAGCATTTTGTCAGATAGAGTAGTTAGATCATTTATATAAATAAGAAAGAATAAAGGTCCCAAAAATACACCAATTACATGCTGTTTCTTATCATTTGTCTTATTAATATTATCAATTAGCACTGAAATAGCCATTTCAGTGGAATAGTTTTTTCCTAAATCCAAATTGGAAATTAGACAGGATATCTTGTTTTGTTATATCATTGATTAATCTATTATACATTAATCTTTAAAACACTTTTGAAAATACAGGCAAGATGGACGTCGGCCTGTAGTTGCTAATTAATGTCGTGTTACCAGCTTTAAAAACTAGAATTACTTCAGCTATTTTTAGTTGGTCAGGAATAAATCCTTGTTAAAGTGATAAATTTAAAATGTAACATAGTAGTTCAAGTTAGTTGGAGAAGGCCTGCTTAAGAACGTAAGAATGTGTTATTACATCCCATCCAGAAATCATTTCATTACGAATGATTCCTCTTATCTCATCTGGTGTGGCTGGCAATAGAAACATTGAATTTCTATATACTCCTTTAATA
This sequence comes from Oasisia sp. SBJ-2009, assembly GCA_964017155.1. NCBI lineage: Eukaryota > Metazoa > Annelida > Polychaeta > Sabellida > Siboglinidae > Oasisia > Oasisia sp. SBJ-2009. The sequence continues at coordinate 57,269,078 of OZ024856.1, read as the reverse complement.
TATCGATGTGGGCTGCCTTGTACCAATGGTATGTTCTCAGCCAACGGTGGACCTATATTCGTAAAATATTCATTACTTTTATCAGCTGTTTTTTTTTTGCCTTCAATTAGTAACTGATCTATAATTGTAACTACTTTGTTTTTTCTATAATACCCTTTAATATTTTCCATGTGTTTTATAAGTTACCCTTTTGCTTATAAAGCTCGTGCTTGTAGTATGCCTTTTCTGCTATGCTACTAAAACAATTTAGCTTATTACTATATCTTTTGTAATTAATTTCGTTGTATACAGTCGGTTTATTTAAGTAATACTTATACACTTTGTTTTTTATTCTAATGGAATGTCTAAATGCCGTAGTAATCCATGACTTCTACTTTCTTGCCTTGATAGTTTTTTTTTAACAAGTGATGGAAGCAGCACTACGAGATATGAAGAATAGTAACAGGCAACTGTAACGTTCTATGTTTATGTGCATGCTGTATCATAAACAAAACGTGCATCCAGTTTTACCCTAGTCACTTACTTACTTACTTTACCCTAGTCAACAGTGCCTTTATTACCTCAGTCTTATATTACCGTAAAGTGCTGCATTTTTACACCATGATAATCTCATTACATATTCCCTTCTTTCTTTAACTAAAGTACATTACAAGCTTAATGCACATTAGTTCTGCACAGTTCGATGTTATCTCACAAGTTCGTAAGTCTTCATTCACTGTTCTTAACTGTTCACTTTGTATCAGTCCAATTAAAGGCACGATAATGTCCTGTTTGACTACTCCTGATTATCTATTTTATATGTAAAGAAACTTGCATTTATAACTAGAAACCAGGGTAGACTGCCCTTTGTTTCGTCTAGTGTTAGACGAATGGGATTATTCTGCCCATTGTTTTCACTTTAGTCGTACTTATAACGACTCGGCAGCTTGATGATCTGGCCAATACGTGTAGTGCGCACATCACTCATTGTTGACACAGGCTGTGACTGCTCTGTGGAGTGGCTTGATTTTGCTGCCTCCTGAATTACTGCCGACTGACTTGTTGAGGCTGTGGCTACTCCCGACGGGTGATCTACACAAACCTCTTTCTCTCTGTCGTCTTCATTGTCGTCATCTTCGTGTACTGGCATACACTTATCTTGTGTCTTTAGCAGATGACGTCTGTTTCTCCGTAAACACCTACCCCTCTCAAGCTCCACCAGGTATGAGTTGGGTGCTACACTTGCCAGTACTTGTGCTTTCTCACTCCACACACCATCACCTCTGACCCTGACTGTGTCAGTAGTCTCTAGTGACTTGAGTTGATTGCTACCACGATCATAATAGCGCTTCTGTTTGATGTCTGGCAGCTTGTGCATGGTGACATGTTCTTCTGCGCTGGGTAGCTTCGTTCTCAGTTTCCTGTTTATTGACATCTCTCCAGGAGATCGGTCACTTCCCGATAGTGGTGAAGCTCTGTAGTTTAGCAATGCCAGGTACGGATCCTCGTCATTCTCCTTGGCTTTCTTCAACAAACGCTTCACGATTTGTACTGCCTTTTCCGCCTTTCCATTACTCTGTGGGTACTCGGGACTAGATGTCACATGTTTGAAGCCATATTGCTTTGCAAACTCTCGGAACTCACGGCTGCTGAACTGTGGTCCATTATCTGACACAACCACAGAAGGAAGACCGTGTCTTGCCATGATGGATTTCATGTGACTTATGGTGTTCGTAGACGACAGATCTTCTAGTTTGGCCACCTCTGGGTAGTTTGATGTGTAATCGACAACCACCAAGAAGTTCTTGCCAAACAGCGTGAATAAGTCTGCTCCTATCTTCCGCCATGGTTTCTCGGGTACTTCATGTCGTTCCATTGGCTACTTTGCCTGCTTGTACCTGTGTTTCTGAGATGTACCACATCGTCCTATGTGGTTTTCAATGCCGTTGTTGATGTTGGGCCAATACAAGATTTAACAAGATTTAACAAGATTGCCACCTAGAGAATCAACTCTAGATGGCAGGTGGACAAGGAAGCCCTTTGGCTTATCGAGAGTCCAACCTATCTAACTAAATGTACCCAGCCCTTCTTAGGTACATATCAATTTTATTTTTAAACATATTAACACTACTAGCACCTACACAATCAGCCGATAATCTGTTCCATTCATTTACTGTTCTTTGTGAAAATGAAACTTTTCTAATATCTAGTCTACACTGCTACTTTGCTAATGTAATTCCATGTCCTCTAGTCCTTCTCTCTTCCTTAACAGAGAAAAAAATATTTCTGTCAATATTTTCATACCCATTCAATATTTTAAAAACTTCTATCTGATCTCCTCTCAATCTCCTGGTTTCTAGTGTTGATAATCCACATTCTTTTAGACGCATTTCATAACTAATATTCCTGAGTTTTTGTATCATTTTGGTTGCTCTTCTTTGTACTCTTTCTAGTATATCAATATCCTTCTTGCGATATGGCCTCCATGCCTGTATGCAATATTCTAAATGAGGCCTAACTATTGTTTTGTACAGCGGTATTATTAGTTCTTTTTCCTTGTACACTATATTTCGCCTAATTAATCCAAGAATTTGGTTACCCTTTGCTGCTGCAATTGCACACTGTTCTGATACCTTCATATCAGCACTAATAGTTAACCCTAAGTCCTTTTCCTTTACGGTAGTATTTAGTACAGTATCACCCATTGTATATTGTGCATCTTCATTTCCATGTCCTGTGTGGAGGCACTTACACTTCCCATAATTAAACAGCATTTGCCACTTATCAGACCATTCGTTCAACTTATTTAGATCATCTTGTAATTGCTGTCTATCTGCTTCACTTTCAATTTTTCTAAACACTTTTGTATCGTCCGCAAACTTCAACACCTTGCTTGTTATATCATCATCCAAATCATTGATATATATTAAGAACAAAATAGGTCCCAATACTGATCCCTGCGGTACTCCACTCAAAACCGATTTCCAGTTTGAAACCTCCCCATCAACTACCACTCTTTGTCTTCTATCAATGAGCCATTTTTCTATCCAATTAATCATACCATTGCCTATGCCATGGGCCTTTAGTTTAAGTAGTAATCTTTGATGTGGCACTTTGTCAAAGGCTTTTTTAAAATCTAAGTATATTATATCTACTGGTGATCCCTCGTCTACCCACTTTGTGACATCTTCCAAAAAACATAAGATATTTGTTAAGCATTACCTCGCTTTTAGAAACCCATGTTGAGATGGGTTAATCAAGTTATTTTTATCAAGAAAATCAACCAAGTGATCTTTAATTAGTCTTTCTAATAGTTTGCAAACCACCGATGTTAAACTAACTGGTCTATAGTTCTCTGACTTGCTTCTTGATCCTTTTTAAAATAATGGTATGATGTTTGCTTCTTCCCATTCTAATGGAACAACTCCTTCCTCTATTGACAAATTGAACACTGTTGCAAGTGGTATGCTGATTTGTTCTACAATTTTCAGTAGTAATTTGGGAGGAATCCCATCCACTCCAGGTGACTTATTTTCCTTCATATCCCTTATTTTCTTAGCTACCATTTTTGGTGTTACAATTAGTTGTCCTAAATAGTCTGACTCTCTCCCTTCAAATTTAGTCTCTGGTACTGGTAATGCACTAGTATCTTCCCTGGTGAACACCGAACTAAAGTATTCATTTAGGTTTTCTGCCATTAAAAAATCCCTCTGTTATTATGTTTCCATCACTACCTTCTAGAGGTCCTACCTTGTCCTGAACTTTCTGTTTACTTCGAACATACGCATAAAAACTCTTGCTGTCATGTTTAATATTAAAAGCAAATTTTTGTTCATAGCTTCTCTTTGAATTTCTAATTTCAGCTGTAGCTTGGTTAAGTGCTTCTTTATAAATGGCATAGTCTTCTTCACTTCCATTATGTCTATATGTCTTCCACATCGTTTGCTTGTATTTGATTTTTCTAATGGCTTCTTTTGATAAGTGTTTCTTTTTTGACCGTTTCCCCTGTTTTTTCAAGGGGACAAATTGTTCGACAATGCAGTCAATTTCCCTCTTTAAGATATTCCAACATTCTGTTGCTGTCTTATTCTCCAGTGTGTTATTCCAGTCTATCTTTGCTAAATGTTTCCTCATGTCCTTATATCTTCCTTTGTGAAATATTTTCCTGTACCGTATTTTACGATTCTGTTCTCCTTTTACTTTGATGATAAAATATATCTGGTTGTGATCACTACACCCCAGTGGCTCACATATCCTGACATTATCAATACATTCCTTCTGTGAGCTCAAAACTATGTCCAATACGTTCTCACCCCTGGTTGGTTCTAACACATGTTGAGTAAGGAAACTGTCTTGTACTAAATTAAAAAACTTTTGATCTTCACTCCCAGTACTCTGTTGAGATTTCCACTGTATGGTTAAAATGGTTAAAATCCCCCATAATTATACAGTCCCGTTTACTGACTTCCTTTATAGCGTTTTATATTTTCTCATTCTCATCTGTGCTTGTGTTTGGACTTCGATAAACTAACCCAACAGTTAATGTTGAGTTTCCTGTAACTATGTTACACCACACAGCTTCTTCACATTCTGCTTGTTTTTCTAATTTTATTTCGTAAGCCTGAATGGATTCTTTAATATATAAAATAACGCCACCTCCCCTTCTCCCTATTCTATCTTTCCTAAACATGACATATCCTGTCATTCCTAATTCGGCATCTGATATATCGGCGGTGGCCCAAGATTCAGTTATACCTATTATGTGAGGGTCATTATCTTCTACCTTGCCGTTTTATCTGTGCTGCCCTTATCTGTGCCTCCAGTATTTGGCTTCTCTGTGAATCCCCCCTGCGAATCTAGTTTAAATAATTGCAACCTGTTCCACTGTCCATAGATTGAAGCAGGTTCTCAGAGAAAACTGCTGTGCCCTTTCCGCTTAGATGGAGGCCATCTCTCACGTACATGTCCTCCTTCCCAACAAAGCGCCCCCACAAATCCAAGAATCCAACCCCTTCCTCCTCACACATCTGCTCCACCAGAGCATTGATTGCCATCCTCTTACAGTTTCTATAGGTTGCTCCCCTTCCTCCGATTACTGGCAAGATTCCTGAGAGAATAATCTGTTCAACTCTTGTCTTCTTCAGTTTCCATACCAACTGTCTGTATCTTTGCACTATTCTAGTTGTCCCCTCCCTGTCTGCATTGTTCGTCCCTACTAGTCGGGGCGCACGGGTCCAAATTTTGGAGGTAGTGGACACCTCGTGCTATTTTTGGTTGTCGTGTATTTTATTAAACGTCAAACCCTCCCGAACAATATTCCAGAGGGCAACCTCCTCAAATCGGTGTACCTCACTCCGAAAATTGCGTTTATATCCATGCCCTTAATGGCCCAGTTGTATACATTTCTCTTTCCACATTTTCACAGTAACTGTATAACAACACATTTAAGTGTAGTATCAACTAATCAGGAATGACGAGAACTATTATTTATGGCAATAGCTTTTTGATTCGTTTATTTTTCAAGATGCCAGATACAAAACATTGGACAAAATAACGATAAATCAGTTCGGTTTCCCAGTTGACATCACACAAAAGGAGTTATAGTCACCTTAATATGTAATCAATATACTTATGTAATATATCAAAATGATGTGCATTCAATCACCTACTGAATAATGCAAAGCAATAGTAAAATAGTGCTACGTTATACGTAATCACGAGCCAAACATCTACCCAACCCCCTAAGTGTTGGGCAATCGTGACGTGACGCAAATCGGAGTACATTTCATTGATTGTATCATTTTCCCGTTCCTTGTGGTAATATACACTATTAAAGACAGAGTACTGATGCATAATCTACTTCTGGTTATTAATGCGATGTTTGTTAAGACAACATAAAATTATGATAACATTATTCGAAAATAAAAGCATAACAAGGTGGTATTCAATCACATCTTAAAGATTGTTCTGAGTCACCTGTGTCACTCTGGTCACAGCCATTGTTTTCAACAAGAGTCCGAACAGGTATTACTCGCCTACATTTGGTATCGTTCCGTTTGCACTTGCAAGCAGCACAACGCGGCACTTGGCATTTAGCGCAAGAACAATTACAAGGGCATTTGCTGGCGACACGTAACTTGTATACCATTGTGAAAGTTCTGGTAAAGGCGGCACCGTCAAAGATACTGGTTCCAAATGTGGGGAACCCGTCTTCCAACCGATATCTAATAATTTCTCCTCCATCTTCAAGTGAGTCTCTTTCAGCACTGCTGTCAACCTCAAGCCTTATAGCCTTGACGCATCGATCCGTTTGACTCAAACAAAGCTTGCGGTACCTTAGAACATTCATATTCTCCGATGGTTTCCTCAAGATTGACATTTTCCCCAATACCTTTCTGATGAAGAAGGCGTATCAGCATGACAACTTCATTGATCAGCTGCTACGTCTGCTTCTGCAGCACAGTAAGATGTTATTGAGGATGCAGTTCTTCAAATATGCTGTCACGTACCTTTTGGACTTTGCGTTGTCATTCAAATATTCCTGGAGCTCAGTCTTGCAAATATTTTTCACAGTTTCCAGAGTTGTCATGATAGTTACAGTGGCTCACTGTTTCGTGGCAATATTTAGTATGTTGCTGGAGTCTACCGTGACGGGATTGACCATGTGCTGTTTTTATGCATGCTTGATTGATCATTTGCTGGTTTCCATCTTCGTGGGATTGTTAGACTGCAGATGGTTCATCACTTCTTTGAAATGGAATGATACCTCAGATGACACAGGCTTTGTGTAATGCTATTTGGTTCGTACTTGGCGTCCAGGGGTATTTCTGTAAGCCCACTCGCACTTTCCTTCACATCTATGCTTTATGTCTGCCCATGAGCTTTTTCAGAAGTGATACATTTGAATGACTCAGCTTTTTTCGCACATCATATTGACCTTTCGTGAAGTACTGATATACATATGGTGCTGGGTTATTCAGGTTGTTCATTTCGTTTAGTCACATTGGCAGCGAATAAATGTAGTTGTGGTGACCAGCAGCAACAACAAATGGGAGCATGTTATTATACTAAAACAAATGTTCCCAATTGCCCATTTTCCCATTGTTCAAATGCACCCGTGGCTCCCGTAGTCATTTGTGTTCAAAACCTTTGTTAGCCGTTCCTTTCCTACACAAACCTGTTTCTATAAGGATAAGACTCCACATAATTTTTCCAAATGCGCCCATAGCGTTTACAGTGAGATGAAACTACACACATGACAATAAGGTGCCAATGTCATCATCAGGGGAAGCTGGCTCCCGTAGCCCATATGAAATATCGTGCAAAGCCTGATTAGCCATAACTACTGTGTGTTTCACCCCAAACTTATTGGCCAGCTTTGTTGCATGTTCTAAGCGGATCTATTTGAACAGAATGGATCATTAAACCATATATAAAGCACGTGGCTGGCACTGTTGAAGCCAGTGTTGTGTAGAAAGCATTCCAACATTGATAGTGGTTGCTTCCGAGCTCTACTTTCTTTATGGATGACAAACGGCAAAATTGCCATGCCACAATCATCAACTGAAACTATTGATTACATATAGGTTGCAAATATATAGTCCTCATCTTTACAAGTAATCTGGCTTTAAGCTTTTCGCACAAAGAAAAGTAGTGTGGTTCAATTTGAGAAGGTATGGCGCTCGACCAAAACAATTCAATACGTTATGATGATAACAGTGCGAAATTCTTCGTCCTTGCCGTCACCAAATTGTTATCTTCAAGAATCAAAATAGCTTATGCAAACGAGAAGTTACCGTTGTTTAGACATTGTCAAATATAGTGATGTCACATACCATATAATTGGTAATCATAAGTGTCCGTTGTGTTTATTTTGTTAGTTTCGTATTTGTTGTCGGTAAAACACCGTAGACAACAAACTAAGTTAAAATGACTGATAAGCTGCAAAACATGTCATTCGAACAAGATAACATACCTCATGTATTTGAAAACAAGAATACGTTATATTTAATTTACTTATTAGACGCAACGTATTTATATATTCAAGTTATTCCAGAGATGATGTTAAAATCTAACGTCAAACCAAAATGAGGTGGAGAAGTATACACTGTATGTTGATTCTAGAGCAAGTGATGTTCAAATGTATTTTACAATTGTATGGTATAAATCAACCGTGAAATGAATGGGGATACCTTTGATATGTTCACTCATTATATGGCTTGAATATGTAGTAAGGTGACTACGGTACATTTATATGAAATCGACGACAAAACGGAAATGTTTTTCTACTTATTCTTCAATTGTTTGTTTCTCGTTGCCTTAAAATATATACATTTTTATAATATATTTGTGGTCTGTATTCCTCTCACCATTCAGGATATATTTTGGTACAGAGACTAACTAATTTCATTCAATAAACCATGAATATTTCATAATAAGCCATTGTGACTTAACAGTCATTCAGACACCTTCAGGCCTGAATAGAAGTTTAATTTTCAAGTGCCGTGTTGTGTTGCTTGGCCATACGATAGGAGATATTTCAAATATGGGCGAGTAATACCTGTTTGAATTCTTGTTGAAAAAATAGCTATGACAAGAGTGACACAGATTACTCAGAACAATGTATAAGATGTGATTGAGTAACACCTTGATGTGGTTTTTATTTCGAATAATGCGTGTTATCGTAATTTTATATTGCCTTAACAAACATTGCATTAATAACCAGCAGTAGGGTATGCATCAGGTCTGTCTTTACTAGTATATTATTACACTAAGAAACGCGAAATTAATACAATCAATGAAATCCACTCCGATTTGCGTCACGTCACGATTGCGCAACACTTAGGGGGTGGGGTACATGTTCGGTTCGTGATTGCGTATAATATAGCACTATTTTACCACTGCTTTGCATAATCCAGTAGGTAAATGAATGAACATCATTGTGATATATTACATAAATATCTTGATTACATATTAAGGTAATTATAACTCCTGTTGTGTGATGTCAACTGCGAAACCGAACTGATTTTTCGATATATTGTCCAATGTTTTGCACCTGGCTTCCTAATAAATAAACATATCAATACGATATTGCCATACATATTAGTTCTCGTCATTCCTAATTATTTGATACTACACTTAAGTATGTTGTCACATATTTACTGTAAAAATGTGGAAAGAGAAATATATGCAGCGCGGCCATCAAGAGACCACATAAGCCTGAATGGTTTGTAGTTTAGAAAACGACAGGGCAACAAAAAAATAGCACGAGGTGTCCACTTCGACCCCCGTGCGCCCCGACTATGCATGAATAACAGAGCCTAAAAAATTCAAAGATAAACTGAAAAGTAAACAAACAGCGCGTGCACGTAATTAGCCCGATTACATCACATGCCTGAGTTGCATATCACCACCGCCTATCGATTCTGTAGGCTCCCCATTTTACTAGTTATTCCCATTTTGTGTCAAAACATTACGTCAATCCAAAATGAGGGGTGACGTATATGTTAGTTCAAAAACATGTGATGTGCTGATACATTTTACAATGTCGTGGTACATAACAACAGAGGAATGAATGGGGATCATTTTGATATGATAACCATATATTATGAATATATATTAAGAGAACTAAGGTAACCGTTACATGATGTCGATGACGAAACGGAAGTGTTTATTTTAACATATTGCTGAATCTGTTGCCTTAAAATGTACATTTCAATAAGATATATATTGTGTTTATGCTCCTCTACAATACGAATAGTTTGCCATAAAAACTAGCTTTGTAGCCCTAAACAAACTATGAGAAAAAAAAATTGCAATTGTGACTAAAGGGCCATTCCGGCACCCTATACGTCTGAATTTAAGTGCGATTTTCGGAGTGAGGTACACTGATTTCAGAGGGTTGCCCTCTGGATTATTGTTAAGGAAGGTTTGAAGTTTAGAAAACAACAGGGCAACCAAAAATAGCACGAGGTGTCCACTTCGACCACCGTGCGCCCCGACTATACGTGTACTAATATAGATCCTCCCTGGCCATGCCCCAACACGTTCTCTACCCTATCTGTCACATGCTCTATCCGAGCGCCTGGAAGACAAATAACAACATCTTCTCCTTTATTTAACGTCTTGTCCGTCTTTCGCAAAATTGAGTCGCCCATAAACACCCTTTCTGTTCTCAATGCCCCCTCAATCACTGCTTCAGAGTAACTCCTCCGTTTTGCATATCCCTGGTTGCTGACTTTTCCCCCTGCCGCTTTCTCTGTTCCTTTCTTTCCTGCCTCTTTTCTTCCTGAAACCATCCTTGTTATTGACTTCCGTCTGGTCACATCTACTCTCAGTTCCTTTCTTCCCTTCGTCTCTCCTGTCGCATCTGCTTCTATCATCTCCTGTCCCATTGTCACCCCCTCATCTACTGTCACTTTCTCCCCTGTCACCTTCCTGCATGCCATGTTTTCACTTGTTCTTTCTCCATTTGCTTTCCTTGCACTCGCCCTGCCTCCTCTCAGTATACTGTCCTCACCCTTCTTGTCACTGCATTGCTCCTTCCGACCTCTTCCACCTCTCTTTGGTTATTCTCATCTCCATCCCCTTCACAATATCGGTTAGCCTAGCTAACTCTGCTGTAAGACATTCCACTTTCAAACACCCTGTGCACTGGAAAGTAAAGTCTTCCTCCATTGTCTCAGCCCATGACTTTGTGCATCCGGATAGAGCAAAATCTACAAAGCTGTGACAATAGTCACACACTAGGTGCCTCCTTGCCTTCACTTGCCGCTTGCAAGGGGTCATATTATGACTACCCAGGTACTCAACATTTACTCAGTCGGTATACCAATTTAGTCTTTAGAAAGACTGTTTTATGTGGACAGTAAGTGCAGCTCACTTTATGTTATACACAACTGACAAATGTGGTATTTATTGGTACAGTTCTCTAGCGGATACGATGGACACTACCTGCATAAACAAACTAAGGTTTCTACTAAAAAGCTTGCTTATTTTTTTAATAACAATGCTACCTGATCAAAGTATTTCTTACGTATGTAGCTGTTATGCTTGTTATTTTATATGTTATATATTCTATCAAATAATCAGATTTGCTAAATCTTGTAAACAAACTTGTCGAAGGCTAGATTACCCTATTATCACCCACTATGCTAATCTGCTCAAAAATACTTTTAACTAACAAACCTTTACCAAAACTTGATTAATAATCTTCACATAAGAATAATACTGTAGATGTTATGCTGAATACTTTATCTGTTAAATATTCTATCAAATAATAAGTTTTGCTAACTCTTGTTTACAAACTTGTCGAAGGCTAAATTACCCTATTATCACCCACGATGCTAATCTGCAAAAAAATACTGTTAACTGACAAACTTTTAACTAAACTAATACCCAATATATGTCTAGTACTACTTTATGAATAATCTTCACATAAGAATAATACTTATCAGTCAATATTTCCTCTTGTTTTTCAACTTTTATGCACCACCAAATTCAAACATCTGCTCCCGCCAATGTTCCCGCCCACATCACTTGTCTTGCTCTAGCCTGGCATTTTTCTACGCCTAGATGTCCTTCGTGAATCTTCTTGAGCATATCACCTTGTAGTGTTTTAGGTATGATGACCTTTGGTCCTTTCACCAACACTCCATCTATTTCAGTGATATCACCTCTGAAGTGGTAGTATGGTTTCAGTGATTGCGCGTGATCACTTTCCCATCCGAAGTGTACTGCATTCAGGACATCTTGTAGTTCCTCATCTTCCTTTGTGTGGATGGCTATCTTTTCCCACATTGGATCACTCACTTGTGCATTGTGTCTGACCATATCCATGTGTGCTTTGATTTCCTCTTCTGTGTTACTGTTCTTTACACTTCTGTCAAATGCACGTGACAGAGTGTCGGCTACTATCAGGTATTTTCCCTGTTTGGACTCGAGTTTCAAGTCATACCTTCTCAATCGCAGCATCATGCGTTGTAGACGAGGTGTCAGATCGCACAGATTCTTCTTGTGGAGTGAAACCAAGGGCTTGTGGTCGGTTTCTCCTATCACCGTAGCACCATACACATACACATGCAACTTCTCACATGCGAAGACTAGCCCTAGAAGCTCCTTCTCTATTTGAGCATAGTTCTTTTCTGCAGAGTTCATGGCACGCGAGATGAATGCCACTGGAAGCCAATTTCCATTGTGCTCCTGTAGAAGTACGGCTCCCAAGTCATCCTTTGAAGCATCGCTTGATATTTTGCTTCTTCTAGCTGGGTCATAGAACTTCAGGAGTGGTTCCGTGGTGAAGAAGTCTTTTATGCTTTGCCATTCCTTTGCCTGTTCGGCTTCCCACTGCCAGTCGTTCTTCTCGAGTAGCAGTTGTCTCAGGGCTGTTGTCTTTACCGTCAAGTTCGGCACAAACTTGGCCATGTAGTTTACCATGCCAAGTGCTCTCTGTACTTCCTCTTTGGTCGTGGGTACTGGCATGTTGCATATTCCAGCAACTTTGTCTGGCTTGACTCCCTGGTGTGTTAGCTTTTCTCCTAAGTACGTCAATTCTGTGACACCAAATATGCACTTTTTCTCGTTCAGTTTGAGTCCAGAGCGTCTGACGGTGGCCAACGCCCTCTTCAGTCGAGCGTCGTGCTCTTCTCTTGTTCGACCCCAGACGACTATGTCATCCATGAAGACTTTGACTCCTGTCTCGCACTCGAACAGTTGCTGAATCTTGGCGTGGAATATTTCTGGTGCACAGTTGATCCCATATGGAAGTCTTTTGAAGGAGTATCGGCCGAAGGGCGTAGCGACTGTACATAGTTGTGTACTCTCTTCGTGATGCGTCCATTTTGGTGAAATACCTTGCATCTGTCATCTCACTGAGGATTTCAGACCTGTGTGGCAGGTGGCAGTGTTCTCTTCTGATGTATTCATTTAGATCCATTGGATCTAGACACAGTCTCAGGTCGCCGTTAGGCTTCTCCACTATCACCAGTGGCAGCACCCAATCCGTTGGTCTTTCGGCTTTGACCTGTCTGAACCAGTCTGTCAAGCTCTTTCTTCAACTTCTGCTTCTGCGACTGCGGGACTTTCCTTGCCGGATACACAGAGGGTACATCGTTTTCCTGCAGGTGTATCTTGCATGTCCCTTCCAAACATCCTAGTCCCTTGAAGACATCCGGGTACTCTTTCTTTATTTCTGCACTTGTCATGATTCCATTTTCTTTGACTTGTGCAAACTTTCCGTACGCCACACTCTCTTGTTACCAAGCCCAGTCGCTCACTGTCGCTGGCACCGATGAGTGACTGTCTTCCTTTGGGAACAACTACAAATTGTAGTCTATGTTTCTTTCCCATGTGGGTGACTGTAGCAATGCACATTCCAAGAGTTTCGATGTTTTCTTCATTGTACGTTTTCAGCTTGGGACGTCGCTCTTTCAGTAATTTTGGCTTACGGGCAAGCCCCTCATAATCGCTCAGACTCAGTATATTCACCTGGGCATCGCTGTCTACTTTCAACGGCACACGGCTGTCACATACTGTCAACAAGGCGATCCATTCACACTGTTGTGTGTTGCTGTGTATAGCTGACACATAGAAACCTCCTTCATTGTCAGTGCTGTCATTGTCTACACCCACAACTTGCACTCTTCGCGTCAGACACTTTGAGGCATAGTGATTTCTGCCGCCGCATTTGTCACAAGTGGCGCCAACGGAACTTGTGGGCTGTTCCGCAACGTTTACATTGTTTCTTTTTAGGTGTCTGGACGTTTCTTGTTGCTTGTTCCACTACAGGGACTAGTTTCCTCCTGGGGTTCAATTTTTTTCTGTTTTCGAATCATGTTCACACTTGCACTGTTTTCTGCGCCAGTTAACACTTTCATTTGCGCTTGCGCGGCTTCGTTTGCTTTGCAAATGTCTTTTGCGCGCTCTAACGTTAACTCTGAGTCTCTGAGTAACCTTTCCTTTATTTTGGAATCTCTGATGCCCACGACAACTCGGTCACGTATCAGGCTATCTTGCAGCGACCCAAATTCACATGACTGTGACTTCAGCCTTAAGTCCGTGGTAAAACTATCTATCGTCTCAACTTCACCTTGTACTCGAGTGTGAAACACGTATCGCTCGTAAATGACGTTTTTACGCGGCACGCAGAACTCGGTGAACTTTCTCACGACTGTGTTAAATTGTTCTGCTGTTTCCGCCGGGACGGCTGGTTGATCACCTACCGCTGCTTTGGCAGGTTCGTACGTGAATGTGCGAAACACTTCTTGTGCCTCGGCTCCAGCAACTGTCAACAAGATGGCAACCTTCTTCTTGTCTTCCGATCCGTCCTCTCCGACAGCTGCCAAATACCATCGAAAACGCTCCTGGAATCTTTCCCACCGATCAGCCAGGTTACCACCGGCTATTTTCAGTTGATGTGGTGGCTTCAGTTTGTCCATCTTTTCGGGTCTGTTATTTAAAACGCCAATTTCTGGTACCATGTATCATAAACAACACGTGCATCCAGTTTTACCCTAGTCAACAGTGCCTTTATTACCTCAGTCTTGTATTACCGTAAAGTGCTGCATTTACACCATGATAATCTCATTACACATGCTGCAACCTAGCGATCACCGTAACAGAATATAGGTGTTGCTGACACCCGGGCACTTGGAAAACCGCCATGCTGTGTAATGTAACACAATAAATTATTTGTAATTTTAATCCATGGCATTTTTTATGATGCACGAACATCGACACAATAGACGAGGATGAACTGTTGGTATGTTACAACACTGTTGTACGCTACGAGCTAGCAACACGATGTTTACACTAATTTGCATACTGACCCATGTTGTTTATGCACTACGGTGAAACTGGCAACGATATCCCCATTTGAGAAGTTAGTGTCCTCGGGGAAGAAACATCCGCCGGTACAGCATAGTGCAAATGAGTTGCGAAATTGGAAAACCTTCTCTGTGCTCTAGATCGTCATCGATCATCGAAAATGATGCCCGGAAAATGCGATTTTGCTGCACTATGTGTTTGAAATTGTTGACCCAATGACAGTAGCAGAGAAAGGGATTGGCACAATGACGGCTGGAGAAAATCCCGTTCCAACCAAGAATAGCGTCTTGAAAAAAAACCTTGAAAAATATTTCACACCGAAAAAGAATATTTCATGTGAAACTTTCAAATGATGGCAGACGTCAAAAAATAGGGTGAAAACAGATGTTTTTCACACCCGGCTACGACGCATAGCTATTATTTGCGACTTCTGTTGGAGTGATTTGTTACGTTACTCGCAAACCGACAGAGAATTCCTGGCCGTGGTATATGGAATTGAACATTTCAACCTATTTCTCTTTGGCTCCCATGTCGTAGTGTCACTAATCACAAGCCACTATCGGGGATCATAAACAGCCCAAAGCCAACCACAGCCCGCAGGAGAGGTGGCCGTCTACGTATCATGCAGTATGAGATGTCTAAGTTCCAGGAAGAGACGAACTGAATCCAGTCGACTACACCAGCCGCCATCCTCATAACCCTGGTGGATACTGATAGTCGCCAGAGGGCACTGTAGTATAAGGCCACGCCCAGCTGGTTGAGCTGGACAACTGCTGAGGCGCAGTTTGCCCTGGGCCAGCGACTGGTCAACAACTACATCTAGTGACCGGTCAACACTTGTACCCAGTAACCCAGTATATAACCAGCGGCCTGGTAAGATTGGTTGGTTATATTTATATATTCGTTTTATGTATGTATTAGATTCTTGTTACACATGATATTACATGTAAGTATATTGGTTTAAATCATGCGGCTATATTCGTTATTCGTTAGACTTTATACATTAGTAAAATAGGCGTGGCCGGTTAGGGCGTGGCATTCCAATTCTAAAGTTGCGCTCAGGTAACGAACGTAAGACAATCGTGTCTAACTATTATTTCGTTGTATAGTGTGTGCATTGTTGCAACTATGTAACTCGCGTTTCTAGACTATATTACTTTTATATATTACCACCTTTGGTTGTTCGATTGCAGATAAGCGGGCTTGCCAGAAATAGGCGCCGGTTCCGCCAAGTGGTGCGAGAGCGAGTTATTAGAGTTACAGGGTGTGTATTAGGTTAATTGTTTGTTCATTATAACCAACAAGTATTCCATTATTGTTGTTAGTGCTTTATATCTAGTGCTTAATTATAACGTGTACAAGTTAGATTGTTCTATATTATTAATACTGTTACTACAGGTGTAATAATGTCTAGTGATGTAATAATGTATTGATTTATAGAACAACACAAGAATACATGGTGTATATAATATGTTGATATATACGTACTTGGAATTGTATTATATTTATGTATTGTACGATATTATATATCTATTACAGAGCGTGCCGCCCTCTGGGAGCGTATTCTTTATCAATAAACGCATTGAATACCAAACGACCGTCGTTCGACTTGCTTACACTCAGACCACACCAAGACGCGAAAACGCTGGTGAGGCATACTTAGCACATGTCGCGATGAATGCTGTACCCAAGTCAATGACGACTGAAGAAGTGAAACCCGCCACAAAACAAGACAAAGTAGTACAGAAGTTGATGCTGGCGAGTCAAACCTGCCGTTGGGAAGACCCAACGATAGCAAACTTCATCAAATTCAGAGAATAACTCTCCATCCATGATCGTTTGGTTCTCGTGGGAATCGTCTTGTCATCCCAGTCACTCTACAGCAGAGAGTTGTTGATATTTCACATTAAGCACACCAAGGGATTGTTAAGACAAACCAGTGCATCAGAGAGAAGGTGTGGTTCCATGGCATTGAAGACTTGACCTGTCGCATTACCTGCCAAGCCTCACGTCCAGGTCATGCATAACGTGAAACCATTCAACCGACTTATTTGCCCTCTGAACTATTTAGTTCAATCGCCATCGACATAGCTGGACCTTTTCCCGGCAGGCGATAGTTTGTTCGTTGTCATAGACGAGTATAGTCGATTTTCCGATGTTGAACTTATACCATTTACGTCTGCCAAGTCGGTTTTGCCAAAGGTCGACATTTACGACATTTACCAACTAAGGTAAACATAACATGTTGCGAATATTAATGTTAGCACACAGAAAAGAAAACAAACCCTTACAAAACATACCATTCAAATACCATTGAATGGTACTAGGGTGTATTATGACCAAGGGGAATTTATAATGGTATCTGAGTGCTATTTGAATCATATTTTGCGTTCTTTATACCGTTCAATGTATTTTAAACTACCATTGACAGTACCACTGAGTCCAACAGAAATACCATTGAATGGTCCAATAGTACTGAATGCATTCTATGGTATTCAGTGGTATAACATTGGCTCTTTTTTGTGTGTAAGGTACCATCTGGCTGAGGATACCGCAAGATAGGTAGATGTGGAAGCAGCATGCTGAGGCCTTCGCCCAACCACGGAACACTATGGCTGCACAATGATGAAGATGATGTATAATAGGTTGAAAACAATGAGTATGATGCACTTCAGAAGGGTCCTTTGCAAGGTAACCAGTTTTAGCAGCAATCTTACAGTGTATGTGAAATATAAATATTGATATTGACATGGAATGTTGTTACATATTTTGATAGGAAGGTATTTCCGCCGCGTGTGCAGGAAGTATTTTGAGCGGGTCTGTTCAGTCGATCACCATCTCTTACTATTATTAACATTATTATGAATAGAAACTAATATCGTTGTGATGCGAATTTCTACCGTATGAATTTCCCATGTGGGACCATTAAAGGTTATTGTATTGTGTTGTATCTCGACTAGCCCGGGAAGTATTTATTCAACCACCATGCAGTTATTGCAAGAAGATTAATTCACACGGCTGAGTGAACTGGAGCAACGTAGAGTGGACGAAGTTGTCCAACGTTCGATAAGGCGGCAAGACGATTCGAACCCGAGTTCTACCGATTGATTGTCCGATAGACTAAACACTGAGCTCAACATAATTACCTATGGTTTCCAAATAACCAAATCAAATGGTCAAATTTGAAGATCATATGTCTATGCTAAGATGTCCAGTTGAAAATAAATTGATTAATTAAAACGTCAACAGTAAAATGGGATTGCAGTAAAACATGTCTGCTTAACAACAGTAATACATGTAAGTTTTCCTGCGACACCAAATGACCTCACCTGTAAAGTTGTGCCCACTGCTCATGTATTCTGGCACATACTGTGAATCCCCCCATTCAGAAATTAGCAAGACGTCGTGATTTCTGTCTACGTCAAACTCTTCCACGGCAATGAAGATTCTCCATTCGTGCAGGTGGCCTTCGTCATAATGCAGGTTTATCTGACAGTAAACATTGTTTCTGTATCCGGGAAACCCAGGGCTTTGGATGCGTCCTCGTGTAGCCCTGAAGTCTTGTGGACACGTGTCTGAAATAACGATTAGCATATAATTTATGTTAATACTTTCCAGTGAGCATGACAATCAATGAGTGTCTAACTAGATGAATGCATAAATTGAAGTGGTAAGCACATTTAGACATGCAGGAATTGGGTACTCTAAATGACGTAACGTTACTTTCTATAATGCCAGAAACTGAAACTCACATGTTGGAAGTGAGCATTTCGTCCGGTTGACGAAGTTGAAGCCATCACGACACGCACAGCGGCGACCAGTTGGTTTTGGTATACAGATGTGTTCGCATCCGCCATTGTTATGCCAGCAAGAATGTTCTGGATTCAGAGACAAACCTTTGCTGTGAAGCACCGTATGTCAATATACAACGTTACCGACAACACTATCTAATTATGACCGACCTTGCTTAATTGTCTATATTAACGTTTTCCTCGAAGACTCCCTGCATCTACCTTAGTGACAGAACCATTATAATGCGAATAGTCTTGGACAATTTATTTTTACCGACGTTCTTATCGACGTTTGAACGAGCAAATTGTGGTGTTTTCGTGATGATTACTGTCACGATTGGCACTTCTCAATTACCGAACTATCCCGATAAGCGACGGGTAGTTTTGCTTATGTTTTCAGTTCTGATAGCATTTTTAATGTGTCTAGCTATATATATATATATATATATATATATATATATATATATATATATATATATATATATATATACATATATATATATACATATATATATATATATATATATATATATATATATATATATATATATATATATATATATATATATATATATATATATATATATATATATATATATATATATATATAGCTTTTAGAGTAGTGCCATTTGGCAAACGATTGAAGGAACATTGCACATGGTTTCCAAACATATGATAAGATCAAACAGCTTAGCTATAGGCACTTATTTGGTTACTCTTCGTTGCACAGATGAATGTTGGCACAATGGTGCTGTGTGACTCACTTTGCACGTCTTGTAGGCTCCTGTATGCTGTCATAGCATTAAGTCGACAACTCCAGGAAGGTCCAAATGTCGTTGGCGTTTGAGATGATAAAGACGCATTGACACTTGCCATATAACATCTGTCAAACAAAAATAAATATTGTGTATCTGTCAAACAGATTACCGTTATCATTAATCATCGTAGAATACATTCCTGTTGTGTTTTTTTTTATATTATAAAACGCATTTGATTTTCATGACAAGAAAATAATTGCTAGTGATATGTCAGATCAAAGGAATAGTATAAGTGGTATTATAAACACACTAGTAGCATTGCGTCTGAAGACAGTAATTTGTATTTTCAAAATCGTTATTAGAAAGTGAATGATAACAGGTAATAATTGCATGTTTGTTGAAACCAGAATAGTGCACTAGAGAGAAAAGGGAAACGTCAAAGAAGATGGATAGATAGTGATACATATTTTGAAGGGACAGACATGAACGTCCGAGATTGAAGTAGCATTGCAGACGACCAGGAGAAAGCAGAGCAGACAATTATACGGAGGAGAGAACGGATCCACTGATGTGAACTCTCAGACACTACGGGTGGCTGGGAAGGAGAAACATACCTATCTCCGGTGTCAAGAGGAAAGTACACGTGTTTTCCAAGTACAGCCAATCCAGATATTGCGTAGCGATTTGTGTGGTTGAAGGCCAACTTTCTTCTGTCACTGCCATCAAAAACGGCAGATTCAACTGTATATTCTTTTTCCGTAGACGTTTTCCAGTATATTCGTTCACCTGCGCAGAGTTAATGCGTCAGTCGATGAAGCGAAATACGATATAACAATACATATGATGTGTAGTAATCTAACAATGTCAACTGACAATCAGTTGCTTATATATATATATATATATATATATATATATATATATATATATATATATATATATATATATATATATATACATATATATATATATATAGGCAACTGATATATATATATATATATATATATATATATATATATATATATATATATATATGTATATATATATACATACATACATACATACATGTAGAGCGCAGTGGCTCAGGGGTAGAGCTTCGGACTCTCGACTACGAGAACCCGGGTTCGAATCCTGGCTGCGACGTTAAAACCTTGGGCAAGTTTTTTCACTCTACATTGCTCCAGTTCACTCAGCTGAATTAAATGAGTACCTGGCTATAGACAGTGGTGGATATGTGTACGAGCAGCCTTCGCGCATTAATTGTAGCATATGGCTGGATGCTTCCCAGAGAAGCCGAGATGGTGTCTGAGTGAACAGGTCTGTCAGGGAAGTAAAGTGTAAAGCGGTTTGAACGGTCCTGAGGATTGGATATTGCGCTATATAAGAACTGCCTTTACATACATACATACATACATACATACATACATACAAATATAAGAAGTGAATATATGGTTCGAGCAGATACCATGGCTACATCCATGCCTACTAAAGATACAGGTTAGTTTTGAGAAAGAATCTAAATCATATAGAAAGGTATATATTATTATAAATAATTCTTCAACTGTTAAAGATGCTAACAACCCTACTTCTATAAGTTTATGGAAACACACTGAATTTGTTATTCATCATTCATTGTGTGGTGCAAAATGCATCGAAAAGTTGAAGTCTTCATGTCGATACGCGTGCATTTTCTACAAAAATGTTACCTCACATTTAAATCTACCTGATGATTTTATGAAAACAATAATTGTTTTCATAAAATAAGCATACATCTGTTCAAAGAGATGTCTCATGGAAAAAGCGTGCAGATCTATCATAATCTTACACACGAATCAGACTGAACGAGAATTGTATCGACTTCAGAACGATGACCTTGAGGTGAACATTTAGAATGGAGGCTTGACACTCAATATTTTGTAAATTACTTTGCCTTGCCTTGCTTATCCCGTAGTCTCAATGGACCGTTGGGGCGCCACAGATGACCTTGCAACCAGCTCCCTCCACTCTTCTCGTCTCACCGCTTTCCTCATGGCGGCGCCCAGTGTCAAGCCCGTCCGTTCCGGGATGTTGTCTTCCCATATCTTTTTCTGTGTGCCTCGTCTTCTCCCTCCTTGGACTGGGCATTGTATGATTGTCTTGGCAAGCCCTGATGATCTTGTTATGTGCCCGTATCATCTCAGTTTACGTTGTTTGACTGTGGTCAGGAGGTCTTCGTGGGTCCAATGGCTTGCCGAATTCTGTTTCGGACCTCTTCGTTGGAGATGTGGTCTCTGTATGTGATGCCGAGGAGTTTTCTGAGGCATCTCATCTCCATGGCCTGTATCCTTTTCTCGGTGTCTGCTGTTAGTGTCCAAGACTCACAGGCGTACAGGAATATGGACATGACTAGGGAGCCCATCAGTCTGATCTTTGAGCTGAGCGCTATATTCCTGTCATTCCAAATGGTCTTGAGTTTGGCGAGTGCTGTTGTGGCCTGGGCGATCCTGGCGATAATGTCAGGTTTAGATGCTTCATCTGCAATGATTGCTCCCATATAATTGAACCTGTTGACGCAATCTATTTTCTCGCCGTTGACCCTGATGTCAGTGCTGAAGCCGTTGGTGTTGTTGGTCATCAGTTTGGTCTTTTCTGCATTGACCTGCATGCCGAAGGCTGTAGAAGTCTTGTCAAGGCGCTCCACTAATTCAGCTAGTTCCTCCTCCCTTCCTGCCAGGCCGTCTATGTCGTCGGCAAAACGCAAGTTTGTAATATTTCTGCCACCAATGCTGACTGTCCCTTCATAGGCATTCAGTGCGTCAGTCATAATTCTCTCCAAGAAGATGTTGAAGAGGGTGGGGGAGAGCACACAGCCTTGTCTTACTCCGACGGTGGTTCTGAACCACCAGTCCCCTATGCTGTTGTTAAGGTAGACTGCGCTGGTGGCATGTCATATAGGTTCTGTATCATTCCGATCAGGTTGGCGTTGATGTTGATGTTTACTTTACTGTACGTTGTGGTTTCGATAAGCACTTATATCTAACAAGTTGTCTAAATGCACGTGATCATAACACATGTATACGTTTTCCCCAAACAGGTTGTACTGCGCGAAAAATGGCACTCTTCAGTAATAGTCAAGATCGCTAAACGCAAGTACTAGCCGGCGATGCCATGGCAACCACCATAATAATCCATTAAATTTCATGATTTCTGTGATCATTGTCACAGGCAAAGTGTTCAACTGCTTTTGCTTGTAATAATCCTTTGGACAATATAACTGAAATAGTTAGACTGGAACAGTTCGATTATTACAACCAAAAACAAAACAAAGTCCTATACGTTAACATGGAGAATATGAACGTCCTGCCCCCAACTACGCCCAGCCTCGTTTTCGCGCGCGAGACATTCACGCCCTATAGTAATATACTGTGCTATGTTTCCGTTTCCGTCAAAATGCCGCTTCCTATCACATGCAAAACATAACTTCTATAAAAATTGCATCCCTTCCTATCACCATATCCGTACCAAAACGTTCGTAAAAATGGCGCCTCACATAACGTCCGTAACAAATACTTCCGGCAAAATGGTAGCACATACGTACCACAACCCCACCACAACTTCCGTAAAAAGGCGGCGGTTCCTGCCCCGTCCGTGTCATAACTACCTAATTGTTTTCTTTATTATTCTAAATATTATTGAAATATTGTTGTAGCAATTCACAGAAGGACCCTCTCTCGCCAAGAGGCAGCGCCAGCCGTTCCCACCAGCCCCATGTTTGTATTGATTAAATTAAATTAATCAATCAAGACAGTTTTAATGTTCAAGAAACACTCCCATATGTAGTTATTCAATATATGTGTTTTTGCAGAAATCTCGCAAACGACACAATCAGCGTCAACGGCGTCGTCAGCGGCGAAAGCTTCGTCACCGTTAGCGGCGTCGTCAGCGCCGTCGTCAGCGCCGTCGTCAGCGGCGTCGCTTCCTCCACCATCACCACCACAACCATCGCCGGTATTTCAAAAAGAACCTTTGTCCCCATTTGCTGAATTTGATTTTGTAGACGACAGCTTAGTTATTTTGTATAAGTGTCAGTGGTCGTCTATTCGAACAAATCAACGTAGCGGGGGCATCCAAACAACCTACAATATTCGTTTACAGACTTAAATACAACTGCTCTTCACCCTACCTTGTGGAAAATTTTCAGAAGTCAGTCCTCCGCTTTCAAAATTAGCTCAAGTTTTGGTTTTATATTAATGAATACAATTTCACGTGAACTTTTTTTTCGTTCTTCGAAAAAATGTCAGGTAGGTTTCTGGATGCGACCCACTCAATTACTAATGCATTTGATTTTCAAAGATATTTAGATTCTTTTGTTGGGTTTTTGTTTATTTTAAGTTGGGCTGTGCTTCAGCGCCCTAGTTCGGAGTGAATTTGTGAACTCGTGTCAAATGTAACCTTTTATGTTAACTCAGACCGCATGACACAGCTGCATGTATGCCGACATTCCTCCTCCTGGCTATATCTTCCACCATCGCCCACGTCCAGTTGGACGAGGCGGTGGTGTTGGTTTACTTATCTCAAAACTATTCAACGTAACCCTGCACACCAGCCCTCACTATACCAGCTTTGAATCTATCTGTGTTAGCATATCAAATTCGTGCTTCTGTGGGTTTTTCATTTGTATTTATCGCCCTCCAGGTCACCCAGCTAACTTCTTTGAATAATTCCAGGATCCTTTGGAAAATGTTGCAACCTTGCACGCATAATTTTACATTGTAGGCGATTTTAATCTTCATATGGATCATCATTTGACACAAAACAACATGTCAATTTCCCAACACACATATGTGGACATTGGCTTAACATCTTGATAACTCGTTCCTCTTGTAAAAACATTCAGACACCCACAGTTACAGATGGCTTATCAGACCATAACACAGTAATTGCAGATTTTAAAGTTCCGATAGCCCCAGCCGTGTCCAAACACAACTTGTTTTACAGAGCCATTCACAGTATCAACATTGCATCATTTATGACTGATATAATCACGTCCAACCTTGTCACACATCCTAAAGAACATGTATCAGACCTATACAAACAGTACCGTCAAATAATGAAGACATTGTTTGACAAACATGCACCCATTAAATCCAAATCTGTGTCACAAAAGCCACCAGTTCATTGGATGACCCCGGAAATAATCCAATCTAAACGGCGCCGTAGCTATCTGGAACGTGTTTGGCGTAAATCTCGTTCATTCTTAGACAGGTCACGCTACACATGACAATGTCATTTATGTAACCGACAAATGGCAAAAGCAAAGTCAGGTCATATTATTACGAAAATATGGTCTCAAATAACTCTGCTACACCAAAACAGCTATGGAAATGCCTAAATCAGATCGTACATAAGCGGCCTGCTCCTTCTCTACCAACCCAAGCATCAATCAAGTCACTGTGTAACTTTTTTCAAGTCATTTTAAACATAAAATCAGCCTCATACATTCAGCCTTCACAGATTACACCTCAGACATTGTAAATGCTGACTCTCCACAACTAAATTCTCACCTCGCATCGTTTGAACCAGCCACAACTGCTAAAGTGAGAAAAATGATCATGTCGTCCCCAAGGAAATCATGTGAACTTGACCCACTTCCGACCGTACTACTGAAAGCATGCCTTGACGTTTTAATCAAACCAATAACAGACATAATAAATGCATCACTCTGCCTTGGCTTATTTCCCGAAGATTTTAAATGTGCGCATGTAAACCCAGTTCTTAAGAAGACAACTCTGCCAAAAGAAGAACTAAACAGCTATAGGCCTATTTCCAACCATTTCCTCATTTCAAAAATACTTGAAAAGGTTGTAGCAAATCGTCTCAGTTCTCACATCTACATAAATGGTTTAACCAATGCGTCACAGTCTGCGTATAAACAATTTCACTCTACAGAAACTGCTCTTCTAAAAGTACACAATGACATAAACCTTAACATTGATAATGGCAAAGTTACTGCACTGACCCTGCTTGACCTATCCGCCGCTTTCGACACCATTGACCACGGCATTCTCATTAAACGCTTATCAACGTGGTACGGGATATCTGGCCCCATATCAGCCCTGAGCTAGTTTACTTCATACCTTACTGATAGACGGCAAGCCATTAAAATAGGTAACTGCTTCTCAGACATGCTACCCACCTCTTTTGGTGTCCTCCAGGGTCTGTTTTGGGGCCGTTGCTTTTCACTCTGTATACAACACCACTAAGCTCTGTTATCCAGAGTCACAACCTGGATCATCATCTTTATGCAGGTGACACACAAATCTATGTTTCTCTGACCACACCAGATACTTGTTGCTCCCTAAACCAGCTCAGGGATAGTCTCCAAGATGTCTCCCTTTGGATGAAAAACAGTAAATTAAAGCTAAACGCAGATAAAACCCTTGCGCCATATCTACCACAGACTCGGCTGTTTTAATGTAGAAATTATTCCTTTTCAGGAGTGGTGTAAACATCCTGTTGTATACCTACTATTTTCCGTAGACTCGGGGGAACGCACCGAGAACGACATGTTTTCAGTTATGTACATTGTCACCTTTTGTGTGATGTCAGTGTAGCCCAGTTATATCTTTTGCTGGCCTACCATTGACATTGTTACTCTGTTGATTGCACGAATGAGTGCATCTGCAGGGTAGTAACCTGCATATATTTGTCCCACGTAAGTCGAACAATCTGAATCGATGACGAAGAGAGAAGTGTCATCTTCTTTCACGTTGTACCAACTGTGCGGGTATTGAATCTCGACCAACCTGCACTCCCACTGACCGGACAAACTGATGCGTTGCGGCAAAGTCGTGATATAGTGGGTCAACGTGTTGTCGGGGTGTAAGTTAGAGGATGCGTTGCTGGGTAACGTCTAATAAAAGTCAGACGCCATCGTGTTTCAATGTAAACAGATACCCTAGACAAATGCAACAGATACCCTAATGCAACAGATACCCTAGACACATGCTAAACAAAGCCGTCCACAGATTAGAGTTACCGTCGGTTTTAGTTAGGTTGTAAATATTGACCACAACCACAATGTACAGTAAGACGACTTGACAAAAGAAGGCGGTTTCTGCTTTGGGACATGAACTTCCAAACAACGTTTTGTTGATACTTTCGGTGTCTTCGACGGTGTCTTCGAGAGGAACACCACCGTCGTAACGTCCATAGCAAGAATGGGCGTACGAGCGACGTCCGTCCCCCTTCATACGCGACCAATGACGACTCGTCCATCCAGCTATTAAAAGACTCGGGATAGTATAACCATTTCACTACGACTTGTATCTGTCTCCCATGCTTGCGCCACTGCAACACTTTCTCGATACGATACACTTTGTCTTTGGTTACTCCCACTTTCTGAAGTTCTTGTTCGTAAAACGTATGCTCTACCCGCGAGCCTTGGTCGTCGATCAAACGAGAAACCGGTGGATCTGTGCGACGCACTGTCTTAACAGTAAATATCTCGTCAATCAAGTTGGGTAAGTAATAATTCTTGAATTGCCTCTTGGCTTTATGATACGAACGCGGTCGTCGACTTTTAAACCAGGTTCGATTGTGCTGGCTCTTTCGTTTCCGTACAATCGCTGCCACACCTCTTCTTGGTTGACGATGTTCACTTCGGTGATAACTGACGTTGTACGAATCCACGAGATGTTGTAACACGTCTAGGTACATCAACGTCTGACATTTCGTAAAATATCTCCACATACGGGTCTTGAGAGTACGATTAAATTGTTCAACGATGCAAGCTTTGGTCTCTTCGTGTGTGTGAAATATGAAATGACGGATTCCTTTTTCTTTCAAAAAATCTTGAAAATGCCTATTCAGAAACTCTTTTCCTTTGTCCGTCTGCATTTTCTGTGGTCCATCGTTGTTCCTTAGCAGGCGACGAAATGCCTCCATGAGTGAGGATGCCGACTTGTTTTTCAAAGGAATAGACCAGGTTTTTTTTCGAGAACACGTCAATGACAGTCAGAAGAAGTGTGACCGCCGTTGTACCGTTTCAAACGCGACATGTCGACTAGATCGGCCATTGGTGATTTATACCACCCACAACAACACGTCGACGTCTGAACCGATATCTCGCAGGTTTGTGTAGAGTGTCTTGTTCCGACAACCATCGCTTCACCTCTTTCGCCGACGCCGCCAGGGCGGGGTGGGAAGCACGACGCAAACGATCGATCCCCTATAACTTCCGGTTTGTTTCGTGTCGTAATAAATGCTATTTAAATAAATGCTATCCGAAAGTGTCTTGTTATCTACGCTACAAACCATGACGTAATAACACCGTGGTGTAGTGCGCGTATGCGGATCCCATCGCGTGTGTTGCAAAGGGTGACGACAACGAAGATGAAGGACGTCTACTACTGCTGCTCGCAATTTTGAAGCGCCGCCGGCGACGGAGGGAGTTGTCGGCTGTATGTTTTCCAGCCCACCGGTTGAAACGACTTCCGTTTTTTCAGAGCGTCTTTCAAGAGATCAACGATGTTACTTCCGGGCACTGGCGCATTTCTGTAAACCATCTCTCCACGATCGTTCCAAATCAAACTTATATTTTATCGAGAAGACGACGAGCTTTCTGCTTCAAGCTTTTTGGTACACTATCTATGATTTCGTTTTCCACACCAGGTTCTGCTCTCGTTTCTTTCTCTTCTTCGTCTTCTTTTACAGGTGCTTTGTCAATAGTTACACGCACGGTTTGTTGACTAGCCTTGTTGGAAAAGATATTATGGCGCTTTAACAACACCTGGTTATACAAAACGACTTTCTAACTGTCGTTTAAGTCACCGCGGTTTCGATTGAAACTCATTTCGTCGTCGAGACGTCGCATTCAGTTTCCAATAGGATTGGCGGAAAGTGTCTGCGATGGAACAAACTCGGGGATCGACCAGCGCCATTTTCTTTGCGTATTCCATAGCGGATTCCTTACGACTGAAACTAATGGAGGCAGAAGTGACTCGGCTAACGGAGCTAACAGGGCCCCAACGAAACCACCTTTCTGTATAATACGTTTGCTCTCGTGTAAAGCAGTCTTCCTTTGTACCAAAGCTCGCATGTCCTCCTTGTACCGACGCAATCTTCCCGTCTCACTTTTCTTCGGTGGTATGTTCCCTTTTAAGATGTTGTGAGCACACTCGCACAAACGTCGGACCAAATTCTCATTTCCCTGCTCGATGATGGCCCTAGCTAATGTAGGGGTCAGCCTTAGCCTGGAGACAAAGGCACAATGCGTTTCTCTTCAGTCGGGCCGAATGAAGAGAAAAGAAAAGTCTTCTTTTTTACGTTTAACATTATTTCGCTATTGCTCTGAAGGATACTCCTCCAACCAACTCTTGATGGCACCCAACTGTTCGGGCGCCACGTCGGATTGTCTAAGATCTACCTCGAGTAAAAGGGTCAACCAGTCTCTAATTACTGCAATGGAGTTAACTTTCTCCACAGCCTCGTCAAAGTGGATGTCAATTAAAATGTCATTTGTTTACTAGGGTGGTCTATCACGCAACCGTTGCAGAGTAGTTTCGAAAGATCAGCGACAACACTTGCAATGTGACGTGCAAGCGTCTTCTTGATTTCGTTAAGTTGCGCAGTCGGACGGCTCCGTTGTGACATCGGTAGTGGAGTACGACGAACTTGGAACAGGGGATGTACAACGTGCACAAGTCGACGCTTCGTCGCCGGTTTGAAGTTCGGCCTGAAACAACACGCACGAATGCAGTCTAACGCAGAACCTCTAGGTGAGTAACGCTGTAGTTGGTGTAGCCGTTTCGTTTACTTTTCTTAATTATGAGAGACACGCGTATCAAGTGTTCAGCTTGTAGATCTGCATGCTTTCGTGCATAAGAGAAAAGTCTTGCATCGACATCTAACAGACTGGCCATACACTGGACGAATAAGTTCAACCATATAGAACGACCCGTGGCCGACTCGACGAAGCATACTCTGACGAGGAAGTAAGTGTTGCCGCTTGCATGTCTCTCGCACCGAAGTTTGCCATGGTCGTCGACAATCATTCGCTTCTTGCAATACGCACATCCGACGTAGTAGAATGAAACATCAGTCCGTATCTTCTCGATAACGAGACCACTGACGACGACAGCCGTGTTGCCGTCTATCGCCTTCCGCTCCAAGGTGTCGATGTCGACAATCTCTCGATCCGATGCAGCGGCGGATCGAGATGGGAGCCGCTCGAGTGGATGACTGGTTGCCTCGTCCTCGTCACTTATGTCTTGCATGCCGACGGGGTTGTGGTAGCAGTGGTGCTCTGGGTGGTTAAGCATAACGATAGACATGTCGATTTCGGAGAACGAATGACAACCTCGAAAAACGTCATGTGGGCGTGCCAATTTTTTTTAACCAATCACAAGTCGACAAAACTCACTGTGACACTGCGATACACTGTTGCTAGAATGGTATTTTTGGCATCAGCGCACCTGTTCACTGTAACATTGTGTCGAGTTCGCTGACAAAAAATCTTGAGGACTAATAATGCAGAATGCGTTGTAAGCCCAAACCAGCGCGGACTTCTTAGTAACACCTATTGCTTCGCGCCGCTCTCGCCAGGATCGCCAATTGACTATTTTAAAAAGTAGTTTACAAATAACATACACGTATTTCTGGGTCATTAGCTGAAGACCCATCAGATGGCTCCACTTGTTCTTTGACCTAGCTTGTAGTTCACCACGTATCCACCAGGGGGCACTACATGACCTCTAACCCCTTTAATCTAATTTAAAAATACGACGCACGAACTTGGACAGTACTAGACCTGTCCGCTAGGATGCGCCTTCAGTTCATCAACTAGCCACTAGGGGGCGCTCTGACCTTGACCTATATTTTGACCTGCCTCCGCGCCGCCTCAATGTACGCCCGGTAGGACCCTACTATACAACTATGGACCTATGAACTACATAATTACCATTTTGTTTCGATTTTTTTGGAACGCACCGTTTATAAATCTGGCAAAGATACAATACCTTGTGCATCTGTTACAAGAGTGTACGCCGTCGTCCACCGCCAGTTTTGAATGTTGTCTGCGAATACATTATGTCGTGTACCGTCCATGGCTGCCATCTCAATTGTGTGGTTCGCTGATTCAGTATTCCCCGAAAACCAGTACATCATTCTGCCAGCAGAACCAGTGAGATAGATAGACACAGTAAGCACAATGGTTCTGTGCAAACACAGCTATAACTTTGTTGATAAGATTATTATCTTTATTTATATTACAAAGCATATTTTCTCTGTCTTTCTGTGTATCCACATCTCCTTTATTTTCAGCGGGCTTCCGGAGATGGTTCGAAGATATAAACCTTTTCAAAATTCGGCTATACGCGGAATGTCATGTTTTTTCTACACCAGTGTAAAGATAATTCGGCCATCTAAAACCATGTTGTCGGGTGTCAGGAAAATTCTGCGTTCTTTAAAATTGCAGACACCAGCTGTGATTGCCGCCAATTAGCATTTCGTTATGACGTACGTGGGAACACGCCCTATGTCGATGTTTATGATAATTTACAAAACGCAAAAGGTCGTTGTGGCAAAATAGGACGTGGAAGTATGTGACAAACTATATTTGGAAATTACAACCACCTTCCCAGCCTAAATTTAAAGGTGTCCAGATACAACTATTTCGGTTAATCTATTCCTTTACGGGTTTATTAAAAATCTTTTGGGAGAGACGCTGATACAAAGTAACGCAATTGTCAAACTAAATTGAACAACCAAACGGGTGACAGTCTCTTTTCAACTCTCACGTACCCACGGAGAGGCGCTACTGTTATATCGCCTTCATCAAATGGAAAACCGTTTCTTGCCACGGTTGTTAACAAAGTGAAATGATTTCGTCCATTCAGTGTCTTGACCCAAATGATCTTTGATGGTCCATTATACTCCACTTGATACACGAGTCCAGAAACGAAGTCGACATCAATGCGATACACACTCTGATCAAAGACACCAGCTGAAACAGGAATGTCACTCGGAATGAATTTCTCGAGATTTATACTGCAACAAATCAATTTCACCAAGACGAAATGAATTGTTAACATTTATTAATGTATTTTAAAGTTAAATACAAATGAAAATACAAGTGTGAGCAGATACCCTGCAAAAAGCATTATAACACGTTTACACTGACAGTTTGAAACATAAAATAATTACAAGAACTGTATTATCGTTTAACTGTATTCAGTGTATATCAGAGATCTATATTGGTTGGACACAACACAAGTCACACATAACTACATGCTATTATGTAACAGGAATACACACTCAGAGATAGAAAACCAAACTGAGAAAGTAAACAAGTTTTTCCACATTTTCCAAAGAGCAAAAGACAGATAATTTCTCATAACCATCTCGAAATGTTTCTTGTACCCGTAGAGGCTTCCGTTGGGCGTTGGACGTTTACACGTCGACTTCTTCTGTAGGCCTTCTGGAGACGAATGACGTCATCGTACATGTGGGGTAGATTTTAATTGCCCTCGTATTTGTTAGTAGATGTTTTTGTCCTAATCAAGATGGCTTCCTTTCCGTGTTGTTCTGTTCGGCTCTTTATCAAAAATGGTCGCTCTATCCCAGTATATGATGTGGTTTTCAGTCGTCGCATGGTGTGTTAGGGCTGATTTGCTGACGCTAGGCATTAGTCTTTTCCCCGATCCTTGTGTATTTCCAATTGTTCGTGTTTTCCACGTCCTTCGTGTGTTCATACATCCGTGTTTCAGCAGTCTCTCTGGCTCTCCACTATACTTGACACCACAGTTCTTGCAGGGTATCTGATACACCAGCTCACCTTGTTCTGTTACGAGTTACCCCATAAGTACGATCATTCGTCTTCAGTACTGAAGACGTCGACGTTTAACGTTCAACAAAACAGGCAGAAGAAACATATCGATTTGGATATGAAAAATAAAAACGTTTGATCTGAAAAAGAACAATCCTGAGAAATGTTCAGTAAAGTAAGTATAGTTACAATGTTCGCTCTCTCCCAGTATAATGATTTGGTTTTCAGTCTTTGCATGGTGTGTTAGAGCGATTTGTTGACGTTAGATATTAGTCTTTTTTCTGATCCTTATGTTCGTGTTGGCTACGTCCTTCCTGTGTTCGTAAATCCGTGTTTCAGCAGTCTCTCTGGTTCTCCAATATACCTGACACCACAGTTCTTGCAGGGTATCTCATACACCAGTTCAATTTGTTCTATTACGAGCTACCCCATAAGTACGATCATTCGTCTTCAGTAATAAAGACGTCGACGTTAGTAGTATAGCAGGGTCAAATTTGTATACGCTGGCGCAGAGCGGGGCGTTGGAATTTCACCGGTGGAAGGTCACGGTCAACTGTCAAGGTCATGTGTCAACGGTCACATAGTCCCCCTAGCGGATAGGTGGTGAACTACAAATTAGGTCAAAGAACAAGTGGAGCCATCTGACGGATATTTCGTGAATAAGAATGGTCCAAATTCGTGCGTCTTATTTTTTTTAATTAGGCTAAAGCATTAGAGGCCACCCCCTGGTGGACGACAAACTAGCCATCTGATGGATATGTCGTGAACTAATACCCCAATATACGCGTCTCTTATTTTTAAACTAGGTAAACAAATAGTCAAGATATGTTGGCGCGGTTAAAGACGCACGCGTTGTGACGTCGTGTTCTATCTTGAAGCATAGGAGACAGGCCAGCATGGAAGACCGGGCACTGCGAAGTCGTTATTCTCACTGGGCCTTCGTAACCCAGGTTCCTGCAGTGGTTATAAACAACGGAACGTCATATGGAAGTAAATGCAACCTAGGACAAACATATCGTGCTATGACTAGACTCCGTGATGAGGACCTAGGGGTGTCTGCATTGCCGGTACTATCTAAATGTATCATTGTGGTTTACTGGAGTAAATGCACAAACCGTACTGCTGTTGTTACTACTGTTATAACTAGAGTTCACCCACGTTCCCGTTGTGTCATGTATGGTCACTGTTATTACACAAATAATTATTCGTTGTTATGCCATCATCCATGTTGTCACGTGACAACATGTATAATCTATCCTTGTAAGGTATGCTTTATTTTCTATGACTCCTATAATAAAACATGGTATTTGTACTTACCTTTTCTACAAAACAGGTAACTAACAAAGACAATTGCACACGTAATTATATGTTGGTCATCTTCTGGTAATGGGTAACCGATTTAGGTAATTGCGCGTGCGCAATATCTTCAGATAACATCCAGTTATAGGTCACTATCCCACCATGTTCAACATGTACATCACATAGATGACGTGCTCCACGTAGGCAACATACATATATCGTTGCGCAACCCATACACACAAGGCTAGAACAGTTTTCTGTCACGAGCAAACCATAAGTTCCGTTAAAATGACGCTTCCTACCATGTTCAAAACACAACTTCCATAAATATGGCGGGCCAGATCGTGACCATAACTCAATTTCTTGCAAAATTACGTTTTCGACCATAGTCATAACGTAACATTTAGAGTCTCGATGCGATAACCTTGCCAAGTGTTCTTATTTGACTGAGTCAGTGTGCTAACTACGTAACATTTCGTAATGTTTCTGCGTTTCGTAGCGTAATAATTGTGGTGTTTTCATATAACGTTGTAACTTGTTGTAAAATCTGACTATTTTAGTGTTTCGACGCGATAGCCTTTTCAACTATTCGTATTTCATTAAGTCAATGTGGTGATATACCGCCTGAACGAGATGGAAAAGCGGCGTTTTCACAATTGTTACGAAATTAGAGTGGTAACTTAGTAATTGTCTCAGGTTTTCACTCGGAAAACATATAACATTTTGATATGTTACGATATGAATGAAATAAACTCTCGTTCTTCTTCCGTTTCGTCCTGACATCCTCTTAACATTGTCGTATTCTACTAAGTTTTAGTAAGTCAGCAAGGTAATATCCTCAGAGTTTACCACCTTAACGAGATAGAGAGGCATGCTTTCACAATATATTAAATTTGCATTGTGATGTATAGTAAATTTTAAACATTCTATGGTTTCACCGCCTTAGCTTTGCCACTTTGTCATATTTCCCAAAGTCAACTTGGTACTTTCGTAACTTTCTGCGTGAAAACTATGACGATTTCGATCAACGACAACCTTGCTGGGTTTTGTTAAGTCATAGAAATTGTTTCTAACGAAAATCTAGAAATATGTTGGATTGTGATGTTACCACATTAAAAGCTGGCGCCATCTTGTGGATAACTGCCACACGACATTATACTCTAGCGTCGTCTAGAGGATGAAACAGCCACTAATTAGAGTCAGACACAGAAAAACGTTGATAACCTTAGCAAATGTTCGTGTTTTACCAATTCAGTGTGCTAATTTCGTTGCATTTCGTAACGCTTCACC
This sequence comes from Oasisia sp. SBJ-2009, assembly GCA_964017155.1. Classification (NCBI taxonomy): domain Eukaryota; kingdom Metazoa; phylum Annelida; class Polychaeta; order Sabellida; family Siboglinidae; genus Oasisia; species Oasisia sp. SBJ-2009. Next base: position 57,234,336 of record OZ024856.1, on the reverse strand, counting down.
GTTTCATTGCCATACACAGGTGGCATTTTCATATATTTAACCATGTTAGCCTTGTAACTTGTAGTAACATCTATATATTACATCCTTTTCACATTGTCGTATTTTTATTAAGTCGGTGTGGTAATTTTCTAACATTTACCGACTCGACGAGACAGAAAAAACGATTTTGTCAAAATAATGCTTCCGGTCACGTTCAAACCGTAACATCCGTTGAAAGGACGCTTCATAACACGTCCAAAACATAATCATCGGGAAAATCGAGTCTTCCACTACAGTTAAAACATAACGTTAGCGTTTTGAGTCAATAATCTTGTCAAGTATTTGTATTTCACTTAATCAGTATGGCGATTTCCTAACATTTACCATCCTAACGAGTTAGAAAGGGTGATGTTTTCATTCATTTAAATAAGTTAGCTTTGCAACTTGTATAGTAAACTCGGAATATGTGTTAAGAAAAACCACCAAAGTTCTCGCTTTATGATAGAAAGTGTCAAAGTTTCCCCACAGAACGATACCAAAATACCAAGATGACTTAGAAAAATACGTCAAAGTGTCAAGGCCTTCGCGGTGAACCGCTGAAAAGTACATAGTTGGCACGCCGACTTAGTAAAGTATGAAAGCTTGATAAGGTTGTCGCGTCAAAAAAAACCAGAATAATATTTAATTTTACTACAAGTTACAAGAATAAACACCACCTGTCTAACGCCATGAAACGGTGAAACGTTACAAAGTGGAACGAACTTAGCAATCCGACTTAGTAAAATATGAAACTTGACAAAGTTATCGCATCAAAACACTAAAAGTTATGTTATTATTGTGGTCGAAGTGTCTCTAACCCTAATTAGTGTTAGTTTTGTCAGCGAGATGGCACTCGCATCAAATGTTGTGTTAGAGTTGTTCGTTAGAAGGCACCATTTTGTTTTAAAAGAATTGACCTTACAACCCCAGATTTGTTTAGATTTTATAACGAAAATGTTGTATGTCGTAAGGAGAACCACCAATGTACTCGTTTTATGATAGAAAGTGTCAATGTTAGAGTAAAGAGAGAGTAACTTTATTCGCAACACAACATGTACAAGAACAAACATAAGCAAAACAATAAATTGTCAGTGTGTTGCACTGCATGGCTGTCACTTGGCTAAAGGCCGTCTTCCAGTGACACCATCATCATTGAAAATAACCATCATCACTATTGATATACAATACACATTTGTGGTATTACAACACAATACAACAGGAGAATTATTAAAGTAAAATTGCTCATATTGTTAGACACCACAAAAATTGTACTAATAAGATGAATATATAAAGTATGCAGTTTGTCACTGTTTCTGATGATATCTGAGACGCTTGAACCAAATACAATATAAATTAGTATAAATATCTTTTAATGTAAAAAATGTAAAAAGCATAGATAAGCATGGATGAATCCAAACAAGATTTAGCATGACTTATGCAAGTTATCAGTATGAAATAAAACACTATTGTAAGTAGCAACTTAATTGCAATCGTGACATCTAGGGTTTAAACATATTACTTGACTTTTGTAAGTGTCTAAGTAGAAAACACGTAACATACGTTTAAACTTCGACCTGTGATTAACGTTTCTTATTATTTTATCAATGTTGTTCCATATTCTTGTAAAATTATGTCTACGTAGCTTCAAAGAAAAGTTAGTTATGGGTTTCACTTGAACAATAAGTTTGAATTGTCTAGTTATTATTTTCTCTGTATCAACATTCTTTTTCATTACAAAGTTTCTGAACGACTTAGGTAATAAATCATGTTCAAAATCATACATAAATAACGAAGCCTGCAGTTTAAATACATCCACAATTTTCAATATTTTTGTAGACTTAAATGCTAGAGTTAATGTTTTCTCACAGAAGGATAGGAAAGTACCAAGATGACTTAGAAAAATACGTGACAAAGCCTTCGCAGTGAAATGTTGCGAAATGGTACAAAGTTGGCACACCGAATATCACGAAATCGTTAAATTAACCGGGATAAACATTTCAATGTGTGACACCGAGTTTTGCCGGACTCCGAGCTTCATGGCTGACAACGCACCATGCTGGGACTGCAGAATCGACATGTTGTATTTTGCCTGAAATAAAGTCACTCTTACTGTTATCTGACGTTACAAACATTACATGTTGTCATAAGTCGGGATACGTGATTACTGATACAACTGAAAAGTAAGAATGGCAAGACTTAATCCTCCTGCGCCGTTTTCATTCAGTCCGAATGAATGGCGCGAATGGCTGGACGAAGATTTCGAATCGCAACAAAGCTCCACAAAGAAGAGGGTAGCGTGCAGAGAGACTCGTTGTTATATGCAATGGGGGGGGGGGACGACAAGCAAACATAACCTTTCGCACATTGACGTTTGTTGCGCCTGAAATAGACACCGAATACGTGGCGATTGTGAGCAAGTCAACGGAGTATTTTATACCGCAACGAAATGTGATTCACAAACGCTGCGTATTTCAAAGCCGACAGCAGCTAGTAAAATTAAAGCGTTGAATAATTTGCAAGAGACCTACAGACATTTGCCGTACAATGCGAATATAAAGAACAGACCAACGATATGATAAGAGACCGCTTTGTTATGGGAGTGAGGGACCGGGCTGTGAAACAAAAACTACAATTAATCACCGACCCGAATCTCGATATTGCAATGACAATTGCTAGACAGCATGGACAAGTCAAATTGCAAATGAGAGAACAACAGCTTGAACAGGAATAACATGTCGCAGAAGCGAGAGTATCCCCGAGTCCGAGAACAGCTGGTCGATACACGAAGTCGACGGACGGACACACTGCCAGTAAGTACCGTTACTCGATGTCAACGGGCCGCCTGACTAGAAAGTGTGAACGCTGTTGTTACAACCGATAATGTAATAATCGCCCGGTAATGTAATAACTGCCCGATAATGTAATAAAATCAACCGATAATGTAATAACCGCCTCATAATGTAATAACATCAACCGATAATGTAATAAACTTGCTAACCGATAATGTAATCATTTTCAACCGATAATGTAATAAACTCCTCTTGCCTGATAATGTAATAACTTTCGCCTGATAATGTAATAACGTACAGATTTCTCGTAGGACTTGGTCGTTTTCGTGGATTTCATATTGGTTTCTTGTACTTAGTCGATTTCGTCGATTTCGTCGATTTCGTCGCTTTCGTCGATTTCGTCGATTTCGTCGATTTCGTCGATTTCGTCGATTTCGCAATATAGTCCATGAGCCAGGCCATCGACGGGTATCATCTGGGTGGGCAAATTTCTGTTGCTATTTCCTGTTTCCTATATATGTCCACATTATTTATTGGTATGATAACCTTTGCAGAGGAGTAGCTTAATAGTAGTTATGACGCATTCACTATTTTGACCTATGTAAATGCCATACGCAAAAAAGGTCAGTCTCCGATGTTGTAAATTTCATAATTTTGTGTCATTACTGATGATTTAAGTGCCATTTTCAATTGCAGAGAAGCCCAGCAGATACAACACCATTCGTATAGATAAAATTATATTTATTGATATTTATATTGTTTATTTTTATATTATTATTTATTATATTTTTATTATATATTTGTTATATTATTTTATTATATTATTTATTTTTATTATTATTATTTTATATATATTTTATTATATTATATATTTATTATAGTGATATTTATATTGATATTCATATTATATTGATCGAAATCTATTCTATCAACGGTTGTCACCTGATGCTATGAGATCTCAATCAGTTGCATTGGTTGCCAAAGCTGCTTTACTCCTGAGGAATGAAATAAAACAGAATGAAATCAACCAAACGTGGCCACCTGATGTGGAACAGAACAAAGATATCATCCCACAATCTGTCATCAAGTTTCTGCAAACCTTGCTGACAGGGAAGAATGACCATCCTCAGCCATCTGAAAGAGTTGAACGTCTCACTACCTCCCTAAGCAGTGATCTAGTGTTTACCGTCACTGGTGGCAAGACCAAACCACCAAAACACATCATGCTGCCCTTTGCGGTAAAGTCTCTGACTGGGAACACAGAACTTATTCGTACCCTGAATCGACTGGGCCATGGTGTTTCATACACACAGGTTGAGGAAATTGACACCGCACTGAGCCTCCAAAAGCTGGAGCGATCCCAGACGGGCGTGGCATTACCAAGCAACATCTACCAGGGAGTCTTCACCACTCTAGCCTGGGACAACATAGACCGCTTGCAGTAGACAACTAGTGGAGAGGGCACATCGCATCGAGTCAACGGCATTGCTTTGCAGCCAAGAATCATCGGACCAATGCCACAAGGTGAAGCCAAGACAATAAAAAAAGTCCAAGAAGAGGAGCATATCCCCACCACCAGCAGCACTCCCCATGTACAACACTAGTCGGAGAGTGGGGCCCGCAGTCACTGTCACTCTAGATGTGGATGCAGATAAACAGCTCTAGGATGCTATGGTCAAGAACATGATTGTCAAACCCCGAAGAAGACAAAACCATCACCAGTTGGACTGGATTCAACATTCTCATCCGCAGTGACACGCATGTGGTGCAGGACACTGTGAGCTACCTGCCTACTATTAATGCCCCAGCGACCGAGATGCCGACCGTCAATGAAGTCCTGACCCAAACTGTAAACATCATGGATACCCTGGAACTGAAGGAGATTGTCTGCGTCTTCGACCAAGCCCTCTACGCCAAGGCTGCAGAAATCACTTGGAAGCATGAGAAGTTCAAGAACTTAATATTGAGAATGGGGGCATTCCATGCCATTTGCAACCTTCTATCAACTATCGGGAAGAGGTTTCAGGATGCTGATTGCAGAAGGATATATCACTGCTGTGATGGAAGGGAGCAAGTACAACCATGCTGTCAGACTCCACAAGATCGTGTATGAGGCGATGACGAGGCTAGCTTGGAAGGGGTTTCTGCCTTGGATCCAAGTCAATCACGGAGTAGAGGCGCACCATCTGGAAGAAGCCCTCAAGAGCATCTCCACTTTCCATGACGAGGTGTCCCAGGCCTCCTTCACAGAGCTCATGGATGATATATCTCTCACTCGCATCCTTCAGCTGTTCCAAGAGTACCTTGACTCCCTCAGAAATGGCCACCCTCTGGCAGCTTTCTGGGTGTCTTACCTCAACATGGCTGAGATCATGCTGGGCTTGCTTCGCGCTGCAAGAGAGGGGGATTGGCTGTTCAACCTCGCATCAATTCGCGCCATGATCCCATGGTGTTTTGCATATGACACGCTGAATTATGCACGCTTCTTCCCATACTACTATGCCACAATGTCACGTCTGTCCATTGATCACACAGAAGTGCACCAACAGTTCATGCAGGGTGGCTTCAGCGTCCAGCTTGGCAGCCAGAGTCCCTTCGGCAGGATCCCGGTGGATCAAACTATTGAGGAAACTGTCAATCGAGATACCCAGACAGCAGGAGGCACAAAGGGCTTCAGCCTGAAACGGGCTGGTGTGGAGAGGTACTACCTAACTTCTGAGTACCGCAGCATGTACCTCAAACAGCTCAGAAGGATGGTGGGACGCGGGATGTCTCACCTTAGCCACCCAGACCTGCTGATGCCTAGAATTACCTGGGATGAAGCAGATGTACAGTCCATTGAGAAACTTCTTGAAGATGACTGGACGAATCCTTTTGACCAAAATGAAACTGAGTTTGTCAGCATTTCGACAGGTACCTTGTCTCCTCCAGATGTAGCAAGGGACCTTCTTGATGCCCACAAACATTGGCGCGGAAGCATTCAAGCGGGACTGGCTTGAAGACGAAACACCAAAGACCCAGTTCCATGACAAATTGACTAAGAAGTGGCTGAAGACGTTTTCAGATATCCGAAAGAAGCCGTCGACAAACAGCCCAAACAAGGTCATTCTGCAGGCTGACAGGAAGCTCTTCGCCCACATGGTCCTGGTGGCAGAGAGCCGCCATCTATATGAGTGATGTCCTTTCCCACCCGCACTAGGGCCATTGCCGTGGGCACTCGCCAATGGAGACGGTACGCTGAGAAAAACAAACAAAGCTGCTCTGGCCAGGGAGCTAGAGAAGCAGGTCTTACTAGCAGAGAATATCCCTATGCTGTCTGCTACAATCATTGATGGGATGAGTCTGGTTCAGAAGATGAAGGGCAATGACCAGACATTCTCTCAACTTGCAGAATCAGCACTGATTCAAATCCTACACGAAGGAGCCAGGAGCGAGAGAATCTATGTCGTCTTTGATGTATATCGGGAGGACTCGAAAAACAATGCAGAGAGAGTGAACAGGGGGTGCACCATAGGAATACAGTTTAGAAACATTGCACCAGGTCACCGAATACAGCAATGGAGAAAGTTTCTCAGCAGCTCGGCTAACAAGGCCAACCTCATAAGGTTCCTGGTGGCCGAGTGGAAGACACCCAAGCTGAGGGACAAACTGAATGACAAGAAACTATATGTTGCCAATGAGGAAAGCTGCTGGTGCATCACCAAGAACCAGTGGGCAGTGGTTGCAGGCCTGCAGTCGAACCAAGAAGAGGCTGACATAAGAATAATTTTGCATGCAGCTCATGCTGCAGAGGAAGGCTACAATGCTGTAGTAATAACACCGATGTGTTGGTGCTATGCCTGGCATTCTCCGTTGATATCTCCTGTCCCTTGTTCCAGAAATGCGGAACGAAGAACAGGGTTAGGTATCTTGACATCACCAAGCTATGCCAGGCCGTGGGATACAGAGTATGTACTGCTCTGATTGGCATGCACGCATACACAGGATGTGACACGGTGAGTGCCTTCGCAGGTCGTGGGAAGCTTGGAACGTTAAAGCTCATGAGATCAGAGCATTGGCAAGAAGTGTTTCGCGAGCTGGGACAGTCTTGGGGACTATCAACGGACCTATTCAAGAAGCTGCAAGCATTCACATGTAAACTGTACACAACATACATGACAACAGAGGGCATCAGTACAGCCCGCCATCAACTTTTCTGTGCAAGGCGTGGGGAGCTTGAGTCTAGCCAGATGCCACCATGCAAGGACTGCCTTTTCATACATGCCATGCGTGCCAACTATCAGGCTGGCATCTAGAGAGGCAGTCTTCAGCAACATCCACAAGTCCCTAGCCCAGTCTAGCATGGCTGGGCCAAAAATGACGATGGCCAGCTCACCGTGGAATGGATGCAGGGATCTCCAGCCCCTGGTGCAGTGCTGCAGCTGCTGTCCTGCAAGTGCAGTCGTGGATGCAAGCTACCGGAATGCCAGTGCATTAGCAATGAATTGAAATGTACAAACATGTGCAACTTGCAGACATGTGCCAATCAACCCCAAGACGAGGACATTGACATGATGATCTCGGAGGCATACCTGACTGACTCTGAAACAGACGACTAAAATGGACGACTGATCTTAAGGAAGGATCCCTCACACTTGAAAGACTGATAATGTGTGCTTTAAATTATCTGTGACGTAAGTAAGAAGCTCATTATTTAATTTTAATTGTATTTACATCACATGTTTTGTTCTTTCCACAAAATAAAAAAAGACTTTCTTTCATAGGTATCTGATTTTCATCAATTTCGGAGACATAAATATCATATTCCTAAGATGAATCAATTATTATTTTTATACTAGGGATATGAATACAAAGAAAAATGTACATTAGAATGATTTAGGCACCCTGAGTAGTCACCAAGCCCCAAAATACCGAAAATGCACTATACTCGATCCTCGAATTTCCAGTCTAAGTTTTACATATTCAACGCATGATAACTACCACTAAGCTACCAGTCCGCAATGGTTATCATACCAAACTGTGAAGTAGAGATGTCTAGCAAGTCAAAAATCACAACTAGAATTTGCCCACCCAAATGATACCCGTGGGTGCATTTTCGGGTCTTGGCTCATGTAACATGTAACATGTAACATGTAACATGTAACATGTAACATGTAACATGTAACATGTAACATGTAACATGTAACATGTAACATGTAACATGTAACATGTAGCATGTAACATGTAACATGTAGCATGTAGCATGTAACATGTAACATGTAACATGTTACATGTTACATGTAACATGTTACATGTAACATGTTACATGTTACATGTTACATGTTACATGTTACATGATACACGTAAATGTTACATGTTACATGTTATATATATATATATATATATATATATATATATATATATATATATATATATATATATATATATATATATATATATGTATATATATATATATATATATGTATATATATATATATATATATATATATATATATATATATATATATATATATATATATATGCACGCACACACACTAACCGAGTTACCCCGCCATGCCTGGGAACAAAAGGTAGTCACCCGCAATAACACCGTTTCACCTGTTCGAAATCGGTTCATTTAGGCTATGCTTAAAGTACACTAGGTAAGTATGCGTTCATCTATATAAGTTTATAACGCGAAATAAAAATGAACACCAAACAGTATCAAGACTAACTGTACCAAAAAAGTACCAAAAAGAACTGTGACGAAATCATACATAGGCAGTTCGACCACAATGTAAACATATATTTTGCAATAGATGTATTACATGTTTATCTGTTTGCGCAATCTACCGCCGATAAGTTCGGCTTTTCATCGCGTAAATATATATATATATATATATATATATATATATATATATATATATATATATATATACAAGCTGTATATATATATATATACATATATACAAGCTGTATATATATATATATATATATACAAGGTGTATATATATATATATATATATTTATATATATGTGTATATATATGTATATATATATATATATATATATATATATATATATATATTTGTGTATGTATGTATGTATCTTGAGCACATCACGGGAGAATTGCCAGACACGAAAGTGTCGACAAACATCGTACTAAAACATATACATAACACATTCTTTAAGAAACCATTTCTTCATCTGGGTTTTACACTAGGATTGAACCAGCAAATCCCACGCCTGTGGGCATTCGATACCCTGACATTATACCATGGAAAGGGAACACTTGTGAGATCATCGATACCAGGGTTTGGGCCGACAATTTCGTTATCAATGAAGCCCACAGTGGCAAAGTAGCATATTACACCAACCCGTCATTAATAAATGGTAGGAGAATGTATAACTCAAAATCCTGACCTGCTGGGATAAATATGACTTCCGATTTGGAACCAGCATATTGGATTTAATGTAAATTGATCCCATTAGCAAAAGTTGTGGTATTGCGAAATAAACGAAATCGACGAAATCGACGAAATCGACGAAATCGACGAAATCGACGAAATCGACGAAATCGACGAAATCGACGAAATCGACGAAATCGACGAAATCGACGAAATCGACTAAGTACAAGAAACCAACTTGAAATCCACGAAAACGACTAAGTCCTACGAGAAATGTGTACGTTATTACATTATCAGGCGAAAGTTATTACATTATCAGGCAAGAGGAGTTTATTACATTATCGGTTGAAAATTATTACATTATAGGTTAGCAAGTTTATTATATTATCGGTTGATGTTATTACATTATGAAGCGGTTATTACATTATCGGTTGATTTTATTACATTATCGGGCAGTTATTACATTACCGGGCGATTATTACATTATCGGTTGTAACAGCTGTGGCTACGCAGAACATTTGCGTGGAGGGAGTTGCCCTGCGCTGGGACAGAGGTGCAATAAATGCAATGCAAAAGGACATTTTGCTTCTGTTTATTGCTCGAAGCGTAACACTGTGAATTTTGAACGCCTTAAAGCGTATGAAGTCTAACGTGAAGGGACAAAACCACATCGTGACAAAGCTGAAAGTGACGGAAGAGGACCGTTTGTCGGTGACATCGAAAGTGACCGAACCAATCCACAGGTTGAAACTGGTCAATCAACTGCGTTCCTCGGTGTGGTTGACTGCCCAGAGAAGAAAGACGCTTGGTTCGTAACTCTGAAAGTGAAGCGGATGCGACTTCGTTTCAAAATCGACACCGGCGCTGACGTCAAGATAATAACAAAGAAGATATGGTTGGCAATGAAAGACAAACCGAGACTATAAACAACAGCCGTCCGTCTCAACAGTGTTGGTGTACAGCTAAAGGCGTTTGGTCAGTTCATGGCAGTCACGAAGCAAAGGAACACGGTTTACCGCTTCAACGTTATCGTCATTGAAGGGGTAAAATAACCAACCTACTGTCACGAGACGTCGCTGCAGACACGGGTCTCGTGTGTCGTCTGGAGCAAGTTGACGCATCGGGTGATTGATGATGGTAGAATTGGCCTCATGAAGACCGAACCTGTCACAGTAAAGCTGAAGGCAGGGGCTGAACCACTGTGTTTAGCAACTGCGAGACGTGTACTTTTCCCTGGACGCTGTTAAAGCAGAAATCAATAACATGGTTGAGACAGGTGTGATCAGATCTGTGACAGAACCAACGGATTGGCGCGCTGCGATGGTTCCGGTCATCAAGAAAACCGGAGCTGTGCGTATCTGCGTCGACTTGAAGCAACTGAATACAGCAGTTCGACGTGAACACCATATGCTTCCTTCGCTGGAAGACATAGCGCCTAAACTTGCCGAGTCGAAAGTGTTCTCAACTCTAGACGCCGCAAGCGGTTTTTGGCAAATCCCGATCGATGAAGACAGCCAATTGTTAACTACATTCATAACACCATTTGGACGTTATGCATTTTGCAGACTGGCATTTGGAATTTCCTCCGCCCCGAGATATTCCAATGCAAGATGTTAACAATTCTAGAAGGTCTGGACGGAGTAGAAATGATCATGGACGACATCCTGGTTCATGGTCGGAACAGGGAAGAAATCGACGCTCGTCTCAATGCTGTCCTGAGGATAATCAACGTCTGATTGTGCGTCTTCAGAAAAACCGAACTGACATGTTTTTGTCACCTGATTGGGGGTGATTGATCAAGCCCGATCCAGAGAGGGTTGAAGTTCTACTGGAACTGTCAGGTCCGAACAACGTTAGCGAACTGAAAACAGTGTTGGGTATGTTTCAGTATCTGGCCAAGTTCGTGTACGATATGTCGTCAGTGATGAAACCGATGACTGACCTACTCAAGTCTGATGTCGTCTGGTCGTGTGACAAGGCACAACAAGCTTCGTTTGATAAGACGAAAGAAATGTTGACGACTACACCGACGTTGTCCTACTACGACTCAACGAAACCGACGGTAGTGAGTGCGGGTGCAAGCAGTTACGGAATCGGTGCTGTGCTGATGCAATCTACCGATGGAGTCATCAAGCCAATCGCCTTCGCGTCGAGGACGCTGACGACCGCAGAACAACAGTACGCCCAAATTGAAAAGCAGACGCTTGCAGGTGTCTGGACGTGGAGAAATTCCGAAGATATCTCGTTGGATTGAAGGAATTCAAACTACTTACTGACCATCGACCCTTGGTACCGCTTATGAACACGAAACGCATAGAACCGTTCCAGGAAAGCAACTCGTGATCGCAGGTGCTCTATCCAAGAAGCCGCTGTTTGGACGCGAATATTGAATCGGTGACATCGAACTGTGAGACGATATAACAGCTCTTGTTGACGCAGTTCAATCAAACTGGTCCGTGACGGAAGATCGTATTACCGAAACCTCGACAGATCCTATAATGAAATCAATCACAGATTTCATAGCGAATAGATGGCCTAGTCATGAAAGTGCTGTTACATCCTCTGTGCGAGACTACTACCGCGAGAGAGCACTACTCTCATTGAATGATGGTGTAGTTACATATAAACTCCAACTTGTGATGCCTCCAAAGATGCGAGCCGACACTTTGCTACGACTTCGTGAAACGCACCAAAGCATCTCGAAATGTCGCGAACGAGCAGCCAGTGCCATCTGGTGGCCCGGTATCAGTCACGACAAAAAGAGGTTGATCGATCGCTGTTATACTTGCCGACGCAATCGACCGACACAAAGAGAACAACCTCTTCGTCCGGTCGAACTACCCGGAAGACCATGGGAAAAAGTCGCCATGGATATCTTCCACTACAAGCGAAAAATGACTATCTCGTCATCATCGACTACTACTCGCGCTGGATCGAAATAAAACAATCACGTCAAGACCGTATTTACCACGCGTGATATTCCGGATGTGGTGGTATCAGACAACGGAAGACAATTCGTCTCGGACGAATTCAGGAAATTCGCGAAATCATGGTGCTACGCTCAACATCCCACACACCCATGTTCTCCGCAAGAGAATGGGATGGCAGTGCGAGACGGCGAAAAGATTGCTAGACCTCGACAAACCGGAGATCGGTCAGTTTAACTACCATGCGTCGCACCACAGTGCAATCGGCGTGTCACCTGCAGTGGCACTAATGGGTCGTCAACTCGCCACACGACTGCCCGTTGTGAGAGAACAATTGTCGCCACGTTAACACCAAGATGGGGACATCCGAAACTCCGATCAACGTGCCAAGACGACGTACAAGCGATGCTACGATCGGAGACACGGTGTAAACAAATTACCGCCGTAACTAAATGGCGAACCAGTGTTGCTGAAATTGGATGGGGAGAAGCAGTGGTCGACACCAAGCACTATGTTCAGACGTGACCAGCAGAACCGGTTATATGTTGTGAATACCGGTGCAGGTATCTGATATTGCAGAAATCGAAAGCACCTCCAAGGTGTGCCGAACTTGCTTCCACCAGTGCCCAACAATGAGCCTGATGATACGGACATTCGGGCTGAGGATCCAGGCGAAATCTTGCCGCCGGACGATCCCGGTGATGCAGTCGAGCTGTCAGTGGACGTTCCCGCTGGACTGGATAAGTCGGCAGTGTATACCAGAAAAACTAAACAAATACTAAGTTACCATGCTAATTTGGTAACAATTGTGAAAACGTCGCTCTTTCCATCTCGTTCAGGCGGTATATCACCACGTTGACTTAGTAAAATACGAATAGTTGAAAAGGCTATCGCGTCGAAACACTAAAATGTTTAGATTTTACAAGTTATAACGCTAACTTAGTTAAATATATGAAAACACCACAATTATAACGCTATGAAACGGAGAAACATTACGAAATGTTACGTAGTTAGCACACAGACTCAGTCAAATAAGAACACTTGGCAAGGTTATCGCCTCGAAACTCTAAATGTAACGTTATGACTATGGTCGAATACGTAATTTTGCAAGAAATTGAGTTATGGTCACGATCTGGCCCGCCATTGTTACGGAAGTTGTGTTTTGAACGTGGTAGGAAGCGTTGTTTTAAAGGAAGTTATGGTTTGCACGTGACAGAAAATTGTCCTAGCCTTGTGTGTATGGGTTGCGCAATGACATATGTATGTTGCCTACGTGGAGCACGTCATCTATGTGACCTACATGTTGAACATGGTGGGATAGTGACCTATAACTGGATGTTGTCTGAAGATATTGCGCACGCGCAATTACCTAAATCGGTTTCCCAGTACCAGAAGATGACCAACATATAATTATTTTGTAGAACAAAGGTAAGTACAAATACCACGTTTTATCATAGGAGACTTAGAAAATAAAGCATACCGTACAAGGATAGAGTATGAATGTTGTCACGTGACAACATGGATGATTGCATAACAAGTTAATAATTATTTGTGTAATAAGAGTGAGCTGTAACATGACACAACGGTAACTTGGGTGAACTCTAGTTATAACAGGAGTAACAACAAGCAATACGGTTTGTACATTTACTCTAGTAAAAGACAATGATACATTTGGATAGTACCGGCAATGCAGACACGCCTAGGTCGACACGATATGGATGACCTAGGTTGTATTTACTTCCAAATAACGTTCCAGTGTTTATAGCCACTGCAGTAGGTTGTGTTACGAAGGCCCGGTGAGAATTACGCCCTCGCAATGCCCGGTCTTCCATGTTGACCTGTGCTTCAAGATAGAACACGAAATCGCAACGCGTGCGTCTTCACCCGCGTCAACATATCTTGACTATTTGTTTACCTAGTTAAAAAATAAGACATACGTATATTGTTATTAGTTCATGACATATCCGTCAGATGGCTCCTTTGAAAAAGTTTGTCGTCAACCAGGGGGACCTCGTGACCTCTAACCCTTTGACCTAATTTAAACAAAATAAGACGCACGAATTTGGACTGTACTAGTTCACGACATATCCATCAGATGGTTCCACATGTTATTTGACCTAGATTATAGTTCACCACCTATCCGCTAAGGGGCACTTCATGAACTAAAACCCCTTTAACATAATTGTTTAAATAAGACGCACGAATTTGGACCGTACTAGTTCACGGCATATCCGTCAGATGGCTCCACTTGTTCTTTGACATAGTTTGTAGTTATCCACCTATCCGGTAGGGGGCGACGTGACCTTTGACACTTGACCTTGCACCGGTGGAATTCCTATATACTACAGACGTTCAACGTCCAACGAAACAGGTAGAAGAAACATCTCGATTTGGATATGAAAAATAAACACTTTTGATCTGAAAAAGAACTATCCTGGGAAATGTTCAGTAATCTAATAATAGCTAAGAAACAATATCTTCACCTGATGTGAAATTTTATTCAATCAGCTCAAGCAATATAGCTATATTATATACTTGTGCGATCAAAAACAACTTCAGTACAAAAAAAGGCCAAAGTTACTCTTGCTATCCGTCTCTGTGACCGTTTTGCCATCGGCTCTTTCGACAAGCGTCTTGGTTAATGAGGTAAACAAAACTTACCACGAGTTTTGACGGTTAGTTCTTGATTGCTTCCATTTAGATTTGAACTTTGCATAAGGTAGTCGGAATTTGCCCAATATATTTTCTTGTCGATCGGGTCGTATTTCATCCACGTCATTGGCGCATTGCGTTGTTTCACTGGGATCGGTGTCAACGCCTTCTTTGATAAGTCGAATTGGTACAATTTATCGGTGTCGATGAGAAGAAAGTTGTCATGTACAAAATCTAAAATGAAGAAGACACACATACAAATAATCATATCAGCATGATTATGAATAATGAACGATTTTAAATAACAGCATAATTTACTATGATATAGTATTACTAAGTAAACGTTAGTGCCTATTCACACAGTAGTAATTTGCTAATTTAATAATTACAGCAACAAATTAATTATTTCTTAAGTCTACTTCAGGTGAATGGAATTGCTAAGAAATTCAGGGCGATATGCATATTATGTAATATTAAGTATATAGGATTTAAGATTACAAGAAAATGAAACTATATTATTTCTTATAAATTAATTCGAGGAAAATTAGATAATTATAAAAAGGTGATAAGGAGCATATACCAGCAATTATTTATATGTGGCTAGTGTAACTTTTAAAATGTAATATATGTAAACAAAAGTATCGGGAGAACAACAGGTAACAGTGGAAACATTCTTACCGCTACCGCATCCAACTAGACAGACTACACAGCTGACCACTGTCCAGAACACCCTGACCACTGTCCACATCACCCCGCCCCTGTAACAAACAGCACAGAGGTGTACGTGTCAGACATATTGACATCACCCCGCCCATTTAACACACGCACACACACACACACACACACACACACACACACACACACACACAAACACACACATATATATATATATATATATATATATATATATATATATATATATATATATATACATACAAACACACACAGACATACAGAACACCAACAAAGAGCGCGCACACACGCACGCACATACATATATACATACAAATACGCGCACACATACCCCAGCACAATGATTGAGCTGTCCAGAATATTCTTAAGTCGCCGGATCACAGCCGGTGTCTAACGAAACTACTGGCTCTATTCATACAGGCCGCTACACGTGAACCCAGATGTAAAATAATGATCTATTCCCATGTGGGATTATCGCATATGACCTCAATATGTAATAAATCTGTTGGTGAAACCTAATGACTCCGGATTCTGCGGCATGAAAACCTTCAGACACACAATGGTATCCGTGCTGCATTTGGTGAAGAATCAAGTATTAGCAGCGATTAAAATAGCAATAGGTCTACAATGTAGGCTATATCCCATAACCCCACTTTCGGACGCGTAAGGTCTAATGTGTTATAACATAACAATAACTGATAAGAGAACACATTTTGTTGTGTATACCTTATGCCATACTTACATATAAGTCTACTAACTAGTGATACACGACATAGCAATATATATGACTATTTTAACAGTACGAACAGTGAGGACTACAGCGTTTTATAGCAACGAGTCATCGTGCACGCTACGGTTCACTTGTCGTGCACGTTCTTAGCCAAAGTACAAGGCCACAAGTTCGACGTATAGGTCTCTATAGACAGACACGTGCAGTCGTGATTTGATTTAGGGCGATCATTTGAACAACAGTTCCGCCTACGTGAAAGTTGACTACTTACATAGTGACGACCCGGCGACACGCCGACCCTCTCTCAGGCTCAACAGGCTCGGTGACCTGAATTCGGCGCAGTCAATGTGCGCGACCGAAGTCACCGAAGTATAACGGATCGCTTCACGGTGATCTCGGACTTTCGCGATCTCGGACTAAGTGATCTCGGACTGTTTAGGTGATCTCGGCCAGTGTGCGGCAGTGATCTCGGCCTGTGGGGAAGTGATCTCGGCCTATGCAACAGTGATCTCGGCCTGTATAGGGAGTGATGCGCACCATACCCTCACCAATATAATGAAGTTGGTGAGGGTACAGCATATGTATCATGTTACAAAAATATGCAATGCATAAAGAATCTGTGACGATCAGTCATTATTTCGTTTCGTTCTTCATGTTGCAAAAATATGCAATGCAATGCAATAAAGAAGTTGTAACGATCAGTCGTTATTTCGTTCTTATTTATTGACTATTGATAAATCTCCAAGTGTTATCATTGAACTTATTGAGCCTGCAATGCAATAAAAATGTTATAACGATCCGCCAAGTTTTGAGCAAGGAACCAATCTGTTTGAGTGGATTCTGTTTGATAGTCTTCTTCTAAGAACCAGGTTTTACGTAGTTTAATTGTTGGCATTATAACAACGCAACTGAGTTATTAATGCAATATACATTAATTAAAAAGGTAGAATGCGTGGTAATTTAATTGTTTCGCAATAGTCCTTTTCTTATTGTTTATATTTGAGTTGTGTCCGTTGGGAAGGTGCGAACGTTATCGACTTCCAATTGTTGCTGAGCTATATTGAGCACATATTTTCGTTTGTCTTTGATTTATGGGCTGTGTGAACGTGTTTTGAGGCACGCCATAGTAATCGGCTGTCTACTCGTGCATTGCGTTATTGAGCAGATTCCTCCTTTCATGTTTTTTCTTTGATTTGTTGAGACGCATGGAAACAATGTACGGCAATTGACTTAACACCCTTAATGTTGTTTATTGTTTCACAGAGCCGTTACCTTAAAAGGTATAATCACTGCATGCAGCGTAGATTTTAAAGTATTCCAGGACTCTGTGGCATCTCAATTACAACATAAATTATAATCGGAAGCAGAAAAGATGTATCACATCTTCCTCGTTTGAAACACATACGCACGCGCGCATACACACGCATGCTCGCACGTAAGCACACAAGCGACTTCAAAGCAGAAAAATAGCATCGATCATGCAAAATTGTTAACTATTAGAACAATCGACACTTAAAATTATATAATCAACTATAAGCCAATCAAACTACAAACGCAAAGGCATAAAATTAATGCAATGCTATAAAGACGCTGAGACAATCATTTGTGATTTAATTCTAATTTACTTCCTAATAATAAAGTTATTAATGCAATACACAACAATGATAATGGGTAGACGGCGTGGGAATTTGATTCACAATAGTTTATATTAAATTTGATTTGTATCCTTTGCTATATTGGGCACATCTTTCTATGATTTATGAACGTTTTGAGGCAGGCCATAGAAATCGGCTGTCTACTCGTGCACTGCAGCGGTATTGAGCAGATTCTTTCTTTCATGAGTTTTCTTTGATTTGTTACGACGCATGGAAACCACGTACAGCAACTGAGTTAACACCCTTGTTGTTGTTGCGTTGTTTGTGGTTTTACATAAGTGACTTTAAACGATGTAATCACGCCATGAGCACATATGAAATAAGTCGTTGGATTCGACCACAGAAAGCTTTCATTTACTCAAAGCTCTACACTTGGGTGAGAAATGCCTCCATTTGATGTTGGCGAGTAACAACAAAAGAAATCCGTTATGCCTAATCCCTTTCTTTGCTAAAGAGGAGCTGAGCAAATCTGGCGTGTCAAATGTGCCTCAAATCAGCGTACGTGCCTGATGATATACTCCGTTACTATTTTTTAAACATAGATCTCCTACAAGAGACAGCAAATTAGCATGCATTTTTCTCACAATAAATGGTTTTGGACATACGTCTTTCCGTTATACAGTCATAAGCCACGGGAACAACTTGTAATAAATAATTTGCACACAATAACCTCACACCCATAACCCTCACACATATTTAGAAATACTTCTCAGAGAACGAACAACGACGTCGAATGATGGCATCACGGGTTCAATGCAAGAGCGAAACCGTTGATGCCGTTCTATCAACAATAAATTGCACAGGCATGCTATAGAAGCATATGCATTGGGAACAAGTTGTGATCAATCAATGATTTTGCACACCATGTATACCTTTATCCTCACACATAATATTATTTACATATACGTCTTAGATAAGAATACAAACGAGTAAAAACAATTGTTATGATTGTGTAATGGTAAAATAATTTATGAAGAGGTATGTTTTATTGCTACTATTTATTTACTTGCATTCCATGTAGAGTACATGTTGAACAAAAACGCTGGGCAATATCATGAATATAGGCCGAGATCACTGCCGCACAGGCCGAGATCACTTCCCCATAGGCCGAGATCACTGGCCGAGTTCACCGAAAACAGGCCGAGATCACTGCCGCACAGGCCGAGATCACTGGCCGAGATCACCGAAACAGGCCGAGATCACTGCCGCACACTGGCCGAGATCACCGAAACAGTCCGAGATCATTTAGTCCGAGATCGCGAAAGTCCGAGATCACCGGGTACCAACGGATCAACGAAGCGTGACGTCTACCCTCCAGGGCACGGCAGTCGTGTATGTTAGACCCAGTGTGAGATGGCTCCACCAACCGGTGAGCATTTGTACTTCAAATCATGTACAGTGATCCCACCGTCCAGCCCATACTAGGCATCTGGTAGACAGCGTGCAACTTCTGTGACTAGACTTCACTCCCCTGTTATTCATATATAGGAGGGCGTATTGATCTGGTGTAGCCAGCATGGGCCCCGGCGCTCGATGATAATTCCACATAATGGTGAGTCTAGGTGTTGGTTTGAAACCTAGCAAAACACTACATTTTTTAGGACTACGTAGTGTTTTCAGAATTACGCGAAGACAGTGGAAACAGTATTAATTATTTTTTTAATATCAATTTTATGTGTGCGAGTGCGTGTCGGTATGCGTGTGCGCGTGTTCGATGTTGCGGAATAACTGTCCCTTTTATATTTTGTATATTTGATCGTGTCAGTAAAGGAGCCCGCATACAGAGGAGACTCGCTCAAGACGCGGTCGAGACGCGTTTTCGATGCGTCTTCACCGCGTCTCGAGCGTCTCGTTGCGGCGAGTCTCGAGCGAGTCTCGAGCGAGTCTCGGGCGAGTCCCGAGCGTGTCTCGAGCGAGGTGATTTGCCAAGTTGTCGAACTTGTTAGGGGACGTTCCAAGTTCTCTTCCGCTAAACTCGTTGTAAAAACACATAAAACATCGACTTGCAACACTTCCATAGATCTTGAGTAGGGCTAAGCCTCTTTCCAAAAACATAGACGCTATGTCTATAGGTAGTTGGCTATGCCTGCTCGACTTATTAAGACATAATCGGGTTAAGTTCGGCGGGTCACTCCGCACCGGGTATTCGACTCGTTAGGCGCAGCTTCCGTTGTGTAGTTTGTCGACTAGTTTATCCCAAAGTCGTCATGGACCATCGCCAAGCAATGCCATCCTAGCCTTGGCGGATCTGCTCGGCGAAGTGCAGAGGTCAGCTAAGTTGAACTAATAATTGACTTCGCCAATCGCGACTGCGTCAGCCGTGAGAACAGCGCAAATGCCACCACACTGTTCGCTGTTAGTCTTAATCATAGGCGCCGTAAATCCATCGGTCAGAACATCAGGCTGCCCGACACAAAGATTTTTAGAGAAGATATTTAGACAAACTACTATTTGTCATGTATTGTCATGTTTTGTTCAGTAATTATGTGGATAGATTCTACTAACTCATTTGTTCATATTGTTAATGTCAGAACATTAGCCACATTAGCTATAGGGGTTGACCGCCTTATCCTACGTAAGTACAGACTGGGACATATTCTGTACCACAATGTCTGATTCGCAATTATTCAAGCAGGACAGTCCTTCAAGTAAGACAGTCATTCAAGTACGAATGTCCTTCAAATACGAAAGTCCTTCCCTTCGAGTACGAATATCCTGCAAGTACGATAGTCCTTCAAGTACGACAGTCCTTCAAGTACACGGGTACACCCTCTCACGGAACGACTCAATCTTCGCGTCATCGGTGAAACAACTTCCGGATGTTGCTCAAATTCGTTTGCCTGATGGGTTTGCTCTCAGCATACTCTTCCATTACCTGCCTTTGTGTGTCGTCTCTTCTCTGCAAAGCATCTCTGTGAACTTGTGAATCTATGTTTTCTTCAACATACATCTCTGTTAGCTTAACCTCTATGGGACGAGATAACAGGAGAGTCGCTGGTAGGGAGCTTGTTGTTCCGTGTGGCTTTGCACGGTATATTTTCGTAGGAAACGATATATCCCTTGCTTCCAGTTTCTTCTGCCTTTTTTCGCACTTCATGGTTGTGGTTGGTTTGCCTCTCTAAAGACACAATGCTGCGTCAAGACACCGATGGAGATATCAATTCATATTGAATTAACAATTCAGACACACTCATTCATATTGTACGAAGAAGCGCACATGTATTGGTGTTGTGTATTTGAGTATGGCATGAGCTTGCGGGAATGCATCAACAAACTACTGAACGAATTACGTGATATCGCACGATTAGCTTAGGCTTAGACACTGGGGAGATCAAGAAACAACAGAACTGGGCATCGATATTGGATGTATGTATGTGCGTATGTGTGTGTGTGTGTGTGTGTGTGTGTGTGTGTGTGTGTGTGTGTGTGTGTGTGTGTGTGTGTGTGTGTGTCCGCGCGACAGTGGGTGGGTGTATGTGTGTTCGTGAACAGTGCGAGAGAGGGCGCCAGAAGAGAGAGAGAGAGAGAGAGAGAGAGAGAGAGAGAGAGAGAGAGAGAGAGAGAGAGAGGTGAGAGAATGAGGGTGGGCGAGAGAGGTGTATACTTTTTTAATTGTAGAGAAGCGTACACTTTTTCATCCATTTAGCAATACACTTATATAATTATTACTGTTTATTTTAGTTTTGGAATATCTATATGGATGCAATTACGTCTCTAATAAAATATCGCTAACTTGATATGGGTCCCTGGTGGGGAAAGGAAAAGAGGCAGGGCGAGAAATCCCAGTTATGTCGCAGATACGTGGAAATGGCATGAAAGCAGGATATACTTTGAAACAACCATAAAAGCAAGATTTAATCGAGTCCGCTGCAAAGGACCAGTTAATTGTCGACGCCCTGTCGTGGAGCGGCACGACTTCAATCTCGTCTGAGTAAAGTTGTTAATTATTGACCAGAACATAGTTGAGATGACAGCGTAAAGTACGAAAGAACTGTTAAGAACTACACGTCAGATGAGAAGTGCACGTGAAAGTCTCTGTTTCCCCGTGTTCAGTGTTTGGAGTCTCCTGTCAGCTTTTGTTAAATAAAAACAGACACTAGAGACTCGTTTTCCATTTTTTTATTCACAATTATTCAGGTATTGGCCATTCAGAACTATTATTCTGTCGTCCTGTTGGGCTTAGCCAATACATTTGCATTAGTCAGTTGACAATAATAAAATTATATTAAAATGAGTATATACACGATTAGTCAAAAAAGTTGCTGTAAATGCCAATAAAATAAATATTGCTGGATAACATTATTTTGCTGCAGGTATTTTTGTCTCTTAGACTTTATCGTGCACTTGGTGCACGTTTAATACGTGTAAACAATCTTCTTAAAGGAGCTTGGCTCCGCACAATTACAACAATAAAAACCAACAACACAACAAGGTTGTAAAACTCCGATTAAATATTTGGCAAAATAGCAATGTTATTTAACAATGACTGCATTACACCATGCACAATCAGAAACTTCTCAACGCCGGTCGATACATGAATTACACAATGGAACCTGTCCTCCACAAAATGCACAACATTGTGGGAATATTCGCAACAAGCTTCGGTTATTAGTGACACAAGATAACTGCCTCATTAGCTTTGCAAAGTGGAACACTTGTGCACCTTCAAAGTTCTACGTTATTAGTATAATAGTCTGCTATACACATATGACGTACACGCAGTGCCTTATCTTGCATAATAAAATATACCTTATGTGGCAAATCAATTTCGCATGCGTTCAACTCTACGATATTTGTGCTTTCTGGATAATACTGGTTCTACCCTGGTTGCCATGCAACCCCACTTCTAAAACTCAATTGTCTGTTATTTCCCGATTGAAACAATACTATATGTTGTGTACAGTAAGTGTTGTAGTTGTAGTTCACCGAAACTGCTTCTACGATGCGTCCAATCGATAGGTGAGATCCATCACCGTGTGACGAGTTACTAAAAGTGATACTATGTCTAACACGTGACAGTGTTAAGTGTTTGTGCGATTTCTTCTCGTTGTCTTTTTCTTGTCTTCACCACTGCATCCCGGCGAACAAACTGCACGCTGTCATCTTTGACGCTGTCGACAAAAAACAAGTACTTCCGCTTACGTCGCAACCGGAAGCATTTACATTTTGCCGGCAAACGAAATACGACGTGAGGCGACGCCTGCAAAACGTCATCGGAAGAGGTTCCGTTCTTAAAAATCGTCACAATCTTCATCTTGTACCCAACCTGCTTCCTCGTTCTTCCCTCCTCCTCTACGCCTCCTTCGAAAACTGAAAGTTGGGAAACAAAACATATAAGTGACACATATATCATTTGTCAAAGGCCAGCAACATATTAGTGATATGAGAACTACGTATCTTTCATCAAATGTCGCTAAAGCAACATTAAAGTGAAGTGCTTATTACACGAGAAATACTGTGCACGGTCATAATCATATTGGCATTCACCACACCACACAAAGTGTCATTATTGCGGCAGGAATCAATATGGCAATAGCAAAATAATAACCATTTGACTAAGAAAAGACCCAACTCCCGTATGTTCCTTGAGGCAAATATTAAAACAAGTTCATTCGCGTTGACGTTGGTTTGCACTGAAATTGTTCCCGGCTGCAGTAACGGCTCATTGTGATACACATAAAGATGACCCTGCTCAGTAAAGAACATGACGTTGAGCACAAGAGCGCTCCACAAGGCAAGCCTCGTTTCCAGTCCGTTTTGTGCGACACCTAACGCGGCCATGCATAATTCTGGTCCCCGTCTCGTTGTCTGTAAGCGTGCTCATAGTCACAATTACTGCAACACGTCAACAATTTGAAAATAATAACTTATCTGCATAATAGTCCCCACCATCTAGATTATATTTTGTTTGTTATAACTTAACACAGGATATTTCTGCTGTTGAAATTATGCCCATACGCGAAAGAACGGTCGTTGAAAATGGCAAAATAACATAAAAATGATAGACGAGACTCGCATGCCCTATTGTCTGTGCTGTTGTTTGTCTCCTTATCCTGAAGTTTCGCTGAGACTCATGTTGGTCCTATGTGTTTGTGTCCTGCCTCGTCTCCATCGACTGTCTCCGTTTGACACACGTCTCTCATATTCCACTCCCCTTTCAAATCCTCCATATCCCTCTTCACGCATCCCATATCCATTGTGTGGTCTTCTTCCCCTTGTGCCCTCCCCCAAAGGGCAGTTGTTGTCCTGGCCCTCTCATCGTTCCGCGGGCACAGAGGCAACTCATAGTATAGCAATGTGTGTTACCTATAGAATAGCTAAATAAAGAAACATATTAATTTTGTATACTTGACACTGAGACACTTATTCAGATATGGGTTGACTAGAAAAGGATACGCATGCAGTAGTTATGTCTACACGTGACAGTGGTGACAACTTGAAAACTGCTTTATTAACATTGTTATTCAGTTACGTCAGCTGCACCCACGGTGGCTACCAAATTCTCATTACCAGTAACATTCGGTTTACCCAGGATTAAAGTCACATGCAGATTACAGTTATTGTGCATTTGTATTAATGTTGCATGCATTTATTAAATGTAAATATTAACGTGGACAGTTGTAGTGTCAAAACTGCGGGTGTGTGCAGCGCCATATATGTCGACGTTAACTCACCTGTTTATAACGTGTCGAAACATAAATGCTCGTGAAGGTGTTACTCTGACGTAATTTCACCAGTATATGATTATATGACTATAAGTATATTGTTTTCCAAACAGTTCCCGGTGGAAATTATATAACCGAACTGTTCATGCCATGTACAGAAATACCCGATTACATGAACGACTAATCGAGCATGCCGTTTCTTTTTAATACAAACACCGCCCGATTTGTCAATTGACAACGGCTTTTCCGATAGTGAGACAGTGATTCGCTCGTGTAGACGAGACTTTGTAAAAACAAAAAACTTTACTTGTGAAAAGATTGAACACCCTAGCAAGCAACGATGTTTCGACATCGCTCGTTGTGTGGACCAGTTAGTACCTAGTGCTTTCTGACAGAAGAGCCGTCGAATTCGGCGTGGCTTCAGTCGTCCGGGGCATGCTGGACAGTGCGTACGAAGTGCGTGTGTTCCCGTTGGCCTTCTGCTTACCGTGCGTCCGCCAATACACCCCTGTCTACTGGGGTTGTACCCCTCACGACCACAGCAAGACAGACCGGGCTCGTCGATGAGGGCGCCGCCACAGCACGTCTGCAGCCAATCGAAGTAGTTGCGCGTGCCACAGCACTTGTCGCCATGGCGACGCGGCTGCACGCGGTACTCGCCCGTTGTGTTGTCATGGCAACAGTTCTGTCGTCGGTCGTTGTAACAGCGACTTGTGGCGCTACCTGGTGGGCCGCACCACTGGTGGTGACGTCTCTCGCATGCCTCTGTTGTCAGCACTGGGACCTGACTCTGACAGCTGAAAGTGGATATTATTAAGAAACGTTTGAATTTAGTTTATAAATGCAATGGCGGGAGAGTGACGTCACACGAGAGCCGATGAATACATTCAAATAATAAAAAGTTGAGTTGATTTCCGAAGATTTTAGCCGTATCTCAAGGTCAATGGTCTGGCATCAAGCGACGGGTATGGAATTGAACCAAAATTATCGGACATATACCCAGCTTCCAGGAACGGTAATTTATTACTAATGAAACATCCACGAATCCAACATTTCAGTGCATCCAAGGGCATTTACCAGTTGTCGATAATTGCCATCGGAAATGTATACGTATGTATTGGCTTTATCCTCACCAGCGACTGCACGGTGTGACACAAACCCTGGCGCATCTCCTACGCACTGTGTATAAGTTAGCTGAATCAAACTCACGACTGACTTCGTGAAAACAACTGTCCGACTCGCGTTCCAATTCCAGAAATTCCACATACATGTAACTACTCGTCCCACTGTTCTCGCGAGTGAGTTCAAATGTCCACCGACGTCGACTTCCCAAACCAACTCGCGAGACCCGCCAGACGAGACATGGCGACACAAACACCGATGTGATGAGCAGCGCCCCCTGGCGTGCAGGTATGATGACAGTGTCAATTACCTGTGAGTCGACTCGCTTCCTGCGGACACCTGCCCGCTGCAGCACATCTGATGGTCGGGGTGGTAGACCTCGTGGCCCGGCTCACAACACTTCTTCCTGCGGTCCGGGTCTCGGCGGTGGAGGCGCCCCGCACAGCACAGCTGTTCCGTCGGGTCGAACCACTTCCGGCCACAGCGCTGTCGCTTGTCGGGACGTCGCCTGAACGACACCTTGCCGTCCAGACAGATCTGCGCAGTTTAACACACGATAATGTAATAAAGGCAATGCATGTTTAATAATTATTTTAGTTATTATTTCTTCTAATTTGTACAACGACAAAATATTTGTCGTCTGTAAATTATTTATGCATGTCAATTTCACATTCCCCCAAATCAGTGATAAACGTCTTTTATTCTGTACGTGTGAGTACATAAGAGTCACAACATCTGTCTAAAGAAGACAATGGGTGTATTTTGGCCTGACACCCTCTCTATCAGCAGACACCACCAGGCGAAAACTCAACCGCAAAAAATAGCTTTCACCTAGGCTCGATTACCCAGGCTCCGTCAGGTGGCAGCACTTTTCAGTCCCTCAAATCCGCCGGGTAGTGTTATGCTCTGCCGAAGTAATGACCAGGGTGGCTTTGAAATATCCCAGAAAAGGGTAGACACGCTGATTGATTCTCAGGCACGCTGATTGATTCTCAGGCCGAATTTGAGATAACACATTAAATAAGGATACCCTTTTTATCAGATAATGCTATAGTATAAACACTATTCAAAATTAAACTTACATTCATACAAATATAAACAGAAATACAAAATTGCATATATTTATCAAGCAGGAATTATGGCAGGATTACCCTGGATTACCGAGGATCCGTTAGGTGGCAGCACTTTACACAGATAACATTAAAAAGTCGGCAAATTGCCCAGACGGTCTTCTCAGCAAAGTTAC
The DNA here is from genome assembly GCA_964017155.1 of Oasisia sp. SBJ-2009. Classification (NCBI taxonomy): domain Eukaryota; kingdom Metazoa; phylum Annelida; class Polychaeta; order Sabellida; family Siboglinidae; genus Oasisia; species Oasisia sp. SBJ-2009. The sequence continues at coordinate 57,207,453 of OZ024856.1, read as the reverse complement.
GCAGCTGAGCGACAGTCGGTTAAGCGAGACTAGTGTAACCGAGGCTATGTCTGGCGAGATCTTGTGCGCGTCTTACGTGCCACACTGACAGTTGCAAAGGGAATGCGTCAACCGGTGACGCCATCTAGCGACCTACCGCGCGTGCGGAGTTATACAAGTTCGGCTCGTCGTCGGTGAAGCGGTTCTCGCAGCACGAGTCGAAGTCGCGATTCTTCCGCCTTGGACCAGAGAATGGACAACACACCTCGTCGGCCGCCAACTGCCACTGACCACCACAGCACCGTGTCTGCGTGCTGACCACTTCACCTATACACGAATGGTGTCCAGTCATCAAGTGACCAATAGATATTGCTATGTGAACAGTACATACTAAATAATAATGTCTGTATGTGACGATTTATTCCGTAGGAAGAGATAAAACTGTTCTATATATTATATCATTGTATGCACGCACGCACACACGCACGCACGGACGCACACACGCACGCACACTTACGTACACACACACACACACACACACACACACACACACACACACACACACACACACACACACACACACACACACACACACACACACACACAACAACAACAACAACAACAATAATGGCGTACTATGTTGTTAATAAGATATTGACATCATTGTATTTTGCTACTTCTTTGTATAACAACTAATGTCTCACCTCCGCAACACTGTTCGCTGTCCATGCTGTAGGCGACGCCAGAGGTCGCTGTGCCAAACACGGTGCTGCTACGTTCGCAGCAACCCTGACGGTTAGGGTTGTACAACTCTCGGCCACAACACTTCCGGTCAGGTGACTTCTGGTGGGGCACGCCGTCACAGCAGGTGTGTGTCGTCGAGTTGATGAGACCTGCAGGGAAAGGTTGTTGTCTGGGAGTTCATCAAAGTGGATACTATTATATATATATATATATATATATATATATATATATATATATATATATATATATATATATATATATATATATATATATATACATATATATATATATATATATATATATATATATATATATATATATATATATATATATATATATATATATGAGTTTCCCATAGACGATAGAACAAATTCTCTTTTTTCTTCGTCGGAAGGTGAATGCACCGAGTTTACTTATAAAAGTCGATGTACATATAAACATCATTTTATACTTCAACATGTTCGCAATAGAAGTTATATTATAACATTTATTTCGCATAAATTCTTAGAAATCAAGCTCAGAGGCGCATCAATAAAAAAGGGTTAATCGATCTCGGAGTCAATAAATAAAATAAGTAAATCGTAGCGCTAGCATCGGGACAGAGCCATTTTAAAAGTTAGACTGTTCCGTCATGTGCCGTAGCGATGGGGTATTTATGCTTGATCACGTGACGTAACTTACCACGCTCGGCTTCCTTGCAGCAGTGGGCCGTCGAGGCGGCCGACTGTGAGATGGTGTAGTCGTCGTAACAACACTCGGCCCGGAGTCTGTTGTACCTCACGCCGCCACAACACGCGTACACGTCACTCCTCACGTACAGCGTGTCTGTAACGAGCGGTCAACATGTGCGGTCAACATGTGCGGTCAGTGCTAGTCTAGCCGTCCATCTAGTCACTCACCCGCCAAACCAAATCCACATATATACATATATATATATAATATATACAGGTTGTATATAAAAAAAATATAATAATATTTATATATATGACCAATGCGTGTGCGTGTGCGTGTGCGTGTGCGTGTGCGTGTGCGTGTGCGTGTGCGTGTGCGTGTGCGTGTGCGTGTGCGTGTGCGTGTGCGTGTGCGTGTGCGTGTGCGTGTGCGTGTGCGTGTGCGTGTGCGTGTGCGTGTGCGTGTGCGTGTGCGTGTGCGTGTGCGTGTGCGTGTGCGTGTGCGTGTGCGTGTGCGTGTGCGTGTGCGTGTGCGTGTGCGTGTGCGTGTGCGTGTGCGTGTGCGTGTGCGTGTGCGTGTGCGTGTGCGTGTGCGTGTGCGTGTGCGTGTGCGTGTGCGTGTGCGTGTGCGTGTGCGTGTGCGTGTGCGTGTGCGTGTGCGTGTGCGTGTGCGTGTGCGTGTGCGTGTGCGTGTGCGTGTGCGTGTGCGTGTGCGTGTGCGTGTGCGTGTGCGTGTGCGTGTGCGTGTGCGTGTGCGTGTGCGTGTGCGTGTGCGTGTGCGTGTGCGTGTGCGTGTGCGTGTGCGTGTGCGTGTGCGTGTGCGTGTGCGTGTGCGTGTGCGTGTGCGTGTGCGTGTGCGTGTGCGTGTGCGTGTGCGTGTGCGTGTGCGTGTGCGTGTGCGTGTGCGTGTGCGTGTGCGTGTGCGTGTGCGTGTGCGTGTGCGTGTGCGTGTGCGTGTGCGTGTGCGTGTGCGTGTGCGCGTGCGCGTGCGCGTGCGCGTGCGCGTGCGCGTGCGCGTGCGCGTGCGCGTGCGCGTGCGCGTGCGCGTGCGCGTGCGCGTGTGTGCGTGCGTGCGTGCGTGCGTGCGTGCGTGCGTGCGTGCGTGCGTGCGTGCGTGCGTGCGTGCGTGCGTGCGTGCGTGCGTGCGTGCGTGCGTGCGTGCATGTGTTACATGTGTACGTCTGTATGTATGCACATATGTATTTGTATATGTGCGTGGACACTGCAGGTAGTCCGGTACAGACACGCACTCGGCACGCACACAACCTCGCACTTGCCCACCCTTGATTTGCAATCAAAACGCCTTGTCAGGTTTACAGAATAAATCCGTACACATTGCGAAGCCACCAGGAAGTGCACCTGAACAATTTCTAAGACATCAATAAACCCCCTATTATTTAAATATCTAACCAGCTGCTACGTTTCCCGCGTATAGCAGAGGGGGAGGGGAAATATCCAATTATTTGGCCAACACCCTTCTGGTATGCGCTAGCTGCTGATATATCTTAGAGTACGATATGAATAGTAACCTTTGTCACCCTCGACTGCGCTTATCTACAGCTACGTCTAAAATGTCGATGCATCGATAATGCTAACGATATCTTTACAGGCACTGAACTCTGGTAGCGGTATCACGAAAGGTATCGCAATATCTCGCTCCCCCGGGGGTGGCGCTACTGACAAACTGTTATATGTACTTCGGGTACAACTCTTGCGTCAAGGAAGTATATGATTATACATATACATAGAGCGTAAATAGGGTCGGGTGTGGCCACTATACTGCGGCGTTATTGTGTAGATAAGTTTCTCTGTAGTTGCATAAGGAGAAGTCCAGAATTTCAGTCAGTTTTATTCCGGACCCGTATCTTCAACGGGAAGTAGTCTGTTCAACGGCCAAACTTCGCAGTAGCATATGATTATAACTGGAAGACACATGTTTTATAACACGTTGTATAAGCAAACGATATGATCTGGTGTGTTTTGACTAATTGTAATTACATTTACGCTGGTGTTCCTTGTAAAGACGGATATAAAAATCTCATATTACTTCAGCCATGACCGTCTACAACATTTGAAATAATATATTTGAAATCTATCACCGCCTAGTCATAGAAACGCGATCGTGAAACAATAATTTTTAGGTGCTGCAGGTACAATCTGCTTATTTGATCTTCTAGCCCTAACATACAAGAAGTAATAAAATAATTACCTACACAAAGGAACCGACGCCTTGCGCCGGGGAAACCGGTACACGTAGGAAATATTGCATCCTCGTCAATAAGGGACTGCCACACAGACTATGTACCAGCCCTGGTACATCAACCCATTGGAATGTGGAGTTGTACTTTGTCCCGTTTACTAGCTTAACAAAGGTATTACGAGAATGCAGCGCTTTGCCCTGCAGGAAAGTGTGCAGGCGATTAACTTCAATAAATTTGAAACTATAATATATTAGAAATAATGTATACACCCTAGACCTAAGTGGAAAATATGACATCGTTATACAGTTCATAATATATCTACACTGATTTTGAACATGGAAACTGTAATTTTTGGGTCCTACTTGAAATTCGTAGCATTTTTGAGAGTGCGTTTCTTGACCGTATGATGACACTGCCCAGCCGTTGCAGTATCCCGCCAGGGGCATCACGTGACAGTATGAAGACGATATGACGAAGCGATCTGTTATCGTCGATAGTGCACGGAATTGTCGATAGTAACGCTTGCTAGTAAAACCCACGAGTCATTATAAAAGTGTCCCTAAAATGCAACTTTCTGTAATTTTCCCTTTTAATTGACATCAGACTAGTTGCATTCGTGGGTTCACCATTTTCAATTACGCGCTTCCAAGGTGACGTTACGGCACCAGTGTAGGGCTACCTCTCGTTGAGACTGGAACGGTTTCCAGTGCTGGTCGTTTCTCCGCGATACCATCGCAGTACTATCGACATTCGATATGAAACTACAATATTACAGAACTATTGCAGACAAATCACTTCGCACTCATCTCATGTAAACACGGAACACGACCGCAGCATATGCGCGTACACGCGCAAGCATCCATACGGAATGCCGTGTCAAAATACGGACTTCAACGAACATGCGTCACGTGTGCTACGTCGCAGTAGCTAGGCTCTCTACCCCTATCCGACCCGCGTCCTTTAGTTACTTACCCCCGCAACAGTCGTGTTCGTGGACGCTGTACGGCCGGCCAGCACAGAGCCTCGCCTCCACCGTGCCCGAGTCCCGGCGACACGTTTCCCTGTTGGCGTCATACACACGGGGACCACAGCAAGCCAGTCCCTCTCTCTTGTCCCGCCGTTCGAAACGCCACGGGTACACGTCGTCATAGCAACACACCTGTCGCGTGTCGTCGTATGTCGCGTTGCCACAGCAACGCGTCGGTTGACTCTCGCTTCGGGACACTGAAAAGTGATGCATCCAGGCAGCTTAGCAAAGTCCGTCAAACGGGTACCGCGCGTGACGTCACCAGCTAACAAAATATCTATGAGCGAGACATTCGTCAAGCCTCGCCTTAAAACACCAATACATTTAGTTTACTTGGTCTGTTGGGTGACACTACCTCTCAGATAAATACTTCTGACATAATGTTCTCGCTTAAATTACTGTACCTTTCCTTTTATTCAAAAATAAGTTTGTGGCAAGAATCGCAATAAATATATGAAGGAATATACAAGCGCTTAAAGTAGATAATGCTAGTAGATTGGTGTTTATGGTGTTCGAAAATGAACGATGTTTAAGCTGTAAAGGCACGAGAAAGCATCACTCACAAAAATGTAGCGGTCGTAATTGCTTTTGGCAAAGAAGAGTTGTAGCATATCAATATTTCGTGGTAAAAATTAATTGCGTTGACACAAATAAGACTTGTGTATACAACGCCTGCTTCCTCGCGTACATCAACCACCCGGCTCCAACCGCCTTATTACGCCTGATGGGAGTTTGGTATTATGTTCAACATCCCCACATAAAAGTTCGCTTAAAACGCAAGGGAACTTTGAATGTCACCTGGCAGGAAGAAAATGTGTGAATCTGGTATTTTTCAGACATGTATTGTGCAGACGTAAATGTAAATGGTATGCTGCCGAGCCATTAAACTGAACTTACTGGGGCAAACGAGCAAAAGTTCAGACGTAGCTACAAATTAGTTCTGTTTATATTGTGTGTTATCTGATGGCGAAGGAGCCACGGTTGAGAGGAAGTTTATTTAGCGGTCTACTCAATAAGCACAATGTACGCGCCACCTGAATACGCTTAGGTCGACACTTTACTTCCGCATTCGTGATATTCAAATGAGTGGGGGTGACTTTTGCGGGGTGTCCCCAGTCGTACATTGTGCAGTGTGTCGGACGTGTGCAGTGGCTGGGCGTGGGGTGGCAGAGTGTCAGCGAGACACTGACAGGGTGAACTGGCAGCCTGAGTAACAGCAGGTACGTACAGCGAGTTTGCGTTTTTAGTGCTATTTAGTAAATACTGTTTAAATTGTATACACGATTTGAAATATTTCAGACGTAGCATGACATGGTGTTATTCGTCTCCGCAAATAATGTCGTCAACGCGTGTGACGTCACTGCGTTGCTTCCGCGTGCCGACAAACAAGACTTGTGTCCCCAATACAGAGAGGGGAAATCCCGTGTACGCTGATGGGTAACCCCCTAAATTGAAATTCGTCGGTACTACTGAGTGACAGACATAAACTCGCGGTGCAGTTATTGCCGTCTCGGTTGACTGCGCAATGTTGGCGTTCGTTAGCGAATGTCGGAACGTGTGATAAGAATTAAGAATGTATAGAGTAAATTGTCCACCATTATGTCAAACGTACACATAGGCAAAGGCACATGTACATGTACATGTACATGTACATGTACACACGCACGCACGCACGGACACACACACACGCACGCACAAACACACACACACACACGCACGCACACGCACCTACACACGCACCTACACACACACATACGCACGCACGCACAAACACACGCACGCACACACACACACGCACACACACACACACACACACACACACACACACTCGCGCGAACCATATTCAGGTGCCCTGCTGGTTTTCAAAGCCAAATGAAAAAGGCAGATAACAATTGCCAGGGTGTGTCCCACCCCCATACCCTTAACACGCCGCCTGCGCGTATACAACATCCCCCGCCCCCCGGAGCTTGTGTCCAGTGCATTGTCCGGCCACTCACCTCCGTTCTCGTTGACCACCGTGTATGTGCTGATGGCGTACAGCGTGTCGACACAGCAGACCTGCTCCGTCGTTGAGTAGAACACTCGGCCGCAGCAGCTCGTGTTGTTCTGTCTCCGTCGCACGTGGGACCCGCAGCACGTCTCCCTCGCCCGGTCGTAGAAGACGCCGGCCTCTGGAACATGTCAACGGGAAGCTCAGTACGAGTCGTTGTGTGTGCTACGTCTAGCCAGTTTTTTGGTAAGTCACAAACTGACAACTGAAGTCAACCAGTAAATAAAGTAATGTCTGTTTCCCAAGTCTCTCTTACAATACACAGTCACGGCGGCAAATGTGTACGCTCAAATGACATGCCAAGACACAGTCAGACACACGAAGACTGGGGAAGGATTTGTTAATCAAATCAAACCCTTTACTTTTACTGACGACGTCTGGTCAACCGCGTTTGTTAACTGCTCTATGCATATATCGGCAATATGACACTCCACAGCTAAATGCGAAATATTTTTCCCAATAAAAACACCTTTGGGTGTTGGGAGGATGAGATGATATGAGATGAGATGAGTAGACCCTTACCTGGACAGCAGGCAAGCCCGGGTGAGAGTTGTCTCAAGACGCCTCCGCAACATTCTTCCTCGTACGGGTCGAAACAGGAAGACCGTCTCGTCCACGGGTCACGGCACACAGCCATTCCTCGCGGACAGAGCGACCTCTCTTCACCTACGTGGACACGGAATACGACATATCCGGTTCACACAACTCGACTGGATTCACTAGGCATGTGGACATCACAGATTCCACACGTCGCACGCACGCACATCTAATTAATTCCAGTCCAAATCAATTGAAACAATCAACAATTACACAACCAGTAATGTCTGAATCCTCGGCTACCTTTCTGGAAGGCCGACAGTGGCCGCAGGTATGGAAGTGGTCACTGCCCACCCAACATAGGAAGTCGCTATAACAGTCACACACAGAACAGAACTGTGGTAGATTTAAACGTCGACTCACCTTGAACGAGTCCGGAAAACACCAAGATGCAAACTAAGATGGACACACCCGCCATTTCTCTATTGCCGTACATTCTCTTTTGAATAGCCGGGCTTATGCTGGAGATCCACGCACTGCTCGCCTTTATATTCCACTTTTCTCTTGGCAAACACAGTAATTTTAGTATATTACATCATCAGTTTTTCCGAAAAGAATGCCTTATGATCACCGCCGGTAGTCCAGAACCCCGAGAAAACAACTGGCAGATTCCACGTAAACCCGAACATTTCAGGTGTTGCTATTGTTATCACGATGACATTGCAAACTGGTGGGCCGGCTGATTCTACGACGTTGCTGTCGTCCAATAAAAGTGTGGCACGGCGTCATGAAAGAGTCTGGCCCCCTCCCATGGATATCAAGCGGAAGTCAACTTGTAATTCCCTGGATTCAAGATGGCCTTTAGATGAGATGCATGACGCCTGGAGCATGTTCACCTTGCAATGGCGGTTCAGGAAAATCCCCAAATAAAGGTAGGCTTTAAGCCAATGGGCATTATTTAGGTGTTAGCCAGTTGTGCTAGGAGTGTCAACCTGCATTAGGGTCAACCTCTGTCCCGTAACTAGTCGTGATTACATACGTAACATTACCCTTTCAAACCCATCTCCCACCCCAACTCGTAAGTTCGGCCTTCGCCACTTGTCTCAACTGTCGTTAAAACAGTGTATATTTACAACTCGGCCTATGGTTAATATAATATGTTAACCATAGACCTATCCGTGTACAATTCCACACTTTACATAAAGGATAGTATCCTTTACGTGAAGTATTGAATATTATACTCATGGCGGGAGCGTCACTGTCAACCAGACGTGAAGCGGTTCTTCCGTTGTTATTCGTCCCGCGTAATCCGAGAACACGAACGGGTTTCTTCCACAATGCTGTCCCTGCTCTGCATAATAACGCTATTTTTTAGGGCTTATAAGTTAGGAAACCTACAATCGATATGAATGCGCGTTCCGCTTTCGCCATATCAAATATACATTGTGGAGTTTGACTTCCGTACATAGAAAACTGTGAATACTATCCGATGATGATTTCCTGTGCGTATTTTGAACCAACATATCGCACCAAAAATCTTGGTGATGAATCTACGAGTGAACTTTGGTAGTAACTGAAATATCCGACAACACATATTTCAAACGTGTCGTTGCTTTTTTAATGATATTCATGGTCTTCGCCATTTGTGGTGCTAAAACTATTACAAAAACGCTTGTTATAGCACCATGCTTGAATATTGCAGTTCTATCTTATTGCTAGCAAGGACATTACAAAACGTCAACGTGTCCAAACATATCTGGCAAAGGTAATTGAAATGCATCCTCGTTTTTCTCGCTCTGTACGACTTTTGAAGCCTGCTCTGGCTTCCGGTGTGATAGCGTGTACTATTTAAGATCTCTACCATTACACGCCAGATAAGGTCCAGTCAGCAACCGTCTTATTGGCATTCCCTGTTTACTTATTTAACAACACTCTCCGCCTTCGGCCGTCTAGTTCTAATGTGCTTGTTGTTTCTCTAGAGTCAACGCTAACACTGGAACTAGGACTTTTCATGTTGCTGCATCAACACTATGGAATATGTTTCACCGCCCTAAGCGTGAGATCGGTTGAAAATATTGCAAACTTCCGTTTTCGTATGAAAACACTTGTCTTTATAAACCGTCCTTGTCCCCTACCGCTCCCTGGCGCCTTCACCGTGAGTTGACAGCTGGAGTACTGCTGATGGCTTTTGGAGAATCTCATCAATCCTTTTTGTCTCGATTCATCTCTGAGCTTGGTTTCCAATGATTTAAGCGCGATGGAAGGTATCCTATTATTGTTATTAACATAATAATTATCATTATTAGTAGTAGTAGTATATATATATATATATATATATATATATATATATATATATATATATATATATATATATATATATATATATATATACATGTATATATATATATATATGTATATATATTTATATATATATATATATATATATATATATACATATATATATATACATATATATATATACATATATACATATATATATATATATGTATATATATATATATATATATATATATATATATATATATATATATATATATATATATATACCAATCGGTGCAAATTTAAAAGGTTATATTTTGACATTACGTTTACCTGGATTTTCGTTGACACTGTTCAAGAAGAGTGGTAATAACGCACTAAAATAAGACGCAATGTATTGGGTGCCCACCGTAATTTATTGACAATAAAAATATTTTTATTAGAATAAAACTATGCCTTGGTTAAGCTCATCTAATTATTATCCAACCACGTGTAATCAATATTTTTCTGAACGCCTATATAATGAACGTGTTTAATGTGCAATGTGTGTTAGAAGTTTCGGTAACTTTCCGTGTTAAATGATTAATGCATGATTTTACATTTTTTCGGCCTACGCTTCGTAAGCTATCGTCCCACAAGACACATGTCTCCGGTGGTAGTGTAAGCCGAACAGTTGAGTGAATGGCTTATGCAAATACACTGTAGACCAAGATCGTAAACAACACTGCGCAGCGTCTTCGCTTCCGAGGGAAACTTCCACGGTCACCGTAGATGTGTTTGTTTGAGGCGCTATGAAAAGTTTTCCATCGGAATTACCTGACAGTTGACATACCTGTTTGGATCCTTGATGTCATGGGTCGCCTAAGGCTATTGTTAGCTTTTGCTGTAAGATTCACTGCGTTTAGGATATTACATCAACCAGTGTTTTCTAATAAACTTCGTCCGTAGCATCACCCGAAGTCTAGAACCCTATAAACACATTTACTGGATCACTGGAAATCTCGATGCTATCATTGTGATCAAGGGTCTCGACCACATCAAACGCTATCGAGCATTTGGCCGGTTTATTTTTAGGTATTTGGGTATTGTTTTCGTATACTCAGAAAGTGTTGATTGGTCGGGTGAGAGCAGAGCGAGAAGTCCAATAGAATAATAGTATTAACACTTCCGGGTAATTGAGCTCTACCTTTATACAACATCTGAACATCCACTCAGTACTGACAACAAACGAGCGTTATGCGTGTATCTTTCAACAACAATGTAGGCCGTTAGCGCTTCCTATGGGAAATAATTCCGCTGGTCACTAGACAAAAATGTAGTAACCATATACATGGCTGCCATTGGCTCAAGTGCTCAGAGTGTGGTGACTCGAAATTTTAGATTTATATCCTGTCGTTGTACGTAGCATTTCTGATACAACAGGTTGTGAAATAACATGTCGCATGTCTTGATTACATCACATTAAATGGTTCGTCCGGAATAGTTTACTTTATAATGAAATAATCGTGCCACCTCTAGGCAGTTGTAGCATTAATTATTGGTGAGAAATGCATCCAAGCAGTTCCTACAATGGCGTTCTACTTCACACGCCTACGGCCGCTGAACAATAGGCCTATAATACGCTACAACTAACGTCCTCTTGACGTTCCGCTTCCAGCACTTTCTTCGAAGTACACACCAGGAAGTCGTAGTTCTATTTACCTCCTCTGACATCTGACACGCCGGTCGTGCGTTGCTTCCGTTCAGCGCTTGTTTTTATTTCTATCCGCTTTGACCAATCCCCATAAGGCAACCATACCAAACGATACATTTATGTCACCGAAGTGGTGCAATATCCTACGGTGTCAACCTTCGTTCTAATTCGCCCGGGTGGGACGACGTCAACGAACATTGAACCTGTGTGTAACTGCTGTAGTCACCCGTATTTAATTAATTTATTTATTGGTTCAGTTCTGTGAGGTAAATTGGTCATGACGAATGTAGAATCAAGAAATTAAGTGATCTTAATCAGTTGTGAATTATGCATACGTAATACCGATGCGCATGATCTCAGCTCCGGCTTCTATCACATCCGTGTGCTTGTGTTTGTGTAATCGGCAACTATTTGCCGCGTGAAGTAATGCTCCAAACATTCTTCTTAAAGTAAAAACACTTCTTGCTTAG
>OZ024856.1:57100801-57190801 GCA_964017155.1 Oasisia sp. SBJ-2009 | reverse complement strand
TGCCATTTGAAACCCATCAGATATTACATTACCTGCACTGTTTTTTAGTGGTCCTATACTTTGTCTCGAACCTTCTGTTTACTCCTTACGTAAGCGTAGAAACTCTTACTATCATTTTTTATGTCGTTCGCTAATTTCTGCTCAAAAGACCGTTTTGACTTTCTCATTTCAGCTGTAGCTAAATTTAGGGCCTTTTTGTAATTGTTATAGTCTTCTATATTTCCAGTGTTTCTGTATATTCTCCACATTATTTGTTTGTAGGCAATCTTTCGTATAGCTTCTTTTGACAGGTGTTTCTTCCTAGATCGTTTCCCTTGATTTTGTATAGGAACAAATGTTTCAATAATGCCCTCAATCTCATCTTTCAAAATTATCCAACATTCTGTTGCTGTCTTGTCCTTCATTAAAGGGAAAACAAAGTCAATGTTTGGATCATATGGGATTAACAGAGTGAATAAAAAGTAACAACTTCCAACAACAATCATATTTTTAACGTCAGTGGTTTACCAGGAAAAAAATGTAAAACACATAGACATAGAAAGTCTACAGACTACGCCATTTTAGAAACAAAATGACGTCAGAGAGTCTTCTTGGTCGGCGTGAACTGTGCATGCATATTATTATCTGTTACTTTCTAACCTAACCACGAAAACGACCGCCAACAGCCGCCAAACTTCTCCCCACATTTCTTACATACATATACATACACTACATTACAAAAAAATCACTTGTATTCGTCTAACGAAGAAAATTCATAACAGAAACGCAAATCTTGGCGAACGGCAACTCGACAACTTCGACTACCGTAAACTCGCTATTATAAGTTAGCTTTACACAAAATACCGCTAGATGGCGCGCGAATATTTATTAACCTTACTGCATTCGCACGCGCGAATTAGTTTAATTAATTATAAATAATATAATAATAATTAGCTGCATCACTATGATCTACAGAAAATGTTAAACGGCAAACTAAGGCAACGCTTTGGTGATATGGGTCTAATAGAGTTGATAAAAAATAACAATTTAATATACAAATATATAATTTTATTAGTTTATTTTATATAGCGCCAAATCCACAATTCTCTTCTCTTCTATTCAACATACTGTTATTAAAGTATATGCAATAATAAGAATGCTACCCACAGGTAATATTTAAAAATAAATATTAAAAATACATGTGTCTGCATAATTATCCAAAATTGCCTATTAGTTATAAAATAAAAAGGAAATTACGTGTTTTTCAATGAAGTCACATTGTTTATTTCATCAATATTTCTATAAACATCCCGCGTGTACTGCGAGCATGCAAGCTTATATTACATAAGCGATGTTTTAACAATAATAACTAAAACAATAACATGTTAATATTACTGTTTTTAAATCCTTCTTTTTCTACCACCATAATATTTCCCATATATTCATATTCCTTTTTACATTTTAGAGATTTATTGTTCCGATAATTAATAAAGTGTCTTGTTCAAAAATAATAATTATTACATATCTGATGGTGGAAATGTCATTCATGAGTAGAACAAATAGCTTCAGTAATATGTTCTTATGCATAATGGTTGTGTATGTGCTGAATAAAAATTATTATTACGTCGTACTTATTTTACTACTTTAATTATTTATTACTATTAACCATACTTTTATATTCATTTATTTCAATTGTTGTTATGTAATTTGTATGTTTATTTATGACTGATAGGTCAGCTTAGTTAATGATATAGAAACATGTATTTTCATTATTTATTTTTAAATAATATTATCTGTGAGTAGTTTTCTCTTTATTGTATTTTTAATAGCATTATTTTGTGAAGCGCCACAAACAATTATGGATGTGGCGCTACATAAATAAAATATTATATTATAATAAAAACAATTGTTTGTTTATTTATTATAGCGCCACATCCAATTTAAACTTGTTCATGGCGTTTTACATACATTAAAATGCTAAACAACAAATACACACCAGAAGAAAAAAAACAAATATACTAGAAACATATATGAACAATTATAAAAATAAAATATCAATATAAAAATAATAAAACTTATAATTTCCTGCAAATCATAGTGATGATAATAATTAATTATTATATTATTTATAAGTAATTAAACTATTTCGCGCGTGTGAAGTAAAACAATTTTGTGTAAAGCTTTTAAAAGCGATTTTACGGTACCGCTGAGCGGCCGAACAAGTTGTACTCGAGGTCTGCGCGTTTTTGTGTGTGAATTTTCTTCGTCAGAGGAATGCAAGAGATTTTATTACATAATGTAGTGTATGCATATGTATGTAAGATATGTGAGGAGAAGTTTGGCGGCTGTTGGTGGTCGTTTTGATGGTTAGGTCAATCAAATCGGGTCGTCTAGGATCCGCGCTGTGTCTGTGACTGTCCAAACGAATCCACCGAACCACTGTTTCAGTTCTGCTCGATTCATAGGTTAACAAGAAGACATCTTACTGATACTGTCTTTCACTGTACTATTACTATAAGCGTTTGAGGAACAGTGTGGCATATTGATGTCGCGATTTCGTTGTAAACCGACGTAAGGCAACTTTTAGCGTACCGCTTGGCTCTCTGTTATGACAGCTGAACCAGCAGACGACTCTCTGACGTATTACTTTTCCAAACTGCTGGGTTGTGATTGGTTGCAAGGTCCAAGATGGGCCGGTTCATAGTGTCGGTGATTTAGCTAGATTTTCCCACTTTAAGACCACTTTCTGAGGTAACCACTAAGGTGAAAAATTGGATTGTAGATGCAAATGATTAGCTAGTGTAAACTCTTTTGGGTGCATAACACTAAACTGTAGCCTTTTTTTTCACTTTAAGTCAGTCCAATTTATGCTTGCTAAGTAGGTTCTCATTTGTTTATATTTGCCTTTATTGAAATTTCTCCTCCCTCGCTTTTTGCCAGTAATCTCTGTTTGTATTTTTATACTAAAATGGATCTGATTATGGTCACTAGATCCCAAAGGCTCACATATTTTAACATTATCAACTAATTCGTTTTGAGAGGAGAATACTAAATCCAACACATTTCTACCTCTCGTTGGGTCTAAAACGTGTTGTGTAAGGAAACAGTCCTGTATTAGAAGTAAAAACTGCTGTGATCATTTGTGTGTGTTGATTGCACAGCCGTATGCCTACTGTATGTTAGTCCTAAACCACAGTATTCCCCCTCGGAGTCCGTTTGATTGCCTTGCGGTGTTAGCTTTGATCACCGAAAATGTAGCGTAAACATTCGCCGCGACACCTGTCAATCAACTTCCGCAAATTTTCAGGAAAACTTCCGGGCAAAAATGGCAGCACCAATGAGTGAGTGAATTTATCAGTTGTATTGCTATGCTATTGCACGATATCATTCACATGTTTGGGCAATGTGACAATTTCGTCTAAGTGTTGTTAACATACCAAACATTTGCCCATTTGGATATCTGGTGGTTCTTTTGGCGTTGATGCCTTCCAATATCGCTCACACAAATCGTAAATAATTTAACAAAATTTAATAAGATTGCCACCTAGTGACCTACTACCTAGAGAATCAACTCTAGATGGCAGGTGGACAAGGAAGCCCCTTTGGGTTATCGAGATTCCAACCTATCTAGCTAAATGTACCCCGCCCTTCTTATCGATTTTATATTTAAACATTAACACTACTAGCACCTACACAATCGGCCGATAATCTGTTCCATTCATTTACTGTTCTTTGTGAAAAATGAGAATTTTCTAATATCTAGTCTACACTGTTTCTTTGTAATGCAATTCCATGTCCTCTAGTCCTTCTCTCTTCCTTAACCGAGAACAAAAATATTTCTATCAATATTTTCATACCCATTCAATATTTTAAACACTTCTTAGTTCTATCTGATCTCCTCTCAGTCTCCTGTTTTCTAGTGTAGGCTTGGGCAAGGATTTTTCACTCAAATTAACCATATTGCAGGCTTTGCAGCATGACTTACTCATAGAAATATTAACCGTTGTGGAATACAATTTATATGCATAAAAACATCATTATGTTATCTCTTTGTATACCAAATTTCGTTCTTGTTCCTCAAATATAACGCGTTCAGTAGCATTTTAAAACGACCCCCTACTCAACAAAAATCGGTCTGTTGCGACACGCTGCCTGTGCTAAGATGCTATGTTGTTACGCTAGCGCGAGCGCCTCATCGCGTTTACCATCCAGGTGAAAATTTAAGCGTAAAATAGGCTTTCTTCTCAAATGTTGCGCCGCGTCAATTTTTGGCCAATTCAATCAGAATAAAGCTTATTTTGAAGAAATATTATTGCTCTATCGATTGGTGATACACACTACGCTGAACTAATAAGAAATCGTCCGCTAAAACGCAATTAAACATGACAACTTATGTAATGGTCGTATTTCTTGAGCAACGTCGCCATTTCGCATCAGATCGCGTAGTGTGTGGTACCATTCGATCCGGCGTCAAATTTGCTATCCAGTACATATCATTTTATGAATATAACATTTTATTTGTGGGGGCGCACGCCTTTGAAAGCTGGTGGTACTTTTTCCCCGAGTTGCGACACTTCGAGTCTTCGGCAGATCGCCGCACGCGTTAGTAGTAAGTAAGTCGCTAATGTCGTATTCCACGCGTATGTTAGCAATTTCTAAACATCACGGCACATAACGGCTACCAATTGTCTCATGGTCAACGTATTGCATTTTATTGATAATTTATAGCAAATAATTCGTCTATTTGCCTGTTGCTAAATCTATGGGTTTGCCCTTGCAACGAAATAGGCTGACCTAGATATCGACATCACGGTGGGCGCCAGGACTAGTCGATCTATGTTGTGAGGGGTGTCAAGGAAGCTGTCGAAGCTCACCGTTTACTTGAGAAACGATCTTTTTGAACATATTTTTCACGTCGTGTTGTTTTACTCGTATTATAGATGACAACTATTACAACTGTATTGTCCACACAACAGTAATTGATACGAAATTCGGCATAATGCGCCGCTATTTCAGCTAGACCAACGACAAACATACGCCGCTGCAATGTCTGCGCCGTTGCGATAAAGCCGACTTTCTACTTGTATTCGCGCAACACATGGATTATTACAATATTATTACATTTAGAATGCCTTTGAAATAGTATACAACAATTTTATTTTTAAAAAGCAGAGACAAGAAATAACAATTCTTGGAGACGAATTGATCGACCTAGCGTCGTAATTCCATAACATTACAGTTTTTATATCTTTTTGTGTTAATATTATAATTACGTATGTTGTCAAATCATTTTGAAATTCATTCACCCACATGATGGAATGTATTTTGGAATTTATCAATATTACATATAACAATATTTGTTATTAAACTGATTAGTAGTTCAATTTAACACCAATTATTTTATAAATATGTTATTATAATCTTACAATACTTTTATTACATTTGGTCATATATGACCAAATATGTAATCAAATAATATACATATATATATATATATATATATTTAATGGTGTCTAAATTATAGATTAGTTAATTATGTCAAAATATTACACAAAATAGAGGATTTTAGAAGAACTCTTATTTCACGTAAACAACACAATTATATGATTTATGTGAAAATCATGGAGAAGATATACATAACAACAATACCTGTGCTAAATTAAAAGTTTGTAACTTTAATATATGTTTGGCTAGAGCATGGCCAAAATATACCTAATTTTCACTGTCATGGCGGCCATATTGGATACCTAATTTGCATAATTTATGCAAAAATGAGAAATAGCACAGTTCTATTGAAAACTAGTTACATGCCAAATTTGGTTGATCTGTGTTGAAAAGTAAAGATTTTTGTTTGAATCTATACTACCTACCTTGAAGTTTTGACATTTTTCCCTGAGGTAATCGGGGGGAAAAGTAAAACGTCATATAAAACCCAAACGACATGACATGGCTGAATGAAACTTGTTTTACTATCCGAATATAATATGTATCTTTCACAAATTCATATTTTTATCGCTTTTAGTGACTTTTTTCAATTTTTTGCTTATCTCTTGCCAAGTATCAATTTGCTAAAAATAACATATTCCCACATTTTCAATATGGCATATCTCTGGAAATATTAGTCATACCACTCTAATAATTTATGTACATGTTGAGCATGTCGTTGTCCTTGTAATGTAATATTGAGTTATTCTAGTAATAAGTTAAAAAGTTGTGTTAAGTCAAATATGACATTTTATAATAAATTCCTTGCCCAGGCCTATCTAGTGTCGTTAATCCACATTCTTTTAGATGCATTTCATAACTAATATTCCTGAGTTTTTTTTATCATTTTGGTTGCTCTCCTTTGTACTCTTTCTAGTATATCAAAATCCTTGTTGCGATATGGCCTCCATGCCTGTATGCAATATTCGAAATGAGGCCTAACTATTGTTTTGTATAGTGGTATTATTAGTTCTTTTTCATTGTACACTGTATTTTGCCTAATTAATCTAAGAATTTGGTTTCCCTTCGCTGCTGCAATTCCACACTGCTCTGATACCTTCATATCAGCACTAATAGTTAACCCTAAGACCTTTTCCTTTACGGTACTACTTATTTGGTTCAGTATCACCCACTGTATATTGTGCATCTTCATTCCCAGTCCTGTGTGGAGGCACTTACACTTCCCAAAATTAAACAGCATTTGTAACTTCTCAGACCATTCGGTCAACTTATTCAGATCATCTTGTAATTGCTGTCTATCTGCATCACTTTTAATTTTTCTAAACACTTCTATATCATCCGGAAACTTTAACACCTTGCTTGTTATATCATCATCCAAATCATTGATATATATATATATATATATATATATATATATATATATAGAATAAAATTTGGTCCCAATACCGATCCATGCAATACTCCACTCAAAACTGATTTCCAGTTTGAAACCTCTTTGTCTTCTATCAATAAGCCATTTTTCTATCCAGTTAATCATACCATTTCCAATGCCATGGGCCTTTGGTTTTAGTAGTAATCTTTGATGTGGCATTTTGTCAAAGGCTTTCTTAAAATCTAAGTATATTATATCTACTGGTGATCCCTCATCTACCCACTTTGTGATATCTTCCAAAAAACATAACATATTTGTTAAGCATGACCTCGCATTTAGAAACCCATGTTGAGATGGGTTTATCAAGTTATTTTTAACATCATTGATCATTCAAATGATTGAATTAAAAAAAAAAAACATTTAGAATGGGTCCGAATTCTGTCACGTATCAAGGTCGGGTCAAAGTTTGATGACCTCTATCTCTGGACCTGAAGATGGTGGGAAGCATAGACTCATGATCATAAACCAACACACCAAATTTCACCCTGTTTTTGATTGGTTTGTCTTCTTTTTGATTGATTTGTCATCTTTTGCATGTTAAACAAATGTTTTGGTTTAAGTCTTCCGTTTATTATTCGCCATCAAACTAACACAAATCGAACATAATTTGTAAAGCCAGCAACCGGAATGCCTCCATTTTTGTATTGTTTTAACTGTATGTATCAATATTTATTTGTGTATGCATGTATGCAGTGTGTGATATGCATGTAAATAGACTAGTAATTATTCTAAATTCTGATTGATCTAATATATATATATATATATATATATATATATATATATATATATATATATATGTATATATATATTGCATTTAATTAACCATTGTAGACTTTTTTTTGTAGTATAATTTAACATGTTCTGCATTTTATCTTAACACTATTTTGTTACAGTTTTTAATAACTTTGGATTTGATTGTTTTTTTTTATGGTATCTAGGTACAGCACTTTCATCGCTTTATAAATATTATTATTATTTTATAATGAGTACCGGGGTAATCTTATTTGGTCAAATTAAAATGGTATCATGGACACCAGCCAATGTCAGTATTATAAAATTATGTAACATTACAAAATAATACACAACTTAACTGCCTTTTAAAACATGTTAATCACCTATTGTACTATGGCCATATGTAAAGATGATTTTGTTGTTGTCACTTTGCATGATTATTTGCTCTTTTTAGGTAAGAGAGTTAATTGCAATTATGATATACTATTTTAATGTCAGAGTTAACGACTAGGACACACATTTTTACAGATGACAACAGACTCAACAAATAGCACTTTACATTTAGAAATATTTGTCATCTAATGACACTCTACACTGGTCAAATGCACATTATTGTCATTACTGTTCCACATGGCACATGACTGTTGGATTCTGTGACGTGGCATTTGTGAGAGTTATGTCACCTCTTATCCACACGTGAAAAAATTACCAGAGAAAATGACACTCTGTGGTGAATGACTATTCAAAGAGTAATTTGCACCTCTTATCTTACATGTGGACCATTACACTCCACTACCCAGGAGTAATTGAGCATGACAGCATGATTAATCTGCACATGTTTCATTGTACTAAATGTATACATATTTCTTCATTAGAGTTTACAGGTACCCTGTTAAAATTATGACTGTTGGCTATTTAAATATTAATAATTTATTACCATACAACTTCTCAGGGGCATTCAGGGCTAAGTTATGCCAATTTGTCAGTGAGAGTTGATAAGCTAGGGTGCAGTATACCCTAGGGCTAGGTGACCCACCTCTCCCCATGCGTTAAGTAATCAAATAATATTATGTTGTATTCTCCTGGTTGTAAATTGTAAATATGCTGTGTATTGTAACATACTTTGATCATGCCTTAAACACCTTGAATTACTTACATATTTTAAAGAAATATAGTTGACTTTATGTAGTAGTAATGATTACATGATGTGTCGTAGCATAGTAGTATTTTTTTAATATTTATGATTTTATTACTGTTACTAATATATTCACGTTAAAATAATGGATTGGTCCCTCTAAAGCAGTGAACAGTGAAACTGGGTGAGTGGGAGGGTGGGTGGGTGGGTGGGTGGGTGGGTGGGTGGGTGACATTAGTGTAGTCAAGAAAAGTGTAAACCCCATAGTATGACTGTCTGTGGCCAGGAGCACATTAATTGACTCCTTTTTAACAGTTATTGTCACATTCAACGCTCATTATTTAATACTTATAACTAATATATTGTTATAATTTTGATAATGTGTTCATTTAATTACTTATATATTTTAAAGAAATATAGTTGACTTTATTTAGTAGTAATGATTGCATGATCTGTCGTAACATAGTAGTATTTTTAATATATTTATGATTTTATTACTTACTAATTTATTTACGTTAAAGTATCCCATAACAAGGATTTGCTGTGTGTGTTATTGTTATTAAAGCATAATAAAAATTATCAAGTCCTGCACCATGCATTGGTGGGAGTTTGACCAACAGCGCAGTACTAAAGCTGTTGCTTTGACTTCATAAACCAATAAAATCTCTTCTAGCTGATGCATGTTACTTCCTCAGGCACAGAGACTCAGCTCGCCATATCCTGGTACGACAGCGCCTGGATCCCTGTCCTCAATCAAGGAAACATCCTTGACTACTTTGCTGAACGTTCGAATCCGTTCTACGATCGCACCTGTAACAATGAAATTGTACGAATGCAGCGTCTCAGTTCTGACCAACTCAAGTGAGCCACTCGTTTATTGTGATTTATTATATATTTTCTGTCAGTTTTTATTACTACATAGGAATGTAACATATTTGGTTACATTCGATTCTGAGTTAACTCAGCTGTATAAATGAGTACCTGGCTATAGACAGTGGTGACTATGTGTATGAGCAGCCTTTCGCACATTAATTGTAGCATGTGGCTGGATGCTTCCCGGAGAAGTTGAGACAGTATCTGATTGAACATGTCTGCCGGGAAGTAAAATGTAAAAGCGCTTTGAGCAGTCCTAAGGACTGGATACTGCGCTATGTACAAATTTACCTTTTCTTTTTTACTTGGAAAGATTACATATTTGTTTCAGGCAGTTACATGTCCACATACACACAGTTTGACTTTAAAGCAGTCAGTCATGGTGCCATTGCTGTATAAAATGTGTTCTATTATTTTTCATTTTTTGGATTCCATGTAGCCACATACTCATACGATTTCACTAACTCAGGGTGAACATAACACTTTTCTTGGGATTTATGACTTCAAAATCTACTTGTTAAACTTCCTGCATAGATGTAATAATATTATTATAGTCACTTAAAATATAGCTATGACAACAATCTAAACATACATTACAGTATTTACTCTCTGGTACTGGCAGTGAATTCTCTGATGAACACCAAACTAAAGTACTAACTCATGTCTTCTGATATTAAGAATCCCTCCATTGTCATCACTATATTCTAGATATCCTGAACTTTCTGTTTGCTCCAAACATATAGATTAAAAACTCTTACTGTCAAGTTTTATATTACAAGCTAATTAATTTATGTTCATAGCTTCTCTTTTGAATTTATAATATAATTTAAGTTGTAACTTGGTTAAATTATTATTTTTGACTTAGATAACTGCCATAATAGACCACTCTAATGTCGTACGTATCTGTGTGGAATGTGGATCAACCAAACAAGCAGTGACAGTCACTTTGAACTGTCTGGTATGCAGTAGTCATAAACTCCATGTGCAAATGGCAAACACATGGTCCAAAACCAGCTAATTTATGTGTGCAATTTCCCATGCTTCAGTGGGTCAGGCACTGTGTGAACTGGACCCATCACTTAAAGGACAACAAAAGGCTACGCCTTCGTGTCATACACCTAATAGAGTTTATACAAAGTAACAATTTCCACATATACTCAATTTTTTAACGTCAGCGGTTTACTCAGAATGTGACTTTAAAGTCAAAAATTCTAACGAAATCCACGATGGTCTAGATGCCGCCATAGGTGAAGGGTTAATTTGGCTTTGCCATTCAGCGTGCGGCATTCTATATCTCGGTCAGCTTCCGGCGACGTCGTTAAGGGTCAACAACTTCGAGTCTTCGACAGTTCGTTCAGTTGGCGTGACATCTAGCAGCTGCTTATAGACGTATATCTAAATCTGTGGTTAAATCTATGGTAAACTTTAGTAATTATGCCTTCGTGTTCGGCATACGGTTGCAATAATAGTTGGAACAACCGGTAGTATTGAAGCAATGGATTCACGTTGGTGATTTGCGGGCGTACTGTTTGGCACTTTGCTCGGTCCGTTTTGAGGAGAAATGCTTTGATGTAGACATGTATCATCAGTTGATGGGATGATTTCAGCGATAACAATAATAGACAACTTTATATTTACCGTCATCAGCATGTTACGCGCGTTGCCGAGTTGCAGCCATTTCATGACAACAGCCAAACCCTATGCAGGGAATCTACGTGGAGTGCGCCTCGAACCCCGTCGTGACGTCATTCTTCGTCTAAGATGGGGTAGCGCATAGAATTTGGATGGCTGGGTGTTAACAAATATTTTTCTGGTAAACCGCTGGCGTTAAAAAATTTAGTATATGTGGAAATTGTTACTTTATATTAACTCTATTAAGTGTATGCCACGTAAAAATTAACTTTGTTTGTCCTTTAACATTTTGGTTAACAGTACCTTAACTGTGCTTCCCAAAATGTGCAGTAAATAATAAACATACGATCCAACTTGCAGCAACATGGTGGGACTGGAGTACGTGCTGCTTCATGTGCAAGAACCAATCCTCTACGTGATCCGCAAACAACATCGACACTCTCCCACGCAAGGTGGGTGAAGGACTGAAAGTATCTGATAGACAGCTGTCACACTGTCAATCAACTGAAGGTCTCTGATTGACAGCTGTCACACTGTCAATCAACTGCTTGCTTGCAGTTAGTTTCCTTCATAATATATTATACAGCCATCTCTCCATTATGACTGTACTATCTTGTCTAAAAACGTGTTCAAACCAGTGAAATGTAGGAAATCAGTCGCCTAAATTTGATCACCTCGCGGCTCGCAGTGCATTCCTCTTTGGCCAAATGGTGAAGTTCTGTCGTTTACTGTTTGGCTGTACTGATTAATTAGATCCAGAGGATGAACAGTACATACACACACGCACACGCACACACACACCACACGCACACCACACGCACACACACCACACGCACACGCACACGCACACGCACACACCACACACACCACACGCACACACAAACACACACACACCACACACACCACACACCACACGCACACACAAACACACACACACCACACACCCACAACACACACACACACAAACACACACAAACACACCACACGCACACACACCACACGCACACGCACACGCACACGCACACACACCACACGCACACACACACCACACACACCACACGCACACGCACACACACCACACGCACACACAAACACACACACACCACACACACACAACACACACACAAACACACACAAACACACACACACACACACACACCACACACACACACAACACACACACACACACACACACACACTTGACTTAGTTAACATAATGTGAAATACTACACTTATATTGAACAGGATTCAGTGGCTCTGATGATTAGTTTGTAGAAATGGTAATGATAATAAACTACTGTAGCTCCTACAGTGTCTCAGGTCTGAGCACAAGTAGGGTCCTTTCTTATGACGACACATGTTGGAAGTGGAGGAAGGGGGGGGGGAGAAGGGGGCTGTGTTTCTTATGTTCACGCATTTTAGGCATTACGCAATACATACTCAATTCAAAGTGACCTCTTGATGTTTATTCAACAAAAACATGGAATACAATTTTTTCAATTCACGGACTTTATATGCTTCAACTGTAGTTGAGCATTTTGCATGTCTCATTTCACTGACTTTTTGAAGTGTTCATTATTTAAAATTTTATTTACACTATTATTATATCAAATTTTTATCTGTTTTGCTGCAGTATATTTACCATAAAAGTAAGTTTAAAATGAAACTTGACAGCCGTATGCAATTCAGATCCTATCATAAAATATATTATATTCATGTAATTGTGAAGATATGTCTTCTGTCTGTCACTTAATCTTATGCAAAGCAGTCGCTATAGATGTTGCAAAACTGCACAATTTTAATTAGTTTATTAATTTAAAAGAAGTTTGACTGGCAAAGTGTCATTATGCATAAAGCCGTGTTGTCAAGTCATATATTGTCAAGTCATATATTGTCAAGTCATACATTGGGCCAATATTTTGACACTGAAAGTAATGATTCCAACACATTTTGTATAATTAAAATAAATTTATCAGCAATCTGTTTTCAGTGCCGCAGTTCCATAAAACAGTGACCAATTAACCTCAGGCTGACAAAAAACCCTGGATCACCAACTCAGTATTCCCCACCCTTAGATTTACAACACCTGTTCTGAATTACCGCGTGAATTCTTACTTCTGGTGACATCAGCTGTATTGTCGCTGTTGAATACGTATTCACAATGTGCTAATTATTACAATGTGGGAAATATCAAACAAGGAACAAAGTGTCCACAAAATAACAATTATTGTGCAATGTGAAGAACAAGGAACAAGATGTGAGGAAACTGTGTGTTTACTTTCATCCACCAGACTCACATTTCTATCACAAAGTGATTTAGACAATACTTGTTGTACATGAATGATCAGAAAGCTGATGTATACGAACATGGTGTTAGACGCTGCTAAAATGAGGTGTATGCTGATTAATACTAGTATAAATATGGTATAAAAAGAGCTGTATATTACACATAACTAGAATCAAGAATTCAAGATAGTGAATGGACATCATTGGTCAACATATAATTAATTAGTTATATGTTTACGTTATCACAGTGACATTTAACTGTTCAGTAATGTCACACAACACACAGTGATCCAGGAACCAGGCGTGAGAAAACAATGAAAGAGTACTTTGTAACATGTAATGCAACACAACACCTGTGTGTACTGCATACAGGGATAGCACCTGACATAATATATCACACATACAGATGTCTTACTTGATTCTTACTGCATGCAAGTGGTCATACCTGATGTGTACTGCATACAGGGAGGTCACACTTGATTTTGATTGCATGCATGTGTCACATCTGATGTGTACTGTATACAGTGATACAGGGGGGGTCACACCTGGTATACACTGCATACAGGGAGGTCACATCTGATGTGTACTGTATACAAGGGGGACACACCTGGTATATATTGCATACAGGGGGGTCACACCTGGTATATACTGCATACAGAGGGGGTCACACCTGGTATATACTGCATACAGGGGGGTCGCACCTGGTATATACTGCATACAGGGGGGTCACACCTGGTATATACTGCATACAGGGGGGTCACACATGGTATATACTGCATACAGGGAAGTCACATTTGATACATAATGATATCTACTGATATATATATACTGCATACATCTTGATATGTACTGCACACAAGGTCACATCTGATGTGTACTGCATGCAGGGGGGTTACACCTGATGTGTATTGTATATAAGGATGTCACATCTGATATATATATATATATATATATATATATATATATATATATATATATATATACTGCATAAATAACTTGTGGGTGATACAATAACAGCCAACAAAACTGTATATTTCATTGTTCTATAACGCACTACTTATGACGTATTCCACTGAGCTGTGTATCAACAATGTGGGCTTGTGTTGTGTAGCAACCCCCCTGGCTGACTACAACATCATTGCTGGGGTCGTGTACCAGGCTCCGGACCTTGGCTCCGTCATCAACTCAAGACTGGTGAGTGCATCACTCAGTGGACTGGAGACAGAGAATCTGAGAGATCCCTGTTGATCCTGGTATTAGTTACTACAGGATCATGATCTTGAACTGAACTTGCTGTGACTGTGGTCAACTGTCATGACAGAGTTCCACAGATGTTAGTTTGTAATGATTTTGCTCGTGTTTGGCCCCAGGGTGTCTGGGCTGCCTGTAGAGTAGTGAGCCAACTTAGTGGCTCTGTAAGTGCATCTCCTGCCAGGTGCCACACTTGACTCACCTCTCTCAGTGATCATTCACATCCTTGGCCATGTAGCCTCTGATAAACCTGTTGTAACATTTATAAACACAGAGCTAGTGAACTGTCCAGTGGTCACACAGAATGGTCAGCCAACTACGGAGACCTTCATTTGTCTGGTGAGAACATTATTAGTGGTGACATCAAAATACTGTTTCACGATTGGGTAAGGACTGGTGCATGTTGGCCCAGGACTGTAGTTGACATCAGTTTGGACAGGGGTCTAAAGGTCATGAGACAAGAGGAATTGATCACATACTCGTAATTGCTGCACATTTTACGTATTAGTTCTGATAGTGATGTTGATGTTGCTGAAGAATCCATCCTGTGTCTGCTTCAGCTGAACACAACACACAACCTGCAGGCTGCATTCAAGGAAGGTGGGTCACTCTCCGTACTCAGTCAGGTGGTTAGTTGTCACCGTCTGTAAGTCATCTGTCACCCTCAGTAAGTCACATGTCAGCCTCTGTGAGTTATCTGTCACCCTCAATAAGATAAGTCATCTGTTACCCTCTGTGAGTCATCTGTAACTCTCAGTGAGTTGTCTGTCATCTGTCATCACCCACAGTGGGTCATCTGTTACTCCTAGGATGTCATCTGTCATCACCCACAGTGGGTCATCTGTTACTCCTAGGATGTCATCTGTCAGAGACTAACTGTGTCTGCCCCCCCCCCTCCCTCCCTCCCTCCCTCCCTCCCTCCCTCCCTCACTCCCTCCCTCCCTCCCTCCCTGCCTCCCTCCCTCCCTCCCTCCCTCCCTCCCTCCCTCCCTCCCTCCCTCCCTCCCTCCCTCCCTCCCTCCCTCCCTCCCTCCCTCCCTCCCTCCCTCCCTCCCTGTTAATATTTTATTCAGGAAAGTAAACAAGCATTCATGAGGAAGTATTCAGCCACACCAGAGTGAATCAATGCACATGTTAAACCTTGTCCTACAACTTCGGTCCTGATGTCATCAGTAGCATCATTAGCATGCGGCATTAATTTTGTATTCAACTTATTTTCAGCTCAAGACTTCTCGCGCTATCATCCGTCCAAAGGCTACTGGTGGGAGTTCAAAGACAGCAGCCACACAGGTACCTGTTGCTGGAGAATCACTGAGAATGTGTTTATCATATAAGTGTTGGACATCTCATTGTTGTACAGTACATGGTAGGTTGGCTCCAGTAAAAATACAGAAGTTAAATATATAATTAATTGTCCACTGGTAATCATTATTTTGAGTTGCTAATGCATGGCTAAGTTAATATTATTAAGTTCTGTAACTATTAACTTTGTTTTGATTGCAGATTAAAATATGATTACATATAATGTAAGATTTACCCATTCTAGAAGCAAGATTAGTCAGCACTAGTATTTTTGCAGTTAATAACTATTCACATAGATATGTTTACATCAAATAATGATCGACTTTGTTTTTAACTACAAATTGCATACCCATAAGAATTTCTAACATTTGTTATATATTATGCTTGTTTTGTGAATGACTTGTAGATAAGCTGTTGTCGAAGGAAAAGAAGAAGAAAGAGGAGCCGAGTTCCCTGTTCCAGAGGCAGAGAGTAGATGAACTACTCGCGGAACTCAGTAAGAAGTTCCCACCGAAGTACCCCACTACCACCGCCCAGACCACTCAGCCAGAGAAACCGGGTTTGTGCCTAGAGTAGCAGCCTTGCAAATTCACAACAACTGCTATGCTTGTGTTTAATTTCTCGCCTAATAGATTTACCTACTAACAAGACAGTGGCAGAGTAGCATAAATAATCGTACAATACCTTCAGCTGCGTACGATTAGTTTTGTTGCTCCACCAGCCACGGAGCTTGAATACTGCAGAATGCAGATCACAAATGTACCATTTCATATTACTTAACATGTACTTGACATGTACTTAACATGTACTTAACATGTACTTAACATGTACTTAACATGCCTAACAGTATTGACAAAATTACAATTGTGAACTGTTCTGTAGACCAACTAGATTGATACATCAGTCTTGAACCTAGACTCTTGACAAGCTTATTTTGCATTAAATCCTGTAAAGTCATCCTGCTGTACAATGCTGGTTTTTACAGTTTTGTCTGCCGATTAATTTATATGATTTACAGTGAACATGTTCGTGTGGACCCACGTGTGGTCTGTCTGTCACCAGCAACAGGAGATTGGGTGAAACTTGTGCTTGTTTGTCACCATCATGTGCTTGTTTGTCACCATTGTGTGCTTGTTTGTCACCATCATGTGCTTGTTTGTCACCATTGTGTGCTTGTTTGTCACCATTGTGTGCTTGTTTGTCACTATCTTGTGCTTGTTTGTCACCATCGTGTGCTTGTTTGTCACCACTGTGTGCTTGTTTGTCACCACTGTGTGCTTGTTTGTCACCATTGTGTGATTGTTTGTCACCATTGTGTGCTTGTTTGTCACCATTGTGTGCTTGTTTGTCACTATCTTGTGCTTGTTTGTCACCATCTTGTGCTTGTTTGTCACCATCGTGTGCGTGCTTGTCACCATTGTGTGCTTGTTTGTCACCATCGTGTGCTTGTTTGTCACCATCTTGTGCTTGTTTGTCACCATCTTGTGCTTGTTTGTCACCAGTGACAGGAGATGGGGTGAAGCTCGAGGCAAAGACCGAAACAAAGACAGACTCAGACATGCAGCCTCCCCCAGAGAAGAAAGCGAAAGTGATGTGTTCATGACACAAGAAGTGATGTGTTCATGACACAAGGAACCAGAAGAGATGTCTTAGTGACACTACAAACTGAAACTGCTGAGTTTGTGATGCACACAAGTGAAAGTGATGTGTCTTGTGACTAACAATAATGAAAGTAGCACAAGATGTTATTGTGTTAAAGGCACAATGAAGCAAAAGCGATGTGTTCGTGATGCAGGAAAGTGAAAGTGGTGTGATCTAGGCCATGCAGCAATGGTGTTAAAGGGAGCACATGTGGCATACAGCTGTATCTGGGTCTTATCTTATCAGATATCACAAGAAACGTGATTGCATGTGTGGTCTCATCAGTGTTCCAGAATCTGTGTCATTTCCCTGTTCCTGGCTGAAGACAGTGGTGTACATGTTTGCGCACATCTGGACATGTCACACGTCACAAGACTTGAGATTGAAGAGTTACTTTATTAGTCCATAGTAGTTATTCATCATTGCTAATCTACGAGGAGCAATCTTGATGAGTTATAAACCCATGGAAATCATCAATGAAAATTTGGATGAACTCTAGAAGTGGCAGTGTAACTGCTCCTGAAGTCAGTCTACTTATAAATATAAATAACTAAACTCGTTGAGTGACCAGAGAATGTAAGAACAAAAGCAGAGGGAAGCAACTGACAGTAGACAAGCTCGTGTGAGAGCTGAACACAGCTGAAGACCACGTTTGTGTAACCCACAACGACCCACATGCCTGGTATCAACGCTATATTGCAATGCCGTCTTGTCCATCTGGCAGCTAACAACAGACATTGTAAACCGTGCGAGTTTCAGTGTATAATTGTTTATTCATTCAGATAAACAATATGTCGCCACATGTATTTCTCTAGTAAAAGGTAAGCATTGAATGCGGGTTATTTTATACAAACTAAAGTACCATGGTATGTTAAACAAACATTGTAGCTATGGTATGGGTACATTAGTGTGCACATGACATTGTAAATAAAGCTATATACATGTCTACGTTTGTGTTGTGTGTCTTGGAATCTGGTACTGGTATGCATCAAATTAGTCAGTCATTTAAAACTGCATTGAAAAAAGTGTATATTATTATGATCAATAGTTGAACTTGTAGATTGTCTACATTTTAATCAGCAGTTTAAATCAGAGAATGATCGACTTTTAAAGGAATTGTTAAGTGTTTACTTGACAATACATTTAGAGGAAACACATAAGAGTACATCTCCTACCACAGGACATCAGAAAACATGCACAATTACCTGTCAATAGCACATTATCTGTGAAACTCAGACATGAGGCCTTACCCTGCAGGTGAACATTTGGGACGCCAAGAACTGTGAAAGTGGGGAAACCCATGTGATAAAGACAATCTTTACTTATAGTAATTTCATAGTTCAACAAGCTATACATTAACTTTGTACTGTTTTGATTCTTCACTAACCATATTCAATCTGGGGATTCTTACTCAAACGTACTGGGACATCGTATGTTACACCTACAAAATTGTTTACTAACAACAGAGATCAGGAAATTAAGAGATCAGTGTTTAAAATATTGAATGGTTATAAAAACAGTTTTTTGGCAGATAAAAGTACACAAAGTTGTGTTACTAACAGAGCAGTATAGATTAGATATAAGAATATCCTAATTTTCTTAAAGGACGATAAATGTATGGAACATATTTCCTGATTGTGTGGGTGTTAGTAGTGAATGTTTAAAAAAATGTATACCTTAGAAGGGTAACAAGAGGGGCTTCCTTGTCCACCTGCCATCTACAATTAGTGATCTGGGTAGCAGTCTTGTTAAGGATTTATTAACCAAAACCTACCTAAATTGGAAGTTTGTTTTCAATCTTCACTGACAATATTCTAACCCTCTATGACATATAACACTTAAAAAACTAAAACATTTCCATAGCAAATTGTCTATGTACAGATGAACTGTGAGAGACAGACAGAGAGTATATTATCACAGTGCTAGTTTGCGGTGGACTGTGGCTGAAGTTGTCATGATCAGTGGTTCGGTCTCGGGTGTCAATCCCAACGGTGAATCAACAACATTGTCTTTGTTTGGTGACACACTTAAAGGTTCCCTCTCTGTCGATGGCTGCAACTTCTCCCTGAAACAAATATCTTCCTAATACATAAATGTGATTATTGGTCATTTTTGAATTTATATACCTACACACATGTACTAAGCATTTTTAAAATATTTAAGCAAACTATTTTTATTCCACTGTTCTAGTTATTTCTTTAGTATCTTTGCTAATGTTAGTTTAAAAAAAAAAAAATAGCTGTATAAGTAAATAAAGACGTGAGACTGAAAAAGGATGGCTGAAAATAGAGATAAATGACATCAACAGCTTCCTTCTTTGTGTGCCTAGTTGCCTACTGTCATATAGATGATGGAAACCAAGAGAATCAGGAAACGTATTGTTTTGTTTACCTCTGAGTGGAATCTGGCAAGATACTGGTGAAATCCGAATGATCTTAAATTTACAGATTGACAAATACTGCAAATATTATGTGTTTCACAACATTACCTATCAGTACAGTTTAGTGCCAGACAATGTTATCAATATATATAACAGTATAACATGTGAGATGACTTCATGGCACTTACTACAGTGGAATCTCTCGTGAACTCTACCTTTTCTCCATTTTAAACTGGCCCAGGAAGTGTCTCATAGACAGTTGGCTGGAGGTGTTCTTGGCTGCGTTCTCCTTCTGTTTCCTCCCTCCCGTTCCTCCCCGAGACAACCCTGAAGCCCGACATTTGCCCAGAGTTTTCAGCCCTGAAACACAACAGCAGATCAATGGAACACTGGAATAACTTTCCGTTAAAAAAAAATGTCAACCAGAAATTCAACGTCCTGAATGTTCAGTTTCAATTTTTTTATGGACTGAGAATCCTTTTGCTAGGACACACACAGCTTTCTACAGAGACCCATCCACCATCATTTGGGTGGGTAAAACCCACTTTGGAAGGGTCCGAATAATACTGGAAGGGTAAAAATAAGGAGCAAGTCTTCAGAAACCATAAATACTGTCAGTTACGCTTTGTAACTGGTTCTTCACTGGTTTGTATGTCTGAGTTACCGACAACACATTTATGACTAGCAAATATTTATCCTGGTGACATCATGTCAATAATAGGTCAGTTGATCCAGTTATTTTTTAAAGGAGATACCCAAACAACATTCTGTAGCTCACGGTTGATCCACGAAAACTCTTAATGGAAGACATTAGCACATGATTATTGAGTGAAAACTGTGACCGGCCATTTATATATTATCGTAATCAAACTGTGTAACACACCTGACTTGGCTTGAGGCGTGATGGTCGCTGTGTTAGACAAACATCTGTACTCAGAACTCTGGAAAATAAGCACGTTTAAAACATTGTTATTTCACACAATTCTTTGTATTTCTATAATGTGCAGTGGTAAAAAATTGCAAACTCTAAATACTGTACTGCAGGCTGAGGTGGCAGGAGTTGAGAATGACAAGGTCGTACCCACCAACCATATACAAGGTTTTTAAGGAAATGAGTTTAAAGTTTAGCTTGCTACTTCATCACTGTCATTCTAACGATGCCATATTGGGGCATAGTTGTCCTAATAATAGGGCAAAGACCCTATTTCCTGATAGCATCAAAAACATTTTTTAGGAAACAGAGGGGTAACACTTGTCATTCTCTTACCCCATATTACGTTTATAAAAAAAGGCACCATTGCATTGTTGTACTGTACAGGTACACTGTGGTTAGACACCAGTGGTGACATCTACTGATCAATGTCTAAACTGAAATATCTTATTTACAGGGACCATACTTTTGTAATATCTGTATACAGGGGTAGCTCTATTGCCAACACTGACAATGTTTTTAATTTTCTAAACTAGAGTACTTATTGTGAGACTCAGCCATCTCAAATTTACCCCTGACATATAGTAATTGAAGGTTGTTGCTCTTAGTTATTTACCTGCTCAGTGTTGCTTGAACTGTGATTGTTCCCATAGACAGAAAGGTCACCGGCCGAATGTAGTTTCTCTTTCACTCTCCCCGGTGTATAACGAAACTGCCCTTGTTTATCAGTGGCAAAGAACGATGACACCGATGGACCCTTTCTTGTATCCTGCGATGGCCTTGGCTGTGAGTCTGCCCTTGAGAATGACCTTGACACAGATAGCAGCGATGGTGAATCGACAGATTGTTGAGATGATACGTCGGTTTCAAACAAAGAGAATTCAACATCGTCGGTGTCGATGCTATACAGACTTGGCCGTTGAGACTGTGACCAATCACTGTCCACCGACTGTCGCACTTTATTGTCAACTTGTGATTGGTTTTCTTCAGAAACTGAAGAATGATCAGTTTCAGAGAATGTTTCTGTTTCATCAGGACAGGGCAGTTTAGTTGGTTTCACGGGAATAAATCTCGCTGTAGATTGACTAGAAGCCGTTGACCCACACGGCGAATCTTGACTAGAACGAAACTTGCTGAAGCTGAAACTCGAGAAGGGAGATCGGGTATCTTTCTGCAACTGCAGCCTGCTGCCCCCTGGTGGATGATGTGGCAATGATGGGGTTGTGTTGTTGCCATGGTCACCATCGCTACTCTCATCGTCGCTGCCACACGTAGATGCGTCCGCTGTCTCGAGCTGTTTGAAGAACGGTGTTTTGTGGTGAGGTTTACTCGATACAAAGAACCTGTCGAAGAAAGAGAAATGAAATAGTCACATCACAGGTAAACAATGTACCAACATATAACTAATGAGGAACTCAATGTAATTTGTATCCATAGTTTTATCTGGACACATCCATACGTCATTTGTTTCGGACAGGTCATAGATACAGTTGGAAGGGTAAAACATTGAGGAAAGAACTGACTACATTTACATTGTTAATTACGCTGTCAAACTGGGTGCCACACATGCGTGGATTATGATGTTTTGCAATGGCTCCTATGTATGTGTTCAGGAGCACAGGTCTACCAGGACATTTTTTGGCTTGGTAAAAATGTTATCCTGCGTAAAGAACAGACTCTGTCTCATCTCCACATAAACAAATCATGCCACTGTATGTATGCAAGGTACAACATAGCCGTGGTAACTAAGGGTTATTTTCTTAATGGACAAATCCAGTATGGAATTGTATTGTTGAACAACCACATGCGAGTATGATCGCTTGTTCCAAATCGAGGATGATACAAGTTGGCAGCACATATACACATTGATGGCCTGTTAAAATCAGCCACCTTAAACTGGATTTACCATCTTTTAAATATAGTGCGTCACACGGACTCCTATCATTAGACATTTAAGTAGTGTAGATGAAACCAGGAGTCTCAGACTCACTTAAAAAACTAAGCCTGCATTTGAATGTTCAATTAATATATATATATATATTATATATATATATATATATATATATATATATATATATATGTTTTATTTGTTTCATTACCTGCTCTTCACTTCACACTCCTCCTGTTCCTGGCCGCTTTTGTTCAAGTCAAAGCGAGGCTTTCTCCCAGCATTCCTGCCACCGACGGCAAACCTATTCCGATGTAACTTCAGTGGACAGTGATCTGGCACTAACTTCTCCTCACCCTCCGTAGTGCTATGCTGTTCGTTTGTTGGAGGAGAATTTGCCGGTTCCGGTGGCGATTCAAAGTGGGCGGATTTGTTGTGTAGAGTCTCCAGGAAGTCCTCCTCCACGTGACTCCGCTTCCTCTCCGGGTGTCTCGCGGGGGTCGTGGGTGACTGACCTCTTCCGTACATCGCTGCCAGGGACGGGTCATCCATGGGGTCCTCCTCCGACTCATTTGACTGGTCAGCTGTAAGGTGAGTTGACACTACACATGTAAACATGACTGTTTATAGCAAGGAGTGTTTAATTAGCAAAGGAAGTGAGGTAAAAGTTGTCTGTGACCCATCAGGAATCACTGGTAAGGAGAGGGGGTGGGAAGAGAGGGGGTGGGAAGAGAGGGGGTGGGAAGAGAGGGGTGGGAAGAGAGGGGGTGGGAAGAGAGGGGGTGGGAAGAGAGGGGGTGGGAAGAGAGGGGTGGGAAGAGAGGGGAGGGAAGAGAGTGGGTGGGAAGAGAGAGGGTGGGAAGAGAGGGGTGGGAAGAGAGGGTGGGAAGGGAGGGGGTGGGAAGAGAGGGGTGGGAAGAGAGGGGTGGGAAGGGAGGGGGTGGGAAGAGAGGGGTGGGAAGAGAGGGGTGGGAAGAGAGTGGGTGGGAAGAGAGGGGGTGGGAAGAGAGGGGTGGGAAGAGAGGGGGTGGGAAGAGAGGGGGTGGGAAGAGAGGGGTGGGAAGATAGGGGTGGGAAGAGAGGGGGTGGGAAGAGAGGGGTGGGAAGAGAGGGGGTGGGGAGAGAGGGGTGGGAAGAGAGGGGTGGGAAGAGAGGGGGTGGGAAGAGAGGGTGGGAAGAGAGGGGTGGGAAGAGAGGGAGTGGGAAGAGAGGGAGTGGGAAGAGAGGGGTGGGAAGAGAGGGTGGGAAGAGAGGGGTGGGAAGAGAGGGGGTGGGAAGAGAGGGAGTGGGAAGAGAGGGGTGGGAAGAGAGGGTGGGAAGAGAGGGGTGGGAAGAGAGGGGGTGGGAAGAGAGGGAGTGGGAAGAGAGGGGGTGGGAAGAGAGGGTGGGAAGAGAGGGGTGGGAAGAGAGGGGGTGGGAAGAGAGGGAGTGGGAAGAGAGGGGGTGGGAAGAGAGGGTGGGAAGAGAGGGGTGGGAAGAGAGGGGGTGGGAAGAGAGGGGGTGGGAAGAGAGGGGGTGGGAAGAGAGGGTGGGAAGAGAGGGGTGGGAAGAGAGGGGGTGGGAAGAGAGGGAGTGGGAAGAGAGGGGTGGGAAGAGAGGGGGTGGGAAGAGAGGGTGGGAAGAGAGGGGGTGGGAAGAGAGGGGTGGGAAGAGAGGGGGTGGGAAGAGAGGGGTGGGAAGAGAGAGGATGGGAAGAGAGGGGTGGGGAGAGAGGGGGTGGGAAGAGAGGGGTGGGAAGAGAGGGGGTGGGAAGAGAGGGGGTGGGAAGAGAGGGGTGGGAAGAGAGGGGTGGGAAGATAGGCGTTGGGAAGAGAGGGGTGGGAAGAGAGGGGTGGGAAGAGAGGGGGTGGGGAGAGAGGGGTGGGAAGAGAGGGGGTGGGAAGAGAGGGGGTGGGAAGAGAGGGGGTGGGAAGAGAGGGGTGGGAAGAGAGGGGTGGGAAGAGAGGGGGTGGGAAGAGAGGGGGTGGGAAGAGAGGGGTGGGAAGAGAGGGGGTGGGAAGAGAGGGGTGGGAAGAGAGGGGTGGGAAGAGAGGGGGTGGGAAGAGAGGGGATGGGAAGAGAGGGGGTGGGAAGAGAGGGGTGGGAAGAGAGGGGGGTGGGAAGAGAGGGGTGGGAAGAGAGGGGTGGGAAGAGAGGGGGTGGGAAGAGAGGGGGTGGGAAGAGAGGGGTGGGAAGAGAGGGGGTGGGAAGAGAGGGGTGGGAAGAGAGGGGTGGGAAGAGAGGGGGTGGGAAGAGAGGGGGTGGGAAGAGAGGGGTGGGAAGAGAGGGGGTGGGAAGAGAGGGGTGAGAAGAGAGAGGGTGGGAAGAGAGGCGGTGGGAGAGACAGGGAAAGTGGTAGCAAGAAGTAGACTGATGGAACGGAGAAAGAGAGGAGAGATAGGGAGAAAGACGATAGAAAAAGGAGGGAAGGAGAGCTGTGTGGAGAATGTGATAAATATATATATTATATATATATATATAATATATATATAATATATATATATAATATATATATATAATAAAACGATACGAGGAGGGAGAAAAAGGTGGAAGGAGAGAGGGAGATAGAAAGAGAGGGTGAGATATGGAAATGGGTAGAGTGGGAGAGAATTGGGAGGAGTGTTGGGTGGGAGAGGGCTGGAGGGGTGAGAGGGCTGGAGGGGTGAGAGGGATGGAGGGGTGAGAGGGATGGAGGGGTGAGAGGGATGGAGGGGTGAGAGGGCTGGAGGGGTGAGAGGGATGGAGGGGTGAGAGGGCTGGAGGGGTGAGAGGGATGGAGGGGTGAGAGGGATGGAGGGGTGAGAGGGATGGAGGGGTGAGAGGGCTGGAGGGGTGAGAGGGATGGAGGGATGGAGGGCTGGAGGGGTGAGAGGGATGGAGGGGTGAGAGGGCTGGAGGGGTGAGAGGGATGGAGGGGTGAGAGGGCTGGAGGGGTGAGAGGGATGGAGGGGTGAGAGGGATGGAGGGGTGAGAGGGATGGAGGGGTGAGAGGGATGGAGGGAGGAGTAAGTCAGAACTTCCTCTCCACCTTGTCGGAGCCTCTTCTTGCTGTGTTGGACTGCGGTCAGTTTCACGGTCACTACTGTGTCCTTGGTGCTGGGTCTAGTGACGGTCAGCCTGTTGTCCGTGGTTACCGAGATGTCCGAGCGGCTGGAGGCAGACGCTGGCCGGAAATCTGGATCCCAGATGCTTAACCCTTTTTATACCAGACGTCCGCCCAGAAATTATACCCATGTTACCAGCACATTTGGGAGAAAAAACGGATATGGAAAAATTGTTTACATGGTGTGTGTCAAATTTGATTTTCTCAGCAACTACATAACATATATACAAGTGTTGTATATCAAATGAAAGCTAAGAAATGCAGCTTTCCATTGATGTGCATCATATAAATAGAACTGTTTATTCAACTATGATATTATAAGTTGAAATCAGAGGAAAGTTTTTTGATTTTTTTTACAAAATGCATGACTGAACTTCAGCACAACTTTTCGACTGTTTCTTGCATGAATAGAAAGCAACTTCAATTACAAGAGTTATAGAAAAAATCAATAGCTACATTTTGCTATAAGAATTATTCCTGTGTGACGGGTAGAAGGAATGTTATGAGCAATATTCATCAGGTATGTCAGTCCGAAAATATTAGTTTTGTAAGATGACAAGTAACAACAATGGATATTATCATATTATTTCCTTCCAGCAGTCAATAATAACTCTGCTACTGTTTTTTGCATGAATAGAAAGCAACTTCAATTACAAGAGTTGTAGAAAAATTCAATAGCTACATTTTGCTAATATACCTGTGTGACGGCTAGAAGGAATGTTATGAGCAATATTCATCAGGTATGTCAGTCCGAAAATATTAGTTTTGTAAGATGACAGGTAACAACATTCAACAATGGATATTATCATATTATTTCCTTCCAGCAGTCAATACTATCTCTCCTACTGACAAAATGAGTTCCAGAAATATGTATGCTATGTGTAAACAATAAATTTATTACAAAACGACAACTAGAACTACAGAACGATCCATCGATTTACATGACAACCCTGTCTGCCAATGTTCGACTGGTTGATGTGTGCCCTCAGGCATTTCTGGTGCAGAGGCACAGAGCACTCACTACAACCATAGTTCGTGGCCTGTGCCATCCAGGGAGCAATCTGGCGCACTGACAGGGCGAAAGCGGCGAGGATCAGTCACCCAGTCGGGGTGGAAACCCTATAAATCATCCCCAGACTCGTTGGATTCGTGAAACAAATTGTCAATCCACTGCGGTCTGGTTTCGTCGCCGCCATCCTGCACTCGATCCAGGGCAGTGGGTCGACATTCTCTCCCGCTAATTCTCCTTCAAAATCCTCGTTTATAAACTTGTCAACTCCCGAAATATCACTGCCTTCGCTGTGTGAAGCACCATCGTCCGCCATTTTTAAATGCCGCGACGAACAACACAAAACAAAACTTTCCAAAAACACGTTTAAAACCACTGAAATTGCCGCAATAAAATGGCGTCTGCCTTGCAGGAAGTGTGGTGTAGCCTCGTTCTCTTCCTATGACGGAAGTGGGGGATTTTAATTTATTCAATATGGCCACAACATGGCCGCATGGGCGGACACGTTGGTAAATACGCACCGATGCGTATTTGGTAACATGCGGCAACTACGCATCGGTGCGTATCTGGTATAAAAAGGGTTAATGGGGACTTTGTTCCATTGTTGTTTGCAGACCGCGGCTGAAACATCACAGATCAGTTCATTGTTAAATCTATTTAAATGTCATATCACGAACTTGAAACCTTTTTATATTCATACGATAATGCTATCTTAAGAATTTCTTTAATCCGGAACCCTTTTTAGATCAAAAACCTCATTAATCTGGAAAATTCACTACCTAGAAACTTCAACACACAGAACTCATTTCACAGGAAAAAAATTCCAAATGTTGATATACAAATGGTATGTGCATAATTTGTTTACTGAGATCATGTTAAGACAAACACAGACACATACACTGGGGACGAGTGTTCTAATTCAAATCAACACTAGTTTCTTTCACAGAAGAACAATGACTATTTAGCTTCGCTTAACACACTGGCATGTCATGACAAATGTCAGATGTATAAAGATGATTGAACAAGGACAATGCAAGTGTCTAATAGTTGACACTCGAAGCCTCTACCACTGTGCTACAGTGCCTAACTGCAGATAGGACGTGGTTGACTTGAGACTCCCACCCTGTGTGAGTTTGGAGTGAAGTGTGCAATCCTGGCTCCTGAGTTGATGTCAATGTTTCCCAGGGCTATCTGCAAGGCCTTCTCCTGGGACAGGTAGCTGGCAGCAACGGTCAAGGCTCACGCAATTAAAAAAATTTGTTCGGTCAACTGTGTCCACTCACCCACTAATAAGCAGATGTTACATTTTATGTCTTTTACCATTAACAAAAACTCCCACCTTTTCCTACCAATTCTCACTGATGCATGCACCACCATTTCTATATCAATATAAACAGTTAGTTTAAAACCAAAATATCCGAGTGAAAGTAACATATTATAAAGTGTTTTTCTTGCTTGAGTTACTTGTCAGTATTATGTACGTCAACCTTAGGTACATGTTGCAGAAAAAATATGTCATTAAATCACTTCTGAGCATAATCAATGGTAACATCTATTATATAGAAGTAAATTTTTGTTTTTAAGCAAACATCTACACTTCATTGGTAGATATATGTTACGGTACGAGATGTAGGTGTGTTCATAGTTCAACTAATAAGTACATATAATACAACATACGACGACTACGAAGTCAAAAGATACGGTCCTGCATAGTCCAGTGTCTGGGGGTCCATGTCAGGGGGGTAGGGGGTCAGGGGGAGGAGTTTTCTCTGCTGGGGGTCAAACACAAGCTGATAAAGAAACGTGTTGTCGGCCCGTTCGAATCCCTCAATGTATTCGTTTGGTACGGTCAGAGACTTCATGTTCAACAGAGCAGGGATCTTCCGCACCACCTGAAAGAAAGACAAATATTATACATTCAGTAAATTACCATTTGTAGATGCTTTGAGATATTATATTATTATATTACGGACTTTTTAGTGTCCTTTGTAACAGGTATCAATGAATATGATGTCATTGTGAAAGTATACTCAATATGTTGCATTATCCATGTCTTACAGCTATGATTTAGCTGTACACACTAATACGTGCAATCTTATCTCATTGTTCAGCCTGGCACTTTTAGAGCTGAGTAAACTTGGATTATGTGCGATGAATAAAAATGCCCAAATTTAAATGGCAAAATGCTATGTCGTTTAGAGCAAGCTTCTGTCAGAGCATGCGCATTTTCGTTCTTTGACTGTTTTGTTGGAAGACAAATTGACTGGTTCCTTCTAGCTGGTGTCCATGCCATGAGAAGTACAACATCCCATATGGGGAAATGATAAGATTATCACGCACACACTAACTGTAAAGATAGAAACCTTGAAATAAACCATTATTGTTGCTACCAAGTCCGTGGACGTTTCGTAATGGAATAATTAAATAATCACAGTTTTCATATCAGTCTGTCGCGTGCGCTGGAAGATCTTGCATGCCTTGCCCAGCCCGATGCCCGGGAGACTGGGCAGATAGTCACAGCCCGACAAGATACACATGTAGCGGAACTTGTCAAAGGTGAACAGGTCGGCCCGCATGTCGAGGGCTTCATTCAGCATCCTCTTCTCAATAACAATGCCATTGCCAGCAAAGTCCATCTTGAACATGATCTACAGTACAGAGGTGCAAAGGTCAAAGCAAGGTCAATGGAATGGGATGACAGTTCCTGAAAAATGAAACTACAAAGTTGTACAAACATTTCTTAGCTCTATCGGTGGCAGCAAAACATTCTCATTCATGCTGATAGCAAGCCGTTTCAGTGCATCAAAACATAAGTCCTAAAAAACAGTCTATAGAAGAACAATTTTTGGACATATCAAATAAAATTTTCATAAACTCAATAACCAAAATATTTGTCAAAAATAACAACGTTTTCATTTTGCCAACACCACCCAGAAATATGCCAACCTAACCGGATGGCAGTGAATCTTCATCCAGTTTGCATTTTACTGTCATTTCAGGTTAATCTCAATCAAAATGAATGAGTATTAAAAAGTGAACAAGCATAGTTCAAGGGAATATAAAATCAAAAATGTTTACTCAAAATTCCAAATGAATATGTTTCATGGAAGATCAACCTACACAGTCACAGCCAAACAAGACGAGATCCGAGTCCTCGGTGATGACAAGCTGGGCAAATCCAGCCTGGCTGAGGTAGGCCAACTGGGCATCAGCCTCGTAAGGGGCGACGACACAGTCCACACCCTTCGCCCGACAAGCCTGCAACAAACACAACATTAACTACAACTCCTGGTGTTCAGTATTCCTGGACATTCTTTCGC
Source organism: Oasisia sp. SBJ-2009 (assembly GCA_964017155.1). NCBI lineage: Eukaryota > Metazoa > Annelida > Polychaeta > Sabellida > Siboglinidae > Oasisia > Oasisia sp. SBJ-2009. The sequence continues at coordinate 57,160,483 of OZ024856.1, read as the reverse complement.
AATATGCTTTGTTTTCTATTGGGGTCTGAAAAAAATGTAAGTCACTATCTCAACTTATCAACTGATTTATCGATCATGTGACCTGTTGCATAGCAACAAGTTTGTCATTGTATACAAAAGTGGATGCTGAATGCGTGGAATTTTCAGGCATTCATTGAAATTCTGGCCTCAAAATTGTTTGGTCAACGTACATTTGACTTGAATGTTCACTAACGCATTTTTGCATTAATTTAAAATTAACTTATTTTATTAAATTAATATACAAGATACATAGACAAGACGCATATATATACACATTATATGTCCTATATATATATAATCATATATTAAGTACCTGTACAGGTAGCTTTCAGATTGTTTCTAGAGAATATGTGTTTATTTAACAATTTTGTAAAAATCCACATTTGTCTTGTGTTACGGATTACTTAAAATAAGATCTGGCGCAAAATAAAATACATTGTTATTTACTAATCATCTGACAAGTTACTAAATCAAGAAATAGTGATGTGAGATTACTGCGCCATTCAAAGGAGTTTATTGTCAGCTTTAAACAATACGTTGAAATTTGTCTTCAGTTAGACATTAATTAAACATGATTGATCCAGATACAGACGATACGACACATTAAAATAACAACAGAGAAGAGACACCGGCTGTACAGACATTCATGAGTTGGAGGGCCATGTGAGGGGTGATGTCGATGCACTTAGTGAGACAGTCCCGCGCCTCACTGCGCTTGCCCTCTCGCAGTAACTGGGCCGCCTTCTTCCGGTTGACGTCTCGGCGTCTGAAAGTTGTATGCAAATATGCAAATTTGGTGCAATAGCGTAAAATTACATTCACAGAAAACGAGTGATTTATCAAAATAATGAGGTCTGTATATATTTGCAACAGGCAATGGTTAATTTGCAAGAAATAGACCCGGTTGGCAGTCCACGATGAACGGTACATGTCTCTAAGTAGGACAGCAGGACAGGTGATGTAGAGTGAGTTGTACATGTGACCACAGTCACAGACTTGTGACATTTGACGACATGTGACATGTCCAAATCACTGGAGTTTGATTATTCATGCATTGACATCTTCAGTTCTTGTTGCAAATATTAAATAGTAAGTAATGTAGATCACAAGCACACCAATCACCTACTCTCATCTTGATGTAGATCACAAGCACACCAATCACCTACTCTCTTCTTGATGTAGATCACAAGCACATCAATCACCTACTCTCTTCTTGATGTAGATCACAAGCACACCAATCACCTACTCTCTTCTTGATGTAGATCACAAGCACACCAATCACCTACTCTCTTCTTGATGTAGATCACAAGCACACCAATCACCTACTCTCATCTTGATGTAGATCACAAGCACATCAATCACTTACTCTCTTCTTGATGTAGATCACAAGCACATCAATCACCTACTCTCTTCTTGATGTAGATCACAAGCACACTTACTCTCGTCTTGATGTAGAACACAAGCACACTTACTCTCATCTTGATGTAGAACACAAGCACACTTACTCTCATCTTGATGTAGAACACAAGCACACTTACTCCCGTCTTGATGTAGATCACAAGCACACTTACTCTCGTCTTGATGTAGAACACAAGGACACTTACTCTCGTCTTGATGTAGATCACAAGCACACTTACTCCCGTCTTGATGTAGATCACAAGCACACTTACTCTCGTCTTGATGTAGATCACAAGCACACTTACTCCCGTCTTGATGTAGAACACAAGGACACTTACTCCCGTCTTGATGTAGATCACAAGCACACTTACTCTCATCTTGATGTAGATCACAAGCACACTTACTCCCGTCTTGATGTAGATCACAAGCACACTTACTCTCGTCTTGATGTAGAACACAAGGACACTTACTCTCATCTTGATGTAGATCACAAGGACACTTACTCCCGTCTTGATGTAGATCACAAGCACACTTACTCTCGTCTTGATGTAGAACACAAGGACACTTACTCTCATCTTGATGTAGATCACAAGCACACTTACTCTCGTCTTGATGTAGAACACAAGGACACTTACTCTCGTCTTGATGTAGATCACAAGCACACTTACTCTCATCTTGATGTAGAACACAAGCACACTTACTCTCGTCTTGATGTAGATCACAAGCACACTTACTCTCATCTTGATGTAGAACACAAGCACACTTACTCTCATCTTGATGTAGATCACAAGCACACTTACTCTCGTCTTGATGTAGAACACAAGCACACTTACTCTCGTCTTGATGTAGATCACAAGCACACTTCCTCTCATCTTGATGTAGAACACAAGCACACTTACTCTCGTCTTGATGTAGATCACAAGCACACTTACTCTCATCTTGATGTAGAACACAAGCACACTTACTCTCGTCTTGATGTAGAACACAAGCACACTTACTCTCGTCTTGATGTAGATCACAAGCACACTTACTCTCGTCTTGATGTAGATCACAAGCACACTTACTCCCGTCTTGATGTAGATCACAAGCACACTTACTCTCGTCTTGATGTAGATCACAAGCACACTTACTCTCGTCTTGATGTCGATCACAAGCACACTTACTCTCGTCTTGATGTAGATCACAAGCACACTTACTCTCGTCTTGCCTTCTCGACATTTCGTTTTGAAGGTAGTCGACACCCATCAAACACCATGATGGGTTTGAGTCCGTAGTGCAACAAACTGTTCACGTACTTCATGCAGTAATGGACGTACCTATGAACCACACACAAACGGTATGTATACATGGAGGGTGTATGCCTTTCTATAAAAATTACTTTAAACAGCACTAGTGAGTATACTGACATTTTACAAATAGTTTGGTGAAATAGCCACTTTAGAACCAGAAACAAATAATTGGATAAAACTACTCATACACAAATACTGTAACCAGGATGTATTTCCATAAATCAGATACGTTTAAAGTATTTAAAAGTTAAAACCATATAAACACAATGCTCATCCCAAACCTACTGCATCACAAAGCAGATCCATATCACCTTTTAACAGAAGTAAAACTTAAGCTAATTCTGCACTCCTCTGTCTAACATAGATAATTTAAAACAATGCACTGACTTTTTGAAAGAACTCTATAATTATAAAATATTACTTAACTTAAATTGTTTGGAAACAAAATAGACTATATTACTATACAACATAATATTAACATCACAATTTTATTTATAATTCTTTACAAATATTTTTCAAAGAAAAACAATATCCAACTGACTGGTCTGTTTTTTCACCCATGGCCAGTTTTTCTGCACAGGCAAACGCGCCACGGTGAAGCCAGCAGTAGCTGTCTATGGCCACTGTACACCCCCTGAACTCTTTCACATTGGCCTGGCGAGATGCCTTCTTCAAGAACGGCAACAGGCCTTGGATACCCATCTAGAACATAAATGTAATTTCGTAAACACATGGCGAGAGAATACACAGATATCTTGATCACACATATGCACCAGGCCATACAAATGTGGATAATGTTATTAGTTTACAAGCTGTTAGTTGATAAACACAGAGATTTTTGTAAATTGGCATAATATAGATTTAAACTTGTTGTGAAAATAACATCAACCACCGACAGAGTCATATACATGAGACTTTCCCTGTTTTATATACATGTGACAACTATTGTTTTGAATATGCAGAATAGCTGCTTATGGGGAAATGTTGTGGTACAGTTAACCTTGGAGTTGTTTTCACAGGACAGTACCTACAATATACGGTAAAATGTGAAAGAACTTTTTTATGGAAAATTATTGCAATAGTCATAGACTATAATAATAACAATAACAGTGACTTCCTATGCGCCAATATCCTCAAAGATCAAGCTCAGTGGCATGATAAAACCAAGTGATTATGCAAACTCATAATCATATAACAAAGCGCGAATCATCGACAGATGGATGAAGGTGCTATAGGAAGTCAAAGAGGATTAAAGAGATAAGTTTTTAGACACCAGTTGAATGAAACTATATTCCCTTCTAATTTAACACTGAGAGGCGGTGAATTCCACAGAGTTGGTAGATAAGTGAATATGAGCAGGGCGACTACAGTAGTGCTTATGGTTATTGCCGTATTGGCAATTAAATTTAATACATGTATTTGGAAGTATAGTTAAGTGGGTGGGGCATGACTGACAGTTACACCAATTTACATCTAGTGACTAGTCTAGATTGCAATCAGTATTATACTTATGCTATAATGCCTAGATACATAAGTTACAGTGGGTAGGTACACTTGCACTTGGGGCTGAGCAAGGGATTAATTTCATATGCAGGGGTAGAACTACCCATTAGTCCATACACTACACACTGTAGTAAAGATAAGGGTGGACTAGTACCATGTTCACACTACAAACAGGCTTCCAACCAGCTTAGTTAATGCACATTAACTGAGCTGGTTCAAAAACTGGAAGCTTTCACACTACAGAAGCCAGAGTGGGGGTAGTTTCCATCCACTAATTGGTTTATTTTGATTAATGACTTAGGGGACAACTGGGCTGGGCATTAATTAGGTCAAGTGATGCTAAGAGCCCAGACTGACCAACCATCACCAGCCTCAACACATGGCATTAATTAGGTCAAAGATAGTGTGACTTGGCTTTAATCCCCTTTGCATTCACACTAGCAATTGAACCAGTTCAAAACTAAACTGGTTCGAAACCACCTCAAGGAGGTGGATTAGTTTAATCCCGTTCAACTCACTGAACCGGTTTAGATTTTGTAGTGTGAACGGTCAACGGGAGCGAAACCGGTTTCGCACCGGATTAAATTTGCTAGTGTGAACGGGGTATAGTAAACATGCCTACCAACTAGTCCGGCCTGCCTAGTAAAAAAAAAATGGCATAACAAAATGTGGTTGCAAAACAGTGTTTTTAGTTTTAAATAGCACTTGTGACTTAAATTTGTGTTACCTTTATATATTTGCACGACTAGTAAACCTTTTGGTGGACTAGTAAACTTTTGTCTAAGTTACTTAAATTACTAGCGTCAGGGGACCTATGATCGACCGTTTTTGCGTAGTTTTCCGCGTTTTATTCGCCTTTGATGTCAAGTTACGCAATTTAAATTATTCTCTATTCAAAGCATATTCACTGATGATTTCTACAAACACAAAACATAGTTTGATACAATTTGGTGACAAAATACCAGCAGTGATTACCTTCTCACCCAAATCCAATAGGTCACCAGGGGGGTCCCTAATGATCGACCGTTCAGCACATAAACTTGAGTAATGATGTGTCAACAATGATTTTATTCGCCCATGAAATCACTTCGCGTTTTTGTTTACACATATATCACCAAATTTATTGCATTTATGAAACGGTCGATCATTAGGGACCCTGTCGATGATAGGTACCCACCACACGCTAATCCTGCTGACAAGTAAAATAAATCCTCATTTTCTACCCCTGGTATACATGTCAAAACGGTAACATAGCTCAAATTTAAGATCTGTAGCCGTTTTGACCTGTTGGCTGTCCGGGGTCAGGCACTTACGTACAAGTCGGACCCACCTCAATTTTGCCATTATAACTGTATTTTTGCCAACATTTGATACTTGATTTTGTTAATTCAATCAATTATAACCATCTTGCGCATATTTATGTTTTATAAACAGCGGACAACTGTATACTACTCAAAGCTGACTTATTTTCGAATAACAGTTCCTTCAACATCAACTGTTTGTGCAACATCACATTAGCAAACATACTTACAGTAAAGTTTTTAATCTACAATAAGTTGAGTCGTATTTCCCGCAAAACGCGTCACCATTCATTTGTGTGCGATACGTTAATGTAAAGCAGACAGTTTCGTTCTATCTGAAATAATCTCGTCAGTAGCTTGGATCATTATTATAGGCTGTAAAACAAAATTAATTTTAATCTGCTAATGAAAATTAATTAGATACCGGGCGGAGCTGTCAAAAATCTGCAATGCATGTCCCTTCTTGGTATACGATCACATTTTCAATCTATCAGTTATGCTTTTAAAGTTGCATTCTGACATAATTTCCCCTTTTTAACGCATTTTAGAAAAGTCAATGTACACCATGACCGATATTTGCTTATTAGTATACTTCCTACCACATGTTTCACTTTGTGGTTTTATGCGTTATTTGATCAAATATAAGTTTGCAACAAACAACGGCTCTGGAGTTTCCCAAAAGTCGATCTATTTTTACCATCGGAACTCTCCGGTCAACCTAAGTAAACGATGGGGCAAACTAAAAGGCGGTTCCACATATCCACGTTAGTCGCTAGAGGTGCCACTAGACAACAATACCCTAGTTATTTAAAGGACAAAAAAACGCAACTGTTTCGTGGCATACACCTAATAGAGTTAATATAAAGAAACAATTTCCACATATACTCAATTTTTTAACGCCAGCGGTTTACCAGAAAAATATTTTGGAACACCCAGCCATCCAAATACTGTGAGCAACACCATCTTAGACGAAGAATGACGTCACGACGGTGATCGAGGCGCTCTCCACGCAGATTCCCTGCATGGGGTTTGGCTGTTGTCATGAAATGGCTGCAACTCGGCAATGCGCGTAACATGCTGATGACGGTAAATATAAAGTTGTCTATTATTGTTATCGCTGAAATCATCCTATCAACTGATGATACATATGTCTACTTCAAAGCATTTCTCCTCAAAATGGACCGAGCAACGTGAACTGTACTTGGACTGGAGGGATTCCAAACATTACGCCCGCAAACGTGAATCCATTGCTTCAATACTACCGGTTGTTTCAACTATTGTTGCATGCAACCGTATGCTGTAAGGCATGCATAATTACTAAAGTTTACCACATATTTAACCACAGATTTAGATACACGTCTATAAGCAGCTGCTAGATGTCACGCCAACTGAACGAACTATCGAAGACTCGAAGTTGTTGACCCTTAACGACGTCGCAGGAAGCTGACGAGACATAGAATGCCGCGCGCTGAATGGCCAAGCCAAATTAACCCTTCACTGATGGCGGCGTCTAGACCATCGTGGATTTCGTTAGAATTTTAGACTTTAAAGTTACATTCTGAGTAAACCGCTGACGTTAAAAAATTCAGTATATGTGGAAATTGTTACTTTGTATAAACTCTATTAGGTATATGACGCGAAACCGTTGCGTTTTTTTTCCTTTAAATCATCCTCAATTAGCCAATGACCGTACAGGCGCGTAGCCAGCGATAGTTTGTATGTGGGCAACTGGACATGCCGTAAATTTGGAGCGTGTCGAGCGGTGGCATCTTTGTGAATGTGGTATGTCGTTTCCGTGCGGTCTGCCAATTGTGATCCGCCTTTTAGTGTGGCCCTAGTGTGGTTTCCTGACAGCGCTTTTCACTGGAATTCCCTTCATCGAGGTCTAAACCAATCAGAGAATTCTAACTGGTGAGGCTCACCGGAATAATGTTTCGTCTTTGCTGCTTTTTATCTTAAAATGGCATATTATGTGAAAATAAGTTGATAGGTAGTTGAGGAAAACAATATATAGTGTATGGGGAATGCTGGTTTACTGGGAAATTGTATTTTAAACATGGCGGAAGTCAGAATGTAACTTTAAGCTCTTTTCCTTTCTAAAATAGGAAGCTTTGCGGCAAATTAATTAAGAGAATTCAAGCAAAACAAACGGATGTTACACTATAATGTTACACTAGAATGTTACACAAGAATGGAAATGGAAACAACACATACCCAACATACAACTATATGGAGAATTACCACCAGTATCCACCAAAGTACAACAGAGAAGAATGCGGTTCGCTGGGCATTGTGTCAGACACGATGACGAAGTCGCCAACAAGCTTGCCCGGTGGCAACCAACGGATGGGCACACAAACCGGGGACGACAAAAAAAATGACTTATGTTTACAACCTGCTGCACGATACAGGGCTGGATTGGAAAACATAAGTGAACTGCAGACAGTCATGATGGACAGAAGGTGCTGGAAGGGCTGTGTATACAACGCGGGGCGTCCTGAAAGACGACCTAGCTAAGACTAGGTGGAGGTAGGTGTAAGATTCGATAGATGGCAGCACGCACTGCCGGGCACTCGGTAGGTGGCTGAAACCCGGAGATAGAACGTACGCACAGAGTTAGATCATTAATCATTCCCCTATATAGACTATAGAGTGATAAGCTGGCCCGCTGCACCGAAGCCGCTGTGGACCGCAGGCGATAATTCACTAGCACGGCAGAAAGTGCCTGTACTCACTGGCAGGATATATAGAATTGAACTGTTGAGCAACGCAATAAATGTCAAAAAAGTCTGCTAAGACGAAATATTTAACTTGGATGTGTGTCATTGCGCCCCTAGCCCTAGGCCATATAAGACAGCTCATGATTAATTTCTGGTGTAGACCAGCAGGGCCAGCTGTTGAATGTTTTGAGTTGGTTCACTGTGTTGGGGTAGGGATATAAATATTGGTCACTGTGGTTCCTCGGCTATGTGAATAATGATTCAGTGGGATGGGTTGTAGCCTCCAGCTTATATAGTCATTAGGGGAAGGGTTGTGACCTGGAAATGAGTTTAACCTGAGGTGAATATCCCAGATGGCTACTCTGTCTCTGGCCAGTTCGGTGGTTGACACTGATGTGAACAACGTTAATCCATTTCGGGACATGCTGACTACAACAGTCATTGTGAACTAGCAAGCATGGTTATTTCCTGTGTAGCGTACAACTGTACGAACCGACAAAAAACAGGATCCAGAGTCTCTTTCCTCATGTGAGAATCTCAGTTATACAATATATAGCTTAAATTAGGTTATAGTCTGCGAACATATTTATATTCCACTGCCATTAATTTAGGAAATGAATAGTTTTAAGACATTACAGTCATATGAAAATTGATCAACAATAATACATGTTGGATGAATTATGTACCAAACCAATTTTTAATAATATTACAGTGCATAGTCGTAGTGCGAGTGACATATTTTATATTAATCTAATAGCCTAATTATAATATGGTACTATTTTAAGACTACTAATTATTGATAATGGGTACTGCCTTCTGCAGATTCCCAGATGAAAAGAAAAGACCTGAATGCCGAGCAAAGTGAAACTGTGGTCATTTTAAGGAAACCTGTTACCAAGACATATCCCTGCTGTTTTGTTGTAGTTTGTCTAATTTTATTTATTTATTGTTATTACTATTGAACCTATCTTAATATTACTACTTTTCTACCTTTTCTACTACTGTTGTTGTTAGTAATGTTGGCAGCTCTGTTTTGTTGTTGTTTTCCCTATTCTCTCATCCACTTTGCATGGTCTGTTTTTTAATCTGTAAAATTGTAATTAATTATATAGGTGTGGGTGTTCTCTCCAATGTCTTTGGAGGACGGACTTCAGTTGGTTGATTTTTAAATGACTTTTTTGGTAAAACACCACAACAATTGTGGATCTGGTAGAACAACAAATTAAATAGTACTAAGCTGAACTCACCCCTCACACAGCGAGACACTGTATACTAAGTATAAGCCTGTTGATTTGTTTCATACTGGCATATCAGAGAGGCAACTGTTTGAACACATTGTACACAATTAAACAACACTGGCTAACTGATATCAGTAAATAAATAACGTGATAATTATGTAGAAAACTTGGTGCAGTCCTACGTATATACAGGCACTGCAGTGGCTTTCTGCCGTGCTGTAGCCTGGCTGTCACTAGCCGTGTTGACTTCGAAGTATCATGTGTCAACTGATAGGGGCCAAGCCATCTTGTTCTAGTGGCGGCTTCTATTTATATCTATGAACGTAACGTACGACGTTCCGTACAGTGACGATGTCGCCACGTTTTCTGTCTGTGGCGTCACAAACAATCAAATCGGCCAGATCCAAAATAAATATCCAGAAAATCTAGGTTTTTGATTTGTTAAATTCAACTAGGAAAGGAATAATAATATCAATTGACAGAACCTAAAGGGCGTATTTCGGTACAGTTTATAGCGCTTAAAGAATTCACACATATATTTAGGCTGCAAAACAAAACTAATTTTAGTGTGCTAATGAAAATTAACTAGATACCGGGCGGAGCTGTCAACAAATACTTTTGCAAAGCATGTCCCTTCTTCGTATACGATCACATTTTTCATCTATCAGTTATGCATTTCAGCTCTTCGTTCCTAAAATATGGAGTTAGTGTTATTAAAAAGAAATAGATCTGAAATCGCAAGCAAAGTTCCTTAAAATGTAACTTATTCAACACTTTGCTTCAATATTCATACACTCATTTCCGGCGTCTTAATACGGGGATATATTTATAGTCAACTTGACAAATACCCTTATATTTTTCGCTACAGTGGATGAAAATGCCACTGAATATTGTTTTATAATAATCGGGAAGTCATGTTTGTGCTCAGATGCCATTATTATCGGGTCAAATAGCGATTAGTCTTTAAAACATCCAAAAAATCTAGGTTTGTGATTTGTTAAATTCAAAAAGGAAAGGACTAATAATATCCACTGAAGGGCCCTAAAGGGCATATTTCGGTACGGATTATAGCGCTTAATGAATTCACAAATATATTTAGGCTGCAAAACAAAATAAATGTTAGTCTGCTAATAAAAATGTATTAGATACTGGTTGAGCTGTCAACAATTTACAAAGCATGTCCCTTCTTGGTATACGATCACATTTTCCATCTATCAGTTATGCTATTAAGCTCTTTTCCTTTCTAAAATATGGAGTTAGTGTTATTAAAAAGAAATATATCTGAAATCGCACGCAAAGTTCCTAACTTATTCAACGCTTTGCTTCAATATTCATACACTAATTTCCGACGTCTTAATACGGGGATATATTTTAGTCAACTTGACAAATGCCTTGATATGTTTCGCTACAGTGGATGAAAATGCCACTGAATATTGTTTGATAAAAAATCGGGAAGTCATGTTTGAGCTCAGATGCCATTATTATCGGGTCAAATAGCGATTACTCATTACGTTTTTACTAAAGGTTTGAGTCGCATAGCTTTGCGGCAAATTAATTAACAGAATTCAAGCAAAACAACTATTTGTATACATTAATTGATTCGATAGATGGCAGCACGCTCTGCCGGGCACTCGGTAGGTGGCTGTAACCGGGAGATAGAACGTACGACGTTCCGTACAGTGACGATGTCGGCGCGTTTTCTGTCCGTGACGTCATATAACAATCAAATCGGCCAGCTAAAAAATACATATCAATACAACATCCAGAAAATCTAGATTTTTCATTTGTTAAATTCAACAAGGAAAGGAATAATAATATCCATTGAATGATTCTAAAGGGCGTATGTCGGTACGGATTATAGAGCATAATGAATTCACAAATATATATAGGCTGCAAAACTAAATAAATTTTAGTCTGCATTGGGCTTCCACAAATCCACGTTAGTCGCTAGAGGCGTAATACGCAACTAGACCCTAGTTGTGTCTCAGCGCCTCCAGCGACTAACGTGGATTTATTTGCATGTTTTGCTGAACGCTTGTTTAAATCATCCTCAATTAGCTATTTACCGTGCAGGCGCGTAGCGAGCAAGAGTTTGTATGTTGGCATGCCGTATGCGTATCGAGCGTCCCGCGACGTTTCATCGACTGTAAATGTACATTAATGTCGATGCTTTCATATTGACGGACATGTTATACGATATCAATATTTAACTATGTCTGAAGACGTAGTCCTCTCGTGTACGGTGAGCTATACATGATTTTAAACATCCTTTCCGGCATCGAGCCAGCAAACCTGTCGTCGCGGGCCACCAGTCGACGTTCCATCGGTTCTTCTTCTTCTTCCGAGTACCGCCTAGCTTCAACATGCTGAAGATACAGGCGGGCGAACAGGAAAAATCAGAAATATATATATATATATTTTGTTTTTGTTTTTTTTTGTTTTCGTTTTGGGTGCATTGCAGTGTATCAGAGCCGTAATTTGTGCATGTAAAAGTAATGCGTGCAAAAAAACTAAAAAAAAACTAGTTATATCTAACAGGTGGAATAATGGAAAGTCTGGATATTGCTCTTAAAAGAATCAAGGCTGTTTTTATTTACAATATGTTGGGGGAGGGAGTTCCAAAGTCGAATGGTATTTGGGAAAAAAGAATACAAGTGGTAGTTACATCTGGAGTGAGGGATAACGTAAGACAATGAATGTTGCTTTCTAGTGACTGTGTTTGAAGGAATTAGATATTTATTTGCAGGTATGCCCACTAGGTCATTTGATATTTTATATAACATGCATAGTTTTGCATCTTTTCTACGGTCTGCTAGGGATCTCCAGCCTAATGACTGGAGCATATTGGTGACACTTGACGTATTATGGTGGCGATGTAAAACATATCGAGCTGCTCGGCGTTGTATCATTTCAAGTTTATTTATTTGTGTAGCGGTGTAAGGGTCCCAGACAGTACAGCTATTTTCCAGGATAGGTCTAACAAAGGTGAAATAAGCAAGAGTTTTTATTTGGATTGATGATACTTTTAGATTTCTGCGGAGGAAGCCTAATGATCTATTTGCTTTTGAAGAGATGCTATTTATGTGGGCATTCCACCGAAGGTCAGATGTTATGGTTAGGCCAAGATATTTAGCTTGTGAAACAGTTTGAAGTGGTTGTCCGTGGAGAATGTACTGGGTTTTAGTGATAGTTTTATTTCTTGTAACAGGGATGACATGGCACTTTTCAAGGTTGAAACTCATTTTCCATTTTTGTGTCCATTTGTCGAGTGTGTTAAGGTCTTCCTGGAGTGCAGCTGTGTTTATCTTAGGCTTAAGAGCTATATACATTATGGTGTCATCAGCAAAGAGTCTAACTGTAGAAGTAATATTGTCTGGAATGTCGTTAATGTAAAAAAGGAATAGGCAGGGACCAAGTACAGAACCTTGAGGGACTCCTGATGTTACAAGGACTTCAGAAGAAGCCTCGCCCTCTATCAGTACTCTTTGTGATCGATCGGTTAAGAATGCTTTAACCCAGGAATTTGTTTTGCCTTGGATGCCATAGTGATGGAGTTTGTCAACTAGTTTGGTATGGCTGACCTTATCAAATGCTTTAGAAAAGTCCATCACTATGACATCCGTTTGTGCGCCAGATTGCATATTTGTGACTAGGTCGTTTGTGAACTGGATGAGTTGTGTCTCACATGACACACGAGATCGAAAGCCATGTTGAAGGTCGTAAAGGATGTTGTGTGACTGTGCATGTTTCATTATATTACTAACTAAGATATGTTCCATTAATTTAGATGCTATACATGTCAAGGAGATGGGTCTGTAATTGGAAGCAAGGTATTTTTGGCCATGTTTGAAGATAGGTGAGACATTTGCTTTTAACCAGTCTTTGGGGACTTCTTCTGTTTCATATGATTTCCGAAAGATTAAAGTGAAAATAAAGGCAACAGTTTAGTGTTATGCACCTAAAAGAGTTTACACTAACTAATCATTTGCATCTACAATCCAATTTTTCACCTTAGTGGTTACCTCAGAAAGTGGTCTTAAAGTGGGAAAATCTAGCTAAATCACCGACACCATGAACCGGCCCATCTTGGACCTTGCAACCAATCACAACCCAGCAGTTTGGAAAAGTAATACGTCAGAGAGTCGTCTGCTGGTTCAGCTGTCATAACAGAGAGCCAAGCGGTACGCTAAAAGTTGCCTTACGTCGGTTTACAACGAAATCGCGACATCAATATGCCACACTGTTCCTCAAAGGCTTATAGTAATAGTACAGTGAAAGACAGTATCAGTAACATGTCTTCTTGTTAACCTATGAATCGAGCAGAACTGAAACAGTGATTCGGTGGATTCGTTTGGACAGTCACAGACACAGCGCGGATCCTAGACGACCCGATTTGATTGACCTTAACCATCAAAACGACCACCAACAGCCGCCAAACTTCTCCTCACATATCTTACATACATATGCATACACTATGTTATGTAATAACATCTCTTGCATTCCTCTAACGAAGAAAATTCACACACAAAAACGCGCAGACCTCGAGTACAACTTGTTCGGCCGCCCAGCGGTACCGTAAAATCGCTTTTAAAAGCTTTACACAAAATACCGCTAGACGCCACGTTTCTGACTGCGAATATTTAATTGTTTTACTTCACACGCGCGAAATAGTTTAATTACTTATAAATAATATAATAATAATAATTAATTATTATCATCACTATGATTTGCAGGAAATTATAAGTTTTATTATTTTTATATTGATATTTTATTTTTATAATTGTTCATATATGTTTCTAGTATATTTATGTTTTTTTTTCTTCTGGTGTGTATTTGTTGTTTAGCATTTTAATGTATGTAAAACGCCATGAACAAGTTTAAATTGGATGTGGCGCTATATTAAATAAACAAACAATGTTTTTATTATAATATAATATTTTATTTATGTAGCGCCACATCCATAATTGTTTGTGGCGCTTCACAAAATAATGCTATTAAAAATACAATAAAGAGAAAACTACCCACAGATAATATTATTTAAAAATAAATAATGAAAATACATGTTTCTATATCATTAACTAAGCTGACTTATCAGTCATAAATAAACATACAAATTACATAACAACAATTGTAATAAATGAATATAAAAATATTACGACGTAATAATAATTTTCATTCAGCACATACACAACCATTATGCATAAGAACATATTACTGAAGCTATTTGTTCTACTCATGAATGACATTTCCACCATCAGATATGTAATAATTATTATTTTTGAACAAGACACTTTATTAATTATCGGAACAGTAAATCACTAAAATGTAAAAAGGAATATGAATATATGGGAAATATTATGGTGGTAGAAAAAGAAGGATTTACAAACAGTAATATTAACATGTTATTGTTTTAGTTATTATTGTTAAAACATCGCTTATGTAATATAAGCTTGCATGCTCGCAGTACACGAGGGATGTTTATAGAAATATTGATAAAATAAACAATGTGACTTCATTGAAAAACACGTAATTTCCTTTTTCTTTTATAACTAATAGGCAATTTTGGATAATTATGCAGACACATGTATTTTTAATATTTATTTTTAAATATTACCTGTGGGTAGCATTCTTATTATTGCATATACTTTAATAACAGTATGTTGAATAGAAGAGAAGAGAATTGTGGATTTGGCGCTATATAAAATAAACTAATAAAATTATATATTTGTATATTAAATTGTTATTTTTTATCAACTCTATTAGACCCATATCACCAAAGCGTTGCCTTAGTTTGCCGTTTAACATTTTCTGCAGATCATATTGATGCAGCTAATTATTATTATATTATTTATAATTAATTAAACTAATTCGCGCGTGCGAATGCAGTAAGGTTAATAAATATTCGCGCGCCATCTAGCGGTATTTTGTGTAAAGCTAACTTATAATAGCGAGTTTACGGTAGTCGAAGTTGTCGAGTTGCCGTTCGCCAAGATTTGCGTTTCTGTTGTGAATTTTCATCGTTAGGCGAATACAAGTGATTTTTTTTGTAATGTAGTGTATGTATATGTATGTAAGAAATGTGGGGAGAAGTTTGGCGGCTGTTGGCGGTCGTTTTCGTGGTTAGGTTAGAAAGTAACAGATAATAATATGCATGCACAGTTCACGCCGACCAAGAATTAAGACTCTCTGACGTCATTTTGTTTCTAAAATGGCGTAGTCTGTAGACTTTCTATGTCTATGTGTTTTACATTTTTTTCCTGGTAAACCACTGACGTTAAAAATATGATTGTTGTTGGAAGTTGTTACTTTTTATTAACTCTGTTAATCCCATATGATCCAAACATTGACTTTGTTTTCCCTTTAAAGTGAAAAAAAAGGCTACAGTTTAGTGTTATGCACCTAAAAGAGTTTACACTAGCTAATCATTTGCATCTACAATCCAATTTTTCACCTTAGTGGTTACCTCAGAAAGTGGTCTTAAAGTGGGAAAATCTAGCTAAATCACCGACACCATGAACCGGCCCATCTTGGATCTTGCAACCAATCACAACCCAGCAGTTTGGAAAAGTAATACGTCAGAGAGTCGTCTGCTGGTTCAGCTGTCATAACAGAGAGCCAAGCGGTACGCTAAAAGTTGCCTTACGTCGGTTTACAACGAAATCGCGACATCAATATGCCACACTGTTCCTCAAACGCTTATAGTAATAGTACAGTGAAAGACAGTATCAGTAAGATGTCTTCTTGTTAACCTATGAATCGAGCAGAACTGAAACAGTGGTTCGGTGGATTCGTTTGGACAGTCACAGACACAGCGCGGATCCTAGACGACCCGATTTGATTGACCTAACCATCAAAACGACCACCAACAGCCGCCAAACTTCTCCTCACATATCTTACATACATATGCATACACTACATTATGTAATAAAATCTCTTGCATTCCTCTGACGAAGAAAATTCACACACAAAAACGCGCAGACCTCAAGTACAACTTGTTCGGCCGCTCAGCGGTACCGTAAAATCGCGTTTAAAAGCTTTACACAAAATACCGCTAGACGCCACGTTTCTGACTGCTAATATTTAATTGTTTTACTTCACACGCGCGAAATAGTTTAATTACTTATAAATAATATAATAATAATAATTAATTATTATCATCACTATGATTTGCAGGAAATTACAAGTTTTATTATTTTTATATTGATATTTTATTTTTTATAATTGTTCATATATGTTTCTAGTATATTTATGTTTTTTTTCTTCTGGTGTGTATTTGTTGTTTAGCATTTTAATGTATGTAAAACGCCATGAACAAGTTTAAATTGAATGTGGCGCTATATTAAATAAACAAACAATTGTTTTTATTATAATATAATATTTTATTTATGTAGCGCCACATCCATAATTGTTTGTGGCGCTTCACAAAATAATGCTATTAAAAATACAATAAAGAGAAAACTACTCACAGATAATATTATTTAAAAATAAATAATGAAAATACATGTTTCTATATCATTAACTAAGCTGACCTATCAGTCATAAATAAACATACAAATTACATAACAACAATTGAAATAAATGAATATAAAAGTATGGTTAATAGTAATAAATAATTAAAGTAGTAAAATAAGTACGACGTAATAATAATTTTTATTCAGCACATACACAACCATATGCATAAGAACATATTACTGAAGCTATTTGTTCTACTCATGAATGACATTTCCACCATCAGATATGTAATAATTATTATTTTTGAACAAGACACTTTATTAATTATCGGAACAATAAATCTCTAAAATGTAAAAAGGAATATGAATATATGGGAAATATTATGGTGGTAGAAAAAGAAGGATTTAAAAACAGTAATATTAACATGTTATTGTTTTAGTTATTATTGTTAAAACATCGCTTATGTAATATAAGCTTGCATGCTCGCAGTACACGCGGGATGTTTATAGAAATATTGATGAAATAAACAATGTGACTTCATTGAAAAACACGTAATTTCCTTTTTATTTTATAACTAATAGGCAATTTTGGATAATTATGCAGACACATGTATTTTTAATATTTATTTTTAAATATTACCTGTGGGTAGCATTCTTATTATTGCATATACTTTAATAACAGTGTGTTGAATAGAAGAGAATTGTGGATTTGGCGCTATATAAAATAAACTAATAAAATTATATATTTGTATATTAAATTGTTATTTTTTATCAACTCTATTAGACCCATATCACCAAAGCGTTGCCTTAGTTTGCCGTTTAACATTTTCTGTAGATCATAGTGATGCAGCTAATTAGTATTATATTATTTATAATTAATTAAACTAATTCGCGCGTGCGAATGCAGTAAGGTTAATAAATATTCGCGCGCCATCTAGCGGTATTTTGTGTAAAGCTAACTTATAATAGCGAGTTTACGGTAGTCGAAGTTGTCGAGTTGCCGTTCGCCAAGATTTGCGTTTCTGTTGTGAATTTTCTTCGTTAGACGAATACAAGTGATTTTTTTTGTAATGTAGTGTATGTATATGTATGTAAGAAATGTGGGGAGAAGTTTGGCGGCTGTTGGCGGTCGTTTTCGTGGTTAGGTTAGAAAGTAACAGATAATATGCATGCACAGTTCACGCCGACCAAGAAGACTCTCTGACGTCATTTTGTTTCTAAAATGGCGTAGTCTGTAGACTTTCTGTGTCTATGTGTTTTACATTTTTTTCCTGGTAAACCACTGACGTTAAAAATATGATTGTTGTTGGAAGTTGTTACTTTTTATTCACTCTGTTAATCCCATATGATCCAAACATTGACTTTGTTTTCCCTTTAACTTGGATGTGTGTCATTGCGCCCCTAGCCCTAGGCCATATAAGACAGCTCATGATTAATTTCTGGTGTAGACCAGCAGGGCCAGCTGTTGAATGTTTTAAGTTGGTTCACTGTGTTGGGGTAGGGATATAAATATTGGTCACTGTGGTTCCTCGGCTATGTGAATAATGATTCAGTGGGATGGGTTGTAGCCTCCAGCTTATATAGTCATTAGGGGAAGGGTTGTGACCTGGAAATGAGTTTAACCTGAGGTGAATATCCCAGATGGCTACTCTGTCTCTGGCCAGTTCGGTGGTTGACACTGATGTGAACAACGTTAATCCATTTCGGGACATGCTGACTACAACAGTCATTGTGAACTAGCAAGCATGGTTATTTCCTGTGTAGCGTACAACTGTACGAACCGACAAAAAACAGGATCCAGAGTCTCTTTCCTCATGTGAGAATCTCAGTTATACAATATATAGCTTAAATTAGGTTATAGTCTGCGAACATATTTATATTCCACTGCCATTAATTTAGGAAATGAATAGTTTTAAGACATTACAGTCATATGAAAATTGATCAACAATAATACATGTTGGATGAATTATGTACCAAACCAATTTTTAATAATATTACAGTGCATAGTCGTAGTGCGAGTGACATATTTTATATTAATCTAATAGCCTAATTATAATATGGTACTATTTTAAGACTACTAATTATTGATAATGGGTACTGCCTTCTGCAGATTCCCAGATGAAAAGAAAATACCTGAATGCCGAGCAAAGTGAAACTGTGGTCATTTTAAGGAAACCTGTTACCATGACATATCCCTGCTGTTTTGTTGTAGTTTGTCTAATTTTATTTATTTATTGTTATTACTATTGAACCTATCTTAATATTACTACTTTTCTACCTTTTCTACTACTGTTGTTGTTAGTAATGTTGGCAGCTCTGTTTTGTTGTTGTTTTCCCTATTCTCTCATCCACTTTGCATGGTCTGTTTTTTAATCTGTAAAATTGTAATTAATTATATAGGTGTGGGTGTTCTCTCCAATGTCTTTGGAGGACGGACTTCAGTTGGTTGATTTTTAAATGACTTTTTTGGTAAAACACCACAACAATTGTGGATCTGGTAGAACAACAAATTAAATAGTACTAAGCTGAACTCACCCCTCACACAGCGAGACACTGTATACTAAGTATAAGCCTGTTGATTTGTTTCATACTGGCATATCAGAGAGGCAACTGTTTGAACACATTGTACACAATTAAACAACACTGGCTAACTGATATCAGTAAATAAATAACGTGATAATTATGTAGAAAACTTGGTGCAGTCCTACGTATATACAGGCACTGCAGTGGCTTTCTGCCGTGCTGTAGCCTGGCTGTCACTAGCCGTGTTGACTTCGAAGTATCATGTGTCAACTGATAGGGGCCAAGCCATCTTGTTCTAGTGGCGGCTTCTATTTATATCTATGAACGTAACGTACGACGTTCCGTACAGTGACGATGTCGCCACGTTTTCTGTCTGTGGCGTCACAAACAATCAAATCGGCCAGATCCAAAATAAATATCCAGAAAATCTAGGTTTTTGATTTGTTAAATTCAACTAGGAAAGGAATAATAATATCAATTGACAGAACCTAAAGGGCGTATTTCGGTACAGTTTATAGCGCTTAAAGAATTCACACATATATTTAGGCTGCAAAACAAAACTAATTTTAGTGTGCTAATGAAAATTAACTAGATACCGGGCGGAGCTGTCAACAAATACTTTTGCAAAGCATGTCCCTTCTTCGTATACGATCACATTTTTCATCTATCAGTTATGCATTTCAGCTCTTCGTTCCTAAAATATGGAGTTAGTGTTATTAAAAAGAAATAGATCTGAAATCGCAAGCAAAGTTCCTTAAAATGTAACTTATTCAACACTTTGCTTCAATATTCATACACTCATTTCCGGCGTCTTAATACGGGGATATATTTATAGTCAACTTGACAAATACCCTTATATTTTTCGCTACAGTGGATGAAAATGCCACTGAATATTGTTTTATAATAATCGGGAAGTCATGTTTGTGCTCAGATGCCATTATTATCGGGTCAAATAGCGATTAGTCTTTAAAACATCCAAAAAATCTAGGTTTGTGATTTGTTAAATTCAAAAAGGAAAGGACTAATAATATCCACTGAAGGGCCCTAAAGGGCATATTTCGGTACGGATTATAGCGCTTAATGAATTCACAAATATATTTAGGCTGCAAAACAAAATAAATGTTAGTTTGCTAATAAAAATGTATTAGATACTGGTTGAGCTGTCAACAATTTACAAAGCATGTCCCTTCTTGGTATACGATCACATTTTCCATCTATCAGTTATGCTATTAAGCTCTTTTCCTTTCTAAAATATGGAGTTAGTGTTATTAAAAAGAAATATATCTGAAATCGCACGCAAAGTTCCTAACTTATTCAACGCTTTGCTTCAATATTCATACACTAATTTCCGACGTCTTAATACGGGGATATATTTTAGTCAACTTGACAAATGCCTTGATATGTTTCGCTACAGTGGATGAAAATGCCACTGAATATTGTTTGATAAAAAATCGGGAAGTCATGTTTGAGCTCAGATGCCATTATTATCGGGTCAAATAGCGATTACTCATTACGTTTTTACTAAAGGTTTGAGTCGCATAGCTTTGCGGCAAATTAATTAACAGAATTCAAGCAAAACAACTATTTGTATACATTAATTGATTCGATAGATGGCAGCACGCTCTGCCGGGCACTCGGTAGGTGGCTGTAACCGGGAGATAGAACGTACGACGTTCCGTACAGTGACGATGTCGGCGCGTTTTCTGTCCGTGACGTCATATAACAATCAAATCGGCCAGCTAAAAAATACATATCAATACAACATCCAGAAAATCTAGATTTTTCATTTGTTAAATTCAACAAGGAAAGGAATAATAATATCCATTGAATGATTCTAAAGGGCGTATGTCGGTACGGATTATAGAGCATAATGAATTCACAAATATATATAGGCTGCAAAACTAAATAAATTTTAGTCTGCATTGGGCTTCCACAAATCCACGTTAGTCGCTAGAGGCGTAATACGCAACTAGACCCTAGTTGTGTCTCAGCGCCTCCAGCGACTAACGTGGATTTATTTGCATGTTTTGCTGAACGCTTGTTTAAATCATCCTCAATTAGCTATTTACCGTGCAGGCGCGTAGCGAGCAAGAGTTTGTATGTTGGCATGCCGTATGCGTATCGAGCGTCCCGCGACGTTTCATCGACTGTAAATGTACATTAATGTCGATGCTTTCATATTGACGGACATGTTATACGATATCAATATTTAACTATGTCTGAAGACGTAGTCCTCTCGTGTACGGTGAGCTATACATGATTTTAAACATCCTTTCCGGCATCGAGCCAGCAAACCTGTCGTCGCGGGCCACCAGTCGACGTTCCATCGGTTCTTCTTCTTCTTCCGAGTACCGCCTAGCTTCAACATGCTGAAGATACAGGCGGGCGAACAGGAAAAATCAGAAATATATATATATATATTTTGTTTTTGTTTTTTTTTGTTTTCGTTTTGGGTGCATTGCAGTGTATCAGAGCCGTAATTTGTGCATGTAAAAGTAATGCGTGCAAAAAAACTAAAAAAAAACTAGTTATATCTAACAGGTGGAATAATGGAAAGTCTGGATATTGCTCTTAAAAGAATCAAGGCTGTTTTTATTTACAATATGTTGGGGGAGGGAGTTCCAAAGTCGAATGGTATTTGGGAAAAAAGAATACAAGTGGTAGTTACATCTGGAGTGAGGGATAACGTAAGACAATGAATGTTGCTTTCTAGTGACTGTGTTTGAAGGAATTAGATATTTATTTGCAGGTATGCCCACTAGGTCATTTGATATTTTATATAACATGCATAGTTTTGCATCTTTTCTACGGTCTGCTAGGGATCTCCAGCCTAATGACTGGAGCATATTGGTGACACTTGACGTATTATGGTGGCGATGTAAAACATATCGAGCTGCTCGGCGTTGTATCATTTCAAGTTTATTTATTTGTGTAGCGGTGTAAGGGTCCCAGACAGTACAGCTATTTTCCAGGATAGGTCTAACAAAGGTGAAATAAGCAAGAGTTTTTATTTGGATTGATGATACTTTTAGATTTCTGCGGAGGAAGCCTAATGATCTATTTGCTTTTGAAGAGATGCTATTTATGTGGGCATTCCACCGAAGGTCAGATGTTATGGTTAGGCCAAGATATTTAGCTTGTGAAACAGTTTGAAGTGGTTGTCCGTGGAGAATGTACTGGGTTTTAGTGATAGTTTTATTTCTTGTAACAGGGATGACATGGCACTTTTCAAGGTTGAAACTCATTTTCCATTTTTGTGTCCATTTGTCGAGTGTGTTAAGGTCTTCCTGGAGTGCAGCTGTGTTTATCTTAGGCTTAAGAGCTATATACATTATGGTGTCATCAGCAAAGAGTCTAACTGTAGAAGTAATATTGTCTGGAATGTCGTTAATGTAAAAAAGGAATAGGCAGGGACCAAGTACAGAACCTTGAGGGACTCCTGATGTTACAAGGACTTCAGAAGAAGCCTCGCCCTCTATCAGTACTCTTTGTGATCGATCGGTTAAGAATGCTTTAACCCAGGAATTTGTTTTGCCTTGGATGCCATAGTGATGGAGTTTGTCAACTAGTTTGGTATGGCTGACCTTATCAAATGCTTTAGAAAAGTCCATCACTATGACATCCGTTTGTGCGCCAGATTGCATATTTGTGACTAGGTCGTTTGTGAACTGGATGAGTTGTGTCTCACATGACACACGAGATCGAAAGCCATGTTGAAGGTCGTAAAGGATGTTGTGTGACTGTGCATGTTTCATTATATTACTAACTAAGATATGTTCCATTAATTTAGATGCTATACATGTCAAGGAGATGGGTCTGTAATTGGAAGCAAGGTATTTTTGGCCATGTTTGAAGATAGGTGAGACATTTGCTTTTAACCAGTCTTTGGGGACTTCTTCTGTTTCATATGATTTCCGAAAGATTAAAGTGAAAATAAAGGCAACAGTTTAGTGTTATGCACCTAAAAGAGTTTACACTAACTAATCATTTGCATCTACAATCCAATTTTTCACCTTAGTGGTTACCTCAGAAAGTGGTCTTAAAGTGGGAAAATCTAGCTAAATCACCGACACCATGAACCGGCCCATCTTGGACCTTGCAACCAATCACAACCCAGCAGTTTGGAAAAGTAATACGTCAGAGAGTCGTCTGCTGGTTCAGCTGTCATAACAGAGAGCCAAGCGGTACGCTAAAAGTTGCCTTACGTCGGTTTACAACGAAATCGCGACATCAATATGCCACACTGTTCCTCAAAGGCTTATAGTAATAGTACAGTGAAAGACAGTATCAGTAACATGTCTTCTTGTTAACCTATGAATCGAGCAGAACTGAAACAGTGATTCGGTGGATTCGTTTGGACAGTCACAGACACAGCGCGGATCCTAGACGACCCGATTTGATTGACCTTAACCATCAAAACGACCACCAACAGCCGCCAAACTTCTCCTCACATATCTTACATACATATGCATACACTATGTTATGTAATAACATCTCTTGCATTCCTCTAACGAAGAAAATTCACACACAAAAACGCGCAGACCTCGAGTACAACTTGTTCGGCCGCCCAGCGGTACCGTAAAATCGCTTTTAAAAGCTTTACACAAAATACCGCTAGACGCCACGTTTCTGACTGCGAATATTTAATTGTTTTACTTCACACGCGCGAAATAGTTTAATTACTTATAAATAATATAATAATAATAATTAATTATTATCATCACTATGATTTGCAGGAAATTATAAGTTTTATTATTTTTATATTGATATTTTATTTTTATAATTGTTCATATATGTTTCTAGTATATTTATGTTTTTTTTTCTTCTGGTGTGTATTTGTTGTTTAGCATTTTAATGTATGTAAAACGCCATGAACAAGTTTAAATTGGATGTGGCGCTATATTAAATAAACAAACAATGTTTTTATTATAATATAATATTTTATTTATGTAGCGCCACATCCATAATTGTTTGTGGCGCTTCACAAAATAATGCTATTAAAAATACAATAAAGAGAAAACTACCCACAGATAATATTATTTAAAAATAAATAATGAAAATACATGTTTCTATATCATTAACTAAGCTGACTTATCAGTCATAAATAAACATACAAATTACATAACAACAATTGTAATAAATGAATATAAAAATATTACGACGTAATAATAATTTTCATTCAGCACATACACAACCATTATGCATAAGAACATATTACTGAAGCTATTTGTTCTACTCATGAATGACATTTCCACCATCAGATATGTAATAATTATTATTTTTGAACAAGACACTTTATTAATTATCGGAACAGTAAATCACTAAAATGTAAAAAGGAATATGAATATATGGGAAATATTATGGTGGTAGAAAAAGAAGGATTTACAAACAGTAATATTAACATGTTATTGTTTTAGTTATTATTGTTAAAACATCGCTTATGTAATATAAGCTTGCATGCTCGCAGTACACGAGGGATGTTTATAGAAATATTGATAAAATAAACAATGTGACTTCATTGAAAAACACGTAATTTCCTTTTTCTTTTATAACTAATAGGCAATTTTGGATAATTATGCAGACACATGTATTTTTAATATTTATTTTTAAATATTACCTGTGGGTAGCATTCTTATTATTGCATATACTTTAATAACAGTATGTTGAATAGAAGAGAAGAGAATTGTGGATTTGGCGCTATATAAAATAAACTAATAAAATTATATATTTGTATATTAAATTGTAATTTTTTATCAACTCTATTAGACCCATATCACCAAAGCGTTGCCTTAGTTTGCCGTTTAACATTTTCTGCAGATCATATTGATGCAGCTAATTATTATTATATTATTTATAATTAATTAAACTAATTCGCGCGTGCGAATGCAGTAAGGTTAATAAATATTCGCGCGCCATCTAGCGGTATTTTGTGTAAAGCTAACTTATAATAGCGAGTTTACGGTAGTCGAAGTTGTCGAGTTGCCGTTCGCCAAGATTTGCGTTTCTGTTGTGAATTTTCATCGTTAGGCGAATACAAGTGATTTTTTTTGTAATGTAGTGTATGTATATGTATGTAAGAAATGTGGGGAGAAGTTTGGCGGCTGTTGGCGGTCGTTTTCGTGGTTAGGTTAGAAAGTAACAGATAATAATATGCATGCACAGTTCACGCCGACCAAGAATTAAGACTCTCTGACGTCATTTTGTTTCTAAAATGGCGTAGTCTGTAGACTTTCTATGTCTATGTGTTTTACATTTTTTTCCTGGTAAACCACTGACGTTAAAAATATGATTGTTGTTGGAAGTTGTTACTTTTTATTAACTCTGTTAATCCCATATGATCCAAACATTGACTTTGTTTTCCCTTTAAAGTGAAAAAAAAGGCTACAGTTTAGTGTTATGCACCTAAAAGAGTTTACACTAGCTAATCATTTGCATCTACAATCCAATTTTTCACCTTAGTGGTTACCTCAGAAAGTGGTCTTAAAGTGGGAAAATCTAGCTAAATCACCGACACCATGAACCGGCCCATCTTGGATCTTGCAACCAATCACAACCCAGCAGTTTGGAAAAGTAATACGTCAGAGAGTCGTCTGCTGGTTCAGCTGTCATAACAGAGAGCCAAGCGGTACGCTAAAAGTTGCCTTACGTCGGTTTACAACGAAATCGCGACATCAATATGCCACACTGTTCCTCAAACGCTTATAGTAATAGTACAGTGAAAGACAGTATCAGTAAGATGTCTTCTTGTTAACCTATGAATCGAGCAGAACTGAAACAGTGGTTCGGTGGATTCGTTTGGACAGTCACAGACACAGCGCGGATCCTAGACGACCCGATTTGATTGACCTAACCATCAAAACGACCACCAACAGCCGCCAAACTTCTCCTCACATATCTTACATACATATGCATACACTACATTATGTAATAAAATCTCTTGCATTCCTCTGACGAAGAAAATTCACACACAAAAACGCGCAGACCTCAAGTACAACTTGTTCGGCCGCTCAGCGGTACCGTAAAATCGCGTTTAAAAGCTTTACACAAAATACCGCTAGACGCCACGTTTCTGACTGCTAATATTTAATTGTTTTACTTCACACGCGCGAAATAGTTTAATTACTTATAAATAATATAATAATAATAATTAATTATTATCATCACTATGATTTGCAGGAAATTACAAGTTTTATTATTTTTATATTGATATTTTATTTTTTATAATTGTTCATATATGTTTCTAGTATATTTATGTTTTTTTTCTTCTGGTGTGTATTTGTTGTTTAGCATTTTAATGTATGTAAAACGCCATGAACAAGTTTAAATTGAATGTGGCGCTATATTAAATAAACAAACAATTGTTTTTATTATAATATAATATTTTATTTATGTAGCGCCACATCCATAATTGTTTGTGGCGCTTCACAAAATAATGCTATTAAAAATACAATAAAGAGAAAACTACTCACAGATAATATTATTTAAAAATAAATAATGAAAATACATGTTTCTATATCATTAACTAAGCTGACCTATCAGTCATAAATAAACATACAAATTACATAACAACAATTGAAATAAATGAATATAAAAGTATGGTTAATAGTAATAAATAATTAAAGTAGTAAAATAAGTACGACGTAATAATAATTTTTATTCAGCACATACACAACCATATGCATAAGAACATATTACTGAAGCTATTTGTTCTACTCATGAATGACATTTCCACCATCAGATATGTAATAATTATTATTTTTGAACAAGACACTTTATTAATTATCGGAACAATAAATCTCTAAAATGTAAAAAGGAATATGAATATATGGGAAATATTATGGTGGTAGAAAAAGAAGGATTTAAAAACAGTAATATTAACATGTTATTGTTTTAGTTATTATTGTTAAAACATCGCTTATGTAATATAAGCTTGCATGCTCGCAGTACACGCGGGATGTTTATAGAAATATTGATGAAATAAACAATGTGACTTCATTGAAAAACACGTAATTTCCTTTTTATTTTATAACTAATAGGCAATTTTGGATAATTATGCAGACACATGTATTTTTAATATTTATTTTTAAATATTACCTGTGGGTAGCATTCTTATTATTGCATATACTTTAATAACAGTGTGTTGAATAGAAGAGAATTGTGGATTTGGCGCTATATAAAATAAACTAATAAAATTATATATTTGTATATTAAATTGTTATTTTTTATCAACTCTATTAGACCCATATCACCAAAGCGTTGCCTTAGTTTGCCGTTTAACATTTTCTGTAGATCATAGTGATGCAGCTAATTAGTATTATATTATTTATAATTAATTAAACTAATTCGCGCGTGCGAATGCAGTAAGGTTAATAAATATTCGCGCGCCATCTAGCGGTATTTTGTGTAAAGCTAACTTATAATAGCGAGTTTACGGTAGTCGAAGTTGTCGAGTTGCCGTTCGCCAAGATTTGCGTTTCTGTTGTGAATTTTCTTCGTTAGACGAATACAAGTGATTTTTTTTGTAATGTAGTGTATGTATATGTATGTAAGAAATGTGGGGAGAAGTTTGGCGGCTGTTGGCGGTCGTTTTCGTGGTTAGGTTAGAAAGTAACAGATAATATGCATGCACAGTTCACGCCGACCAAGAAGACTCTCTGACGTCATTTTGTTTCTAAAATGGCGTAGTCTGTAGACTTTCTGTGTCTATGTGTTTTACATTTTTTTCCTGGTAAACCACTGACGTTAAAAATATGATTGTTGTTGGAAGTTGTTACTTTTTATTCACTCTGTTAATCCCATATGATCCAAACATTGACTTTGTTTTCCCTTTAACTTGGATGTGTGTCATTGCGCCCCTAGCCCTAGGCCATATAAGACAGCTCATGATTAATTTCTGGTGTAGACCAGCAGGGCCAGCTGTTGAATGTTTTAAGTTGGTTCACTGTGTTGGGGTAGGGATATAAATATTGGTCACTGTGGTTCCTCGGCTATGTGAATAATGATTCAGTGGGATGGGTTGTAGCCTCCAGCTTATATAGTCATTAGGGGAAGGGTTGTGACCTGGAAATGAGTTTAACCTGAGGTGAATATCCCAGATGGCTACTCTGTCTCTGGCCAGTTCGGTGGTTGACACTGATGTGAACAACGTTAATCCATTTCGGGACATGCTGACTACAACAGTCATTGTGAACTAGCAAGCATGGTTATTTCCTGTGTAGCGTACAACTGTACGAACCGACAAAAAACAGGATCCAGAGTCTCTTTCCTCATGTGAGAATCTCAGTTATACAATATATAGCTTAAATTAGGTTATAGTCTGCGAACATATTTATATTCCACTGCCATTAATTTAGGAAATGAATAGTTTTAAGACATTACAGTCATATGAAAATTGATCAACAATAATACATGTTGGATGAATTATGTACCAAACCAATTTTTAATAATATTACAGTGCATAGTCGTAGTGCGAGTGACATATTTTATATTAATCTAATAGCCTAATTATAATATGGTACTATTTTAAGACTACTAATTATTGATAATGGGTACTGCCTTCTGCAGATTCCCAGATGAAAAGAAAATACCTGAATGCCGAGCAAAGTGAAACTGTGGTCATTTTAAAGGAACGCAAAACCGAAAAGTTACATGCTATGCACGTGAAAGAGTAAATAAAAACAAACTATTTTGAACGGTAATCACATTTTTAATGTCAATGGTTTATTAGTAAAAAAAATCTGAACACCTTTTCTATCAAAGTTTGTAAGTTGCGCCATTTTGACTGATGTGTGACGTCAATAATGCTCGCAGTCTGGCAATTCTGTATTTAAAAATAATCGCTAGGTGGCGCTGTGTACATCCGATTCGTGTAGGCGAACCGACCTGATTTTCGTTCAGAAATAGCTGAATTTCGATTGCAACGATAAGGGCCAACATTTTCAAGATAGAACTGAACGCGCTGGTAAACCTGGTAAAGAAGACCCGCCGGAAGCCGAAATGCAGAGGCGAGTAACAAGCCGAGGCGACATTGAGTGATCGACAAGTGGTCGAAACTCGCCGAAACTTCGAAAGGCGAATGTATGCTGTTACTGTGGATACCCGTTACTGTAACTGTATTGTTAGGAGGAAGACTCAAAAATATGTCGGTGAAGGTAAGCATTTATGTGTCTAATATGAGAAATGTTGCCCTAAATGTTCATTATGAAATCTGGGCTGGATGTTAATTTAAGTAATTAAAATATCAACGCCAACGGAGTCGATGGTGGGTCAGTGACACTGTCACTGACAGATATGCTGATGGCCACCTCGCATTCGGTCCCGGAATTCGGCAGTTTCTACTTAGTCACAGCCATGCCATGTATTATTCTCCAAGTCAGTGGTGTAGTGTCGGATATGTTATACACAACTTGAAGTTACCCAATTTGAAACACATCATATCACATATGGGGTCATGGCTCTCCGATTTATCTCAGCCTGACACAGACTGACAGAGTGACAGGCTCGGTCCTTCGCCCATGTTTTCAGGAATCAATTTCCAAATTGCCCACAAATCATTGAAATGTGGAAAAAATGCAGATTAATTGTTGTTTTTTCAAATACTGGACATTATTATATTAACAGCAGCGACTGTGGCATGTTTTTTGTATTATTGACATAGCATGACCTGTGCGACTAAAAAACAGATGTGTGTCAATATTGATTGTTCTTTTAATAGGCGTGGTATATTTAAAGCGAGGGTTTGGAGCCTAATTCTGGAGGGCTAAATAAAGAAAGAAAATCACCACCCATGTTCTTTATGAAATCAACTTCATGCTGAATAATAAAATTGTTTTTAGCTGAATATATGTCTCTATTAAAAATAACCATTTTGAACTGGGTAAAAGTAACACAACTAGCAGAACAAATATTCTAAACTATAACATATGTGGATATATTTATGTATATTCTGTGGTGGTCTTAATTGCAATGTAACTTTGTTGTCGTGTCAAGGTAACCATAATAGTAGCTGTGATGTTCTATATTGTGCTAATAATATTTCTTATTCATGAAAAACTCATTTATACATCTGGTTCTGTTTCAGATGTGCCATGATATATTACAAATGGCCATGGATTTTATAGTCTGTGTTTGGAGCAGACAGTGCTTCCAAATGTTAGACAACTGTCACATATATCTGCCAACAAAGATGTAAGTATAATATTATGTTCATGTATTTATAACAACAGTGAAATGTGTTGCTCACAATTTATTGACAATGAAAATAACATTAGAGTAACCAGAACACCAAACATTTTATATAATACAAATGACATTTCATACAATGAAAACACCACATATTATTCCATAGTAGAAATATACCCAAAAAATTAGGTTTAACAGTAAATGATGTAGGATCATTCTAGAACATTTCGAGTAGCATGGCCAGTTGTCCACTATGTGAGAATTGAAAAAAGTTCCAGTGATTTTATAAAAACAGAACATGTATTCTATTGTATTTTCTACAATGATAATGGATTGAGTTACCTCCATTTTCATATGTCACCTGTCAACACAGTTCTTATATAGTGCAGTATCCAATCCTCAGACATGGGGTCAAATACATTTGTATTTGAAAGTATTTAAATAGTTTTAAGTAACTGTAATTGATGTTTAGTAATTAAATGTATTTGGATTCCTCAAGAGTATTTGTATTTAAATAAATGTCAACGTATTTGACCCCATGTCTGCTCGGCATTGTCCAAAGTGCTTTACACTTTACTCCCTGGCATACCTATTCAGTTAAACACCATCTCATGACTGTGGGAAGCATCCAGCCAAGCTGTAATTAATGAATCAAGACGGTTCGTGTTACAAATATCCACCACTGTCAATAGCCAGTTACTTGTTTACACAGCCGAGTGAATTGGAGCAATGACGGGTGAACAGACTTGCCCAAGGTTCGACACAGCAGCACATGGTTTCGTTCTCGTAGTTGAGAGTCTGAAGCCAAGTCCAAAGCTTTAAACCACTGTGCCACTATACATAGTTGATATATTTATTTAAGCCTTATTTTATTTCAGGAGTCCAAGTCGGCCATATACAGAGAATTTTACCCGGTGGATCCATGACAGGCTTGGTCGAAGGGCACAGAGAGTCATACCAGTGTATACCGGCCATAAGATCGAACTTCTGTGCTCTCAGCAGAGAACAAGATCTAGGATAACACTTGGCACTTGTTGACTGCTGCCCTTGCGAATTATCAGTTGATTTGTGAATAAGCAGTTGGATTGTCAATGAACAAATCAACTGACTCTTGACACCAGCAGACCTTCTTTCATTAGCTAGGGCATATCTGAACCAAGGATTGCAATTCTGACATGGACAGTCGTTGTGGGCAGCGGCCAGAGTTCTGACAAAGATGCAATTCACCATTCACTCATTCTTCCCACCACAGTGTGGTGGATCTGCAGGTAAACATACAGCTGTAGTGTCTTCTGCAGCTCCAATTACTTGCGTCTTGACCAGAAAACAGCCATGTTGTCAAGGTTCGCTAGGACGTGGCCGGACGTTCTTGCTAGAGCCATGGTTCCATCCTATAAATAAACAGGACATGCTGTACTGCTAAATATTTGTGTCATGTTGTATCTTATATACAGTGGCTTGTTATCAAGTGTGGTTGTCTTTAATAAAAAAATTGTTATAATGACATTTAAGTGCTTCAGATTCTATTATCCAATAAACACAAACGTTGGCACCTCAAAATATCAATCGAACAGGAATATCTATGACAATGTATATTTTAACTGGCAAAATGTCATATTGACACATCACGCCAATGTGCATGGTGGATCATCTGACTTACTTGCTAAACTATTGGATTAAATTATTATTGAATTAGGTTAGTGATTTGCACTCTTATTGTGGGGAAGAAACTGGTACCAAATGTTTACCGACTGATCTTGTGGGATATCTACAAATCCTCGTTGACTCGTTCCATCTAGTATATTATGCTAGTCTGTTATTGGGGTGTGTTAATGTTTCTTCTTGTTTGCTGAGTGTGTCCCAATATTTCAAGAAACTCTACCTACCAATAAAGGCAATATTGCAAATTTGCAAAGTAATTTTTACAGTACATAAGTTATGTCTCATCATAGCTAATTATTCATCCTTTACTGTAAGCCTGTAACATGTCCTAGTATCAATGTATTAGTATCTGAACTGACACAGCACACAGAATTTGTAATTGTGTGTCTCGCTGAACGAATAACATGATTGAAAACAACATCCGCAATGCCAGTTTGTGATGTTTGAATAATATATTTACTGAAAAATATTGCAGGCATGCTGGCACATTCACAGTGGTCAACCTGAAAATAGGAACTGCGTAACTATGAAAGGCAGTATTTTTGAAAACTTATTTAGTGAATATTGTAAAACCTTAATTTATTCTTTAGACCTATTTATTTTAATGTTTTAAAGTATTTATTAAAATATTTTATTAAAGTAATTTTTCAGTTTATTCAAATAATCAAAGAAAATATGTTTTAATGTCTTAACATATTTAATTTACCTTTATAGATACATTTCAAATAAATTATTCTCTACTTTTTTAATTAATTTTTTATTTATGCTAATGTTTTAAATTATATATTATTTCAATCTATTTTAACAAATATATTTTGCATGTTTTATGTACCTATTTCAATCTGCATTGATTGCCCAGAGAATGAAATAAACCAACCAAAATCTAGGTGCTATATTATCGTTCATGCGAATTGATGGGGACATCTATGATCTGGCTTGCATTCAGCTGTGTTTTAATGTTACGGTCGTGTTTAACACATGTAGCTTTACCTTATTTATATGCCTCTGTTCGTGCAAACGTGATACCATTCAATGTAGGATAAAATAAAACTAATAATAATGAATAACAATATCGAACGGTTTAACTCGCTTGGACTTGGTCCTAGACCTAGTTAGCGGCTCCATGATCCCATGTCATGTACATACCTTCTAGAACGTTAACTGTGGTGGATGTTTATAAAATATATCAGTATGTACATAAGTCATAACGACAGACATCGCAATGTGTCTAATGGTACAAGATTTAAATAATTTAGACACAGAAGACTTAATATTTACTAACCTTCTTGCGCGCGCTGACTTGGCTACGGCGATGGAAGGTTTCGACCGGTAACCCGTTTCAACGACTATCGTTGGTGATTAAATATCGCGCCAATATCGTTTGCACAGCTCTAAATTTCAAAACTCGACGTCGCCAACGTTTCTGCGGATCTTGACCCACTATATACGATGAGAAACATCCCATTCGAAGCAAGGTTCTTCGAACGGATGTTCTTCTTCGAAGTTCGGGTATCTGACAACATTGTGTTTACAACGGCGATAAGCATTATTATGCGTCATCGGACACGTGACTTTAAGGCCGGTTCTGCGTGCTGAATGGTTATACAACAGGAAGAGGCGGACCGGGGCGCGTTAATGGCCGCCTCTACGGAGCCGAGGATTTCAGTGAAATTATCCACTTTGAAATTATTTTACTAATAAACCACTGTCGTTAAAAATGTGATTACCGTTCAGAATGGTTGCTTTGTATTAGCTCTTTCACGTGCATATCACGTAATATTTCCCTTTTGGCTTCCTTTAAGGAAACCTGTTACCATGACATATCCCTGCTGTTTTGTTGTAGTTTGTCTAATTTTATTTATTTATTGTTATTACTATTGAACCTATCTTAATATTACTACTTTTCTACCTTTTCTACTACTGTTGTTGTTAGTAATGTTGGCAGCTCTGTTTTGTTGTTGTTTTCCCTATTCTCTCATCCACTTTGCATGGTCTGTTTTTTAATCTGTAAAATTGTAATTAATTATATAGGTGTGGGTGTTCTCTCCAATGTCTTTGGAGGACGGACTTCAGTTGGTTGATTTTTAAATGACTTTTTTGGTAAAACACCACAACAATTGTGGATCTGGTAGAACAACAAATTAAATAGTACTAAGCTGAACTCACCCCTCACACAGCGAGACACTGTATACTAAGTATAAGCCTGTTGATTTGTTTCATACTGGCATATCAGAGAGGCAACTGTTTGAACACATTGTACACAATTAAACAACACTGGCTAACTGATATCAGTAAATAAATAACGTGATAATTATGTAGAAAACTTGGTGCAGTCCTACGTATATACAGGCACTGCAGTGGCTTTCTGCCGTGCTGTAGCCTGGCTGTCACTAGCCGTGTTGACTTCGAAGTATCATGTGTCAACTGATAGGGGCCAAGCCATCTTGTTCTAGTGGCGGCTTCTATTTATATCTATGAACGTAACGTACGACGTTCCGTACAGTGACGATGTCGCCACGTTTTCTGTCTGTGGCGTCACAAACAATCAAATCGGCCAGATCCAAAATAAATATCCAGAAAATCTAGGTTTTTGATTTGTTAAATTCAACTAGGAAAGGAATAATAATATCAATTGACAGAACCTAAAGGGCGTATTTCGGTACAGTTTATAGCGCTTAAAGAATTCACACATATATTTAGGCTGCAAAACAAAACTAATTTTAGTGTGCTAATGAAAATTAACTAGATACCGGGCGGAGCTGTCAACAAATACTTTTGCAAAGCATGTCCCTTCTTCGTATACGATCACATTTTTCATCTATCAGTTATGCATTTCAGCTCTTCGTTCCTAAAATATGGAGTTAGTGTTATTAAAAAGAAATAGATCTGAAATCGCAAGCAAAGTTCCTTAAAATGTAACTTATTCAACACTTTGCTTCAATATTCATACACTCATTTCCGGCGTCTTAATACGGGGATATATTTATAGTCAACTTGACAAATACCCTTATATTTTTCGCTACAGTGGATGAAAATGCCACTGAATATTGTTTTATAATAATCGGGAAGTCATGTTTGTGCTCAGATGCCATTATTATCGGGTCAAATAGCGATTAGTCTTTAAAACATCCAAAAAATCTAGGTTTGTGATTTGTTAAATTCAAAAAGGAAAGGACTAATAATATCCACTGAAGGGCCCTAAAGGGCATATTTCGGTACGGATTATAGCGCTTAATGAATTCACAAATATATTTAGGCTGCAAAACAAAATAAATGTTAGTCTGCTAATAAAAATGTATTAGATACTGGTTGAGCTGTCAACAATTTACAAAGCATGTCCCTTCTTGGTATACGATCACATTTTCCATCTATCAGTTATGCTATTAAGCTCTTTTCCTTTCTAAAATATGGAGTTAGTGTTATTAAAAAGAAATATATCTGAAATCGCACGCAAAGTTCCTAACTTATTCAACGCTTTGCTTCAATATTCATACACTAATTTCCGACGTCTTAATACGGGGATATATTTTAGTCAACTTGACAAATGCCTTGATATGTTTCGCTACAGTGGATGAAAATGCCACTGAATATTGTTTGATAAAAAATCGGGAAGTCATGTTTGAGCTCAGATGCCATTATTATCGGGTCAAATAGCGATTACTCATTACGTTTTTACTAAAGGTTTGAGTCGCATAGCTTTGCGGCAAATTAATTAACAGAATTCAAGCAAAACAACTATTTGTATACATTAATTGATTCGATAGATGGCAGCACGCTCTGCCGGGCACTCGGTAGGTGGCTGTAACCGGGAGATAGAACGTACGACGTTCCGTACAGTGACGATGTCGGCGCGTTTTCTGTCCGTGACGTCATATAACAATCAAATCGGCCAGCTAAAAAATACATATCAATACAACATCCAGAAAATCTAGATTTTTCATTTGTTAAATTCAACAAGGAAAGGAATAATAATATCCATTGAATGATTCTAAAGGGCGTATGTCGGTACGGATTATAGAGCATAATGAATTCACAAATATATATAGGCTGCAAAACTAAATAAATTTTAGTCTGCATTGGGCTTCCACAAATCCACGTTAGTCGCTAGAGGCGTAATACGCAACTAGACCCTAGTTGTGTCTCAGCGCCTCCAGCGACTAACGTGGATTTATTTGCATGTTTTGCTGAACGCTTGTTTAAATCATCCTCAATTAGCTATTTACCGTGCAGGCGCGTAGCGAGCAAGAGTTTGTATGTTGGCATGCCGTATGCGTATCGAGCGTCCCGCGACGTTTCATCGACTGTAAATGTACATTAATGTCGATGCTTTCATATTGACGGACATGTTATACGATATCAATATTTAACTATGTCTGAAGACGTAGTCCTCTCGTGTACGGTGAGCTATACATGATTTTAAACATCCTTTCCGGCATCGAGCCAGCAAACCTGTCGTCGCGGGCCACCAGTCGACGTTCCATCGGTTCTTCTTCTTCTTCCGAGTACCGCCTAGCTTCAACATGCTGAAGATACAGGCGGGCGAACAGGAAAAATCAGAAATATATATATATATATTTTGTTTTTGTTTTTTTTTGTTTTCGTTTTGGGTGCATTGCAGTGTATCAGAGCCGTAATTTGTGCATGTAAAAGTAATGCGTGCAAAAAAACTAAAAAAAAACTAGTTATATCTAACAGGTGGAATAATGGAAAGTCTGGATATTGCTCTTAAAAGAATCAAGGCTGTTTTTATTTACAATATGTTGGGGGAGGGAGTTCCAAAGTCGAATGGTATTTGGGAAAAAAGAATACAAGTGGTAGTTACATCTGGAGTGAGGGATAACGTAAGACAATGAATGTTGCTTTCTAGTGACTGTGTTTGAAGGAATTAGATATTTATTTGCAGGTATGCCCACTAGGTCATTTGATATTTTATATAACATGCATAGTTTTGCATCTTTTCTACGGTCTGCTAGGGATCTCCAGCCTAATGACTGGAGCATATTGGTGACACTTGACGTATTATGGTGGCGATGTAAAACATATCGAGCTGCTCGGCGTTGTATCATTTCAAGTTTATTTATTTGTGTAGCGGTGTAAGGGTCCCAGACAGTACAGCTATTTTCCAGGATAGGTCTAACAAAGGTGAAATAAGCAAGAGTTTTTATTTGGATTGATGATACTTTTAGATTTCTGCGGAGGAAGCCTAATGATCTATTTGCTTTTGAAGAGATGCTATTTATGTGGGCATTCCACCGAAGGTCAGATGTTATGGTTAGGCCAAGATATTTAGCTTGTGAAACAGTTTGAAGTGGTTGTCCGTGGAGAATGTACTGGGTTTTAGTGATAGTTTTATTTCTTGTAACAGGGATGACATGGCACTTTTCAAGGTTGAAACTCATTTTCCATTTTTGTGTCCATTTGTCGAGTGTGTTAAGGTCTTCCTGGAGTGCAGCTGTGTTTATCTTAGGCTTAAGAGCTATATACATTATGGTGTCATCAGCAAAGAGTCTAACTGTAGAAGTAATATTGTCTGGAATGTCGTTAATGTAAAAAAGGAATAGGCAGGGACCAAGTACAGAACCTTGAGGGACTCCTGATGTTACAAGGACTTCAGAAGAAGCCTCGCCCTCTATCAGTACTCTTTGTGATCGATCGGTTAAGAATGCTTTAACCCAGGAATTTGTTTTGCCTTGGATGCCATAGTGATGGAGTTTGTCAACTAGTTTGGTATGGCTGACCTTATCAAATGCTTTAGAAAAGTCCATCACTATGACATCCGTTTGTGCGCCAGATTGCATATTTGTGACTAGGTCGTTTGTGAACTGGATGAGTTGTGTCTCACATGACACACGAGATCGAAAGCCATGTTGAAGGTCGTAAAGGATGTTGTGTGACTGTGCATGTTTCATTATATTACTAACTAAGATATGTTCCATTAATTTAGATGCTATACATGTCAAGGAGATGGGTCTGTAATTGGAAGCAAGGTATTTTTGGCCATGTTTGAAGATAGGTGAGACATTTGCTTTTAACCAGTCTTTGGGGACTTCTTCTGTTTCATATGATTTCCGAAAGATTAAAGTGAAAATAAAGGCAACAGTTTAGTGTTATGCACCTAAAAGAGTTTACACTAACTAATCATTTGCATCTACAATCCAATTTTTCACCTTAGTGGTTACCTCAGAAAGTGGTCTTAAAGTGGGAAAATCTAGCTAAATCACCGACACCATGAACCGGCCCATCTTGGACCTTGCAACCAATCACAACCCAGCAGTTTGGAAAAGTAATACGTCAGAGAGTCGTCTGCTGGTTCAGCTGTCATAACAGAGAGCCAAGCGGTACGCTAAAAGTTGCCTTACGTCGGTTTACAACGAAATCGCGACATCAATATGCCACACTGTTCCTCAAAGGCTTATAGTAATAGTACAGTGAAAGACAGTATCAGTAACATGTCTTCTTGTTAACCTATGAATCGAGCAGAACTGAAACAGTGATTCGGTGGATTCGTTTGGACAGTCACAGACACAGCGCGGATCCTAGACG
Source organism: Oasisia sp. SBJ-2009 (assembly GCA_964017155.1). NCBI lineage: Eukaryota > Metazoa > Annelida > Polychaeta > Sabellida > Siboglinidae > Oasisia > Oasisia sp. SBJ-2009. Next base: position 57,121,653 of record OZ024856.1, on the reverse strand, counting down.
ACCCGATTTGATTGACCTTAACCATCAAAACGACCACCAACAGCCGCCAAACTTCTCCTCACATATCTTACATACATATGCATACACTATGTTATGTAATAACATCTCTTGCATTCCTCTAACGAAGAAAATTCACACACAAAAACGCGCAGACCTCGAGTACAACTTGTTCGGCCGCCCAGCGGTACCGTAAAATCGCTTTTAAAAGCTTTACACAAAATACCGCTAGACGCCACGTTTCTGACTGCGAATATTTAATTGTTTTACTTCACACGCGCGAAATAGTTTAATTACTTATAAATAATATAATAATAATAATTAATTATTATCATCACTATGATTTGCAGGAAATTATAAGTTTTATTATTTTTATATTGATATTTTATTTTTATAATTGTTCATATATGTTTCTAGTATATTTATGTTTTTTTTTCTTCTGGTGTGTATTTGTTGTTTAGCATTTTAATGTATGTAAAACGCCATGAACAAGTTTAAATTGGATGTGGCGCTATATTAAATAAACAAACAATGTTTTTATTATAATATAATATTTTATTTATGTAGCGCCACATCCATAATTGTTTGTGGCGCTTCACAAAATAATGCTATTAAAAATACAATAAAGAGAAAACTACCCACAGATAATATTATTTAAAAATAAATAATGAAAATACATGTTTCTATATCATTAACTAAGCTGACTTATCAGTCATAAATAAACATACAAATTACATAACAACAATTGTAATAAATGAATATAAAAATATTACGACGTAATAATAATTTTCATTCAGCACATACACAACCATTATGCATAAGAACATATTACTGAAGCTATTTGTTCTACTCATGAATGACATTTCCACCATCAGATATGTAATAATTATTATTTTTGAACAAGACACTTTATTAATTATCGGAACAGTAAATCACTAAAATGTAAAAAGGAATATGAATATATGGGAAATATTATGGTGGTAGAAAAAGAAGGATTTACAAACAGTAATATTAACATGTTATTGTTTTAGTTATTATTGTTAAAACATCGCTTATGTAATATAAGCTTGCATGCTCGCAGTACACGAGGGATGTTTATAGAAATATTGATAAAATAAACAATGTGACTTCATTGAAAAACACGTAATTTCCTTTTTCTTTTATAACTAATAGGCAATTTTGGATAATTATGCAGACACATGTATTTTTAATATTTATTTTTAAATATTACCTGTGGGTAGCATTCTTATTATTGCATATACTTTAATAACAGTATGTTGAATAGAAGAGAAGAGAATTGTGGATTTGGCGCTATATAAAATAAACTAATAAAATTATATATTTGTATATTAAATTGTTATTTTTTATCAACTCTATTAGACCCATATCACCAAAGCGTTGCCTTAGTTTGCCGTTTAACATTTTCTGCAGATCATATTGATGCAGCTAATTATTATTATATTATTTATAATTAATTAAACTAATTCGCGCGTGCGAATGCAGTAAGGTTAATAAATATTCGCGCGCCATCTAGCGGTATTTTGTGTAAAGCTAACTTATAATAGCGAGTTTACGGTAGTCGAAGTTGTCGAGTTGCCGTTCGCCAAGATTTGCGTTTCTGTTGTGAATTTTCATCGTTAGGCGAATACAAGTGATTTTTTTTGTAATGTAGTGTATGTATATGTATGTAAGAAATGTGGGGAGAAGTTTGGCGGCTGTTGGCGGTCGTTTTCGTGGTTAGGTTAGAAAGTAACAGATAATAATATGCATGCACAGTTCACGCCGACCAAGAATTAAGACTCTCTGACGTCATTTTGTTTCTAAAATGGCGTAGTCTGTAGACTTTCTATGTCTATGTGTTTTACATTTTTTTCCTGGTAAACCACTGACGTTAAAAATATGATTGTTGTTGGAAGTTGTTACTTTTTATTAACTCTGTTAATCCCATATGATCCAAACATTGACTTTGTTTTCCCTTTAAAGTGAAAAAAAAGGCTACAGTTTAGTGTTATGCACCTAAAAGAGTTTACACTAGCTAATCATTTGCATCTACAATCCAATTTTTCACCTTAGTGGTTACCTCAGAAAGTGGTCTTAAAGTGGGAAAATCTAGCTAAATCACCGACACCATGAACCGGCCCATCTTGGATCTTGCAACCAATCACAACCCAGCAGTTTGGAAAAGTAATACGTCAGAGAGTCGTCTGCTGGTTCAGCTGTCATAACAGAGAGCCAAGCGGTACGCTAAAAGTTGCCTTACGTCGGTTTACAACGAAATCGCGACATCAATATGCCACACTGTTCCTCAAACGCTTATAGTAATAGTACAGTGAAAGACAGTATCAGTAAGATGTCTTCTTGTTAACCTATGAATCGAGCAGAACTGAAACAGTGGTTCGGTGGATTCGTTTGGACAGTCACAGACACAGCGCGGATCCTAGACGACCCGATTTGATTGACCTAACCATCAAAACGACCACCAACAGCCGCCAAACTTCTCCTCACATATCTTACATACATATGCATACACTACATTATGTAATAAAATCTCTTGCATTCCTCTGACGAAGAAAATTCACACACAAAAACGCGCAGACCTCAAGTACAACTTGTTCGGCCGCTCAGCGGTACCGTAAAATCGCGTTTAAAAGCTTTACACAAAATACCGCTAGACGCCACGTTTCTGACTGCTAATATTTAATTGTTTTACTTCACACGCGCGAAATAGTTTAATTACTTATAAATAATATAATAATAATAATTAATTATTATCATCACTATGATTTGCAGGAAATTACAAGTTTTATTATTTTTATATTGATATTTTATTTTTTATAATTGTTCATATATGTTTCTAGTATATTTATGTTTTTTTTCTTCTGGTGTGTATTTGTTGTTTAGCATTTTAATGTATGTAAAACGCCATGAACAAGTTTAAATTGGATGTGGCGCTATATTAAATAAACAAACAATTGTTTTTATTATAATATAATATTTTATTTATGTAGCGCCACATCCATAATTGTTTGTGGCGCTTCACAAAATAATGCTATTAAAAATACAATAAAGAGAAAACTACTCACAGATAATATTATTTAAAAATAAATAATGAAAATACATGTTTCTATATCATTAACTAAGCTGACCTATCAGTCATAAATAAACATACAAATTACATAACAACAATTGAAATAAATGAATATAAAAGTATGGTTAATAGTAATAAATAATTAAAGTAGTAAAATAAGTACGACGTAATAATAATTTTTATTCAGCACATACACAACCATATGCATAAGAACATATTACTGAAGCTATTTGTTCTACTCATGAATGACATTTCCACCATCAGATATGTAATAATTATTATTTTTGAACAAGACACTTTATTAATTATCGGAACAATAAATCTCTAAAATGTAAAAAGGAATATGAATATATGGGAAATATTATGGTGGTAGAAAAAGAAGGATTTAAAAACAGTAATATTAACATGTTATTGTTTTAGTTATTATTGTTAAAACATCGCTTATGTAATATAAGCTTGCATGCTCGCAGTACACGCGGGATGTTTATAGAAATATTGATGAAATAAACAATGTGACTTCATTGAAAAACACGTAATTTCCTTTTTATTTTATAACTAATAGGCAATTTTGGATAATTATGCAGACACATGTATTTTTAATATTTATTTTTAAATATTACCTGTGGGTAGCATTCTTATTATTGCATATACTTTAATAACAGTGTGTTGAATAGAAGAGAATTGTGGATTTGGCGCTATATAAAATAAACTAATAAAATTATATATTTGTATATTAAATTGTTATTTTTTATCAACTCTATTAGACCCATATCACCAAAGCGTTGCCTTAGTTTGCCGTTTAACATTTTCTGTAGATCATAGTGATGCAGCTAATTAGTATTATATTATTTATAATTAATTAAACTAATTCGCGCGTGCGAATGCAGTAAGGTTAATAAATATTCGCGCGCCATCTAGCGGTATTTTGTGTAAAGCTAACTTATAATAGCGAGTTTACGGTAGTCGAAGTTGTCGAGTTGCCGTTCGCCAAGATTTGCGTTTCTGTTGTAAATTTTCTTCGTTAGACGAATACAAGTGATTTTTTTTGTAATGTAGTGTATGTATATGTATGTAAGAAATGTGGGGAGAAGTTTGGCGGCTGTTGGCGGTCGTTTTCGTGGTTAGGTTAGAAAGTAACAGATAATATGCATGCACAGTTCACGCCGACCAAGAAGACTCTCTGACGTCATTTTGTTTCTAAAATGGCGTAGTCTGTAGACTTTCTGTGTCTATGTGTTTTACATTTTTTTCCTGGTAAACCACTGACGTTAAAAATATGATTGTTGTTGGAAGTTGTTACTTTTTATTCACTCTGTTAATCCCATATGATCCAAACATTGACTTTGTTTTCCCTTTAACTTGGATGTGTGTCATTGCGCCCCTAGCCCTAGGCCATATAAGACAGCTCATGATTAATTTCTGGTGTAGACCAGCAGGGCCAGCTGTTGAATGTTTTAAGTTGGTTCACTGTGTTGGGGTAGGGATATAAATATTGGTCACTGTGGTTCCTCGGCTATGTGAATAATGATTCAGTGGGATGGGTTGTAGCCTCCAGCTTATATAGTCATTAGGGGAAGGGTTGTGACCTGGAAATGAGTTTAACCTGAGGTGAATATCCCAGATGGCTACTCTGTCTCTGGCCAGTTCGGTGGTTGACACTGATGTGAACAACGTTAATCCATTTCGGGACATGCTGACTACAACAGTCATTGTGAACTAGCAAGCATGGTTATTTCCTGTGTAGCGTACAACTGTACGAACCGACAAAAAACAGGATCCAGAGTCTCTTTCCTCATGTGAGAATCTCAGTTATACAATATATAGCTTAAATTAGGTTATAGTCTGCGAACATATTTATATTCCACTGCCATTAATTTAGGAAATGAATAGTTTTAAGACATTACAGTCATATGAAAATTGATCAACAATAATACATGTTGGATGAATTATGTACCAAACCAATTTTTAATAATATTACAGTGCATAGTCGTAGTGCGAGTGACATATTTTATATTAATCTAATAGCCTAATTATAATATGGTACTATTTTAAGACTACTAATTATTGATAATGGGTACTGCCTTCTGCAGATTCCCAGATGAAAAGAAAATACCTGAATGCCGAGCAAAGTGAAACTGTGGTCATTTTAAGGAAACCTGTTACCATGACATATCCCTGCTGTTTTGTTGTAGTTTGTCTAATTTTATTTATTTATTGTTATTACTATTGAACCTATCTTAATATTACTACTTTTCTACCTTTTCTACTACTGTTGTTGTTAGTAATGTTGGCAGCTCTGTTTTGTTGTTGTTTTCCCTATTCTCTCATCCACTTTGCATGGTCTGTTTTTTAATCTGTAAAATTGTAATTAATTATATAGGTGTGGGTGTTCTCTCCAATGTCTTTGGAGGACGGACTTCAGTTGGTTGATTTTTAAATGACTTTTTTGGTAAAACACCACAACAATTGTGGATCTGGTAGAACAACAAATTAAATAGTACTAAGCTGAACTCACCCCTCACACAGCGAGACACTGTATACTAAGTATAAGCCTGTTGATTTGTTTCATACTGGCATATCAGAGAGGCAACTGTTTGAACACATTGTACACAATTAAACAACACTGGCTAACTGATATCAGTAAATAAATAACGTGATAATTATGTAGAAAACTTGGTGCAGTCCTACGTATATACAGGCACTGCAGTGGCTTTCTGCCGTGCTGTAGCCTGGCTGTCACTAGCCGTGTTGACTTCGAAGTATCATGTGTCAACTGATAGGGGCCAAGCCATCTTGTTCTAGTGGCGGCTTCTATTTATATCTATGAACGTAACGTACGACGTTCCGTACAGTGACGATGTCGCCACGTTTTCTGTCTGTGGCGTCACAAACAATCAAATCGGCCAGATCCAAAATAAATATCCAGAAAATCTAGGTTTTTGATTTGTTAAATTCAACTAGGAAAGGAATAATAATATCAATTGACAGAACCTAAAGGGCGTATTTCGGTACGGTTTATAGCGCTTAAAGAATTCACACATATATGTAGGCTGCAAAACAAAACTAATTTTAGTGTGCTAATGAAAATTAACTAGATACCGGGCTGAGCTGTCAACAAATACTTTTGCAAAGCATGTCCCTTCTTCGTATACGATCACATTTTTCATCTATCAGTTATGCATTTCAGCTCTTCGTTCCTAAAATATGGAGTTAGTGTTATTAAAAAGAAATAGATCTGAAATCGCAAGCAAAGTTCCTTAAAATGTAACTGATTCAACACTTTGCTTCAATATTCATACACTCATTTCCGGCGTCTTAATACGGGGATATATTTATAGTCAACTTGACAAATACCCTTATATTTTTCGCTACAGTGGATGAAAATGCCACTGAATATTGTTTTATAATAATCGGGAAGTCATGTTTGTGCTCAGATGCCATTATTATCGGGTCAAATAGCGATTAGTCTTTAAAACATCCAAAAAATCTAGGTTTGTGATTTGTTAAATTCAAAAAGGAAAGGACTAATAATATCCACTGAAGGGCCCTAAAGGGCATATTTCGGTACGGATTATAGCGCTTAATGAATTCACAAATATATTTAGGCTGCAAAACAAAATAAATGTTAGTCTGCTAATAAAAATGTATTATATACTGGTTGAGCTGTCAACAATTTACAAAGCATGTCCCTTCTTGGTATACGATCACATTTTCCATCTATCAGTTATGCTATTAAGCTCTTTTCCTTTCTAAAATATGGAGTTAGTGTTATTAAAAAGAAATATATCTGAAATCGCACGCAAAGTTCCTAACTTATTCAACGCTTTGCTTCAATATTCATACACTAATTTCCGACGTCTTAATACGGGGATATATTTTAGTCAACTTGACAAATGCCTTGATATGTTTCGCTACAGTGGATGAAAATGCCACTGAATATTGTTTGATAAAAAATCGGGAAGTCATGTTTGAGCTCAGATGCCATTATTATCGGGTCAAATAGCGATTACTCATTACGTTTTTACTAAAGGTTTGAGTCGCATAGCTTTGCGGCAAATTAATTAACAGAATTCAAGCAAAACAACTATTTGTATACATTAATTGATTCGATAGATGGCAGCACGCTCTGCCGGGCACTCGGTAGGTGGCTGTAACCGGGAGATAGAACGTACGACGTTCCGTACAGTGACGATGTCGGCGCGTTTTCTGTCCGTGACGTCATATAACAATCAAATCGGCCAGCTAAAAAATACATATCAATACAACATCCAGAAAATCTAGATTTTTCATTTGTTAAATTCAACAAGGAAAGGAATAATAATATCCATTGAATGATTCTAAAGGGCGTATGTCGGTACGGATTATAGAGCATAATGAATTCACAAATATATATAGGCTGCAAAACTAAATAAATTTTAGTCTGCATTGGGCTTCCACAAATCCACGTTAGTCGCTAGAGGCGTAATACGCAACTAGACCCTAGTTGTGTCTCAGCGCCTCCAGCGACTAACGTGGATTTATTTGCATGTTTTGCTGAACGCTTGTTTAAATCATCCTCAATTAGCTATTTACCGTGCAGGCGCGTAGCGAGCAAGAGTTTGTATGTTGGCATGCCGTATGCGTGGTCAATAGACAGAACAGCATGCCGTATGTTCAATAGACAGAACAGCCAAAACAACGTCATCTTAGCACTGAATTCAATCGAGCGTCCCGCGACGTTTCATCGACTGTAAATGTACATTAATGTAGATATTATGCTTTCATATTGACGGACATGTTATACGATATCAATATTTAACTATGTCTGAAGACGTAGTCCTCTCGTGTACGGTGAGCTATACATGATTTTAAACAACCTTTCCGGCATCGAGCCAGCAAACCTGTCGTCGCGGGCCACCAGTCGACGTTCCATCGGTTGTAAGTGTTCATTAATGTACATATTATACCTTCACATTGACGGACATGTCAGACTTTATCCATATTTAGCTATGTGTGAGGCTTCGGAGTCATGCGACTTCAACAGCTGATTGTAGGATGATTTGAACAAGCGTTCCACAACATGTTTGGAAAACAGTGCCGCATTTTACACACGTCAAGAATACGCAAAAGACGGCACACAGACCCTAGTTGTGTCAGAGCGCCCTCTGTCCGATTAGTTATTGTGGTACCTAATTCACAAAGCAGGTCCCTTCTTGGTATACGATCACATTTTCCATCTATCAGTAATGCTTTTAAGCTCTTTTCCTTTCTGAAATATGGAGTTAGTGGTATTAAAAAGAAATAGATCTGAAATCGCATGCAGAGTTACTTAAAGGACAACAAAGTTAACTGTTTCGTGGCATACACCTAATAGAGTTAATATAAAGTAACAATTTCCACATATACTCAATTTTTTAACGCAAGCGGTTTACCAGAAAAATATTTTTTAACACCCAGCCATCCGAATACAATGCGCTACCCCATCTTAGACGAAGAATGACGTCACGACGGTGAGGCGCTCTCCACGTAGATTCCCTGCATGGGGTTTGGCTGTTGTCATGAAATGGCTGCAACTCGGCAACGCGCGTAACATGCTGATGACGGTAAATATAAAGTTGTCTATTATTGTTATCGCTGAAATCATCCCATCAACTGATAATACATGTCTATTTCAAAGCATTTCTCCTCAAAATTGACCGAGCAAAGTGAACTGTACTTGGACTGGAGGGATTCCAAACAGTACGCCCGCAAATCACCAATGTGAATCCATTGCTTCAATACTACCGGTTGTTTCAACTATTATTGCAACCGTATGCCGAACACTAAGGCATAATTACTAAAGTTTACCATAGATTTAACCACAGATTTAGATATACGTCTATAAGCAGCTGCTAGATGTCACGCCAACTGAACGAACTGTCGAAGACTCGAAGTTGTTGACCCTTAACAACGTCGCAGGAAGCTGACCGGCTTCAGCAGAGATATAGAATGCCGCGCGCTGAATGGCCAAGCCAAGTTAACCCTTCACCTATGGCGGCGTCTTGACCATCGTGGATTTCGTTAGAATTTTATACTTTAAAGTCACATTCTGAGTAAACCGCTGACGTTAAAAAATTGAGTGTATGTGGAAATTGTTACTTTGTATAAACTCTATTAGGTGTATTACACGAAACCGTAGCCTTTTTTGTCCTTTAAAATGTAACTTATTCAACGCTTTGCTTCAATATTCATACACTAATTTCCGACGTCTTAATAAGGGGATATATATATTTGAGTCAACTTGACAAATGCCTTGATATGTTTCGCTACAGTGGATGAAAATGCACTGAATATTGTTTTAAAATAAACGGGAAGTCATGTTTGAGCTCAGATGCCATTATTGTCGGGTCAAACAGCGATTACTCATTAAGATTTTACTAAAGGTTTGAGATACATAGCTTTGCGGCAAATTAATTAGGAGAATTCAAGCAAAGAATGTTTGTAATCAATAATTGATTCGATAGATGGCAGCACGCACTGCCGGGCACTCGGTAGGTGGCTGTAACCGGGAGTTAGAACGTACGACGTTCCGTACAGTGAACGATGTCGCCGCATTTTCTGTCTGTGACGTGTCATATAACAATCAAATCGCCCAGCTCCAAAATATTATCAATAAAACATTCAGAAAATGTAGATGTTTGATTTGGTAAATTCAACTAGGAAAGGAATAATAATACCCATTGAATGATTCTAAAGGGCCTATTTCGGTACGGATTATAGCGCATAATGAATTCACAAATATATTTAGGCTGCAAAACAAAATTAAATTTAGTTTGCTAATGAAAATTAATTAGATACCGGGCGGAGCTGTCAACAATTTACAAAGCATGTCCCTTCTTGGTATACGATCACATTTTCCATCTATCAGTTATGCTTTTAAGCTCTTTTCCTTTCTCAAATATGGAGTTAGTGTTATTAAAAAGAAATAGATCTGAAATCGCACGCAGAGTTCCTTAAAATGTAAGTTATTCAACGCTTTGCTTCAATATTCCTACATTCATTTCCGACGTCTTATAGACTGGGTCAGTTTTCAAGAAATGTAAACCCTGAAGGCAAATCGTGTTAATTTATGGCATACATGCTATTTAGGGGTACTGAGGGGTGCTGAACTCGAATCTGCTGTATGCCCGGCTCAAAAATGGCTCATAAGCCCTAAAAAATGAAAAATCCAAGATGGCCGCCACCGCCGTGCTAAAATTAATAAATGTTCATATATTTTTTACTAAGCAAGATAGAAACATGAATGAAGTGTGTTTTTGTATGTTTTCTAATATGAAGAATCCAACGGCAAACTCAGATTTGTGATAAAATACCAAAATACTGCTTAAAACACATATTAGACTAAGCAAGTTTCATGAAAATGTGCATATTTAAAAAGCTGAAGACAAATCGTGTTAATTTATGGCATACATGCTATTTAGGGGTATTGAGGGGTGCTGAGCTCGAATCTGCTGTATGCCCGGCTCAATAATGGCTCATAAGCCATACAAATTGAAAAATCCAAGATGGCCGCCACCGCCGTGCTAAAATAAAAATTCGTAAATGTTCATATCTTTTTTACTAAGCATGGTAGAAATATGAATGAATTGTGCTTTTGTATGTTTTCTAATATGAGGAATCCAATGCTGTACTCAGAAGTGTAATACAATGAATACACACTACAAAAAAAATCGAAATTGTTGAAATAAATGTGATTTTTAAGAATGAACACTTCTTCAAGCAGGTAACAACAACTACCTTTATTTTTGTATCACTCACACGAACAAAAAGAACCCACTTGGTTTAATTACATAACACACACATATTTATGAAGTGATCTTCATGTCATATATAGTTATACAGATCTCATGTTATGAAACATTACATTTGACAACTAATATCAACATACACACACATTTGATCACTCGTGGTTCAAATGTAAAAGCCTGCTGTTTCAGGTTGATCAGTCTACATGTGAGAATTCAATCCCGGTCCTCAAGGTCGTTCATGTCGTCGTGAATATTTCGACAGACGTCAGCACGTCTCTTACAAGCACACATTTCGATGCACTCCTTGCGAATTTTCTTACAGCTGCAGCGTTGGGTAAGACATCCATTAGTACAGCCACATGAGGTGATCTCCCTACATGATTTCGGTATCGGCGGCAGAGATATGAGCCGTGGGACTAGCTTGCCATCCAGGTGCATCCATCCCATTTCAGTGACAGGCAGAAGATCAGGACATGGCAAGTGTGCTTGGTTCCAGACACTTGCTTGATAGTGTGCTCGCATGATGTGGAACGTTGTTGCATCCGAGATTGGTGGGAGAGTTTTGTGTGCACGACCGATACAAAACAACTTCACACGAGCTTAGTTGCACGTGTCATCGTCTGGCACACCGTACATCTTGCAAATGAATTTCTCGGTTGACATTACTATGTGATCAGTGAGAGGGCCCTTGCCAAAGCCAATCAGGTCAGTGTGATGTTGTTGGAACACTTGCCAGGCTGTTTTTGTTTTACCGTGACCACTGACCTGAGACACACTAACACAGCCAGTAACAGCATGGGATGCTAGTAGGGTGTCCAGTTGTTCCACTGAAAGGTTCTGGTGGATCTCATGTACTGGGAAATATTTTGAAGCCTTTGATGTTCCAGCCTTCATATAGAGTCGTGTGCAATCTATTCTGCTATAATGGGCCAGCAGTAGGAGAAGCACATCGGTGTCACGTATTGATAGAACTATCATGTTCATATGAGCATGAATGCAATGCAGGATTAGTCGAGTATCACCTTCTTCATGGTCGGCTCGCAGAGAAGATACATCAAACTTGACGGTAGTTGAATCGCTGAACCCACCTGCCACTACAATCACTGGGCTTTTTGTTGAGTTATGTTGCAAGGGCCCTCTCATTGATCACATAGCGACATCCACTGAGAAATTCATTTGCAAGATGTACGGCGTGCCAGACGTTGACATATGCAACAAAGCTCGTGTGAAGCTGTTTTGTATCAGTCGTGCACACAAAACTCTCCCACCAACCTCGGATGCAACAACGTTCCACATCATGCGAGCACACTATCAAGCAAGTGTCTGGAACCAAGCACACTTGCCATGTCTTGATATTCTGCCTGTCACTGAAATGGGATGGATGCACCGGGATGGCAAGCTAGTCCCACGGTTCCTATCTCTGCCGCCGATACCGAAATCATGTAGGGAGATCACCTCATGTGGCTGTACTAATGGATGTCTTACCCAACGCTGCAGCTGCAGGAAAATTCGCAAGGAGTGCATCGAAATGTGTGCTTGTAAGAGACGTGCTGACGTATGTCGCAATATTCACGACGACATGAACGACCTTGAGGACTGGGATTGAATTCTCACATGTAGACTGATCAACCTGAAACAGCAGGCTTTAACATATGAACCACGTGTGATCAAATTTGGGTGTATGTTGATATTAGTTGTTAAATATAATGTTTCATATCATGAGACCTGTATAACTATATGTATATATCATCATATATGATATGGAGATCACATCATAAATATGTGTGTGTTATATAATTAAACCAAGTGTCTTGTTTTTGTTCGTGTGAGTGATAGAAAAATAAAGGTAGTTGTTGTTACCTGCTTGTATTGTTCATTCTTTAAAATATTTTTTTTCCAGCAGTTTCAATTTTTTGTAGTGTGTATTTATTTTACTACACTTCTGAGTATGGCATTGAATTCCTCACATTAGAAAACATACAAAAACACACTTCAATCATGTTTCTACCATGCTTAGTAAAACAGATATGAACATTTACGAATTTTAGCACGGCGGTGGCTGCCACCTTGGATTTTTCAATTGTTATGGCCTATGATGGATTTTTCATTTTTTAGGGCTTATGAGCCATTTTTGAGCCGGGCATACAGCAGATTCGAGCTCAGCACCCCTCAGTACCCCTAAATAGCATGTATGCCATAAATTAACACGATTTGCCTTCAGCTTCTTAAATAAGCACCTTTTCACGAAATGTGCCTAGTCTATTAATACGGGGATATATTTATAGTCAACTTGACAAATGCCTTGATATTTTTCGCTACAGTGGATGAAACTGCCACTGAACATTGTTTTGAAATAATCGGGAAGTCATGTTTGAGCTCAGATGCCGTTATTATCGGGAGATTTTACTAAAGGTTTGAGTCGCATAGCTTTGCGGCAAATTTATTCAGAGAATTCGAGCAAAACAACTGTTTGTAAGCCTTAATTGATTCGATAGATGGCAGCACGCACTGCCGGGCACTCGGTAGGTGGGGCGTATTTCGGTACGGATTATAGCGCTTAATGAATTCACAAATATATTTAGGATGCAAAACAAAATTAATTTTAGTGTGCTAATGAAAATTAATTAGATACCGGGCTGAGCTGTCAAACATTTGCAAATCATGTCCATTCTTGGTATACGATCACATCATTTCCATCCATCAGTTATGCTTTTCAGCTCTTTTCCTTTCTCAAATATGGAGTTATTGTTATTAAAAAGAAATAGATCTGAAATCGCACGCAAAGTTCCTTAAAATGTAACTTATTCAACGCTTAGCTTCAATATTCATACACTCATTTCCGACGTCTTAATACGGGGATATATTTATAGTCAACTTGACAAATGCCTTGATATGTTTCGCTACAGATGAAAATGACACCGAATATTGTTTTATAATAATCGGGAAGTCATGTTTGAGCTCAGATGCCATTATTATCGGGTCAAATAGCGATTAGTCATTAGCATTTTAGCATTTCTATTTTCTAAATAACTCTGAATCCATTCCTGTGCGACACTACGCAAACCATATAAATGCAGTTTTTTACACAGTATATCATGATCAACAGTATCAAAGGCCTTCTTTAGGTCAATAAATACTCCAACAGTATACTTATTTTTTCTAATGAAGTTGTAATTTCTTCGCCCAAATCTAAAAGAGCCTCAGTTGTTGACATGCTAGATCTAAACCCATACTGACTTGGACTGAGTATGTTACATTTATCAATGAACATGTCCAATCTGTTGTTATATAGTTTCTCCAGAATGTTTGAGAATTGTGGTAATATGTTTTGCTAAGTTGGGGCCAACATTTGTAAAGAAGTTATTAAATCCATTAGCAATATCTTCTTTCTCTGAAATTCTCTTTTTTTTTTTTTTTTGTATAAAGTATTCTGGACGTTTGTTAATTACTTCATTTAGTATTTTCCAGGTCTCTTTAACATTTGCTTTTTGTTTTTCTAACATCGAGCTATAATAGTTTTTTTCTGTAATTCTTAATATAGATGTTAATTTTATTTTGTATGTTTTGTATTTGTGTTCTGCTTCTGCAGATCTCATTACAATGAATGCTTTATATAACTTATCTTTCTTTGTACAAGCACGTTTTAAACCTTTGGTGAACCAGGGATTATTTTATTTTCAAAGTTGTTTTGGGGAACCTTTTTACTTGACAGTGTTTGTTAAATATATCCATAAATATGTGTAGAAAAGAGTCATATGCTTGACTGACATCATCCGTTTTTAGCACACTTTCCCAGGTTTGTTGACTTAGTTCATTGTAATATGATGCCATTTTATCCTTATTCATATTTTTGATAAATTGAAATTCTTCTACATTATGCATAATTGTATTGATGCGCTTCCTTTCTTGCAATTATTATTAATAAACACAACAAAACTTCACAATCATCGTTACTTGTAATTATTTATAAACAGTGTTTTCTTAATGTCCTTGTCTCAGAGCGTTGTGCATGTTATGGCTTCGTTACAGCCATGGTTTTCAGTGCAGTCTGCAGTACGTGCAGCATTGAATACAAATCCCCGCGTCTTCGTGACATATAACTCTGGCAGTTTAGGATATATGTAACTGTCTACTAGCTGAATGTATTGGATGTAACGTGCCTGTAGTCACAGTAGTGTGCAACGTAGGGGGTCGAAAAGTAGGTCGTCGGTGCGTTGCTTTCGATTCCTCAAAACATATAAAATGACTCCGAATTCAAATTTGTATACCGATTGTTGCCAAAGATATAGCAATTTTAAAACTGTCGGTAATCAGTGGCGGCCATCTTGCATTTTTTTCATGAAATAGTGAACGAAAAAAATGGAAATTGTTTTTTTTTCTCAGTTCTTTTTGGTCAATATAAATTTAAAAAAACCACAATTATTTAAAATGTATACGACAAAGTCACAGGACATATATTTGCTACATTATTGCGTAACCTATATAAATGTTATGCTCATTTTAGCGCATTTTTTGCTGGTATAGCTTTATTTTGATTTATTTCATCAAAATAACAATTGCAAAGATATAACGATTTTAAGACTTTCGGTGACCGGTGGCGGCCATCTTGAATTTTCCCACGAAAAAATGGTCGAATAAAATGGAAACAGTTTTTTCCTGGTCCTTGGGGGCAATATAAATGAAAAAAACACAATTATTTAAAATCTATATGAAAAAGTCACAGAACATGTATTTGCTACATAACTCCGTATACTAATACCGTCACGATTCGTATGACAGATCCCGCTTTGTCAACGCGCAGTACTAGTTCTAGCCCATCGAATGATGTAGCAGACAAAGGCATCGATGAGTACAAACGAAACGACGACATGTACAGGACGCCAACTCCACCGCCGCGGTTTCGGTAGGCGGGAGGTGACGGAAATCTTAGCGGCGCTTAATCACATTACCTTAGCCTAGCTAAATCAACCCCATTCATTAATATCTCGCATCGCAGACGTCACATAAATAGGTTACGTCGCTATTGGTTACAACCGGGATTATCGCTACAGCTGGGTATATTGACTTTCGCACCTTCGAACTCGTTTAACGAAATGACGCCGTTATATAAAAGAATCTTCGCAAACAGGCGTAAGTAACCATTGTGACGTTAACACTTCTCTTATATCGCTCACATGACAGTCAGGTTAGTGAAATAGTTTCAGTCAACCGCTAAAGGGAGTGAGGTTACAGGAACTTAGAAGTCGACCGATGAAGTCACTCGATTTATAAATAATTATTGTACTTGCAAACAGGGGCGTCGATCCGGTTTTAAAAGTGGGGGGACGGGGGACCAATTTATATACACATATATGTATACATAATATATATATATATATATATATATATATATATATATATATATATATATATATTATATGCCATATAATATATTTTAATATGTCATATATATATATATATATATATATATATATATATATATATATATGACCTGAAATACACATAATTTGTTTTTTAATATCAAACATAATTCATTGTTGGTCTGGTGCTAATTCTAAACTAAAAAAGCCTTTATGTTATGCTATTTATAATAGTTATGTTGACAACATATATTTGAAGAGGGGCCATGGCCTACCCCAATCACTGAACATTTGGGGGTAAACTATGGACCCAACACGTCTTGCTTGATTCATAGAGTGACAAGAGGCAGAACTTACAGGGGTGCGTGTGTAGGACATCCCAATCCCACCTTTTGGCAAAGAAATTTGTCATCACTAAAATGAGATCAAATTACACAAAGTGCATAAATCCTCTGGTTCCGTTGTCGGCGATATAAATATCCACCAGGGCGACCAGGCTGCAATCCAAGGGATGACAGGGCAAACAAAAATTAATAATCTATTATGTGCTTGATGGCTATATATCAATACAAGAGTGAAAAATGACAGAGCCCGGCATGATGAATATTTACTGGACTTAGATCAAGTTGCGGGCTGCTGCCAACTAAGCAATTTATCTAGTGATTTTCCACTAGGTAGTCGGAAGTTTAGTTCTTATTAATTGTTTTACTACTACTTTTAAGAGAGGGGAATGATCAGTCTCGCTATATATGCCTATAAATTAGTTTTATGAACTGAAAAAGTATGAGGACATTTCCTATGCTGACCCCCTCAGGCCGTGGGGTGGTCAACGTCCCCCTCGCCCCCCACTGATCGACGCCCATTGCTGTGCCTGTGTAGAACTTCCTAATGCAACATTTTGGCAAAGAAATTTGTCATCACTCAAATGGGAATATGTTACACAAAGTGCAGGTATCCGCCGCTTCTGCCGTAGGCGATAAGCATCAAGCAGGCGAGGGGAGAAAGTGCAACACAAATTTCATCATTTAAAATGTGCTTGATGGCTAGAGCCTATTAACAATATCAACACAAGGTTGATAGAACTGGCAGCGGCTTACATTTGTCCGGTAGTTATACACTTTCCGATTGGCCTTTATGCGTATGCGCGACAAATTTAAAATCACCAATGTGCAGCGAAATAACTATGCATTTGTGGTATGGGCTGTTCGATAGCTCTCGAGTTATGACTACTGTGAAGAATTGTCTAAAATGTCATTCAATACATTAAAATATTACGGTTGTTTAAATAACTATTACGAATTATGGCGCACTAACACCAAAACATGCCTCAAACCTTGTTTGCCTCGTGTTAATTTGCGATAAATAATTTTGCTGAACTTCATATCGCGAGTTTATTGTCTAGCTAGTCCTATGTAACGGAGTGTTGAGTCGGGCTATATGCCTCGCATTTTTTTCTGAACTGAAAAGTGGGGGGGGGGGACAATTCCTATGCTGTCCCCCACCCTGGAAAGTGGGGGGGGGGACGCGTCCCCCCAGTCCCCCGCCGATCGACGCCCGTTCTTGCAAAGAGGTATGGGTAACCATTAAAGTTAGCACTAATTTGCTCGCCCAGATCACCGGATGTCGACGGGTTACGTGAACACATCACTACGCATGCGTCGCTATAGATAGAACAATGGCCACGGAAGCAGGATTAGCTCCTTGCGTCGCTCGCGGAGCAGAATATAACCAGTTGTAGTGACCTTATTCACCAAAAAGATCGAGAGTCGTTTATGAGCAATGTTGTATTTATGGCACAGTAGTAATAATATTTTATTATGTATATTCATGTTTCTTATTAAAACGTGTACTCTTCAAAACTACAATTCAACAATTCTGCAATGTAACAGCAGAACGCATGCATTTCGAGACACTCAATCGTCGTTCAAAAGGGTGAGAAGTTATTAACTGCTAGAGGGATATCATTGCAGGAGGGTATAATTATATTGTCGACTTCCGAACCCTCCAAATCGATTATTGAAAAGATTCAGCTAACGAAATATCCTCACAATGAGGTGTGTGTAATCATTGTGACGTTAATAATTCTGTTATGGCTATCGGGTTAGTCAAATAGGTTAACTCGCTGTTAACCACTACATGGATTGTCGTTACTAGAAGGTATATTATAGAGACGACACGACTTCCCGATTTTCGAAGTCGACCAATGAAACACCGCGACTTCTAACATGTACACGCAAAGATGTATTGGCAAACAATCATTCCAATATTCCATATTGCCGCCCAGATTTCCGGATGTCGATGTCTAATTGGGGGTATTGCTGTAATAGCTAAATTAGAGGTGTCATCGTTCGAGACATGTGTTTGTGTGTGTGTGTGTGTGTGTGTGTGTGTGTGTGTGTGTGTGTGTGTGTGTGTGTGTTTGTGTTTGTGCTCGTTTGTTTGTGTGTGTGCGTGCGCACTCGCGCGCGCGCGTGCGTGTGTGTCATTTGTGTGTGTCTGTACGCACGTACGTAAGTGCAAACGTGCATACGTACACGTGCATACATACACATGCATATGTACATTGGTATGTTTGTGAAGGTACGTTGTCATTCATCTAGCTATGGCTCACTCAGAGACATCTCTCACAACTGACATGCTTGTGCATTTGAGAACATATCTACATATGTGTGATTTATAACTTCCATAAAGTTATTCATGAAACACAATCGTTTCGTTGCCAATGATCTGATGACATAATATATTTCTCATTGAAACTGTCATTATGTTCAAAAATGCGCATCGCTGCACACATGTAAACGTTTTGTTCCGGCCTCGTTTTTGAGTAGGGGGTAAAATAAACCTGATTAAAATCAACACTATACTAATAATTACACTATTGTCTTAGTCCTTTATATATATATATATATATATATATATATATATATATATATATATAATACAACAGCATGCTGGGAGTAGCTGTGCATGTTACTAAACTTCACTGCTGCGAC
This sequence comes from Oasisia sp. SBJ-2009, assembly GCA_964017155.1. Classification (NCBI taxonomy): domain Eukaryota; kingdom Metazoa; phylum Annelida; class Polychaeta; order Sabellida; family Siboglinidae; genus Oasisia; species Oasisia sp. SBJ-2009. The sequence goes on along the minus strand of OZ024856.1, from coordinate 57,102,449 downwards.
GCCAACAATCCATTCAACACCGATTCTTCGCCTTATATGTTGCCGCTGACAGACATGTTCACATAACCACGGTCCTCTTGACGCGTAGTAGCCTGGTTAGAATTATTGGCAAATACACACAATATAATCTCTTTAATGTGACAGACACAACACGTCACAAGACACACAACGCGACGCGACGCGACGCGACGCGACGCGACGCGACGCGACGCGACGCGACGCGACGCGACGCGACGCGACGCGACGCGACGCAACGCAACGCAACACATGACATTTCGGGCAAAACTCTGCACACATGCAAACACCACACAAACGTGTTCAGTCCAAGTCACCGAGGTAAACATTGTTGTTAATAAAAGTATAACTCTATTAAAGTATATTTTATATAAACACTGATAAAAAATTATTCAACTGAATCAGTTGATGAATTGGATTACGTGTAGTTGTGTAGCAACCGCTGCGTTTCGCTAAGTGTCAGCACTGGCTGATGGTGAGTTGTGTTTTCCGTATTATATCAGGCCTGCGTTGTGAAATAGTTACAAACGCATTAAATCATTTCATAATGGCATTGCCTAAAGAAATACGTTCATACAGTGGTCGTTCTCAAGGGATGACAGTCTTCGAGAGGTGGAACCTTTGAGAAACGTACTCATTTCCATGTGTGTGCTTCATGTGTGTTTTCGTAAGTGGTTTTGCCGTTTAGCCGAGTCGAGCGTTCCGTTCAGACAATCTGCTCCAAGCCATCTTTGCCTTCGCCTCCAACAGCGTACTCCGCGTACTCCGGGAGGAACCTCACTGTAGTCGGTGTCGACACCGTGTCCTTGTGCAGATGCAGCGATCGACTCGTACTCGTTGTCGTCTTTTGACTGCTCAACTTCCTCCTTCAGATTACTTTGTTTCGCACCATCGTTCAGACATTGCTGTGTCGCGGGTGTTGGTCTTTCATCAAGGCTGGATTGACTGTCTGAAGACTGCTCTAACTGCAGACAGACAGACATACATACTAGACAGGCAGGCAGGCAGACAGGACAGACAGGGCAGACAGGGCAGTCCGTCTCCGTCTCCGTCTCCGTCTCCGTCTCCGTCTCCGTCTCCGTCTCCGTCTCCGTCTCCGTCTCCGTCTCCGTCTCCGTCTCCGTCTCCGTCTCCGTCTCCGTCTCCGTCTCCGTCTCCGTCTCCGTCTCCGTCTCCGTCTCCGTCTCCGTCTCCGTCTCCGTCTCCGTCTCCGTCTCCGTCTCCGTCTCCGTCTCCGTCTCCGTCTCCGTCGGAGGCGGAGGCGGAGGCGGAGGCGGAGGCGGAGGCGGAGGCGGAGGCGGAGGCGGAGGCGGAGGCGGAGGCGGAGGCGGAGGCGGAGGCGGAGGCGGAGGCGGAGGCGGAGGCGGAGGCGGAGGCGGAGGCGGAGGCGGAGGGAGGCGGAGGCGGAGGCGGAGGCGGAGGCGGAGGCGGAGGCGGAGGCGGAGGCGGAGGCGGAGGCGGAGGCGGAGGCGGAGGCGGAGGCGGAGGCGGAGGCGGAGGCGGAGGCGGAGGCGGAGGCGGAGGCGGAGGCGGAGGCGGAGGCGGAGGCGGAGGCGGAGGCGGAGGCGGAGGCGGAGGCGGAGGCGGAGGCGGAGGCGGAGGGAGGCGGAGGGAGGCGGAGGGAGGCGGAGGG
>OZ024856.1:57099137-57100601 GCA_964017155.1 Oasisia sp. SBJ-2009 | reverse complement strand
GTCAGCTCTGTGAGACCAGCTGTTGTTTCGCCATTCCTGGAGCATAACCGTACACGAACCTATAGCTTGTTTAACCTTAAGTGTGCGGACATGCCCCTACTTCCCCTATATATATATATATATATATATATATATATATATATATATACATATATATATACATATATATATATATATATATATATATATATATATATATATATATATATATATATATATATATATATATATATATATAATACAGGGTGCACGATACTTTTCGCGAGCTGGTAGTCCGTCGGACAAGCTGACTTAAAGATGACTAGTCCTGAATACACATTATTACATATTAATTTTCAAGTCATTTTCAAGTCACTCATTTTCAAGTCATAGCTAGTCCGACCGGACTACTCTATTAAAACTGTAGTAGTCCGACTTCTATAACTACTCGTCCCGGACTATCGGACTGGACTTATTTCGCACTCTATATACATATATATATATATATATATATATATATATACATATATATATATATATATATATATATGTGTGTATGTATATATACACATATAATATTATATATATATATATACACGTAGATTTGTATGTAGAGATAGATTGAGAAGTAGACGCACATTTACACATATATGGTCATTGAAAGAGATAAACGTTAAATATATTGATTATTCTCGCATACATATTATACCCAATTATATGACGGTAAGGTGTTCCTTTTACAATATTAATATATTCGGTATTAAATTGTATCAAATTGAATAATTTTTTGAATACAAACTGTTCATGTTCATGTTCAGGCACTGTGTAGGAGTAATCAATTTAAGAGTGACAGTAATATTTATATAATTCAAGAGCAAACATTTACCGTGAATAGTGATAGGTAGCTCCTTATCCTAGGCACAACCACAGCAAACACAGCCGTGAAAAGGAGGATCACAATGCAGGCGACAACGACAGTTACTGAATCATGTATTAATCTCTTCGTATGATCTTCTGTAGCAAACATACGTTATTGAACATTAGTTATATTAGTTGCATATAAGTTATAATTATTGAATGTTGTAATCAATAAGTCATCTTTATTTGATAAATTTTTCTATACAAAAATATTACACTATAACACTAGCATAAACTATTAATGCTGCTGCTGCTGCTGCTGCTGCTGCTGCTGCTGCTGCTGCTGCTGCTGCTGCTACCACTGATGTTGCTGTTGCTGGTGTTGCTGATATTGCTGCTGCTACTGCTACTGCTACTGCTACTGCTACTGCTACTGCTACTGCTACAATTGCCACTAAAAGTAAAGGTAAGTTCTACTATATCGCAGTATCCGATCATCAGGTGTTCTCAAAGCACTTTTACGCTTTACCTCCCTGCTAGACCTGTTCAATTAAACACCGTCTCAACTTCTCTGGGAAGCATGCAGCGATATGCTACAATGTATGTGCAAAAACTGCTCGTACACAT
>OZ024856.1:57081637-57084137 GCA_964017155.1 Oasisia sp. SBJ-2009 | reverse complement strand
AGCCAGGGGGACCAAAGACAACAAGACGGAAAACATAAATGGCGGAGATACAAGCTATGGGGCTCTCATAGAGCGAGGCTCAGTCCGCAGCAAAGAAGAGGATCGTGTTGAGGAACATTGCTGTAGCATTATGTCTCACTGGGGATGAGGAGGATAAGTAAGTAAAACTTACTACGTCATAGCGGGCGATAACTTGGCGAAACCCTAGAACGTCGAAACGTTACGCTAATTGCTGTACACGAAACTGCTCCGTAGTAACTCTTAGCTGCCCTCGAAATAAGTAGGTGTAGTAGAAAAACAGTTATGCTTCTGCTTCAATCTTATTTGTCCCCGACCTAAATAGGGAGAACAATACAGCGCTATGACATGTGATTTGAAAATTGTGTGTACAATTCCGTTTCATACTGCGAGTGTATCGCTGGCTGCACTCGACTGAGACATTGGTGATGCCACAGCCAGTGAATGTCTGGCAATGCGTGGAGTAGGCCGACGACGAGTTCAGAGCGGCGACAAACTCCTGATTGATGTAAAATTGCGCTTTCTTTGTCGTGCAATCACCGCTGCAGTACTTGAATTTAAATCGTCTACTGACCGTCTCTGCTAAGTGTTTCGCTGCAACACACATAGAAACAGTTGTGAGAATAAATCAGCAGACAACTGTAGTTGTTTATTAGTATGTATGCATTACGATAACGTTGCCATGTACCGTACGTTTAGCTTTGCAGCATTATCATAACCAACTTGAATAAGTTAACCGTACTCTGCTAGCCCGGAACAAACAACAAACCATTACTGTAAAAATGGCGGCAAGTATCACTTCATCTTTATTACGAAAAACATCTATAGATACATGTGCACTATTAAACGAGCTCTGCACTTTAAAGATACGCATTCACCCTACAAAAATAACAAAGTAAATACGATTTCACACAGTAACATGCATTTACACATTAGCCCTGATTGTGTGTTTGGTTGGTCGGTTGGTTGGTGATTTCGTTGGTTTTTCGGTTCTTTCGTTCATTCGTTATTTCGTTCGTTCGTGCAATACTTAGCTCATTTGCTCGTTCGGCTATTCGTTCGTAGATTCGTTGATTTATAACATGATGTTTATTCAGCAACAATCTTGGTTTGCATCATATCGCTGGCCAAGTCATGTATATATAATTTATATTAATGATATACGTATAAGCATACATACACATGATGAACGAAATAAAATATTAATCACTAGCGATTGTAAATAATAATAACTAATAATATAATCATATATAATATATATATATATATATATACATATATAACTTATATATATATACATATATATATAACTAATATATATATATATATTATATTATACATATAGCTCATTTGCTCGTTCGGCTATTCGTTCGTATAATCACTAGCGATTGTAAATAACCATAACTAATAACTAATAATATAATCATATAATCATATATATATATATATATATATATATATATATATATATATATAACTTATATATACATATATATATATAACTAATATATATATATATATATTTTATATTATACATATATATATATATAACTAATATATATATATATATATATATATATATATATAATATAATATATATATGTATATATATTAGTTATATATATATATAAGTTATATATATGTATATATATATATATATATGATTATATTATTAGTTATTGTATTTTTATAGTTAGTTATTGTATATATATATATATATATATATATATATATATATATACATATATATATATATATATATATATATGTATATATATATGTATATATATATATATATATATATATATATATATATATATATATATAACCATACACCACTGGAAAGAGTAACTCTTGTCTAACCCTACCTGTACAGTCCGGGACTATGTCGCTTGGAAGCCACGTCCCATTTGAATGATAGCAGTAGTATGAGGTGAAATTGCCAAGAGGGAAATCATAATCATCATTGCAGTAGATATGTGACTGGATGCCGAAATCCCCTGTGTTTTCCGAGTCTGCGATCCCGTTCCTTGGCGGAGAGAGCTTCTGGCACATGTTCACTATACATCATTCCAATCATTGCCAAATATAATAACAATTGCATAAATATACGATTCTGGGAAGTACCAAGAGATATGTGTAAAAGCACGTTGCACAGACATTTAGTAGTAGTAGTAGTAGTAGTAGTAGTAGTAGTAGTAGTAGTAGTAGTAGTAGTAGTAGTAGTAGTAGTAGTAGTAGTAGTAGTAGTAGTAGTAGTAGTAGTAGTAGTATATATTAGTAGTAGTAGTAGTAGTAGTAGTAGTAGTAGTAGTAGTAGCAGTAGCAGCAGCAGCAGCAGCAGCAGCAGCAGCAGCAGCAGCAGTAGTATTAATGGTGGTGGTAACGGTAGCAGTAGCATCAGTACTAGTAACTGTTGTTGCTGCATTACAATTAAACCTCTCGAAATGTGGTTTTTTTCGAAGAAAATATTATAGCTTTT
>OZ024856.1:57054137-57076637 GCA_964017155.1 Oasisia sp. SBJ-2009 | reverse complement strand
AACTTTCCAATGGCTTCTACCGCCCGCACGGTGATATACAATATTATACTTATTTATTTTAATATATATATAATAATAGTAACATCTTTTGCGCCAATATCCTCGAAAATCAAGCTCAGTGGCGCGACAAAACCAGAGGATTAATCAATCTCATAATCGAAAGCAATGCGTGAGTCGTCAACGGATGGATGGAAAAGCTAGGAGGCTAAGGAGGATAGGCAGCATTAAAGAGATAGGCTTTTAGATGTCGGCGGAATGAAACTATATTACCTTGTGATTTAACACTGGCAGGAAGCGAATTCCACACCGTTGGTGCGGCAACCGAGAAAGCTCGGGTCCCGGCTTTCGTTTTCACCCGAGGGATGTAAAGAGGGTTACTATTGGTTGAGCGTAGCTGTCTAGAATTTCTTGTTGGAGTTAGCATTGAATTTAGATATGCTGGTTGTGTAGATGAGAGTGCTTGATAGGCTATTGTACAAATTTTGAAAATGATGCGATAATTTTAATAATTTTACACATTAATACTAACATATATTTGTAAACGTTAATTTCAAGAGACAAGTACATTTGCGGTGTAATATTAATATATTGTGTTATAAGAACATAACAATGTGTAATTTTCTCTAAATACAACCTCAACCTGTGTGGTTGTTTATTTGTTTCAGAGAAACCCTAGTGGTGAAGATGAAATTTCCTAACCTGCATTCATCAGCAGCACAATAATTAGCAGCTGATGTGACAGCTGAACGTCGTGCTGCTGGAAAAATTCCCAAGGAGAAGAGGTCATCTGCCCAAAAGAAGCTAATTGCCTTGAAGATAAATACGAAGAGGCTGCAAAGACGTGCATGGGTTTTGGAGAAACATTTAAGCCACAGTACCCGAAATGAAAAAAGACAATTCAGGACAAGCAAAAGCTGGTATGACCAACGTTAACATGATTTTGTCAACGCCGGTGCGACGTGCTGACATAATAATGAGGAAGGACGGATTGAATCCTTCGCGAAACAAAGAAGTGACAAAGGTTGTTGCTGTCCATGAATCAATGGTAATGGAATTGCAAGAAATGTCAGTCAGTATAAGACGGTCACTCTTCACTGGACGTCACCTAAAGAGAATTCGGGCAGGAAACATGGTCGCGAGGAGGTTGCATCTAGATCGACGATATATTCCCCACAAATAATGTGTACATTCAATGAGTATAATAAATATCTGTATTAATGTTGTACCTAATGCGTTGTCGTTCTAGTTGTTAATCAAAATACACAAAGAGATGCTACGTCTACAATTGTGAATTAATGTATGTCACTACGAACTATAAAAAAAATCAATATAAACATTATTGTCCATGTAGGTGCATTTTTTAAATCGTATGAGTACTTGTTTTGTAATTTATGACGAAGGATAACGATTGTGTTCAATTAAAACAACATTGCGTGTCCAGCGTCATAAGCACATACCAACTTTGTAGGCCACCGTTTACCTACTGTCGATTGCCGGACGCCTGTGACAGTTAGCATTGATAAAGATAAATGATCGTGGTTGCTGGTTATGCATAAACAATCATTCCATATGCTTTTCTGAAATACCTGCACTAATTGAAAATAGGCCCTTCTAAGAAACAACAGTGTGCAAATACGAATACGAATACATTTATTTCAGGTAAAAACCCATATACAATCGGTACATACATTAGAACATCTAAGTAGCCTAATTAAAGAGCCAATATGTTTAAAAAAATAAAAAATGCAGAGATAAAAAAACAATAAGGTTATAAGTTAGATAAATGTAAAATTGTAGAAAAACAGATAAAATAATGAGCAATATACAGGATGTGATTGTAGAATAAATATGCAATTAATTCATACAAATAAACACCTTTTGAAAAGTAAGTTATATAAACAACTTACTGACTTTAATATATATATATATATAATAAGTAATAATAAAGTTATATGCGAGAGATGGTGACTATCTTACATATTTACTGTATACAATGAACACCCACGGAACAGTGGAGAAATTGTCTGACAATGCTATTTGACCTAGCATAAAAATTACGTAGATGTCTTAGAATATCTCCGTCATCTTTCAGGTCATTGCATATTATCACACCTAAATATTTTGCTTCTTTGACATATGCAAGCTTGTTTAGGTTCATATACATATCTGGACATTTCAGGTTAAAACCACGTGGTTTGAAGACCATACACAACGACTTGATAGGGTTATATTCAACATCATTTTCAAAGCCAAACTTTGCACATATGTTCAGCAAACCCTGAAGTCCACTAGGACTGGGAGCAATAACACATATGTCATCGGCATAGAACACATGGTTAGTGCAGCAGTTGTGTATGTGACAACCTATACCAGCACTATTTAGCATATTGCTCAGATCATCAATGTATACGACAAATAAATATGGGGACAAAATCCCACCTTGTCGAACACCATTCGAAACATTAAAAAACTCTGATGTTGTTGAACCCCATTTGACACAGAATGTTTGGGTTCTGTACCAGTACAACAGGATACGTATAAGTACAACAGGCACACCTCGATTAAGCAATTTTCTAAAAAGCGTCCAATGGTTGACCCTGTCAAATGCTTTTGACGCGTCTAAAAAGCATGAATACACCGGACTATTGTTACTTTTATAGTATTGAATAACATTTTTTAAAGCAAATATACAGTGGTCAGTAGAGTGTCCCTTCTTAAACCTAAACTGATTGTCAGTTGTATTAAGATATGGTGTCAACATTTCTACCAATATAATTTCAAATATCTTAGAGGCTACAGTGACAAGCGCTATTGGTCTGTAGTTATTTACGTTGCTCGTATCTCCAGACTTATTTTTTATCAGTGGATTTATAATAGTTTTCATAAAGTCATCAGGTAGATAACCACGAGAAATCACTCTATTATAAAAAATGGATAACAGTATAGTTATGCGCCTATCTGAATGAATAAAGTGTTCGGGAGATAGCCCATCGTTACCACATGCTTTTCCACATTTCAACTTATCGATAGCATTTTTTACCATGCAAGGAGTTATGACTAAGTTATTTGCATAACACAAATATTCGTGGTTATGTACACACTCTTTCACATTTTGCATATTTACATCTGTGGTTACATTGTTTAATAAGGATTCAAAATGTGTTTTCCACATGGCGGATATGGCTGTAGGTTCATTAGCGCCATTGACATTTGTAGCATTTGGTATACCTTTTTTGTATGTTTTGGATATGTTTTTCCACAAACTGACTGCATCTTTAGCTTGCATGGACTTAGCCATGGCATCTGCTCGCGCCATATCTTCGCGTTGTTGACACTGTTTAAGCAGATATTTAAAATGTAACCTAGTTTTCCGCATTAGTTCACAGACTGGGCCATGCTTAGGTTTTCCAATATCACGCCATAAAATATAGTAGTATCTAGCTTCAGTGTGCGCTTCCTTAACATAATCATTCCATCCAGGTACAATGTAGTCTTGGCACAATGTTTTTTTGCATGTAGTAATCGTTTCAAGACTAGATACCCTAAGCGCATTTATATCATCAAATAAATTGTCAATATCAGTTATATGCTGTCTGTTTGAACAGTTAGGATTAGTGCACGTACACGAGTCTGAAGTGTGTATTCTGTCTAGATGAACAGCACTACACTTTCCATATTCTTTGATATTACAATCTTTTGCATTAGACCATCTGAAGATAGGAGGCATTTTGTCGGCGTGTTTCTCATTATTAACACATCTGTCTGCAGTTAGAACAGTAGAGATCTCTAGTCCTACAGGGAGGTGATCCGAACTAGGACATTTATCTAATATATATAAATCAGTGATCATCGAGTTTACACTGTGAGAGCAGATAAAGTGATCTAACCACGAGGTAGAGTTGTGAGCATCACTTACATACGTATGCGTATTGCTAGCTCGACCAAAAATCTCATAATCTGAGATAACCAAACCAGTATTCTCACACATAGCAATTAATTCAGATTCAAAAGGAGTGTTAACAGCAGCATTAAAATCACCAGTGATGACAACATTGGTCGTGTCCTTTTCTTCAATTATAAACGCAATTTTACCGAAGTAGTTACAAAATTCCTCAAAGTTGTCACCATAGTAATAACAACGATAAACAATGTTTCCAAATCAAATTGAATCGTATAACTCTTGATATTTACTAAACGGTATGTACTCTAAATAACACAAGAATATTTTTAAGTTTTTATTTAACTAACTACTTAAATTGTACGCACTGTTATAATTTTTCGTTAATGACGCTGGACACGTGCACGCGATGAAAATCACGTCTGACTTCTAGTGACTGTCATAACAAAAGTAACACTTATTTTAATGAACCGTTTATGTGACATATGGCAATATATGCCTCAATATGTGTACTGAGAGAAAATTTAATTTAATTGGTCAGAATAAAACATTTATTTTTCGACCTGCTAAAACGTAATTGTACATTTTTATGGGACTTTGGCCCATTACCCCTAGCATATACTATAGTTGTCGGGGGTATCCGTTGTCGGCATTGGCGTAAACTATCTTTGTCATCACGTAATGTATTAGAAATAAAGTGACCCAAATATTTCACATTATCCACTTCCTGGATTGTTTCACCGTTAATCTTAAATGATGGAACATCAACATTTTTCATATATTTACTTTTAAATATTAATAGTGCGATTGCTCTTAAAAAAATTGAAACATGGTAAACTGTAGAATTTTTTCAAGAATATTGCACACAACAATGTTTGCCACATATCACTTGATTAGTATGTACAATATTGTACACCAAACACATGACATGACCGTTTTACTCGACAGGAATGTAAGCCAGTTTTTTCTATTGTTGTCTTTCGTACAGATAAACCAAAATCGACAGTTTATTCTAACATTAGCATAAAGACACAGCACAATTCCAACATATTCCAACATGGCTGATCAACAACAAAATTTCGAGCCGTCGACAGCTCAAAATGTTCCGGGTACTGGGGATACATATTCTCTAAATATGGACGCAGTAAATCTGGACAGCGACTACAACCAAAGAACACATTTTGATAGTACGATGGCCGAAAGTCCGTCAAAGTATGTGCCATCGCAAGATGAATTTACGTTTGTGTCCACATCATCGCCGACATCGGCTTCAGGTTCCGCTCTGCCAGGTGACGTTCAATCTGTCATTTTCTTTGCTTGTATGTCGAAGAATTGTCAAGATAGTTGCCAATCTATTATTTAGCATTCCAACATTATTAGAAGTACCTTCATGTTAGTTACAACCCTGGGGCCTGGAGTGATTTTATTTAACCTAATATTTATTAAATTATTATAGTTTTGCTTTTCATATTTTAACTATACTACTTATTACTAGTACTAAAGTAGTAGTATAGACTAATCAGTCAATGTATAGTAATTAAGCTACAGACGAACAATATTATATTAAAAAATTAATGTCAATATAGATCTGGGTTGCAGATGTTAAAGGACAAAAAAGGCTACGGCTTCGTGTCATACACCTAATAGAGTTTATACAAAGTAACAATTTCCACATATACTCAATTTTTTAACGTCAGCGGTTTACTCAGAATGTGACTTTAAAGTCTAAAATTCTAACGAAATCCACGATGGTCTGGACGCCGCCATAGGTGAAGGGTTATTTTGGCTTGGCCATTCAGCGCGCGGCATTCTATATCTCGGTCAGCTTCCGGCGACGCTTTTAAGGGTCAACAACTTTGAGTCTTCGACAGTTCGTTCAGTTGGCGTGACATCTAGCAGCTGCTTATAGACGTATATCTAAATCTGTGGTTAATCTATGGTAAACTTTAGTAATTATGCCTTCGTGTTCGGCATACGGTTGCAATAATAGTTGGAAAAAACGGTAGTATTGAAGCAATGGATTCACGTTGGTGATTTGCGGGCGTACTGTTTGGCACTTTGATCGGTCCATTTTGAGGAGAAATGCTTTGATGTAAACATGTATCATCAGTTGATGGGATGATTTCAGCGATAACAATAATAGACAACTTTATATTTACCGTCATCAGCATGTTAACTCTATTAGGTGTATGCCACGTAAAAGTTAACTTTGTTTGTCCTTTAAATAATTGATTTACATAGTGATAGTCGTAGCCTCGTGCCGTCAGCAGAACGCAAATATGCAGGAGTTTGAGTTTTTAAGTTCTATGTGTTTAGCAGCCAGCTTATCCTTGATTAGGTGGCGGAGTCAGTGGATCCATGTCACCCATGGATCCGCTGGGAGGAGATGATCTGACAGGACACCAAGACACGTACGTGCGGCGGAGAGGCGGAGCTGCATCTAAGTTCTTGGACAGTCGTGGATTTGGCTGGTTAATGGAAGAAGACGACACTGATGAAGACTTCCAGAAGCCACTTCTGTGAGCAGCTTTAGACTTAGCACGACCAGAAACATGCACGGTCCTTGGATTAATTCATACTTTTAAATTGAGATTTTAAAATTCCAGCAACACTTTTGAGAACATTGTTTCTGGATTTTGAACACTCATTGTATGCATATTTGATTTATAGCTTGGTATGCATACTTAATAATGAGTATACATGGTTGTATTGTGTGGTGTGTGGCAGCCTGACCTATTCACATACATGTTACAGTTTTCTCAATTTCTATACATAAACACTGTTGTTATTCAACATAGTTATTAGCTTATGTTCTTGGTTTGTTAGGTGTCAGTAATATCAAGTTATGTAGTACTAAGACTTGGTGTATGGTTGTACTTGTAGGGAAGAGTTGGACATTGACATTACAGACATCTACTACAAACTGAGATGTGTCCTTCTGCCCATCCCCAAACTTGGATTCAACCGAAATATTGTGCGAGACAATCCCGACTTCTGGGGCCCCCTGGTGGTTGTCCTGTTCTATTCAATCGTTTCATTATATGGACAATTTCGGGTAAATACACATTCATGGAATTTATGAAAATTCAATATACGATAGTTTAATTATGAGATATGAACAACTACAAAAGAAAAAGACAAGTCTTTACCTAGATGTTCATGCAATAGAGTATTACATGATGATGATTGGTATACATTCTTTTCTATAATGAACATTCTTGTCTTAAAAGAGAAACGCTGATAATTCATATTTCAAGAAATGTTTAACAGAATTATGATAAATAATCATTTGGTTTGACAGACTTATGATAAGTAATTATTTTGTTTGGCAAGAAAGAAGAAATTCATATATGAATTATCATGCAGGAATTACAGTAATAGTATGGCTTAATATTCCTGATCAAATTAAAATAGGAATGAACAGGTGTACAAGGGTAAAGTATAGATTGCCTTGAATGGTCCTAAGGACATGATATCTCACTGTGTAGTGTGTATATTATTACTATAACCCATTGTCTTGTTTTGTTTTAGTTCTTAAATCATGGCAGGATCCTGTAATATATACATGTCACAGTGAGGTTGTGTTTGTACTTTGTAGGTGATCTCGTGGATCCTCACCATCTGGTTGTGTGGATCGCTACTGGTGTTTGCCCTGGCCAGGGTTTTAGGGGGAGAGGTAACGACCTTCTCTCAATGGCATCTCAACATGTGTAGCTTCTATGTTATGACACGCAATCTACTATTACCAGAGACACCATTTATTGTTTCTTACTACATGCTACTGTATACAGTGGCCTGTAATACTGCAAACAAACTCAGCTGCCAATGGAGAATTGTATATTTTTGGTTTTTCATTTATGTTCTGAATAATTAGTGAATATATGATACCGGTGGTATATGGTGTCTGGAATTCAACTTTGGATATTGTTTACCTGCTTTACCATGTGTGTTCTACGCAGAAGCAGTCTGAAGCACAGTTAGCAGGAAACCAAAACATCCATCCAAATTAATATTATTATAGTCGGCCAGAAGCTGGCAACTGTGTCAGCCAATGAGTCTGTTGTTAAAACGAATGTTCCTGTCCAGAAGTGATGATTAATGGTTGTGTGAGGTGCCAGGCCAGAAACAACTGCCAGTTGGTGTCTCGTGCAATGCCTTGGTTATACTTTCAGGTGAACTACTCGCAGTGTCTGGGGGTGATTGGCTACTCACTCCTACCCCTGTCGTTTATCGCCCTCCTCCTACCCGTTGTACACAGTCTGCACTACATCAGTCTCTTTCTAAAGGTCAGCTTCTTTACTCAATTCAACTTTCTCGTGAAACACATTTGTTGTAATTTAGGCACTGTAACTTACAATTTAACTACCTAAAATGTGTAATTAAATTTTGTAAAGTCAAAATAAAAAGTTTGTTTTTAGTAACACATGTTCATACCTACTAAATAGTTTATTAATAAATTATGAGTAATGGTTTAATAATATTTCTGCTTGATAACCAGTTTTTTGTTAAAATCCAGTTTGTATTTCATTGCATACCAGAATCCTGATCAATATTTGTCAACCAGTGAGCTATTTCCTTAAATAAAAATGTTCATTAAAATGTCACTATTAAAAAGAATTCATTATTCTGGTATATTTCTACAGTTCTTCCCTTATGCTCCAAGCCTTATCCATTCGATAGCTGACAACCGTAATACTTTTTATATATTTCTAGATTGAATAAACCTTTTGTTCTGATGAGTTTGGTTTCCATTAATTTAGGGATTTCTTATTGTATTTGTTATTTACTTTCTAGTATGACATTAGTATGTGGCATGTTCTGTTGCAGTTCCTGGGCGTGATCTGGGCCACGTACAGTGCGGGATCCCTGCTGTGTGTGCAGGAGTTACAGCAGAAACGCCCCCTTCTGCTTTACCCCATTTTTCTGCTCTACATATATTTCTTGTCTCTCTACACAGGGGCGTAGGCGGGCAGGACAGGAATTCTAAACGATACTGGGGAGGGGGAGGGGGAGGGGGGTGAAATTCTGTCATTCAGCAAGAATTTGTGTAACTTTGAATTTACTGGGTTTGGTCACACTGTCACAGGGTGAATGTGTTATTACTGTAAATAAATGAATACAACGGTTTGGGGCATGGTCTGAGGGTGTTTTACTGGTGTCAATGCAGTTTTCTTGGAAATTGTTATGTTTGAACATTCATATGATTGTGTTTATTATTCGTTAATGTTTTTAAATTGTTGCTTAGTCTGCTACCTTCACAAATTAGTCATTGTTGTCTATGTTGCAGTTGGTTTGATGCAGTAGCATGGTGTAAGAACTGTTATTTAGTTAAATTACTGCCCATGACTTTGTTGAGAATATGTTACAGAGTTTATCCCATATCACAACATAACCAAAAGTGCTCCTGAAGGTTATTTATATTTTCCAGTCTTGAAAAAAACAATACTAATTTAGTTTTTCTGTTATTGTGGAATTACAAGGTTAATTATTTTACTTAGGTATTGTGTATGCTGACTATATAATATTCGTACATACACAGTGCACACAAATGTACAATACACACAAACCTACGAACACAGCTATTCTGTGAATAATAATAAATATTATCCTGAAATATTGGCCTGTGAACACAGATGTCTTCATTGTCACAAGACTTGGCCACTGATGCATAGGTCACCGGAGCAATCCTGCCTTGACATACAAACAATTATGATGTGACTAGTCAGATTGTGAGTTGGCGTCCATGTGTGTTAACAGTTAAGAATACTCAGAATATACCTTATGTTTCCCATCAGCCAGCCGAGCTCCTGTTTCATTCCATATGTGTTGGCCTACACTCCATTCATTCCTACTTCGTGTCTGCTACGTAGTGCTGTACAGAATATGAACAAGTGGGATTTAAGACCTACAGCCTGATCATTTTTACTATGAAATCATGCCATAGTTATATAGTAAAAGCTATATCCTAAAATATTGATATTTTAATTTATTAAACTTCATCTTGTTTGACATAGTTTGAGCATTATCGGTTTACATCCTGCCATTGAAAACAGTAGTCATGATTTATCGATAATTTATAATATTTGATGGTGTATGAACAAAGTTTGTTATGTGATGCAAGTATACAGTGTATAGCATTCATAAAATGTCAACACGATATTCATACCAACGCTTTAAATTAAACTAACATAGTCAGAATATATTTTTCAGTTGTGGTTCACTACAAAACATGTAGGTCTTGTTATTAGAATGTGTTATAGTTTATGCTGACATGATTTTGCAATGAAACACTTTCCACTGTTATAATGAATATTTTTGAACTACCAATGGTAGCTTGTATATTACAGTGCAAATAAAATAACAATACTTACAACAATGTCATTGTGTTGTCAGTTATTTTCACCTTTGTCAGTCCATCTTTTCTACCAGGTACTTTCATTTGCATAATTTCAATAGAGATGTGACTTTCATCTCGTCTCCTGACATGCCCATACCAATTAAATCACTCTCGGGAATTTCACTGGCAATGTTTTGGCTTCTTTCAAAATGTCTTCATATCTGAATTCTGACGTGGTCATCTCAATATTGTCATTTCCGTCATATCATTCTTCTTTCTCACCACACCACTTTAAAAAGTCCCTCTCATTGTAGGTTTGTTGATAGTTTTATACGTACTTTGTCTTTCAGCTTCTTGTGTCCTCGGTATTAGTGCACTAATAGTTTTCAATCCAGATTCAAGAAATTGTTCTTGTGACAGTATAATGAAATTGTGTTGACAGCATAATCCTTTTCCAGACACCGCGATTAGGACAGAGGTCAATGCTAGCTCCGGGTATTCAGATGAGGGCATTTTTACTAGGACAGCCCCAATATTGGGTTAGATATGTAATACTGCATAACTGGGTAAACTTGTATGGAATGAAAAGACCATTTAATACTTGAGATGAAAATGTTTCTTTGACAAGTCGGTCATTACCCAAAACATTTGAAGCTGAATAATAATCTATATATAATAACTAGTATAGGAACACCTTCATTAAGCATATTGTTCAGTATAATCCAATATACTGGTGGTTGATTGGTAACTGACATTGCTTCACATCTTTCTCCCATTTGTAATTATAACAGTATAGCTAGCAAGGATGTTTGATAGTGTTAGGTATGTGTCTTTACTGTGGCTTAAATGTATTAAAGGCAAATTATTTTTGTTGGCCAATTTTGAATGTTAATTAAAACCAGTTAGTTGTCAGAGCACTACAATTATATCACACCCCTGTAGCTAATTTAATTTATTAAGAAAACTAAAAACAAAAGTTGTATCTCTAACTTGACACTTCACCCACTTGCTAGGTAAAGCTATTCCAGTACCTCATTATGCAAGTTTCTTTATTAAAATACATGTACCAACATTGCGGTCTACCTGATAATATCGAACCATCAATCTGGTTACTTATAAATGATACAGGTTATGCATAAACCATGTAAAATATGTCCTATTCTTCATACAACATATTAATCATAACACAAGCTAAATTGGATGAGGGGCGGTTTTAAATTAACCTTGGCTACGTCAACATCATAGACAAAATCACCTGACAATTGGACAAAATTATTCATAAGTCAACATACCTTAATAGGATATCAGACTAACAACTGATAATCTGTCTGTACTCTTCATTACGGTGGGATGTAATATCTGATTGCATTGTGGCACTTTTTGGCACATTCAAGATACGTATCAAGGTCCAACAATATTCCACGCACAGTTTATAAACATCATCATTTAATTGTTCATACTAATATACACATTGTCTTAAGTCAAGCAGAACCACCATAAAAGTATATCAATATATGTCCCAGTCAAGGGAGCAGTCATTATCTATCAAGTGTTTCATTCTCCAATCCCATGACATGTGACTGGAACATCGTCTGCAAACTCTCTCGAAGACATACACCTTCCTCTGTCTGCAGTGATAAATAATGACTGCTCCCTCATTGCAATCTGCATAAAATGCCCCATAAAAGTTGCCTATGTAGAGAAACTACTGCACTGCAGCGTCACGTCTATTTGACAGTTGTTGACGAACTCGTCCACCAGCCCGTGTGCAACCTCTTATGCACAGCGTCCCTCTCTGCCGGGCTAAACTGCAGTATCGTAGCGATGGCATTAGCCATCTGCAGCCGCCCCGTGCCACTGTAACTGATCATATAATGATACACAACGTTCTTGAGATATTCGAGGTTGGCGCTCTCTCTCGAACGATTGCGCTCAAGTTTTCTAACCTGTTCCTTCAGCGCCTCGATTTCATCGCTGAATTTTTCTGCCTTCAACACAGAAGACTGCTGTAACTCGCGCAGCGCCATCTCTAGGGCATGTTTCTGTCTGCGAAGGTTTGTCATCTGGACATCATGTCGCGCCGTCTCCTGCGCAAAATGCAACAGCGACATCTCGCCGCCGAGTGTGGACGAACCGAGAGAATTCTTCGCTAATAACTCGGTCACAATCGACTCATCCCCTGAGCTAGCGCCCGCTTCAGACGGGTCCGGAGGCTGCTGAACCTCATCTCTGCGAACCCGATCCGCTGCTCGAAGGGTTTCGAGTTCACGGTCCTTCTCGACAAGAAGCGCGATGGTGCGATCGCGGTGCCGCCGAATTTCTCGCTCCAGATCGGCGACTTTCTGTTTGTAGTCGGCCTCACGGGCCAGTTGTTCCTGCCGGTGACATTCCTGGAGCGACTCCATCATCCGGTGCAGGTCGGCCTCCTTTCTCTGGTGTGTCTCTTTGTCACCCGCCAGCTCACTCTGGGCCTCGTGTAACTTGTCCTTGACCTTCACGATCTGCGCCTTCAACATGTCCAACTCCTTGTTGCCGTCAGAGTCCTGTGGGTAGCAGTAACATGTGAACATTATTTATTTGCTCACATTTTCACCTGTATCTGGAAATATTTTAACATCAGCTTTCCCACCAAGAACACGTTGGACAGAGCCTTAGTCTCTATTTGGTCTACACCGGGACAACACTCGGAAGTGGACTGATCTTGACGTCCAAACACTACTGAGACTAGCAGGAGATCGCCCCCCACTTGAGAGCATTTGTTGTGTCTGTATCCCTTGTTATTATTACTACTAAGTTACTAACATTTCTAGAGTGCCCTATCTCTGTGACCAGCCTATTCATATGCGTATATTCACATCACAATAAACCGTATATAGAAGCTTTAAAAAGCTTAGATCAATAATTATGGCCATATAATACATGAACATTATTAAGGTATCACTACAGGCACTGCTTGTAAAAACACCACGCAAGTTCAATGCATTACATAATACAGAATACTACATAAATACTATTAATACATAAATACTACTAATTATATTAATAATGCTAATACAATAAAAACAGTCGTTTGTATTTAATCCCCACTAATACATGAATGTAGTAATACATGACAGAGGAAGGTAAGATTCAGATCATTTTAACAGCTATGTCATATAACTCTAAATGAGCCGTTCTAGCAACGCTTCTGTCGTACCTTGGTGGCAATGTTCTTGAGCACTGATTGTGCACGCAGTTTGTATCGTTCAAATTCTTCCCGCAAGTGTTCATACTCCTCGTGACATTTCTTGTGAAGGTCACTGATGTCCACCCCCGCAGCCTTCTGCAGCAACTCTATCAAACAATACGGAACTCGTGACGTTACATATGATTTTTATCATCTGGAATTTGACTGGAAAGTACAAACCCCTGTTTCAAAACGCCCAATGACCTGAAATGTCCAAGTGCAATTTTTTTTTTATCCAACTAGGCACAATTAATGTCCATGACATTTCACTGTTATTTGTGTCTTATAACAAATATACTCAAATTATTGATTTCATATCAAACAGCAAATCAAAAGTCATTCTGATTACAAAAAAAAAACTGAATTTTGTATTGTTCTATTCTGTTCTGTCTTCAGGTTGAATCAGGTTCAGTATCCAAAGCCTAGACAACAGTAGTTTTATTTGTTACACGTGGGAAGCGATGAATATATTGGATAACGTTGTAATATATTCTCATGTTATCGCAGAGTTAATAATTTAAAAGAAGAGTAAATTTTGAAATTAGATGTAATTACAATTTAGGCCGAGATTCAAGATCATCAAGTTAAAGAACTGTCAACAAGTAGGGTTAGTTTAATGAAGTTTAATAATTTTATCCAAAAACATTTTGATTGGTTAACCCAATAAATGTTACATACGTCAGATGTAAATAAAAACACACTGTGGCGTGACATCGGGCAGCACAATCCCCTCCCCACCCACCGACTCCTCACCTTCCACGTCCACACAGCTGTGTGTCTTCTCGTACGCTGCCCTCAGTCTTGTCTTCAACTTGAGAATCCTCTCAATGAGTCTCTGTACATCGACCTCCCCCTCACCCCCCTCCCCCTGGACGCCGTCCCCCCGACTCTGCACCAGCTGTGTGAGGGTGGAGTTCTCCAGCTGCAACTGGGCGAGGCGTTCCTGCAGTTTCTTAGAGTTCGCCTGGTCCTGCCACCGCACATGGTCGTAGTCACCGACTGCCGCTGACAGCTGAGACAACTTCGACTCAAGCTCAGACACGACCTGCTCATGGTGATGGCTCAGCTGGGACTGCTTCTCCTCCGCGTCTAGAGTCCTCTTCTGCTCCTGGAGCAGCTCCACGCAGTGCTCCGCCTGCAGTAGCAAGGAACTGAGTTATTTTTGTAACAATTACAATTTGCATGGTTGGTGCCGTATATCTGGAAATAAAATGTAAAATGAAATCAATTTATTAAATTATTATAATAAATTATAGTATTCAATATAATTGTATGGTGATTTTGTTTCTAATTTAAACGTCATATATAAAAGTACTGAGTTTTTACTGACGATTTGATTTTCTGGATGTATGTGTTGTTAAGGATTCTACAATGTAAAAACGTGAGATACCAGACCACGTTTTTATTTAGAGATTTGAGGGACAGCTTTTGCAACATTGAACTGTTGAATTCTAACTTGATGTATGTGGGGAAAGCATGTTAGAATGCACACACTTTGTATAGTATGATTTTACAAAACAAATGAGTGGACAATGTCCATTTGAATGTTGACTTCCTACGAGACATGATGTGTTGTAACATGATCCCTTCACCTTCAGTTGTTCTAGCTTGGTCTGGAGCTTTGACACAGACGCTGTCAACTGGGACACAGAGTCCTCGGACCTGTGACACTGTGTCCTGGCCGCCTGTAGCTCCTCTGACAGGGCCTTGATCCGTCTATCGTTGTGGTCCGACACTTCAACGTTAGTGCGCTTCTCCCTCAGTTCCTGTTTGCATTCATCCAGCTGCAAGACAAAAGTCCCTCTGGTCACTGACACATGTAGAGTGTTTCCAACAGAAGAGGTGATACACCCGTGTCATTCCAATGTCACTATTTACTTACGTATGATAATCAAAACTGCGTGTAGATTATGATCATTATGCTTTGTCTCACGAACTATGCTTACATAAGTAGTATGTATGCATCACATAACTAGTGCCGCAAGACTGCATAATAATTCACTCCAGTACACAATTCTTGCTAATATCACTTTGTCATATTGCACTCGTGTTCCTCCAAAGAAACACTATTGGTGCAGTCTGTGTTTCCTGAAAGGTAAATACATGCGACGTAAAACCCAAGAAACTGGATGTTCTATCAATTCAAGGACTTTGCCGTATATTTTTCTCGTGACATTTTTCGGTGCAGAATTTCAACAATGTATGCAGTGGAATATCCACGTGTTCTGTGTGCCCGGCAGCCATGTTAACGACATCACAGACCATGTTGCTAGGCAACACGTCATGTGACTGTGGTCCTACCTGTTGTTCCAGTTGTTCTCTGACGATTCTCTCACTCGCGAGAAGTTTCTGTAGTTCCCTCAACATCAGCGAGTGGTCGTTCTGCTCCGTGTCCCGCTCATTTTGTTGTTTACGTACCTTCTCTCGCAGCTGAAAACAATCCGTTTTAAATTATATTTGGAAAAAACAAATAATTTGTCATCTACAAAACATAGTTATCACTCCAACATGCTAGGCACAGAATTATGTGTCTGGAGATTGTATGAAATTTACCACGTTTCGTGATATACTTACATCAACATTGATAAAACATGCTTATCAGTATCACTGTTGCAGTTACTGATAGACAGATTATTTTCTTATTTTACAAATCACGTTATTTTTTAATATTAGAGGGTTGTGGTAGGCAGAGGTAACTTATCAGTCAAACTTGTTACCAGTAAATTTAGTTTGTATGTTTTATTAGTTGTTGATCAACACACCTCGCGCACTTGTTTCTCCTGGTCCGTGCACAGTTTCTGCAACTTCTCATTGTCTCCTTCTGCCTTTGCCAGTTTCTCATCATAGTCGTGCTGAAATATGAACATCCACGAAACATCATCAGCTGGAGTTTTACCTTTACAGAAATGTTCATCCTAAGATAATTGTATAGAAGTCAACTGTAGTGAATAAGCAGTAATACTACTAATGTAAATTTGTAAGACCAAACTACAGTAATTATATAAAGAATGTCGTGTTAACTGACTGGGCCAGTCTCTGTGTTTCACATTTCTACCTACACAGCAGCATATCTAAGCCTATTTATATTTAGCATAGTCAATGCTATTTTTAATTGCATATTTCTGCCATAATATATCGAATTTGATCATTGAGATCATTGTTGACTTTTAAGCAGTAAAATAGTCCTATTAAAATTCAAACTCACACGCCATGAAGTGGCATTTGTGTATACTGTTATGGCAACAAAATTATTGATATTTACCCTCATTTTCTTTTTTTCTGCTTGGTATGTTGCCTCCATTTTGCTCTTTTCGGAGGTCAAGGTCGTCAGCGAATGTGTCAACGTCACCAGCTGTGCCTTCGCCTCCGCCAGATGCTGATCCTCTGTGTCACCACCTTCAGTCTGACACACAGAACACGACATGACATGAAATGACATCCAACAAGTGACAGCACAGCTGACATGTGTGTACAAAATTAAGATGAAAATTAATTTAGTCAACAATACAACAAACAAACTATAGTTGATCGGACTGTTTTCACTATTACTAATTTTTATGTGACATAATATATTCCAAATCCTGGCAGACTTGGAATCACATTTCAAATATTTCCCCCCCTTTTTAACACTTAAGTACATTTTAGTCCTTTTTTGTTTTCTGCAACTTTTGTTTCTCTGCGGCTCATACTGTCACCTTTCATACTGTCACCTTTCATACTGTCACCTTTCATACTGTCACCTTTCATACTGTCACCTTTCATACTGTCACCTTTCATACTGTCACCTTCATTTTGTTTCTTTATGATCAAATTAAACATCTTAACATTGGCGTTAATACAGATATAATGGTACATTAACAAAACCACAGTTTACAGTGCCTTAGGTGTATCACTGCCGAAACTAACTAACTTTCTTGAAAATAAAATAGGATGGACCTATAGGACAGTTTGTATCAATAACATTTTAAGAGTTAGATTGAGCATCCAAGTCTTCTTAAATTACCTCTAAACTGGAAACTTATGAAAATAGAAACAGTAATAGAAGTTGTGCCATACCTCACTCGCAGCACCTCCATCAGTCGGGTCCCTCCGAGGTACAGATGCATCTTTACTGGTGGCAATTTGTGCCTCACTCAGGGCTTTGACAGTTGCCCCAAGAGCCTCTTTCTCTTTCAGCAGGCCCTTATAGGCAGTCAACACATCTGACAAAGACAAAAGGCAAACTATCCAACCATTCTAGAACTTAAACAGGGTTGCATTTACGATAATATGAGATGTACTTTATTAATCCCAAGAAGCAAAATGTTAAGTTCATTCTTACAATCTGCAATAGTTGAAATCAGCATCAATTCACATATATAGTATAAAATGCCAGAAAAATACAAATCTCATTATTTGTTCAAATGGAAATAATGAGTGGATACCACTTCAAATGTTTACATTTATTATCTAGCCAAGTAGGAAAAAAACAAGGAAGTCAAATTACACCATACTGAATTAGCTGAAACAAGAAACATTATTACCTCTGAGTCGAGTCTCGTAGCGATGCAGTTGTTCTTTCTGCGACTCGACTGTCTTGAGAAGCTCCGACCTGTTCTCCCGACTGTTCATTTTGTCAAAGTTAGTGTGGTATGTTGGTCACACTCTATTATGTTTCAGTAGCTTTCATCTTTGACTTTGTAGGGTAATCTATAACCAAACCGATTGTATGACCAACCAATTAAGGTGCCCCCCCTCAATTTGATTTTGACCACCATGTCACCATCATCCATTTTTTGTGTGAACTTTGCCTTACATACAACATTTTAATAAATGCAACTGCCCTACTCTATCTGAAAGTTGTTTTATTACAAAGAGCACGCACATTAAGTAACAATCGTGAAACATTTTTGTATATTTACCTAACTTCCAATGCTGAATGAGATCAAGTTTATTTCAGACAAGACGTCGTCCATATATATATGCATAAAATACAATTAAAAAATATGAAAAGTACAATACATATATTACAATCAAAGCAATGATGTGATCAACGTAAAAATATAAGTGTACATAAAGTTAAAAAAAATTATGTCTAAATATATGAGGAAATTAATTCAATAAGTTGTAAAAATAAATATAAAAAGTTTTATTAATGTCATGTGTACAATAACGACCTCCAGTATGAGTACATACGGCTCTTAAAATGAATATCTGAATGCAACCTCAGACCTGTCGACTGCAATTTACGTAGAAACAGCACAACGTAAGAAGTAACAGATCAACAGAGAGCATAATATCTAAAAAAATAACTGCCAAATGATTTACGACTTTTTGTTCTGTCACTGATTATTGGATTATAACTGCTAATATCACAGGATTCGGGAAACAAGGAGAGGCAAGAAATTGAAACTGTCAACTTCAACAAATCAATGATGTCAACTCAACGTGTCCTTTATAAAGAAGTCATAAACTGCTAAAATGCAGTGTTTTCTTTCTTTATTTTTCTAACCATAAAACAAACAAAAATGTATATGTCTGTGGACTCACCCTTCCACTGCGGGCAGTCACAAAACCTCTAAAACTGGATGGTGTGACGGTTCATTGGCGTGGCACTCTCATCTGTCATCTTTGTTGTTGTGACACATCTATCGAAAATGTTTGCCTCCGTAAAAATGTTTAAGTAGCATGCAAAATTATGATAGTTGTATTTTTAAGTAAGCACAATACTATACGTTACCATATAGTTGTAGTTGTTTCAATATAATCCTTAATTCATCTTTGTAAAATATTACTACTTTGTTTCGTTAATGGTGATTTATTTTATTATTTTTGAAACGCCACTTGCATGTTTTGAAGTACCAGTAGGCATTATTCGAGGTGACAGTTGTAAACTTCCGGTGTAAGCACGTTTTTAACCAAAGCAAAGGTAGCTACAAACACTTTAGTCGTATATAACATACAGATAATGTATCAAATGCTGAATAAATTAATCTGGATCTATCTTATTTTCACGTTACGAAATGTAACTGTTCATGCAGTCGCCGTCCCCTTCAATTAGAGTGAGGAGTGGTTTTGTTACACTTAGTCTTAGGCCGACTTCGATTGAGCTACGCGAGTAACTCGCGTAACCCGAGGCTACCCGAGTCCCAATCGAACAGCCGAGATCACTCGAGCACGTGACCATTTTTGACCTAGATTAGCTACTCGAGGCAATCGCGAGTTTTACAGGATTCACTCGAGTAACTTACGTAGGCCCCCTACTGCATAAGAAATTAATTAAACATTACATGACACAATCATTTAAGGACTCAAATATGGATTAAACACATATTCTATGAATTATAATGAAAGTCCAAGAAGATGAACGTCACAATTTACACACTAAACAACAGATTACTTTATTTTATGTATTTACATAAGGGGTTTATGTCCGTGATCACGATCATCAGTGTTCAGTTGGATTACGCGCGTAGTACTGCGCATGCAGTGTAAATGATCATAAACCAGATACCACATTGGGGTTACGTGAGTAACTCGCGTAGCTCAATCGAAGAGTCCGTAACACAGTCACAGGCCCGTTGCATGTGCTGGGCCATGAAGGTATGGGAGTCAGATGAATTGATCCAAAACAGATTCGGGTATACCCAGATTCGACCCATTGGGCCGAATCATCCGTGTCATCAATCGTTCGGCCTGCTTGCGCCCTTCTTCCAATAATCCACTACCGTCAAGGACAAGGGTGAAGATTTTTGTATGTTCTGAAATAAAAAGGCTGAATCAACCGTATCCACAACGTCCTATATTATATATGAACGTTATGTCCCAAGTCACATATGTCCTAGACTGCTGCACGGAATCGTCCATCCTGCTTGTGTGATGCGATCTGTAATCTGACGATTTTTTAATGTTGGGGAAAATAAATTGCAGCAAGAACCTATTTTTGCATTTTCTTTCCTTGCGTTATGTTATGTATAATATATATTTATTTATCCGTCGGAGTGGGCTGAATCGTCCGTCGTGGTGGGCCAAATCATCCGGGAACTGAAGGCATGATCAGTTGTACAGTAACTAAAATTACTAAAAATTACTGATTTGTATCTGTGCAACAGTGACAGTTGGGCTTGGTGGCTGTAGGTGGGGGTGTATTTAACATTCGTTTGGAAAAACAGTCTTGAATTTCTTCTTCAAATAACCTTGAAAAGTCTTGAATTTCAAATGTCCAGAAGTGTAACAAAACCTGAACTTGCAGTTCTCCCAACTGACAGTCAAGACTGCGTTTTACCCACTTAAAAATAACTTCCTTACATAATTATTAGTTAAATGTTAAGACACTGACTTGTCTGTCTACTCTAACCTTGCTATCGCACCATTCTCAAGATTTAATACAAGATTGTCGTAATTTTTTTGGAATAAAACGATCATTTGTAAACAAGGGACGCATTAATAGTTGGTTCATTGCGTGTCTTTGGCACGAACCTCGTATATGATACATATGAAATATGTTTGCAGATGGCTGAACTGCTGGAAGACAAGAGGTTCGCCCACATTGGGCGCGACCCACGCTTCAGGGAGATGAAGAAACAACATCACAAGGTGAAGATTGACGGACGATTCAAGGGCATGTTTAACGACAAACGTTTCAAGGTGAAGTACATGGTGGACAAACGAGGCCGGCCGGTGCAGACCAGCAGTAGTGACCACCTGCGGAGATACTACCACCTCTCTAGCTCTGACGAGGAAGGCACTAGTGGGTCAGAGGAGGTGGAGGAAGAGGAGGAGGGAGTTGGGAGGCGTAAGGAAGGAAAATCATCAGATAAAAAGAAGAAGGACAAGCAAGATCATGGAAAGGTGAAACTGAAAGATGCAGATCGAAAAAAGAAGGTGAAAGACATGGATGGAAAAAAGAAATCAAAGACAAAAAGAAGAAATGTCAAAAAAAATCTTGACGATGAATCGGAGGGTGACGAATGTGTCACAGCAGATGTAGCTAACATTTCTAAAGTGGGAAAAGATGCAAAAAAACATCAGAACAAATCGGGGACTAACAATAGCAGTATTTCATCAAGTAGTGCCAAGTCAAAAGCTAAACGTATGACAAATAAGGATGTCGACACCGATGAAGAAGGATCTTCAGAAGTGTCTTCTGAGGAGGAAGAGGAAAGCTCCCAAGGTGACGAAACTGGCAGTTCAGGAGAGGAGTTAGACCAAGGTTTGTAGAACTTTACTATGGTGCTATGTTGTAAATGCATATTTTTGCATATTATAATTATACTTAATTTATGTGATACAAATACTACTAAGATAACTTGAAGAGCGTTGTTAGTAATTATAAAGTTAGTATTTGTTATTAAACGTTTGAGCTGTGTTGTTTTTCTTGAAAGATTGTGTCAATTGGATGAAATATTTAGTTAAAACTATAAATTAAAACTATGAATGCAAAGATACAGTAGTGAGTGTGAACATTGACACATGTGTACCGTTAGAGGTAGGAGTTTTATCATTTTAAGATACATCTGTAAATATGACAACATTACGGTTTTTACAAATAATGTGAGGCGCCACAGTTATAGTTTGCTGTATATGGTTAGGGCAGATGTTTGCCACACTGGCAAAAGTTTGTTCAGAGCAAACACTGCAAACTATAACTGTGGTTTACTCAATTACTGTACATGTGACAGTTATGTTAGTAGTTCATATTCCACGTGATCAAATCTATGTAGATGTCGGCAAGATGCCAGACTACGCTCGAGGAGAGGGTGTGGTAGACAGCGATGACGACAGCGAAGATTCTGACGCGGAACTAGGTAAATAATTGTGTCTCATCACTCTCATTTTATCATTTAATTTTATTGGAAGTTGAAGATGTAAAAGTATCTGCCTAAAAGTACTCCAGGGCCCAAAAGCAACTGTCGCTGTATTGAAAAGTTGTGTACTGAAAAGATTTTCTTGTCAACTATGTTGGATGCATGTGTCTATAGTCCAGCTATGTTGGATGCATGTGTCTATAGTCCAGCTATGTTGGATGCATGTGTCTATAGTCCAGCTATGTTGGATGCA
>OZ024856.1:56956637-57049137 GCA_964017155.1 Oasisia sp. SBJ-2009 | reverse complement strand
GTGACATCTGAGGTTCACAGCAATGTTGACGTGTACCTTTAGGACTGAAAGAGACAACAGAGGACCTGGTGAAGAAAGCACAGAAGGAAGAGCTGACTCCGTGGGAAACGTACCTTCAGAAGCGACGGGAGAAAAACAGAGCAAAGAGGGAGCAGAAGGCAAAGGCACCCGACACCACGGTGAGTCTCGCACAGGGATGATCTACTTCTGCTGGTTCAAAGTCCTAAGAGGCGGGGAGTTTGGTTGTGGGAGATATGTGGGGGGTTGGCTGTGGGAGAAATAAATTGCTACTGTCACGACACCTGGTGACCGACATCGACATCTGTCCACTCAATTTGACACCAGGAGCCACAGATTTGGTAAACACCTTTATTTGTGTTATTCCAAACAAGTTTCATAATTACACAACTAGCAACGTTCTACTTACTTCTACCTTTCGACCACCATCGGCGGCCTTCTTCGGGAACTGAATGTTCAGTGGTCACTGCTCGCTAGATGGCGTGGCGAGCAGACTGCCCCACACGTGACTTAGTCTGAAGTCCCCCTCGTCTCTGTTCATAGTTGGTTCCGTCTTCCTAATCGAGATGGCTTCTTTTATCCAACGCGCACACCTGTTCATCTCTTTATCCTCCACTTTCGCTCCCTCCCAGTCTATCACACAGTTGTGTCTGTCCGCATGGTCGGTTATGGCTGATTTGTGTTCGACGTTTGTCTGTCACATCATATCATCTGTCCACATCATATCATCTGTCCACATCGTATCATCTGTCCACATCGTATCATCTGTCCACATCGTATCATCTGTCCACATCATATCATCTGTCCACATCATATCATCTGTCCACATCGTATCATCTGTCACATCATATCATCTGTCCACATCGTATCATCTGTCCACATCATATCATCTGTCCACATCATATCATCTGTCCACATCGTATCATCTGTCACATCATATCATCTGTCCACATCATATCATCTGTCCACATCGTATCATCTGTCCACATCGTATCATCTGTCACATCATATCATCTGTCCACATCATATCATCTGTCCACATCGTATCATCTGTCCACATCGTATCATCTGTCCACATCGTATCATCTGTCCACATCATATCATCTGTCCACATCATATCATCTGTCCACATCATATCATCTGTCCACATCGTATCATCTGTCACATCATATCATCTGTCACATCATATCATCTGTCACATCATATCATCTGTCCACATCATATCATCTGTCCACATCATATCATCTGTCCACATCATATCATCTGTCCACATCATATCATCTGTCCACATCGTATCATCTGTCACATCATATCATCTGTCCACATCATATCATCTGTCCACATCATATCATCTGTCACATCATATCATCTGTACACATCATATCATCTGTCACATCATATCATCTGTCCACATCGTATCATCTGTCACATCATATCATCTGTCCACATCATATCATCTGTCCACATCATATCATCTGTCACATCATATCATCTGTCACATCATATCATCTGTCACATCATATCATCTGTCCACATCATATCATCTGTCCACATCGTATCATCTGTCACATCATATCATCTGTCCACATCATATCATCTGTCCACATCATATCATCTGTCACATCATATCATCTGTCCACATCATATCATCTGTCCACATCGTATCATCTGTCCACATCGTATCATCTGTCCACATCATATCATCTGTCCACATCGTATCATCTGTCACATCATATCATCTGTCCACATCATATCATCTGTCCACATCATATCATCTGTCACATCATATCATCTGTCCACATCATATCATCTGTCACATCATATCATCTGTCACATCATATCATCTGTCCACATCATATCATCTGTCCACATCGTATCATCTGTCCACATCGTATCATCTGTACACATCATATCATCTGTCACATCATATCATCTGTCCACATCGTATCATCTGTCACATCATATCATCTGTCCACATCATATCATCTGTCCACATCATATCATCTGTCACATCATATCATCTGTCACATCATATCATCTGTCACATCATATCATCTGTCCACATCATATCATCTGTCCACATCGTATCATCTGTCACATCATATCATCTGTCCACATCATATCATCTGTCCACATCATATCATCTGTCACATCATATCATCTGTCCACATCATATCATCTGTCCACATCGTATCATCTGTCCACATCGTATCATCTGTCACATCATATCATCTGTCCACATCATATCATCTGTCCACATCATATCATCTGTCACATCATATCATCTGTCCACATCATATCATCTGTCACATCATATCATCTGTCACATCATATCATCTGTCCACATCATATCATCTGTCCACATCGTATCATCTGTCCACATCGTATCATCTGTCACATCATATCATCTGTCCACATCATATCATCTGTCCACATCATATCATCTGTCACATCATATCATCTGTCACATCTTATCATCTGTCACATCATATCATCTGCCACATCATATCATCTGTCCACATCATATCATCTGTCCACATCATATCATCTGTCCACATCGTATCATCTGTCCACATCGTATCATCTGTCCACATCGTATCATCTGTCCACATTGTATCATCTGTCCACATCATATCATCTGTCACATCATATCATCTGTCACATCATATCATCTGTCCACATCATATCATCTGTCACATCATATCATCTGTCCACATCGTATCATCTGTCCACATCATATCATCTGTCACATCATATCATCTGTCCACATCGTATCATCTGTCACATCATATCATCTGTCCACATCATATCATCTGTCCACATCATATCATCTGTCACATCATATCATCTGTCACATCATATCATCTGTCCACATCGTATCATCTGTCCACATCATATCATCTGTCCACATCGTATCATCTGTCACATCATATCATCTGTCCACATCATATCATTTGTCACATCGTATCATCTGTCCACATCGTATCATCTGTCCACATCGTATCATCTGTCCACATCGTATCATCTGTCACATCATATCATCTGTCCACATCATATCATCTGTCCACATCGTATCATTTGTCACATCGTATCATCTGTCCACATCATATCATCTGTCCACATCATATCATCTGTCCACATCATATCATCTGTCACATCATGTCCTCTCTCCACATCATATCATCTGTCACATCATATCATCTGTCACATCATATCATCTGTCCACATCATATCATCTGTCCACATCGTATCATCTGTCCACATCATATCATCTGTCACATCATATCATCTGTCACATCATATCATCTGTCACATCATATCATCTGTCCACATCATATCATCTGTCACATCATATCATCTGTCCACATCGTATCATCTGTCCACATCGTATCATCTGTCCACATCGTATCATCTGTCACATCATATCATCTGTCACATCATATCATCTGTCACATCATATCATCTGTCACATCATATCATCTGTCACATCATATCATCTGTCACATCATATCATATGTCACATCATATCATCTGTCCACATCATATCATCTGTCACATCGTATCATCTGTCCACATCGTATCATCTGTCCACATCATATCATCTGGCACATCATATCATCTGTCCACATCGTATCATCTGTCCACATCGTATCATCTGTCCACATCATATCTGTCACATCATATCATCTGTCCACATCATATCATCTGTCACATCATATCATCTGTCACATCATATCATCTGTCCACATCATATCATCTGTCCACATTGTATCATCTGTCACATCATATCATCTGTCACATCATATCATCTGTCCACGTCATATCATCTGTCACATCATATCATCTGTCCACGTCATATCATCTGTCACATCATATCATCTGTCCACATCGTATCATCTGTCCACGTCATATCATCTGTCACATCATATCATCTGTCCACATCGTATCATCTGTCACATCATATCATCTGTCTACATCATATCACCTGTCCACATCATATCATCTGTCACATCATATCATCTGTCCACATCGTATCATCTGTCACATCATATCATCTGTCACATCATATCATCTGTCAACTTGTCTCGCTCTTTTAGTCTTTATAATCACCAAGCTGATGTAAATTAGTGGATCTATTATTAAACAATCAACAATCTTTGTTTTCAAATTTCAAGACAGTTTTCTATGTCGTATTACCTACAGATGGCATATTACCAATATATGCACCAATAATTTGATGATTTCTGTGGGGTTTCACAAATGTACTGATGTCACTTAATGTCATTCAGCCAATAGACACCTGTGATGTCACAGCTCAGATATTGCGTAGCCAGTGACACCCATAGTGATATGTTACAGACCTTGTGTATTATAACATCATAGATTTCAAATCAACTCAGTTATATCAGATAAATCGGTTGTATTGAAGGAACCAATAGTATTGAAGGGATCAGTCGTATGAAACCAACACTAATGACTGTCCAATACCCGATAGTCAAAGTATCCTGAAACAACAAAGTAATGGTATCAAACTTTTGCAATTGTAGTTCTTTAATATGTCGAGCATCGTAACAAGAACTACTGCGTAATATTAAAAAGTTCCCAAGTAGTGACATTAGTTCAGTGTACTTTGGTGTTGCATCAACATTTGGACTTGGATGGTCTCGTGTAGTAGCATTTGTGATCACAAGGTGAGGTGTAACTGGTGTTTGTGATCTCCGACAGACGGAGCAGACGGAGGAGACGGCCGCCTTCAGTGATGATGAGTTGCCTGAGGGGGGCGCCGACACGGACTTCTTCACAGACACACTGTCTGGTGGTGAGTGGGGCATCACGTAGTGTGTGTGCGTGTGTGTGCGTTCATGCATGGGTATGATGTGTGGCGCGGTGTGTGCATGTGTCTGTTGTGTGTGTCACACGTAGATCCCTCTGCAGTTGCCTGTTAAAAGTACGGTTTTTGTTCCTTGTCTTTGCAAGTTACTAGCTATAAACATTGTATGTGTTTTTCATCCTTTGATTCTAGCTGCAAACACATTAATCTTGTCAATCAATTAAACATATTTACCCTGTAACATTGCAATATTTACCTTGTAACATTACAGTATTTGCAGCTGTGTTTTGATGCTACTATCTATAGTATTGATCTGTCTTTTTCTGTTTACAAATATAATACAATTACTCTATATGTCATGTGTAGATACTGTTACTGTCATGTATTACTTCCCTGAGAAGCTGAAGTGTGCTTGATTAAAGTCTGCCAAGGAGCAAATTGCTTTGAGCAGTCCTGAAGATTGGATACTGCACTATATAAAACATTACTTACCTTTATTGATGCAAGCTGAACATATTGTTTGTGCAGGCAAAGAAGACAACAAGAAAACAAGGAAAAAGAAGAAAAAGCCAACAAAACTAACAGCTGAGGAGGAGGCTCAGCAGGACGAAGACAAGGTTGTTTGACCTGACCTGACCTGACCTGACCTGACCTGACCTGACCTGACCTGACCTGACCTGACCTGACCTGACCTGACCTGACCTGACCTGACCTGACCTGACCTGACCTGACTTGACTTGAACTAACAGTGTCTCACTAATTCCTTCGCTGGTAGCTGGAGGCGAAGTGAGCTTGATTTCTGAAAATAACTCATATGGTTTGATCACAAAATATATGGACTCCAGAGTGTGTTAGCATAGTTTTGTGTGAGGGTAGACAGTGTTTACTCTGCCATGGCATAACTCAAATGTAATTTGGTAAGTTTGTTTTTGGTTGGGAGGTGAATATTTCAGTTCTACTTAAGTACATTTGAGTCGTTTTACATGGATGTTTTGGACATGGTTAGTTGTACCAACCAAAGTATCAAGTACATCTCAACCTGAGTATTGAGAATAGACTACAAGACATCTCTGCTGCGGTGTGCAACATTGAGTGCTCATTCTCATTGAGTGTTCATTCTCATTGAGTGCTCATTCTCATTGAGTGCTCATTCTCACTGAGTGCTCATTCTCATTGAGTGCTCATTCTCACTGAGTGCTCATTCTCATTGAGTGCTCATTCTCATTGAGTGCTCATTCTCACTGAGTGCTCATTCTCATTGAGTGCTCATTCTCATTGTGTGCTCATTCTCATTGAGTGCTCATTCTCATTGAGTGCTCATTCTCATTGAGTGCTCATTCTCATTGAGTGCTCATTCTCATTGAGTGCTCATTCTCATTGAGTGCTCATTCTCATTGAGTGCTCATTCTCACTGAGAGCTCATTCTCATTGAGTGCTCATTCTCATTGAGTGCTCATTCTCATTGAGAGCTCATTCTCATTTAGTGTTCATTCTCACTGAGTGCTCATTCTCATTGTGTGCTCATTCTCATTGAGTGCTCATTCTCATTGTGTGCTCATTCTCATTGAGTGCTCATTCTCACTGAGTGCTCATTCTCATTGAGTGCTCATTCTCATTGAGTGCTCATTCTCATTGAGTGCTCATTCTCACTGAGTGCTCATTCTCATTGAGTGCTCATTCTCATTGTGTGCTCATTCTCATTGTGTGCTCATTCTCATTGAGTGCTCATTCTCATTGAGTGCTCATTCTCACTGAGTGCTCATTCTCATTGAGTGTTCATTCTCATTGAGTGTTCATTCTCATTGGGTGCTCATTCTCATTGAGTGCTCATTCTCATTGTGTGCTCATTCTCATTGTGTGCTCATTCTCATTGAGTGCTCATTCTCATTGGGTGCTCATTCTCACTGAGTGCTCATTCTCATTGAGTGCTCATTCTCATTGAGTGCTCATTCTCATTGTGTGCTCATTCTCATTGAGTGCTCATTCTCATTGTGTGCTCACTCTCATTGAGTGCTCATTCTCATTGAGTGCTCATTCTCACTGAGTGCTCATTCTCATTGTGTGCTCATTCTCATTGAGTGCTCATTCTCATTGAGAGCTCATTATCATTGAGTGCTCATTCTCATTATATCCACAGTTAATTAGTTATAATTAATATACATTTTCAAAACAGTAAATAATTGCCATCTATATGCCTGGTCGTCGCTACGACTGAGATGTATGCGAACTTGAGCTAAACCAACCGTGGAATTGTAAGTACTTGACCTTGACCCTGGCATGTTCTGCCACCAGGCGGAGCTGTCGCTGCTGATGATGGACGAGGACGATGAGCGAGAACACTTCAGTCTGAAGGCGATTCAGGAGAAGGAGAAGATGACGAAGAGACGGAGACGGAGGAAGAGGCAGGCGGAGGAGGAGGAGGCTGGAGCCGAGGACACCTTCCAGGTGAGAACATGACACCTGTCTAGTGACACTGACACCTGTCTAGTGACACTGACACCTGTCTAGTGACACTGACACCCGTCTAGTGACACTGACACCTGTCTAGTGACACCTGTCTAGTGACACCTGTCTAGTGACACCTGTCTAGTGACACCTGTCTAGTGACACCTGTCTAGTGACACCTGTCTAGTGACACCTGTCTAGTGACACCTGTCTAGTGACACCTGTCTAGTGACACCTGTCTAGTGACACCTGTCTAGTGACACCTGTCTAGTGACACCTGTCTAGTGACACCTGTCTAGTGACACCTGTCTAGTGACACCTGTCTAGTGACACCTGTCTAGTGACACCTGTCTAGTGACACCTGTCTAGTGACACCTGTCTAGTGACACCTGTCTAGTGACACTCATCTGTTGATGGCGCCAGGTGTGAAAGTGATTAAACAGCCGAGTTGCCTGGTGAAAAATGGCACCCGCCCATGTATTCTAGTTAAAGCCAGCTCTAGATCAGAGATCATAATGTTATGATGTCCACTGATAGCTGCATTGCTACTATGTACACAACTATGTATCCAGTTACCTAAAATAACTAAATTCTTGGATGTTCGAAAATGTACAGTACCAGAAAATATTTGAGTGGTTTTGGTGCCCGAGTTTATAAAAAGCAATTCAAGTAAGTGACTGTCATTATCCATCCAATGAGTAATGAGTTTTAAGGGTAGGATATGCAACTAAAGCAAAGTGTCTATACATAACGTACTCAGCAGTCACTGGCTTCAAAGGATATAATCCATAATAATTTGAAATGCTAACACGTATCTGCCTGTTCCAGATGGATTTGTCAGACAACCGGTTTGAGGCCGTCTTCACGAATCCTCTCTACAACATCGACCCGTCGTCCCATGAGTTCAAGAAGACGAAGGCCATCGAGAAACTGATTGACGAGAAGGTGAAGCGAGTGAGGCGCGACGGAAAGAACACAGGCAAGAGTCGACAGGACAGGACAGAGACGACTAACACGAGCGGTGAAGACAAACAGCAGACTGATCCACTGAGAACTGGTTCGCTGCAGACAAACGATGCTTCGAAGCTGGAGAGTCTCATCAAATCTGTGAAGGTCAAAACAAGACTGCTGCAAGACAAGAAGAAGAAGAAACTGAAGTGAAGAATTGGTCACGGGGTGTGTAGGGTTAAAACTTAACTGAAATGAAACAATGTTTGTATGATTATTTTAATGAAGCAAATATTATTTGAATAAAACAAATGTACTACAATGGTTACATGTGTCTGCTTAAGCTACTGTTCTGCCCTTGGTAGTAATGTTTGGTTCCCCGTGTAAGCCACATCAGCAAACTCGCAGACTCCCTATTCCCTATTTATTGAAATTCCCGGTAGGTGAGGGTTTCTGCCTGCTGATGGTACATAGCCAATGTAATGGATGCAGATGTTAATTAAGCAGCATCACATTATTGTTTAGATTTTCCTGAACAAAACTGGCAATGTTTATAGCACAAAACTACCTTTACATCATATCACACATAAGTACGTCTCAAGCAACTTGAAGGTGGGCTGTGGGAATCTTGTGGTCGTGTCACATGATATTACAACCGTATCGTCGGTGTACTGGTGTAGGCTGCTGGAAGCAACCAAAATATACAGACAGACCACCCACCAACAACTGTCTTGAGAGATAATTGTGCACAATATAAAAAATGAAGAAACTGCATCTTGTGTCTTCTTTATGTCATGTTTACAAAACACCAACTAAGAGTCGTTCAAGACAGGTGGAGGAAGGCAACTTTCCCAACACAGAGAAAGGTGAGGAGGGGTTCAATTCAATTCAATTTATTTTATTTCAAAACGCACAACATTAAAAACAAGCAATACAAATAATAAGTCGCATGTTACGAATGAAATACAATTACAAGGTTCACCAGATGCAGGTGGGGAGGCAGGCCCTAGGTGTCGGAAGTTGTGTTCTGATTGGTCACTGTTTTTAAGAAAATTTGATTTCCTTATTTGATTGTAACTTCCTACCATGTGTAGCTACAGAATATACTTTTGTAAGAATAGTGATCAGTAACTGGACATCATGTCCAGCTAACAGTTATATATATATACCTGGTATATATATATCTGTGGCACTCGGTTATATATATATGTATTTTGCATTTAATCTTAAAATTACATATGAAAAAGTGACAAATAATGTACAAGGCTTATTGATTCTTTGGAAATTTGTATTCATAAATGGAAATATGAGAATACAATGTTAACGAGATCTATAAAGGACAAAGAAGACGGGGGGGGGGGGGACAGGTGGAGTGGAGATTACTCACAGACAGACACACCAGACAGATGACACCAGACAGATACACCAGACAGATAACACCAGACAGATGACACCAGACAGATACACCAGACAGATGACACCAGACAGACACACCAGACAGATGACACCAGACAGATGACACCAGACAGATACACCAGACAGATGACACCAGATAGATACACCTGACAGATGACACCAGACAGATACACCAGACAGATGACACCAGACAGATACACCAGACAGATGACACCAGACAGATGACACCAGACAGATACACCAGACAGATGACACCAGACAGATACACCTGACAGATGACACCAGACAGATACACCAGACAAATGACACCAGACAGATGACACCAGACAGATACACCAGACAGATGACACCAGACAGATACACCAGACAGATACACCAGACAGATGACACCAGACAGACACACCAGACAGATACACCTGACAGATGACACCAGACAGATGACACCAGACAGATACACCAGACAGATACACCAGACAGATGACACCAGACAGACACACCAGACAGACACACCAGACAGACACACCTGACAGATGACACCAGACAGATACACCTGACAGATGACACCAGACAGATGACACCAGACAGATACACCAGACAGATACACCTGACAGATGACACCAGACAGATACACCAGACAGATGACACCAGACAGATACACCAGACAGATGACACCAGACAGATACACCAGACAGATACACCAGACAGATGACACCAGACAGATGACACCAGACAGATACACCAGACAGATACACCAGACAGATGACACCAGACAGATACACCAGACAGATGACACCAGACAGATACACCAAACAGATACACCAGACAGATACACCAGACAGATGACACCAGACAGATACACCAGACAGATGACACCAAACAGATACACCAGACAGATGACACCAGACAGATGACACCAGACAGATACACCAGACAGATGACACCAGACAGATGACACCAGACAGATACACCAGACAGATGACACCAGACATATTCACCAGACATATTCACCAGACAGATGACACCAGACAGATGACACCAGACAGATACACCAGACAGCTGGTGAAGAGGTGGATGAAGATATAATGAGTTTCAGGAAAAATCCAGTAACTGCCAAATCGAAATCGGGTGACATTTTTGACTGGGCAAACTTTTGGTATACAACAACAGATTTCTGCCCTTACTATACATTGTTGTGATTTCATAGCTATTCTAAAATTCTTATATAGTACAATTTTTATTTATACTGAGAAGAAAATTCTTAAATTGGTTCTCAAAATCATTCTGCTATGAAATTCTTTAAAAAAGATAAAATATACATTTAATTATAATACGTATTATTCTATATCGGGTCACTATTAATTACAATTTACAACTGTATTCTTAATCAACCGCACAATATTTGCTTAATTGCATTAAGCAAATGAAGTTTTGCTGTGATAATTACCTTTTCAAGAAGCCCACCCTCTTACATAACTATTGTTCCTCTGCAGCATGTGTGGTCTAACAGGAGGGAATGGCTGTGTCTTATTCAAACACTGAACAAGTCATTCAAAGAGGCATCAATTAGGTTTTACCTGCAATGCAGTGTTGTGACCGGCCAACCGTGAAAACACCACAGCCAGAGGGACCAGAAACAAACCAGACTTACTTATCTGCAAGTCTGTTATTCAGTGATGCGTGACTAGTTTATACTGCTGCACAATAGACGCCATTCACCAACAATGCCATCTAGTGCATAAGTCTCGAGTAGATCTTATTATGACAGAAGACAAATAGATGTGTTGTTATGATTAAACCACAATGTTAAGAGGTTTGCTGTCATTATGTTGAACTGACAGTTCCACCCTAACTGGTGACCAAAGTAAACATAACGCCCTAGATACCCACAGCAATTTGGCTATTGTGTATGTCATCTTCATACCATCCTGGGCAAATATGTACTTACACTAACAAGGGGTCAGTTTGGTCACATCATCTGAGTGACCACAAGCTTTACTCAAATGTCTGTATTCATACATTCACTTGGACCATTTGCATCCGGTAGCTAATACATGCTAGGCTGTAGTGTACCAGGTAGTTACATCAAAAGGTTAACACAGACACACTATTTACAGAGTAGCTGAATATTTTCTGAAATACTGCATTAGTTTGCACAAAAGCTGCATATATGCAAAGGTCAGATGCTATAAAATCCTTTACATTTTGTGTAAATGTGTCTGATGGTCAATATAATTGTTATTTAGACCAAATAGCTGTTAACTGTTTACTTGAAATGGAATGCCTTCAGGAAGACAATGATGTAATAGCCTTATAGTTAAAAAAAAATGGGCCAACTGGCCCCGAGTTGGTAATTATGAATGGAATGTTTTGATGAATCACATTCACCACCTAGTCTCTTCATCGTAATCACCCCGGAGGGTAATTAAGATTGTTTTGGTTATTCATATGAAACTACCAGAAACAGCAAAAAAAATTGAAAACACCAAATAATAATCAAGTGTATGATTTTTCACTGTATTGTTATCCAGAATATAAATTTTCTTTGTCAATTGTCACTTACAGGTGACAATATATCTTTAACCAGCAGACACCAGTCACATTATTTTAAAGGTACATGTAATTAAACAAATATGAAAAAGAAACACAACTTGCATAGAAAATCAGTAGTTTAAATGGCAGCAACTGTCCAGTTTAACAGGGATCTACTGTGTTATTGATACAGCCCCTACCATTGCTTGGGAGAGAGCATTAGACACAGTGGGACTGACTGTAGAAGGTCTGGAGAGTGCAGCTGGACTGGTACTGTGAGTGGCCTTACAGAGATACACAATCAACATAGGAGTCAATGTCCTGAGATCTACAACCAAGGCAGAAATGGGCAACATTTTGCTTTTTCCGGAGGCCCCGAGATGCCCTTACAAAAGTCTAGTGAACTTCAAGCTTCTTGCGTACACTGTACAATGAAAACACCCTCCAATATGTCTATGCAAAATTAGATGAAAAGCTTCATAAAAGTTTTTGAATAAAACAGGAAAACTTTAAACATATCAGTTTTTTGCCCCAAAGGACCCTAGGAATGTGTGAATCAAATTTACGTTTTTTGTGCATAGTGACAGTACACTAAGAAACATCTGTACAACATTTTTGAAAAATAGATCTTCAATGGTTTCTGAGAGCTAACAGCATACAGTGGAGTGACTGGACACAAAGTGATGCCATATGTCCATTGGATCTTTGGATTACAAAAGTAAACATGTAAAGAAAATAACAGTGTAATATAATTTACAGACTGAAAAATGCATAAAATCTATGGAATAAAATCTACC
The DNA here is from genome assembly GCA_964017155.1 of Oasisia sp. SBJ-2009. Classification (NCBI taxonomy): domain Eukaryota; kingdom Metazoa; phylum Annelida; class Polychaeta; order Sabellida; family Siboglinidae; genus Oasisia; species Oasisia sp. SBJ-2009. The sequence goes on along the minus strand of OZ024856.1, from coordinate 57,036,153 downwards.
ATTATTTCGCAGACAGGCCCAATGTTTATTGAGTTAAGAAGTTTGCATTAATGTGCAAATACAGTCGTATAATACAAGAAACATGATATCTGAATGCTGTGTATATATACATAGTATGTTTACATGTACACATTCCATATGTACACATATTAAGGCTGTATTTCATACATTTCCAGCATCTATAAGGTGAAACAGGGCAATGATATTCCTGGCCAAAACCTGTCAAGTCCATTTCCCAAAAGATCTCATTTCCAATTACACAATTCTGATAAAAAAATCTCAAACCAATTGGTGCTACTACACAGTGATAATATCAAGGAGCCACTGTAGCATTATTGGCGATAGGCCCAATCTTATTAGTGTTGGTAATACACTCCGGTGCCACATTCCACAAACAAAAACACAAGATCAATAACACTATATCATAGTTCACTCTGCGGTCGAAAATAAACAACTTGGCCAGCTCTGATGAACCTTCATCAGAACAGATCAGTGATAAAATGACTTAGTCAACAAATGGTCAGTTTACGTTTATACATTGCCTTTAAAAATAGAACAAAATATGCTAAACAATATTAACATATAACTGTCACCAAAGTTAACTTCCAGCTAATGGTGCACAAGAGGACAAACAATCCAGAATTGAACCATTTTCCCACACACAAGTAAATCTATTCCACCCTATGAACAAACGTTTATTTATAATTATCAATAATTAGTAACCAATTAATATGGACAGCAAGAAATGAATCTTACTTTAGATCATTTAATTCAAACTATGCTCCAAAGTAAGTTTTATTTTTTATCCAATCAAATCATGAACAATATTTTCCATAACCAAGCAATAGTTTTGTTTATACAATGGTCCTCCAGGTTTCAAAATCAGTTTAGTTGTGCCCTCTGTATTCAGCCAAAATTGTCTAACAATTTAACCTCTAAACATAAGTGCAGAATTTGAAAATACCATCAAACCATTTAATTAAATTTGAGGACAATGATCAACATCAATAACGTGAAAAAAGAACAACATCACATCACATCACATCACATCACATCACATCACATCACATCACATCACATCACATCACATCACATCACATCACATCACATCACATCACATCACATCACATCACATCACATCACCAAACAATGCAAATGAAGTGTAACATTTGCAAGTCACCACGAGCTCTCAATCACATCTTAAAACATTCAGAAAGATAACGAAAGGCAGGAATGAACAACAAACAATAATTTAACAGACTATCAACTACCCGTGGAATTGTAACACTCATATAGATCATTAATAGATATGTTTACACAACAGTTTAGCAATCATCTAGGTATTATCAAAGATGGTCCTTGCCAAATTACTTCTTTCTTCCCTCAACATTTACAGGCATTTGATATGTAATTGTGAATGTTTCATGAGTCATGACACTGGAAAACCTGTTAATCACCCAAGAATGGGCAGCATTTGAGCAAAACTAATCAGTTATTTGATTAAAAGTGGCCAGTATAAACCTTATTTAATCACATTATAGCAGGTAAAATTATGTAAACAATGTGTTAATAAACTAACGTCAACAGAATTAGACTCAGCTCAGTTCATGAAAAAAATGGACTATACTTTATACATGTAATAAAATGGACCATCCTTTATACATGTAATAAAATGGACCATCCTTTATACATGTAACAATATCCACCAAAATGTATAAGTCAGTTAACTCAGTTTGGTCATGACCAAACAGCTTTGTTGTCACATTTGACAAATTAGAGGACTGCAATAAATACAGTAATCTGAATATTTGAGAAAAGGCGTTTATTATGTGCACAATTAGTACGAGCTATAAATGTTATACAAAATATTAAAATACGGTTCTTCGTGGTTGTACAAAGTTTTTGTTTACAATGTTAGTCATATATATAACACACACGTTATTTTCTTTAGCAGATATAAATTAATAGATAATTCACATTTAGCTGTTAATAGTCGACGTCTGTCACTAGTTATTTCGGTACAATAAAACATAGCTGAAAACAGCTCAAGTTACAACTGACAGAAATGTGTTGCCAGATTCTTGGGATCCTACTACAATGTTCCTGATACAAAAGCTGTCCCTGCCTCTGTACACAGTTAAAAACAATGATCTGGCATTGTTTCGGAAAATAGATTTTCATTCAAATCATAATTCCAAGGTTATTAATTACACAAAATCTAATAAGAGGCACTGGCTTCACAGATAGCACGAGGATGTTTGTTTACCCTGATAAGGGCATTTGTTTACCCTGACAATATCATTTCATTTTCAGACCTCTACAAGTCTGCTGCACCCTTCTAGAAAAGTTATCTTTTTAAAAATTCATAATTTTACAAGGTGGCATTTTCGCATTTTAATTCTATCAAAATGCTATTATAATCTAGGAGGATGTCACATACACAGGGTGTACGAAGTGAACTGGATGTACTTGCAGAGTTTTTTGCTAGTTATGAAAAATTAGTGAAAATCATGTAGACTGTATAAGTGTATTTTAAACACTGAACATATCCAGGTGCGCAGCATGAGCAACGGTCAACTCTGGGACTGGTCACTAGGCAACGAGTGCCACTGAGTGGTCTCACGTGTCCACCTCCGGCCGGAAGACTTGCGACAGTTTACGTGTATACACCTTGGCACTGACGCACGCAAAGTTGTGCAGGTCGCACATGTCCGATTCGATCTGCTCCCATTTCGATTTGACGAGGTTCAGTTTGTAAATGACGTTGACGCGGTGTACGCGGTACATGGTGCGTCGGTACTCTGTCACGCCACACGCGTACAGACTGCTGCAGATGACAAACAGTCCGATGCTACACAGGTTGTCTGGGAGCTCGGGCCCCTGCCGCCACTGATTGCGTTTGATGTTGTAGATCTCAACAGAACTAAGCGATTCGCGCGTGATAGTGTAACTGCTCTGTGAGTAGATCTGCCCGCCTGCGATGAATATCTCGTCTCCCCAAACGCATGCTCCGAAGTTAAACCGCGGTGTCGGCATGCCAGCCAGCGTCGTCCACTCCGCAGTGCTCGGTTCATAGCGCATGACAACGTTATGGGCTCCGATTCCAGTGCGGCCACCGAGAATGTAGATGGCGCCATGATACACAACAGTAGATAGGTCCACCAGTGTAGTGTGCAGCATTCCGACGTAATTCCAGCGATTCTGCTCGATATCGTAGCATTCAATGATCTCAGTCGGATGTTGATTCTTTGTCAGACCACCGAAGCAGTAGATCTTACCGTTGACGTAGGCGAGCGCAAAATTTGACTTTGGGAACAACATCGATGCCTTCGGCACCCACACGTCGTGGTCATTGTCATACTGGAGGAACTCTTTCCTCACCATTTCATCTTCATAATCCTCAATCGAATCGTCATCGTTATCATCACTGATGTTCTCATGATACATGTAGTTGCCCCCGGCAACAAAGATCTTGTTGTCATCGGTGACGACACAGGCCGGGTCCTGTACGTCATAGCCGGTGGTCCGACCTTCATGGTGGAAGTCGCTCATGCAGTAGGTTTCCCTCGTCAGCGGGTTGTAGCAGTTGATGCTGGGTTTGCGCTGGTGAATCCCGCCCACCATCAAGATGCAGTGTTCCGGTTTGATCATCCCCGACCGCAGCAGTGCCGTGAAGATGCTCTCCCGGTGGTAAATGTCTTGGTTGATGTCAAAATCGATGAGCTCGGCAAGGAGTTTCTTGCACTTTGGGCACTTCTTAATGAGTGGGTTTGGGACTACTTTCTCTTGGATGTACCGGGTTCCCAAAAGTCCAAACCGAACGCACGGTAACAGCTTTGACATGCGCGACAAGCGTGACGCCTCATCATGTTCGACCCATCGTACCAAGGCCTCATAAACAACCTCTTCCTTGTCAACGTTCAACTCATTCGATGAGATCAGTTCCTCCATTTTATCGTTTGGCAAATTCACAAACTCCTCACCCTGGCTCACCTCAGTGAAGTTCTTTTCCATGAATTCCCGGGCTTTGGCTTTCAGTTCGCCACACATGTGTATATGAGCAAAGCAGTAGACACCAACACAATTGCACACGTCCAGTTGTGTCTCCATGAAGCGAGCACATGCCTTCTGTATCGGCATGATCTGGAAGAGGGACGCAGCCACCAGCAGACTCTGTGCGTTTGTGCGAGTTATCTGAACCTTGCCAGTGTAAGCGTAAGAAATTATCAACTGTACAGCCTCAGCCTCGACTTCAAACAGTTTGATTTCCTGCTGTTTGCTTTCTGTCAGATCTGTCGTGAACATCGCTTTGAAGTATGGACTGGTTGCTGCCAATACAAGGCGGTGGCAGGGGAACTTCTGGTTTTGAACCAACAATGAAACGTCAGCCAATACACAGTCATCATACATGCACTTCATCATTTCTAGCAATGCCCCATGATGTTCTTCATTCTCAAACAGCATGGTGTCAACCCCACCAGAACTCGCCATTTTGCTGCTTCTCTGCTGTCTGAAAGGCAGCAAATATTTGAAATTATGGCAAATAGATAACATTTATGCAAAGAAATGTTAATGAAACAGTGACCTTTATGTTAGTATGAATTCATTAAAATTAATAATTATAATTAGACCAAAACTCAAAAGTTATTATCTTTCCTTTGCAACATCTTATTCTCCTTTTAGCACATAATGACAACTCTCACTTTTCTCAGCACTACGCACGTGCACCGAGTTATGTGAGAGTCGAAGAAAGGAACTGGAAAAATCCGATAGATTCAATCAGTCCTAACATGAACTTAACAAAAAAGTAGCTGTTAACCGTCATTCATACGAGAAACGCCTATTATCAACCATGGCAACATCATCATCAAATTAACACACGGAGAATGATGTTTGTTGCAAACACGTTATTGCATAATACTCACAATGATGGGTGAAATGTGTCTGTGACACAGGGAAACGACAATAACAAAACAAACTGCTTATAAAAGAGGTGCAAGTTAAGTTTCAACGACTTCCTGTCACTCTCCTCCACCCACTAGTGGGTTTTTGCTATTCATACCCTGGAAACTGAATTTTCGTACACATTGCGTAAATGTCCAATAAATTTATGAAAATTGTTAAATAACAAAACAATATTATATTGTTTAATATACTTACTGAAACATGCATGATATAAGGCACACCTTATTACATAGTTGTAAGTAGCTACATCGGACGAGGCTATGTACCGTATGACACGAAAAAACACCGCTGCGCTACAAACTGCACATCGTTTTGCGTGCGCGAACGTCATGTTATGTGTGATGATAGTTTTAATTCGTTGATTATTGTGAAAAAAATCTTGCTTTCTTTGCGTCCACCATGTGTGTGTTCGTGTGTGTGTGTGTGTGTGTGTGTGTGTGTGTGTGTGTGCGTGCGTGCGTGTGTGCGTGCGTGTGTGCGTGCGTGCAAAGAATATGAAATATCATAAAAAAATATTCAGATACCATTAAAATATCCTTGGCCACTTGCGTTATTGCACGTTTCCTCATATATTAAATACTTGATTAATGGTACGGTAAGTCGATAGCGCTAGCCTCTAATTCAACGTAGTATAGTGGTACGTCCGTCGTTCACCCATACAAATACCATTCGTTCGTTTTCGGTAATTTAATGTACGACCGGCCACCTAGCGGCCATGCGGTGTGGAATTGCCGACTGACACGCTGTAGCGTCGCCGACTTTCTGTAGAACAGTAAACATGACAAAAGTAACTGTTAGCAAGACATCGCCACCGGGTGGTACGTTACACGCGCATTTGGATATCGTATTGCCTTTTCTTCTTTATATTTATCTTAGTGATCTGCTAGAATTGAAGCAAATTGTTGTGCCGGTGTCGGATGTTTTGGCTTCACACCCGCAACTGTCGCTGTCAGTGTCGGTATCACCGACTCGTGTCAGCCAGCATCAGTCGATACCAACCCAAATACAGCTCAGGGTATATTTAGGAGCTAAGCTGTTTTAAGGTGCTGATTTAATGGAAAATAAAGTATAACAATATGGTTTGTGATGAAGATAAAATAATAACTCCCGCAAATCGTAACCAGCGACTAACTGTTAGTGTTACTCCAAAACTAAAGTTGCATCATCTTTGACTTTGATTCCGGTAGTTATAACGGAGGACTAGTTATAAATAGGTCTTCTTAGACGTAATCTGAAATTGGCCTATATTATTAGCATCATCTATCTTGAATGTAATTCCTGGTAGCGTAATATATAATCAAGCAAAACTAACAGATTACCACTACTGGAGTCAGTAGTATGGTGCATATATGAAAGTGTATTTACCATTAATTATACTAGCGTTTTGTAAAAAATATTTTATTTTCAGCTGTTCTTTTGGCAATTGAGTATGCTAAAGGGTCTAATGACCTGGTGGTACAAGAAGGAAATGCAAATACCCTTGTCACCTCGAGGTAAGGCTTAATAATTCTTGTATTACGCATTTATTTCTTGTCTTGTTGGTATACTGGCCAACACTCCTGGTGGAGTCAAACGATCAAATTTGATAATGTTACTGTAATATTAAGTGTGACATTTTTAAGGCAGCGTAACAAGTTTCGTAAGCAAACAACAACTATATCTTAAGTTATATGTTGCAGTTGGTAGTACAAACATTTACAGTGATACTCAGCAGATCACTTGAGGTAAATTTAACATGAGTCTCTGTGACATCTAAAATTTCATAATATTGCATCAGTAAGAATTTGAAAATAATGATGCTCTAAAAACAATTCCGATGCAGTGAGCTTCATTTGCACAATTGCAAATGTCAAGAACTGTTTGACTTCTACTAAGGATCACAGTTTACAAAGTCCCAAATATATATGTGAATTAGTTCTATCATCAAACATAATCCGTTTCTCACTGTCCAGGTGTATAAATTTATGTTACCAAAATATTGCACCAAGATGTGTTTGTAGTTTGTAAATGTACTATATGTTGGAAATTCTGTTCAAGTTGCTTTGTTTGCCAGTGGGGAGACGTTCACTAGCAATGCCTCGATCCTACGATACCTTGCAAGGTCAACACCTGACCTTGGTTTCTATGGAAACACCATCATGGATCGGACAGAGGTATTGTACAATTATTTTTAATTTTTATGTTAAATTTCATATATATATATATAATTATTATATATATATATATATATATATATATATATAGCGCAGTGGCTCAGGGGTAGAGCTTCGGACTCTCGACTACGAGAACCCGGGTTCGAATTCTGGCTGCAGTGTTAAAACCTTGGGTAAGTTTTTTCACTCTACATTGCTCCAGGTCACTCAACTGAATAAATGAGTACCTGGCTATAGACAGTGGTGGATATGTGTCGCGCATTAATTGTAGCAGCGTTTCGTGATAACTGACCATATACTTAAAGGACAGTGCTGCCAGCCGAGCTCTGTGATTAACATTCCATTTCTGGGCTGGGCCATAGTTTTATGCAGTGACCCGTCCACCTGTCATTTGGACGAGTAAAACTTGTTTTGGATGAGTAGAAATATCACTGGACAGATGGTGATAAAATATATCTGATGTTGTGTAGTAAACTATGGAATTCTGTTATAATAAAAATATCGGCATAGTGTAGGACTGTGTAGGTAGACATTATCAAACAGGCACGAAAAATTATGGGTCGTATTATAGACTACAAAACTCACAATTCGGTTAGAATCAAATTGTGTCAGGCAAGCCTTGTGCTTTAGTCTTAATAATAAATGGAAAGGACTAGCAGTTGAGCATTTGCCTAACTAAATTCTACTTGTGTTGTCGTTTGCCTAAACGGACGTGGTTGTTGCCAGGTGGACCACTGGCTGGACTTCTGTACCTGGCGTCTGACGTGTTCGTCAGAGGTGAAGGACGCCTTGCAGTACCTGGACAAAGTTCTCGCTCCACTCACCTATCTGGTGACTAACGCCCTCACCCTGGCTGACTTCTCAGTCTGGGGCGCTCTTAGGGGTAAATACTGGTTTCACTCACTAGTGAAATGCTGTGGCGCAGTGGTTAGCGCATCGCGGTCTCAACCGAGTCAACCCACGTTTGAATCCTGGGCTGCCGTTTTTTTATAGTTTGTTCACTCAACGTTGCCCTAGTTCACTGGCTGGATAATTGTATTTTAGTAGTAATTGCAGTGTGCCTGAATACTTGCCAGAAAAGTCGAGGTCGTACTTGATGGAACAAGTCGGCAGAAATGTGTCCCGTCTACTTCAACAAATGGTCTGAAAGACTTGGCCAGAAAAATATTTTATCAGAAGATAAATAAAAATATGTGTTTGTTGACCAGTCCGTGTGCTGTTGACAACTGCCCCAATGACATGTGGTGTCTTGTCTTGTAGGAAGTCAGGACTTCCAGAAGCTTCTAGCGGCCGGGGAAGCTCCCAGGAACGTCACTCGCTACTACAAGTTCCTGAGCGAACAGGAGAAGTTTAAAGCTGTTGCTAAACGACTGCCAGAGGTCAAGGTCATTCCAAGCAAAGAGGTGTGTACAAGATTACACTAATCATGTAACAGATTTGTAGGGATGCAGATTTTCATTTAAGAAGAAAGCAGATCATTTGTCAGAAATTTATCAATTGGTCTTACATTGAAAAACATTCAGTAAAAAATGCAAATTTTATTTTGCTTGCCTGCGCCCTTCCCACTTGGAGGCGTGCCCCTAACAGGCAGTAATTAACTACAGCTGGGCCTGGCTCTGTTTACGGTAGGCAAAGATAACACAAAATACCTTGTAATGGTAATATGGCAATCCAGATCGTTTATTTAAAACTGGATTGCCTGGCGCCCACCCGACATTCAGTAAAAATGCAAATGTTATTTGAAGTGTATTTATAAAATGGCAAGATGTTTTTCTTTAAGAAAAACTGTAGGCTTAGTCTTTCTGTTTGAAACCTTTCCTTGTACCCTTCTTTAATATCGTTTATTATTTTAACTCTTAATAACCTCAATATTTTCTGTATTTTATTCAGGCTGTATTAATTGTCATTGTAATTAAGAAGTTTATATCTTTCTGATGAGATAACGTAAATTGTGCACTGGTATAGTGCATAACTTACACCATCTAATCAGTTTGTTCTTTTCAGCTGTTATTTCTTTGCAAGTAGAACAATGTTTACATTCTTGCCCATCAGGATTCTAGTGTAGTTATTCTTTTCCCAGGGCAAGAAGGAACGCAAAGAGGAAGGGAAGTTTATTGACCTTCCTGGAGCCGAGATGGGAAAGGTTGTGGTCAGATTCCCCCCAGAGGCCAGTGGGTGAGTGAGTCATTGGCAGGCCGTTCACTTTTTTACATTTTATTCACAGTATTTGTTTCTGCCAATTATATGATTTGACAATTCATACTCACACCTCAGCTTGTGGTTACCTTTGCGGGGAAAGTGAAGGGACTAATTAGTCCCTTCACTTTTCCCCCGCAAAGGTAACCACAAGCTGAGGTGTGGGTATGAATTGTCAAATGAGATGTTTTTCTTTAAGAAAAACTGTAGGCTTGGTCTTTCTGTTTCAAATGACATTGGATATACAAATTACAACCTGCTATCTAAGTGCTCAAGATCTCATAAATGTGGAATATTATATTAATATAATATTCCACATTTATGAGATCTTGAGCACTTAGATAGCAGGTTGTAATTTGTATATCCAATGTCATTTGAGCCAATGGCCAGAGTGATATGAATTCATAAGAATTATTTAAAATAAATAAATGCAAGAATAATAAATTAATGACAAAATATTTAAATTACTTAAATAATGTGTCCTCGCTTTCCAACTGAAACATGCAAATTTAAAGATGAATTTGTTTAATTCTTGACATTGCTGTGTCGGCATGTCTTGACATGGGCGGGCAGTTAGTTTCAGAATGTCAATCTGGACATTGAGAGGGTCCATCTGTAGCCAATGCAGTGTCAATGTTCTTTGCTCAGTGGTACTTTGTTGTAAGAGAGATCTCTGACTGTAGTTACCTCCACGTGGGGCACGCGAAGGCAGCTCTACTCAACCAGTACTACCAGCAAGCCTTCAATGGCAGGCTGGTCATGCGGTTTGACGACACTAACCCCGCCAAGGAAGAGGAGGAGTATGAAAAAGTGAGTTGCTAGGCGACCATGGAAACATTTTACAAACATATGAAATATTAATTTTGAAGAATTTGTAGTGGCGGTTTGCCTTGAGGAGGCAGTAGTGATTGCTTGATGCTAAATGTAACCTGTGTGTTCTTTATCCATGCTTCCTGGAAATTAATTATGTATTAAAATCAATATTTCAATACAAATTAGTGTAACTGTTTTACATTGATTTGTATTGAAAGATTGATTTTAATACATGATGAATTGCTTTATTTATAAGATTTTTATGTTTTTATTTCTAAACACCATTTTGAGAATTAACTTGACAAAAATAAACAGGTGATTATAGCTGTCCTGATTCGACTGCCCTGCAGGTGATTCTGGAAGACATCAACATGTTGGGCCTGAAGCCTGACGTGTTCACCTTCACTTCAGACCACTTTGAGCGCATCCTGGGGCTGTGTCAGAAGATGATAGAGTTGGAGAAGGCGTACGTCGACGACACTGACGCGGAGACGATGAAGAAAGAGCGAGAGGAGAGGGTCGAGTCAGCGGCTCGCAGCAACTGTAAGTGTCACAGGTCAACTGATAGTGATCTAGGCAGTGTACCGTAACCACGATGTATCTTTATTGTCTCATTAAAAGAGACTAGAACAACACTTGCAGTGAAATGTTGACCAAACTGTCTTTACATTGTGTGATTACTACCAATATGTTTTCTTCTTTCTTTGGGTGTCTCACTCAGAATTATGTAATGTTTTGACGGGTAGAAATATCCCACTGGACGCGTATAAAATAGGAGCAAAAAAGGGTCTACAGAAATCATAAATATCGTCAATTATGCTCTGAAAAGGGTGTCATAAATGTGTTTATAGTTTATTTAAGGTAATAAGTGAGCGAGTTAACATGTCTACTACAAAATCGGTGACTGGCAAAATGTTATCTTGCATAAACTCCTGGTCTTATGGATGTCATCACTTGCAGTAATTATGTACATATTTTTTCCTTCCTTTGGAAATACTTAATTATATATGATTTAATTAATTTATTTATCTGTACAATTCAATGTTTTGTCAGTGAATGTTGTTGAATTGTTTGATCTAAGTTGTCATTATTACATATATATGTTAATTGCGAGGTGTGGCGTGTGCGTGTGTTTGCTGGCAGCGGTGCAGGAGAACCTGCGGAGGTGGGGGGAGATGGTACAAGGCACTGAGCACGGCCAGAAGTGCTGTGTGCGCGCCAAGATCGACATGAAGTCAGACAACGGGTGTCTGCGAGACCCGACCATCTACCGCTGCAAGGGCATGGCCCACCCCCGCACGGGCACCAAGTACAAGTGGGTCACTTGAGTCTCTTTCCTTCTGATCTGTGAGGCTGCCAGCAACACTTGTCCTGTGTTAATTCTCCGTCTGTCACCAATCCTATATCTCTCTCACATTGAGGTGCTTCATTTTATTTTTCACCTAATATTTTTGTCTCGAAACCTAATATTTTCAACGTGAATGATAATGTTTTTGTCCTGAATGACCAGGCTTTGTGTTGAGCAGTGGCTGAATGCTTTGAGCTGTCCTGTGCACAGGATGTTGTACTGTCTGAGAATTTAACCTTTTACCTACCACGCCTTCACGGTGTTGGTTCTGTACATGAAAGTTTGGCAGCTCTGAGCTACTTCCACACACAGTGAGCCTGTGTTGCACTTGTTGGTGTTTCTGCTGCCAGAGTCTACCCGACCTATGACTTTGCCTGCCCCATTGTGGACAGTGTGGAGGGTATCACCCACGCCCTCCGCACCACTGAGTATCACGACAGGGACGACCAGTACTACTGGTTCATTGACGCCCTCGGTAAGTTGCTGCTCAAGGGAGCATTTCAAACTAGCACTCAACATATTAAAAATGAGCAACCTTTTATCATTGGTGAGACAAAGCCGATTCATTTGGTTTAATTATTTGTTTTTGTTTGTTATATTCATGCAGTTTTCCGTTGTCTTCAGGATTCTTTTTCTACATTCACCTGGCTGGAGAAGCTATTCTTGGGGGGTTCAGGATTCTTTTTCTACATTCACCTGGCTGGAGAAGCTATTCTTGGGGGGTTCAGGATTCTTTTTCTACATTCACCTGGCTGGAGAAGCTATTCTTGGGGGGTTCAGTATTCTTTTTCTACATTCACCTGGCTGGAGAAGCTATTCTTGGGGGGTTCAGTATTCTTTTTCTACATTCACCTGGCTGGAGAAGCTATTCTTGGGGGGTTCAGGATTCTTTTTCTACATTCACCTGGCTGGAGAAGCTATTCTTGGGGGGTTCAGTATTCTTTTTCTACATTCACCTGGCTGGAGAAGCTATTCTTGGGGGGTTCAGTATTCTTTTTCTACATTCACCTGGCTGGAGAAGCTATTCTTGGGGGGTTCAGGATTCTTTTTCTACATTCACCTGGCTGGAGAAGCTATTCTTGGGGGGTTCAGTATTCTTTTTCTACATTCACCTGGCTGGAGAAGCTATTCTTGGGGGGTTCAGTATTCTTTTTCTACATTCACCTGGCTGGAGAAGCTATTCTTGGGGGGTTCAGTATTCTTTTTCTACATTCACCTGGCTGGAGAAGCTATTCTTGGGGGGTTCAGTATTCTTTTTCTACATTCACCTGGCTGGAGAAGCTATTCTTGGGGGAATCCAAAATCTACTTATAGGAATGATTTATCTTGACAGATTTAAATAAATATTAACTCAGATTTTGTAGATTCCCATTAAAAATATAACAAGAAAATTGACATAGTAAGTTTCTATTTTGATTGCAGTTGATAGCATATTTAAACTATTTTATTTATTTATTATTATTATTATTTTGGTTTGTTAATACACTATATTTGTATGCTAATTTATGCTGGTATTTTAAGAGAACATGGTTGTCTTTATTAGCATATGCATATCTGGTGTGTATTTGTATTTTAGGAGTTTAATGTATGTAAAGCGCTATGAACAATTTGAAATTGGATGTGGCGCTATATTAAATAAAATATATTATTATTATCAAAGTAGTATTGTATTAGCATTTTATTTATTTATTTTTATTATTATTTTAACTCAATAAGAAGACTCATTGTAAAGTGCCCCAGAAAAATTATTTGGATGGGGCGCTATATAAGAAATAATCTATTATTATAATCTGAGTTGCATTACAGTACACTTCTTCATTACCTCATGCCTTCTGACTATTTCCCCCTGCAGTGGGTGATGTGTTGTCAGTATGTGGCTCCGTGTTACAGGTCTACGCAAGCCCCACGTGTGGGCCTACAGTCGCCTCAACCTACAGAACACTGTCATGTCAAAGAGGAAGCTCACTTGGTTCGTCAACGAAGGACTCGTCGATGGCTGGTAGGTGGCGCTGTCTCATGTCATCGTGTCAACAATTGCGGCGTGTTATTACCAACTGTTGTTGTGTTGTTACACATTTAGTGAGTGTGTAACATTGTACCGTCTACCTTAGCATAGTAATCTTCACCTAGCAACGTGGTATTCTATAAGTATAACATCTTTCAAATTGCAGACATTGGTGTGTTTATTAGACACAATTTGGTGGGCATCAACCTGTATATTATAGTCTTAAGAACATATCAATTTAATGCATGAAAAAATAATAAGCAGACGTTTAGAAATAGGTGTGACTGACCCAGTGTTTGACGTTGGTACATGTTTCCTTACAGGGATGATCCCAGATTCCCAACAGTGCGGGGGGTCCTCCGGCGGGGGATGACCGTGGAGGGACTCAAGGAGTTTGTCATCTCCCAGGTGTGTAGTTCATCTCCCAGGTGTGTACTTCATCTCCCAGGTGTGTAGTTCCTCCAACACACTGTGAAAAAAAGTTCAATATTTCTATTCGCGTAATGATTTGGGTGAGTTGGAATAATTACTAAAAAATCCAAAGAGAATCAGCCAGCTACTGCAAGGTCAATGTTAAGTCAGACGTTTGTTGTCACCCTGTCTACCTCAGTTGCACCCTGTCTACCTCAGTTGCAGGAGAGCTCAGATGATAAAACGTCATTTGACTAACAAATTCAAAGGTGATTATTCCGTAACATAACATCGGTATTCTTTCTAGGATTTCATAGTTTGGTAGAACACAACTGATAATGACTGGTCCACTGGTGCTGTTTCATGAAATAGCTGCCCCACAGATTGTAACGTGATTACGTGAAATATCAGCTGCTCCCTTGCATGTTGCAGGGATCATCTCGATCTGTCGTCATGATGGAATGGGACAAGATATGGGCTGTTAACAAGAAGGTAATGCCATCAATCTTTCATACTGCATCTTGTGAAATTTTAATTGATCAGATGGCATTTGTAAGAATTTGAGAAATAAAATTGAGTGTATTGTAAGTGTTGATATATTTGATTAATTTGGACGCAGTAGTGTAGAGATTAGCACATTGAACCCATTCTCTTGTTACCACTACAAAGATTGAGCCTGTTTCAGTCACTTTTTATAGAGAGATTGATATATGTCGATAAGTAGTTGTCACTTAGTAATGGCAGTGTGGCATAGTTCCCAGAGAAGTTGAAGTCAGCAGGTGTTTGAGTTAACAGTCTTGCCAGGGTCAACTACATATATTGAGCTGTGCTGAGATGCAGCACTGTATCAGATCTGGCCGTCTGATTGTCTCACTGATGCCAAGGACTGGACACTGACCTTCCTGGTGGCATCTCCAATGTTTTAGGTGATTGACCCAATTGCGCCACGCTACACCGCACTACTCAAGGACAAAGTCGTGCCGGTGAAGGTCGCAGGCGTGAAGGAAGAGGCAAAAGACGTTGCTAAACATCCAAAGGTTGGCACATTTTAATAAACAATTTCTATGGATGGTATATATGAGTTGAAGTAGAAATGAAGAAAGACACAACTGGGTAGCCTTGTTGCTGTACAAGTTTGTGTTGTTTTCACAGAGACTTTACAGAGGACTCATTTTGTGGAATTGTTCTACTGATACTCGACCTTGATTTCTGCTTTCCTGCTTTAGTTAGCAAGCCACATGCATAGACATGTTCAGCCAACACATGTCTCCTGGCTGCGCTTACTATTTAGTGACAGAGTTGTGTTTCCAAGTCAAAATAATATAAACTAGCTTATGGACAAACAAACAAGGTACAATATTAACATTCCAGTGCTTTGAGAACAAACCCATTCTCATGATGATCATTAATTTCTGTTGACCATGATTACGACAAGGCCTGAAGCAGGTAATAGTTTAGTCACTCAAACACAGTTCAACATTGGCATCGCACAGGGAATGCCTGAGCACTTAACTTATACCCTGACAAAGGACCCAGTAAATAACTCCACACATCAACCTTTGTTGTGTCAGAGGTGTGTGTCAGTTGATCGGTCAGAAGCCACTGGCCTGGCCATGTGTATTGACACATACAGAAGTAACTAGACCTCAACATCTGGGAGAGATGAACTTACCTTACTTCAAGGTTGCTAATATAGAGATTAGTACTGTAGTTTCTGCTTACACCTTGTGTGTGTACTGTGGTGGTGATTGTTTGTGCTGTGTATGACCAGTACATGTCCTGTCTAGAATGCGGACGTTGGGACGAAGAAGACTTGGTACAGCGGCCAGGTGTTGATAGATGGCGCTGACGCAGAGACGTTGTCCCCGGGCGAGATGGTCACCTTCATCAACTGGGGCAACCTGGTGGTGAAACGTATCAACAGGTGTGATCTTCGATACAATATGTTGTTATATTTTACCCATGTTGTACATTTCATATTTCCTTACAAGCTGAATTGGAAAGACAATGAAAGCACAGCCATCTGCAGTGATGTTGTTTTGTGAACCAAAGAACATACTAGAAAGAAAGTGTTGACTTTATTTTCATATTTTTAAGCAATAGTAGAAGGAATGCGGAATATACATATTTCACATAATTGAAATTTTACTTTATTATTTTAGGAGTTAGAAATGTATCTAATTGTTAATGTTGTTAATTGAGTTGTTAATTGATTTCGGTTGTTACAGGAAACGATGCATAGATAGCTTGGTGTTAATAATATTAACAGATTTAAATTGCTATGATGGTAATGCTACCAAAATATTATTGAACATATCTGGTTGAGATTTAATGTTTCTTGATTGCAGAAACAACACCGGTGAAATCGAGGCAATTGATGCTGAACTCAATCTGCAAAATACGGTAGGTTTTTAGAGATCCTTTTCGTACTAATGTTTACTGTTTATGCTGGAATAAAGATTTGTGCACAAACCTTGTTGGTCGATTAGAATATTAATTTTTGATTTGGCCACCAGGACTACAAGAAGACACAGAAGCTAACGTGGCTGGCGGAGACGACTAAAGCGCCCCTGGTGCCAGCGCTGTGCGTTTACTTCGACAACATCATCAGCAAACCGGTGTTGTCTAAAGACGACGACTTCAAGAACTTTGTCAACAAGGACACAAAGGTATGTTGCTGTTTGTCGTGAATGTGGCCATGGGATGTTACTGTTTAATGCCAATGGTTGTAATTGTTGCAGCTCAGTGTGTTTACAGTGAACACCTATTGTGGCATTTGATGAACTTGAAGATAATAAGGCAACTCTACTTTACCATAATTAACCCTCATGGCCACATTAATGGAAATATGTACCTGCTATTGAATTATATTAAATTGAGAGATTGTTTTGTGCCGAATCATGAGATGTAAATGAGTTGCATAAATGCAAATAAATAAATAAACTCTAGTCCGATTTAAAAACACTTTTCACTAAGTACTAATTCCTTGGGTAAATAGCCGACTTTGTGTAAGATATGTAAATTTATTACCTAAATATGAATTATCAAAGTTTAAAATAAATTAATATATTGAAACATTTTCCAACAACTTTTTTAATAGAATATTTGTTATTAATAGTTTATGGATACTTGCTGCATATGAAATAAATTGCCATTATTCGATGACACTACTTTGCGGTACGCAGTTTAAATGGGCCTCTGCACTCGGGTTGATTCGGGCATTCTGACTACGAGAGGGTTAAAGTGTGCCGTGCAACTGCCACAAAACCATATTTACTCTAAACTGTTGGAACGTGGCATTATTACAAAACTTGGTGAGGTGACATGGGTTGGCAGCGCCACCATGATGAAACAGCATCTTTTACTTCTGTTGATGTTCACTCATGACGTGTTTAGACATTTTTCAGCAACTACAACTATCTATTCCCAAACGTTCTTCCAGCAGTGGTCAAGTAGGATAAGTATGGTAGTGGTCAAGTGTGGTAGTGGTCAAGCAGTCATCCACATGAATAAATGAACTTAACTCAGTTGCAAATGTCCACTTGGCAGTGGTCAAGTGAGATAATGGCCATGTCATTATCCACCCAGAGGTTGGCCTTAAACTGCTTGTGTCCACTTAGCAGTCGTCAGGTATGGTAGTGGTCAAGTGGTCACTCAGATTATTGCACATAATCATTGAGCATAGTGGATACTGCGCTTCATGAATATTAAATATTATTAACTAAACTGCGGTTGTCCACTCCAGACGGAGTACGTGATGCTGGGTGACCCAGAGCTGGCCGCACTCAAGAAGGGAGACATCATCCAACTACAGAGGCGCGGCTATTTCATCTGTGACTCCGCCTACGAACCCCCCAGGTCCGACACTCAGTCCTGGCCCTTGACATTCCAGATAGGACACCAATTCCTGGTTCCTGATACTCCCAGATAGGACACCAATTCCTGGTTCCTGATACTCCCAGATAGGACACCAATTCCTGGTTCCTGATACTCCCAGATAGGACACCAATTCCTGGTTCCTGATACTCCCAGATAGGACACCAATTCCTGGTTCCTGATACTCCCAGTTAAGACACTCATTCCTGTAATTTCAGCTAACTGGGATTGGGGATCAACTATATAACTACATTTGATCATTTACATTTAAGTAAAGTAGAAGTATAAGAACAATTCAGTTGTAATGATCAACAATCTATTATTCAGGTGATAGTTATAAACCATTAAGTAGGTATACTGTTAACTGTAGCCACTGAGGGGAGCCGTCAGTGTTTCACACCAGACAGGCAAGGCAGTAGGGGAGCATTATTATTCTAAATACTCAAGTTATGTACTTGAAATGTGCGTGCTATTTTAGCAAGTACAGTTGACCAATACGAGTACAAATACAAATAAAAAATCTGAACCACACATTCATGTACTAAACATGGACTGATGTACAAGTCAAGCGTTTGATGCAAACTTTACTGACGACACGATTCGTCTCGATTTGTAGTCGACACAGCAGTCGCGCCAGTCCCTGCACCCTCTTCTACATCCCGGATGGACACACGAAGGAAATGCCCTCATCTGGCTCCAAACACAAAGATGTGGGCAGTGCCAAGGAAGTAAGTACCCTCGCACGGAAAAAGGTGGTCTTTCCTAGAATTGTCTCTCCCCAGAACCCTCATTGCCAAATTTGTTACACGTATGTAATAATAAATGTTGACCTGTCCCATGAGCATTCGGGTAAAATACTGATCTGTCCCCATGAGCATGGAGATAAAATGCTGCATAGGGTTAAAATACTGAACTGTCCCCATTAGCTTAGAAATAAAATGTAATCTGTCCCCACGAGCACTGATCAATTGATGATATGAACACAAAACTCCTCATGAGTACACAGATAAAATGCTAATCTGTCCCCATGAGAACAGGGACTATATTCTGATCTGTCCCCATGAGCACAGAGATAAAATGCTGACCTGTCCCCATGATCACAGAAATAAAATGCTGACCTGTCCCCATGAGCACAGATAAAATGCTGATCTGTCCCCATGATCACAGAAATAAAATGCTGACCTGTCCCCATGAGCACAGATAAAATGCTGATCTGTCCCCATGATTACAGAAATAAAATGCTGGTCTGTGCCCATGAGCACAGATAAAATGCTGATCTGTCCCCATGATCACAGAAATAAAATGCTGGCCTGTCCCCATGAGCGCAGAAATAAAATGCCGGTCTATCCCCAGTGCCCAGTGACAAGGCTGTGTTGTAGCGGGCCCAGTCGGCCCAGGGGAAGGCCGCGGAGAAGTCTCCCCAGGAAGAACAGCCCCCAGCCACTGTCGCGTCCAGCGGCGACGCGGCCACTATTGACCAGCAGATCACTGACCAGGGCAACAAGATACGGCAACTGAAGGGGGAGAAGGCAGCCAAGGTACGGTCAGTTGTCTTCCCCTCACACTGAAGACAAACAGGGTGCAGTAGTGCAGTGGGTAGAGACGTAGGGACACATCAGTTTCAGTTGAGCGAACCCAGGTTTGGATCCTGAGCTGTGGGTTCCAGTCTTGGGTTAGTTCACACACTCTACATTGCTCTAGTTCACTCAGATAAGATAAGATCAGCTTTGTTGCCATGTGTTTTCATTGCAGTCACAATAAAACATTGGAATGCATTGTAATATATGTATGTATGAATGAGTACCTGGCTATACACAGTGGTGGATATGTGTGTACAGTCTTAATGGAGTCGTTTGTTTGGATGAGGTCTTTGAGGGCCCGCGGTGTGCAGAGAGAACCAGGTTGGTCAGTTCACTGACATAACACATGGACTGTCTGGTGCAGAACACTACCAGACAACTTGACCTCACGACCTCAGCTTCTGGCTACTGGTGACAGGTGATGTGAATGTACCAGGACATGTTGACAATTTGACATACCCAGGGTAGTGATCGTGTGTAGGAAGTACGATATAACCCTGGTGGATACTCCTGGTCTGGTCACCAGAGGGCACTACAGTGTAAATTCACGTCCAGCTGGTCAAGCTGGACAACTTGATGTAATTGTTGACTTGGGCCAGTGACCAGTCAACACAACACGTAGTCTCTGAACACAGTGGTCAGTAACCTGCAGTGGCCAGGCAGTGGGTTTGGCCATGTCCACCAACTGGTGTGGGGGCGAGTTTAATTACTGAGTTACTGAATGACTGTGCTGCCCTCTGGGAGCTTACAATAACTTACTGACAATCTGACTAAGACGTGAGTGTGTGTAGGTGATACATGTATATAAGTAGTGACTGTCTCTTGTAGGACGTGGTCCAGCAGCAAGTGAAGGTGTTGCTCACTCTCAAGGAGCTGTACCAGACAGTAACAGGCAAGGCATGGAAGCCATCCGATGCTAAACCCAGCACACAGGCCAAGCCAGCCAAGAGTGCAGCTGACACCAGCAGCGCCCCTAGTGGCAGTGATAGTAACCAGGTAGACGAGCTACTGGGCAAGATCGAGGCTCAGGGGAACAAAGTGAGGCAGTTGAAGGGATCTGGTGCGTCAAAGGTACGGAGTCTAATCTCTCACATGGCCCAGTGTTTTCTTTGCGTATAATTAATATTTCCATGTAACTGTAGCAAGTCTGGAAGTAAGGAGTAATGTTTGTAGAATTTTTTTGGTAACAGTTCTTTTTCCAAGGCAATTCTAGTATTTCATTAATAATACTCTGTACTTTTTAATTTCATATTTATAAATATTCATCATGACAAAATGAAATAAAATACACTTAAATAAATGGTATTGAAAAATTCTGCAGTGGGCCTAAAACCTTATTTTATAAACTTCTTTTCTTCATGTTTATAATAAAAATAAAATCAATTAATCACTCTTTTTAGGATGAAGTTACAGCACGGGTGAAGGTCCTGCTAGACTTAAAAGCACAGTACCAAAAGGCAGCTGGAAAAGCCTGGCAGCCTGGCGCCAAGGCAGACACAAAGACAGCGAAAAGTGGAGCCGAGACAAGCAGCGCCCCTAGTGGCAGTGATAGTAACCAGGTAGACGAGCTACTGGGCAAGATCGAGGCTCAGGGCAACAAAGTGAGACAGTTGAAAGGATCTGGTGCGTCAAAGGTACGGAGTCTAATTTCTCACATGGTTGAGTGTTTTCTTTACGTACAATTAATATTTCCATGTAATTGTAGCATTGAGGAGTAATGTTTGTAGGTAAATCTTTTCTGTAACAATTCTTTTTTCAAGGCGATTACAGTATTTCCTTAATAGTACTCTGTACTTTTTAATTTCATATTTATAAATGTTCATCTTGACAACATGAAATAAAATACACTTAAACAAATGGTATTGAAAAAAATCTGCAGTGGACCTAAACCCTCTTTTTATAAACTTCTTTTCTTCATGTTTATAATAAAAATAAAATCAATTAATCACTCTTTTTAGGATGAAGTTACAGCTCATGTGAAGGTCCTGCTAGACTTAAAAGCACAGTACCAAAAGGCAGCTGGAAAAGCCTGGCAGCCTGGCACCAAGGCAGACACAAAGACAGCGAAAAGTGGAGCCGAGACAAGTAGCGCCCCTAGTGGCAGTGATAGTAACCAGGTAGACGCGCTACTGGGCAAGATCGAGGCTCAGGGCAACAAAGTGAGGCAGTTGAAGGGATCTGGTGCGTCAAAGGTACGGAGTCTAATCTCTCACATTGCTAAGTGTTTTCTTTATGTACAACAAATATTTCCACTTCAATGGTGCTTGTAGCAAGTCTGGAAGTGATGAGTAATGTTTATAGGTAAATGTTTGTCTGTAACAATTTTTTTCTCGAGGCAATTATAATGTTATTATTGGTGTTTTTTCTGTATGTTTTAGTGACATATTTAAGAAATGTTCATCATGACAAGATAAGCAAAAATACAACTTAAAATATTTGTTATTTAAAAAACTGGACCTAAACCTTAATTTTGTATTTATGAATTTCTTTTATTCATGTTCGTACTTAGACATTTATTCGTAAATAAACATCCTTTCCAGGATGAAGTTACAGCTCATGTGAAGGTCCTGCTAGACTTAAAAGCACAGTACCAAAAGGCAGCTGGAAAAGCCTGGCAGCCTGGCACCAAGGCCGAAGTGAAGGCTGCTCCGACAGCCACTGCTAGCGCCCCTAGTGTCAGCGGTAGTAACCAGAAAGAGGAGTTACTGGCGAAGATTGAGGCCCAGGGCAGCAAAGTGAGACAACTCAAGGACTCGGGTGCATCGAAGGTGAGTGGGGTTTTGTTTACTGAGATTTCCACTACTAAAGAAACTTTTACGCGATTTTCCGTATAATTCCAGCATTCCTCATGACCTTCTTTGACAGACTTAATTCCTGATTGTGTCACATGACCTACATCATGTGACACTGGCAGACGATTGTGGCTGATCTCTTATTTAATTTTTAGGTATCTATATATGCAATTATTTTAGTATTTTTAGAAAACTTAGATAATGTTGTGTATATTATATATATTTCTTAGTGTGTTATAGTCTTACTGAAAAAAATACACTAGGAGGAAATGGACGCAGTTGAAGAGGTTAACCCATTGCCTCCTGTACGCCCTCTGTTGTCAGCCCTGTGGTATTCTGTCTCAAGGAGCAAGTGGACTCAGAGGTGAAGAGGTTAACCCATTGCCTCCCGTACTCCCTCTGTTGTCAGCCCTGTGGTGTTCTGTCTCTAGGAGCAAGTGGACTCAGAGGTGAAGAGGTTAACCCATTGCCTCCCGTACTCCCTCTGTTGTCAGCCCTGTGGTGTTCTGTCTCTAGGAGCAAGTGGACTCAGAGGTGAAGAGGTTAACCCATTGCCTCCTGTACTCCCTCTGTTGTCAGCCCTGTGGTGTTCTGTCTGTAGGAGCAAGTGGACTTGGGGGGTGAAGAGGTTAACCCATTGCCTCCTGTACTCCCTCTGTTGTCAGCCCTGTGGTGTTCTGTCTCTAGGAGCAAGTGGACTCGGGGGTGAAGCAGCTGTTGGCCCTGAAGGCGAGCTACAAGGAGTTGACGGGAGAGGATCTGGCCGCAGGAGGCAAAGGCAAGAAAGGCAAGAAGCAGGAATCAGGCGGTGGAGGCAAACCCAAGACTGAGAAGGCAAAGCCCCAGCAGGGTCAGAAGAAGGCACCGGAGCCACAGGCCGGAGCCGCCGGAGAACGAAAGAAGGTCACCAGGTGCAGTGACATATATGGCATAGATGAATGTAGATGAACACAGTCTGTGACCAGGTGCTTTTATATCAGAGTTCAAGTTCCAAAGTTAAACTTTCCATAGAGTTGTAGTTTTATTATTTCCAAGTGTAAATAAATTACATCTGAAGTTGACCACAGTTAAGAGTGTTTTATTCCGAATAACTCCATTTTCATTCAAAGGAACGTTATTTGATAATGAGTGATATTATTTCACAATGGGTTAAATATATGAATGATGACGGGAGGTTGAATGACACCTTCTGTGCGCGTCAAGAGCAAGTTGAATAACAATGATGTAGCTGTTGAATAACAGTGATGTAGCTGTTGAATAACAGTGATGTAGTATTGAATAACAGTGGTGTGGCTGTTGAATAACAGTGATGTAGCTGTTGAATAACAGTGATGTAGCTGTTGAATAACAGTGATGTAGCTGTTGAATAACAGTGATGTAGCTGTTGAATAACAGTGATGTAGCTGTTGAATAACAGTGTTGTAGCTGTTGAATAACAGTGATGTGGCTGTTGAATAACAGTGATGTAGCTGTTGAATAACAGTGATATGGCTGTTGAATAACAGTGATGTAGCTGTTGAATAACACTGATGTAGCTGTTGAATAACACTGATGTAGCTGTTGAATAACAGTGATGTAGCTGTTGAATAACAGTGATGTGGCTGTTGAATAACAGTGATGTGGCTGTTGAATAACAGTGATGTGGCTGTTGAATAACAGTGATGTAGCTGTTGAATAACACTGATGTAGCTGTTGAATAACACTGATGTAGCTGTTGAATAACAGTGATGTAGCTGTTGAATAACAGTGATGTAGCTGTTGAATAACACTGATGTAGCTGTTGAATAACACTGATGTAGCTGTTGAGTAACAGTGATGTAGCTGTTGAATAACAGTGATGTAGCTGTTGAATAACAGTGATGTAGCTGTTGAATAACAGTGATGTAGCTGTTGAATAACAGTGGTGTGGCTGTTGAATATCAGTGGTGTGGCTGTTGAATAACAGTGACGTAGCTGTTGAATAACAGTGACGTAGCTGTTGAATAACAGTGACGTAGCTGTTGAATAACAGTGACGTAGCTGTTGAATAACAGTGACGTAGCTGTTGAATAACAGTGACGTAGCTGTTGAATAACAGTGACGTAGCTGTTGAATAACAGTGACGTAGCTGTTGAATAACAGTGATGTGGCTGTTGAATAACAGTGATGTAGCTGAGTGTTGACTTGTTCCACAGACTGGGTCTGGAGAGTCGGAAAGAAGAGAATTTGTCTGATTGGTATTCTCAGGTAAGTTCAGATTGTTTTCTTCAAAGCTGAGGAAATCAAAATCTTGTATTTACTTAGGAAACTGGTTCAAATCTCTCATGAGTGAGGTGTAGCTGAGCACATAACGTGTCCAGAAGAAACATTGGTGTACAGTTTAGTTAATAACTCGTGCTGAGTGTTATTGTGTTCTCCACATGTCTTGTTATTACAGGCAGGTGGAATGTTCACCTTTGGAGTGAGGCAAGATGACCTCATTCCTGTTACTCACGTTCTGATAGAATGACGTTGCATATATACAGCTTGGTTGTACCTCTTTGTCTCAGTTGATTGCTGTCCTTGTGGATGTCATTCAGCCAAAACCTCACTTGTGTTCATGAAGCCGCCGTGGCAAGACTACAGGTGTTCTACTTGGTATTGATAATAAGAATTGTTGTGAATACAAATGGACTTTCATGGAGAATCTTCTCTGCGTACCCTAATATCTGTATTATCTGATTATGACGGCTGATATGACTAAATATATTATTGTTGTTGGTCAAATGCCTAAAAATGTTGCTGCTCAGGTGATCACAAAAGCAAAGATGACTAACTGTGTTGTTGTTCAGGTGATCACGAAGGCAGAGATGATAGAGTACTATGTTGTTGTTGTTCAGGTGATCATGAAGGCAGAGATGATAGAGTACTATGTTGTTGTTGTTCAGGTGATCACGAAGGCTGAGATGATAGAGTACTATGTTGTTGTTGTTGTTCAGGTGATCATGAAGGTTGAGATAATAGAGTACTGTGTTGTTGTTGTTGTTCAGGTGATCACGAAGGTTGAGATGATAGAGTACTGTGTTGTTGTTGTTGTTCAGGTGATCACGAAGGTTGAGATAATAGAGTACTGTGTTGTTGTTGTTGTTCAGGTGATCACTAAGGTTGAGATGATAGAGTACTGTGTTGTTGTTGTTCAGGTGATCACGAAGGCTGAGATGATAGAGTACTGTGTTGTTGTTGTTCAGGTGATCACGAAGGCTGAGATGATAGAGTATTGTGTTGTTGTTGTTGTTCAGGTGATCACGAAGGCTGAGATGACTAACTGTGTTGTTGTTGTTGTTCAGGTGATCACGAAGGCTGAGATGATAGAGTACTGTGTTGTTGTTGTTCAGGTGATCACGAAGGCTGAGATGATAGAGTACTGTGTTGTTGTTCAGGTGATCACGAAGGCTGAGATGATAGAGTACTATGACATCAGTGGGTGTTACGTGCTGCGGCAGTGGTCGTTTGGGATCTGGGAGCGGATCTCGCGGTGGTTTGATGACAAGATCAAGGAGATGGGCTTCCAGAACTGCTACTTCCCCATGTTTGTGTCAGCCGCAGCCCTGGAGAAGGAGAAGGAACACATCCAGGACTTCGCTCCAGAGGTACGTCTTCCCACCTGTCTCTCCTTCCTGTACGTCTTCCCACCTGTCTCTCCTTCCTGTATGTCTTCCCACCTGTCTCTCCTTCCTGTACGTCTTCCCACCTGTCTCTCCTTCCTGTACGTCTTCCCACCTGTCTCTCCTTCCTGTACGTCTTCCCACCTGTCTCTCCTTCCTGTATGTCTTCCCACCTGTCTCTCCTTCCTGTATGTCTTCCCACCTGTCTCTCCTTCCTGTACGTCTTCCCACCTGTCTCTCCTTCCTGTACGTCTTCCCACCTGTCTCTCCTTCCTGTATGTCTTCCCACCTGTCTCTCCTTCCTGTATGTCTTCCCACCTGTCTCTCCTTCCTGTATGTCTTCCCACCTGGCTGTCTCCTTCCTGTATGTCTTCCCACCTGTCTCTCCTTCCTGTATGTCTTCCCACCTGTCTCTCCTTCCTGTATGTCTTCCCACCTGTCTCTCCTTCCTGTATGTCTTCCCACCTGGCTGTCTCCTTCCTGTATGTCTTCCCACCTGTCTCTCCTTCCTGTATGTCTTCCCACCTGTCTCTCCTTCCTGTATGTCTTCCCACCTGTCTCGCCTTCCTGTACGTCTTCCCACCTGTCTGTCTCCTTCCTGTACGTCTTCCCACCTGTCTGTCTTCCTTGCAAGTTCAGCATTCACACAGGCTGTGGACATCAACAAGTAGAACAAAATTCCATTAGTTCAACATCGAGGTCTTGACAACACATGATTATGTGAAATGACATGTCCACCCTAAGTCTTCCATGTTCCTTGCACTGTGGTGACTTGTTCCTTGCACTGTAGTGACTTGTTCCTTGTACTGTGGTGACTTGTTCCTTGCACTGTAGTGACTTGTTCCTTGCACTGTGGTGACTTGTTCCTTGTACTGTGGTGACTTGTTCCTTGCACTGTGGTGACTTGTTCCTTGCACTGTGGTGACTTGTTCCTTGCACTGTAGTGACTTGTTCCTTGCACTGTGGTGACTTGTTCCTTGCACTGTGATGACTTGTTCCTTGCACTGTGATGACTTGTTCCTTGTACTGTGGTGACTTGTTCCTTGCACTGTGGTGACTTGTTCCTTGCACTGTGGTGACTTGTTCCTTGCACTGTGGTGACTTGTTCCTTGCACTGTGGTGACTTGTTCCTTGCACTGTGGTGACTTGTTCCTTGTACTGTGGTGACTTGTTCCTTGCACTGTGGTGACTTGTTCCTTGCACTGTGGTGACTTGTTCCTTGCACTGTGGTGACTTGTTCCTTGCACTGTGGTGACTTGTTCTTTGTGTCTCAGTTAAAGCTGAGTGATGTTTACTTGTGCTCTGTAGATGCTTCCTGGAGAAGTCGAGGTGTGTTCACCTTGATCAGTCCTGAGGACTGGATACTGCACTGTAAAAGAATTTAACTTTTATGAGCACAAGTTCTTCTGGATTTAGATGCTTGAAAAGTTTAATAATAATATTATATTAAGAATCAGTGAACATTGATAGCTGAAGCTGTCCTGTTGATGGAGACGTGTTGTTGACTTGTGCTGAGACAGCTGTCATTGATGTAATGTGTCCCCTGTATGCAGGTAGCGTGGGTGACGAGGTCGGGCCAGTCAGAGCTGTCATCAATGTAATGTGTCCCCTGTATGCAGGTAGCGTGGGTGACGAGGTCGGGCCAGTCAGAGCTGGCTGAGCCCATCGCGGTGCGACCCACCAGTGAGACCGTCATGTACCCGTCCTACGCCAAGTGGGTGCAGTCTCACAGAGACCTGCCCATCAAACTCAACCAGTGGTGCAACGTTGTGGTGGGTCTCACTTCATTTACTTCACTGTGCCTGTGTGTGTGTTTGCCTGTGTGTGTGCCTGTGTGTGTGCCTGTGTGTGTGCCTGTGTGTGTTTGCCTGTGTGTGTGCCTGTGTGTGTTTGCCTGTGTGTGTTTGCCTGTGTGTGTTTGCATGTGATGTGAACGACCGTCCAACAGAACAACTGAGCGAGTGACCAAGTGAGTGGTGTATATGTGGGGCGAGGATGTACAAGAGTGTACACACATCTGTACACACATCTGTGTGTACACACATCTGTGTTTGTGTCTTGTGATATCTTACATTTTTATGAAGTTGGAAACGGTTTTTAATTTGACTTCATAAAAATGACAGATCAGTTACATGGATTGATTGTGGCCTGACAACTACAATTATGAAGCTTTCTGGACATCCTATTGTATTGATATTTTAAAGTATGGCCTGAAAGTATATTCAAAATTATGTATTATTTGCAGAGAAATTATAGGCAAGAAAACGAATGGGCAGTTGTTTACACTGCAGCAGACTTGTGTCTCCCGGCCAGGTGATGTAATGTAAACATAGTTGCTAAACACAACTTGACATGTAGATGTTGGTCACACATGGTGACAGAGTTGTGTCCCTGCTGTAGTGTTTTGTTTGTCTTCAGCGGTGGGAGTTCAAACATCCTCAGCCCTTCCTGAGAACCCGGGAGTTTCTGTGGCAGGAGGGACACTCCGCTCACGCCAACGCTGAAGACGCAGTCAAGGAGGTAGGTGGCGGTTAGTCTTATCACCCTCAAGGACATATTTCGGGGGCTTGTCTTACTGCCTTCATAAGGTATATGAGATGCTAATCTTGTTGACTCAAGGAGTTACGTGGGGCTCATCGACCACGAGAGAGTATGTTTGTTGGGGGATGTTATCACCCTCAAGGAGTCATTTGGGGACTTATAATATTCCCATCATGAGAATATATAGATGCTTACGTTATCACCCTCAAATATGTTTGTTGGGGCTCATCTTATAAGCCAATGAACTTATACACTCAAGGAAGTATTTACAGCCTCACATAAGTAGTGATAATAGTTTATTTTTTCACTCTGGGCAGTCATAGAGTTTTAATGGGTACATTCAAATGCATCACTCTGCTCCGGCTTATTCCCTGAAGACTTTAAATCTGCACATGTAAACCCAATTCTTAAGAAGACAACTCTGTCAAAAGAAGATCTAAACAGCTACAAGCCTATTTCTAACCTTAGCTTCATTTCCAAAATACTCGAAAAGGTTGTTGAAAATCGACTTACTTCTCACATCAGCATAAATGGTTTAACCAATGCATCACAGTCTGCGTACAAACAATTTCACTCAACAGAAACTGCTCTTTTAAAAGTACACAATGACATAAACCTTAACATTGATAATGGCAAAGTTACTGCACTGACCCTGCTTGACCTATCCGCCGCTTTCGACACCATTGACCACGACATTCTCATTACACGCTTATCAACGTGGTACGGGATATCTGGCACAGCCTTGAGCTGGTTTACTTCATACCTTACTGACAGACGGCAAGCCATTAAAATAGGTAACTGCTTCTCAGACATGCTGCCCACCTCTTGTGGTGTCCCCCAAGGTTCTGTTTTGGGTCCGTTGCTTTTCACTCTGTACACAACACCATTAAGCTCAGTTATCCAGAGTCACAACCTGATTCACCACCTTTATGCAGATGACACACAAATCTATGTTTCTCTGACCACACCAGATACTTGTCGCTCCCTAAACCAGCTCAGGGATTGTCTCCAAGATGTCTCCCTTTGGATGAAAAATAGTAAATTAAAACTAAGTGCAGATAAGACCGAATTTCTCATCATTGGTACCTCAACGCAGCGGGCAAAACTCAATGGCTTTTTCCCGACACATATTCTGAGTCAGAGTATCACACCAGCCACCTCAGTTTTAAATCTCGGAGTAACGTTTGATGAAAACTTCAATTTCAAACAACATATCTCGAAAACATGCCGTTGCTGTTTTTACCATATCCGTGATCTTCGCCGTATCCGCCGGTTGTTATCACTTTCCGTTGCTAAAACCATTGCCACAGCTCTAGTAAGCAGCAGACTCGACTACTGCAATTCCCTCCTTAACAATACCGCACACAAGGACATAGCAAAACTTCAGCGTGTCCAAAATTTTTTAGCAAGGGTAGTCACACGTTCTCGTTTTTCTCGCTCAGTGCCGCTTCTAAAATCACTGCATTGGCTACCTGTGCACTATCGCATCATTTTCAAAATTTGTACAATAGCCTATCAAGCACTCTCATCCACACAACCAGCATATCTAAATTCAATGCTAACTCCAACAAGAAATTCCAGACAGCTACGCTCAACCAGTAGTAACCCTCTTTACATCCCTCGGGTCAAAACGAAAGCCGGGACCCGAGCTTTCTCGGTTGCCGCACCAACGGTGTGGAATTCGCTTCCTGCCAGTGTTAAATCACAAGATAATATAGTTTCATTCCGCCAACATCTAAAAACCTATCTCTTTAATGCTGCCTATCCTCCTTAGCCTCCTAGTTTTTCCATCCATCCGTTGACGACTCACGCACTGCTTTCGATTATGAGATTGATTAATTCCCTGGTTTTGTCGCGCCACTGAGCTTGATTTTTGAGGATATTGGCGCAAAAGAAGTTACTATTATTATTATTATACATAAAACATGCAAAGTATATTTGTTAAAAATAGATTGAAACAATATATAATTTAAGACATTAACATAAATATAAATGATAATGTAGAGAATATACAATATGTATCTATAAAACTAATTTAAATAATTTAAGACATTAAAAAAATTTCTGTGATTATTTGACTAAGCTTTAAAAAAAGTTTAAAACATTAAAATGAATAGATCTAAAAAACTATTTCGTTTTGTTGTAGTGCTTGGTTTTGGTAGTAGTAAGTACATCAATGATGTATGTGGTCTGCTTGTCTTATCGTCCTTATCTCTCGCAGTGGTTTATTTCTACCTGCAATGTGTGCCAGGTGTATGAGATCCTGGACCACTACCGTGACGTCTACGAGTACCTACTGGCCGTGCCAGTGGTCCAGGGCCGCAAGACAGAGAAGGAGAAGTTTGCAGGGGGAGACTTCACCACCACCGTGGAGGCCTTCGTGTCGGCCAGCGGACGCGGCATCCAGGTGGGTTCAAATGAATTTCCCGGTTCGGGACAATAAAGTTTTATTGTATTGTATTTAAAAAAAAAAAACTTTCAGTTTCGACAAATTTAAATTTGTAGATGCTCTCGTTAGAGTTGCATGCCGTATAGCAGGAGTTTTGTGCCTGTGGCCATTAGAATGTTGAATGCTAAATGATTCATATTGCTGTCAACCGGTTGAACTGTTCTTATAGTGGATACCTCTGGAATTCACTTGCATTTTGTTGTGACCATCCCATATATTGTAGATCATGAGTTGTACAAAGCATATCCTTTTCAAGGATAATAAAGTGATTGAAAGTGATCGGTCGGTCGGTCGGTCGGTCGGTCGGTCGGTCGGTCGGTCGGTCGGTCGGTCGGTCGGTCGGTCGGTCGGTCGGTCGGTCGGTCGGTCGGTCGGTCGGTCGGTCGGTCGGTCGGTCGGTCGGTCGGTCGGTCGGTCGGTCGGTCGGTCGGTCGGTCGGTCGGTCGGTCGGTCGGTCGGTCGGTCGGTCGGTCGTGTACAGATGACTCTGTGTGTTCCAGGCTGCCACGTCCCATCACTTGGGCCAGAACTTCTCGAAGATGTTTGACATCTCGTTTGAGGACCCTGAGACGAAGGAGAAGCAGTTTGCCTTCCAGAACTCGTGGGGACTGACGACTCGCTCCATCGGCATCGTGGTCATGGTACACGGCGACAACAAAGGACTTGTGCTGCCACCTAGAATAGCGTGTATCCAGGTACGTTGCATGACAGCCGGGGCAGTGTTTGTACATTGTAATGAAAGCAGTCCTCAAAGACGTGGTTTTAGGCGGCCATAAGGACGTGAACTATGTAGCTGGGAACTTCCTGCAGTGCTGCCCTCTGTATGTAGGTCACTGCAGAATGTACAGTATGAATATTGTGTGTATTTGGACGCTGTATGTTTGGGAAACCCTAAAAATCAATAACAAATAACTTTTTCTATTCTGTGCATTTGTGGCCACTTGTAGGATCGCCAGGCAGTAACAATTCACTTTTGTTGCAGGTTGTCGTTGTGCCAGTAGGTGTCACCACCAGTCTGTCGGAGGCGGACGAGAAGGCGTTGATGGCGGCGTGTGACTCCCTCTGTGGGCAGTTGAAGGTGGCGGGCGTGAGGGTGAAAGGGGACCTGAGGGACAACTATTCCCCAGGGTGGAAGTTCAACCACTGGGAGCTGAAGGTGGGTGGGGTGGGGTGGGGAGAGGGTGACGGGAGGGTGAGAATGAAAGGGATGAGGGACTGAGGGTGAATGGTGGGGGTGGGATGAAAGGGAGGGCTTGACAAATCATCCAAAACTATTAATATACCAAGTATAAGGTGGACATTGTTTATTTCACTTAAAACCAAATTAAAAGAAATTTAATGTAATGTAAGTGTGCTGCATAATTAAATAGAAAACTACAGGAGATATTTCACCAAGTGTAATTTTAGAGCGAATAATCTGTAGATTCCAAATGGCACGATTTTGTTGTGACACGTGTCACTGATGTCATACGACACTTGTGTTATAATGTGTGTGCTTTTGTCACTGGTGAATCGTTGAGTCATGTGTCACTGCATCATGTGTCACTGATGTCACTGTGTTGTGTGTCACTGCTGTCAGTTGTGTCAGTGTTGTGTGTCAGTTGTGTCAGTGTTGTGTGTCACTGCTGTCAGTTGTGTCAGTGTCGTGTGTCACTGTTTCAGTTGCATCGTCAGTGTTGTGTGTCACTGTGTCAGTGTCACTGTGTCAGTTGTGTCAGTGTCGTATGTCAGTTGTGTCAGTGTCATGTGTCACTGTGTCACCAGGGCGTGCCGCTGCGGGTGGAGGTGGGGCCGAGGGAGGTGAAGCAGGGACAGTTGGTGCTGGTGCGGAGGGACACGGGGGACAAGGCAACGGTCAAGATGGCCGGGGCGTGTCAGAGCATCACCGACATGCTGGACACCATCCAGACCAGCATGTTTGACAAGTACGTGACAGTGTGACTGGGTCCAGACGGGTCACTTAGACGCTAGGACAGACGCTAGACACAGATGTGTCACATGTTTGAAGATGTTCTAAACAGGTCATCTTGGTAGGACAGAGCTGTATAGTCGAAAGTGTCATTTTTTCCATCTCATCACAGTACGTGATGGTATTATTATAGTATATCCACATTCAAGTATTATTTTAATTAATAACTTATCCGTGAACAAATTTGGTGGTGTTTTAAATTAAATTTATTATTATTTGTTGCACCTTAAATTGTTCTTGTTACTACGACACGTGGATTCGTTGCACCTGTCATGTGATCAACACGGTTGACAGGGCCAAGAAGGACCTGGATGAAAGCATCGTCATGGAGACATCGTTTGAGGGCTTCTGTCGTTCCCTTGATGCGAAGAAGCTCCTCCTGTCGCCGTTCTGTGGCAGCACCCCGTGTGAGGACGAGGTCAAGAAACAGAGTGCCAGGTACAGTGTGACACACCACACCACCACCACACCACACCACCACCACACCACCACACCACCACACACATACACCACCACACCACACACACATACACCACCACACCACACACACATACACCACACACACATACACCACCACACCACACACACATACACCACACCACCACACACCACACATACATACACCACCACACCACAGACCACACACACACCACACACACATACACCACACACCACACACACATACACCACACCACCACACACACATACACCACACACACATACACCACACCACCACACACCACACACACATACACCACACACCACACACACACCACACCCCGTGTGAGGACGAGATCAAGAAGCAGAGTGCCAGGTACAACTGACACCACCACACCACACCACACCACCACACACCAACACCACACCACCACCACACACCACCACACCACATGACACACCACCACACACACACCACACGACACATGACCACACCACACCACACCTGTCACTTCACTCTTGTCCCACAGCTAATGTTGGGTCGTACTTTGCTACGGCAAACATTTTGCTACTATTCATGCCTTACCAATACTTTTTGGGTCTCATGGCCTTTAAAGCAGTAGTCCTTCTCTCATTTGTTCCGTTTTTCAGCCCATGTCTTCCACCCCAGTTCCTGTTGTCCTATTTCTCACAACCCAAGGGTGGTAGGTAATAAACAACCTTTGGCAGGTATCCTTCACAAGTAATCATACCGAAGTGTCTTCCATGGTTGTAACTGTGACCGTGGGAAATATGCAGACACCTGCGACCCAATAATTACCAGTCAGCCGATTGTGCCATCATTTTTAACTAATTACTCGTTTGTCCCTACCCTACATTTGGTATCAGCTACAGCTACAGAAACCCAAATCTGCCTACCGGTACTTCGAATTGGTGTTTGGATGATTGGTTTGTGAAGACGTTAGACAACTGTTTTGTTTCCCTTCAGGTGTCCAAGCTCTCCCTGTCACACAGAGAACTGGACAGTCCAGTTCCGTCTTCTTTTCTTATCCACGTTTTCTGTTTTAAATATCTGTATATGACACGCCCAAGTTTCAGCATCATCCATAAACACAAATTCAGGTTATTGATTATTTAAAAGGAATGTACAAATGCCATAATGACTAATAAATGTGTGACTAGCGGGTGGTTTTGTTTCAATAAAATGCCTAAATTACCTTCATGTTTTAATCACACACAAGCTGGGCACATTGCCACAGAGGGCTTTTGTGGATAAACAATGTCTAGTACTTTCTATATAGATTATCAACATCAAGCCATTTACAATACTTAACTTGTAAGTATTGTCACAGACTTGATATTGACCAGACGTCAGTGCCCAGTTGTCTGTAGGTCAGTGTCCAGTTGTCTGTATGGTCAGTGTGTGTCAGTGTCCAGTTGTCTATAGGTCAGTATGTGTCAGTGTCCAGTTGTCTGTAGGTCAGTGTGTGTCAGTGTCCAGTTGTCTGTAGGTCAGTGTGTGTCAGTGTCCAGTTGTCTGTAGGTCAGTGTGAGTCAGTGTCCAGTGTCTATAGGGCAGTATGTGTCAGTGTCCAGTTGTCAGTATGTGTCAGTGTAAGTCAGTGTCCAGTTGTCTGTATGGGTCAGTGTCCAGTTGTCTATAGGTCAGTGTGTGTCAGTGTCCAGTTGTCTGTAGGTCAGTGTGTGTCAGTGTCCAGTTGTCTGTATGGTCAGTGTGTGTCAGTGTCCAGTTGTCTATAGGTCAGTGTGTGTCAGTGTCCAGTTGTCTGTAGGTCAGTGTGTGTCAGTGTCCAGTTGTCTGTAGGTCAGTATGTGTCAGTGTCCAGTTGTCTGTATGGTCAGTGTGTGTCAGTGTCCAGTTGTCTGTATGGTCAGTGTGTGTCAGTGTCCAGTTGTCTTACGGTCAGTGTGTTGCAGGGATGCGGTGGTGGAGGAGGGAGCCCCCGCCATGGGAGCCAAGGCCCTGTGTATCCCCTTCCAACAGCCGCAGCCAATCGCAGCCAGCGACAGGTGCATCTGCCCCGGCTGCACCGAGAAACCTCAGTTCTACACACTGTTTGGTCGCAGCTACTGAGTCAGTGCTGCCACCTGTCAGTGTCTACATGTCAGTGCTGCCACCTGTCAGTGTCTATTGTAGCTTGACTAAGAAGTCGGTGGAAGATATTGCATTTAAGTATCTCGAGTTAGAAATAGTAATGTGTGATCATTGTGGACAGCTGGTCCAGTGTTTGCCTAAGCTTAATCCTTGATTATAATCGCAATGTTAACCGACTTGATTAAAGTGGATTTGCAATTGTTTTGTAGATGCTGGTTTATGGAAACTATATTTACAACTAGAGTTGCTCTGTTGTTCACGTGTGTAATAAAATGTGCCAACTGAACATGACGACTCGTGTCCACACAACATAGTAACAAACAAAGTGGTTCACTGATATGCTACAAGTTTATTTTACAGGCCTCGCTATATATTATTCAGAATATGCACATTAAATTGACGCAATGGCGAGATAATTCATAGGAGGCGTTCACTGCCATCGCTCGATGTACGTGTGGAAGTTCGCTGCTTACTACTACATTACCACTGGTTGAATCCAAGGTTATCACACAGAAGGAATGAATGATATGCAAACATTTCACACAGGCATAAATGACACCACTGCACCAGTGTCTCGAAGAATGCAAACACGCATTTATTTTCTCACCACCTCGCACATAAGCCAATACACTAAAACATACAATCCGAATGTTTGCATCAACAGCCTAACAATCACACATGCAAACATCGACACACACACTTGACATAACCAGTCATTACAACAGACAGATGGCAGCACCTATGTGGCGTAGGATAAAGCGAGGTGAAATGCGTCGATCTAACAACAGAGGAAACATCCCAGTGCCACTATAACATTCACTCAGTGCAGTTCAATACACTCGCATGTGTGCAAAATATCCAATGCCCTGAGAGAATTAGTCTTTCGACTACAAATCGTACAAGAAACACGTCTACACACAAGCACTAAATGCACTCGATACTCGGCAGTACTTCTATTAACTTCCCCCGAATCAAGTCCGTCACAAATCACGATTTTACACAGTAGCGAACAAACAATGCTTAACAATAGTGTGCGACATACCAGCATTCTAAAATCAGATGTCGTTGTTGGCCTCTATCATGTATGTACACACAACACCTGCTTACATAAGATTACAAGTAACAATATCAGAATGCCGCAGTTTTGCTAATGCATAACAAACATCAATACGCCCGCATCTATCCAGGCTTGCAGTCGACACAAGAGTCACAGATCCTATTGTGTTGGGATGTAAACATCCATAAACATCCATCTACTTCAACAAAGCAATCTAGATTAAATGCAATAAATACATGTGGAATAATTCTACAAAAGTACTTGCATTCCTGGCAAATAGAAAACAAATGTGTGTAAAAATTAGCAACCTACAAATTGGCTATGATAAAAACTGCGTGTAAACAGCTCGCTACGTCTACTTCTAAACATGCTGCGTTGTAAACTAGGGCTGCTTTCTCCGTGAAACTGGACAGTGCAGCACCAAGAGCCTGGCCAAGAGACAGCAACACCAGGTGAATTGTTAATGTACACACATTCATTCATACCTAATCCAGTGATAAATGAACTAAAAATAATCACACGGAGATTCACAAATGCCAAGAACAGTGGTGCCACCTGGTGACCTGTCTAACTGCCTTGCCACACGTGGAGCTCTCAGTGCTCCACGTGGAGCTCTCTAACATGTCTCTGGTATTTTGTCACCAATTTGATGGATATTGGCCGCTAGGTTTTATAAAAAATCTTCACTTGTGAATTCTGGCAAGATAGGACCCGCAGATTATGTAATGACATCAGCGAGGAAATGGTTCTAAAGCAAATTTTCTTCAGAGTAAAAACCACACCACTGCTAAAATTTACCCAGGTGTGGCACAGAACAGCAAATGTACAAATCTACCAAGTTTCTAAAGCACTATTCTTGATGTTTACTCAACACGTGAATAATTACACTACTTACTAAATCCTGTTTTGTGTTATCTTCAATACATAAAATGTTTGATGTAAATGTGACATAGCAGCCCAGGAGTTATATTTATAGAACAGTTCCAGGTCTAACGCTACATCTTCAAACTCACTACAACTCCACATGATGCCGGCCAAGTCGACACGTTAGGTGGTCACTCCACGTGTTACAGTGTCACCTATTTATAACTAAACGGTGACAATGAATTTCAGCTGTACACGAAGTCCAATGACCATCACTTGTACTAATAACCCTTGCAAAAAAACAATCTGTGACATACGGCTGCACTGCCATAACGATCATAGATAAACAATGAAATTGTAAACAAATGCAATGTCTAAAAATAGCTGCACATTTATCCGTGGGAAAATTCATCAGCTCCCATTTTGTGGTATGTTACGTCCCCGCATTTGAGAAAACATGTCACTGTCATTTATTGCTCTCTTGTGAGAGTGAAAGTGATCAAAACAGGAAACATTGACAGGAGCTTGAGGGTCATCTTTAGGCTACACACACAAAAGGGAGAGGTTCTAGGTGACTATGAACCACACACAATGTGGCACATCACATGTGGGGAGACACCGATTTTAAACTGTAACTTTTTCCACATTCATAGTTATGTGATCGTAGTTCATTTATGTACTTATCTACACAACTGTCATTAATTACATGACATAGCTACTATGATTTATATTTATTTGGCGTTAAAAATATTTTGCGACAAATTCCAAAGTGCCCTAGATTTTTGCATGTGACATTATCAAGAAATGTATGCTCCTGATGCCAAGGGACCATACTTGTCGACTGTGGTGACTGCGCATACGGAGGGGTTGTTATTTCAATGGTATTCACGATTTTCACCGAATGTAATATGTAGATGACACGACCTGCTATGTGGATACGCGAATGACAATATTGGATCATTGCGTCGGCTGTGAATGACCTCACGGACTGAGGTTCTTCGACGCTGGCGCCAGGATGCTGCCACTGTTCATGAGGTGTACGTCGAGGGACAGTGTCGACTCACTGCCGCCGGCCGACGATGACAGTCGGGGCGTGTCGCGCCACTGCGCCTGGGGGTTCTTCAGCACCCGCTTCAGCTTGATGTCGTAGACGCGGCGACACAGGAACACCGTCTCCGGGTCGGCGTCAAGCAGCGGCATCGACGCAGTGTCACTGCTCGGCGCCTCGGACAACTTGGGCACGTGACGCGTCAGTGACACCTGGCCTTGCTCCGAGCAACACTGCTCCGCCCGGTACCTGCAACAGCCGCGGAGTGACCTCAACTGGTGGACAGGTCATGTGACAGGTCATGTGACAGGTCATGTGACAGGCCATGTGACAGGATTACAGGTGAATTCGTTACACGATCATGTTACAGGTAAGATAGCGGAACAATGACTTGACGTCAAGTAAATAAACTACTGGTGTAATACTGTCACGACAATGTACGCGAGTGTGGAGTGGCTATAAATGTGTACCTGGCAACAGACACTGGTGGAATTCCAGTCAGAACATACTAAGAATGAACAGCTTTTGTGCTATAACTGCAATGTGGCTGAATCCTCCAACAGAAGTTGAAATGGCGTTTGCAAACCGTGCAGGGAAAGTGAACCATTTTGCTTCTTGGAACAGAACCCCGCTGAGTGTTCTTGGCCGAGATTAAATGTTGTACTGTTGCGCCACCATATTGTGTATCAGTGGCTCCCCCTACCTGCAGTACTGGTTGAAGGTGAGCACGTGGCACTTGTCGTCTATGCAAGCGACGGGAATGGCGTCTCTGTGTTTTGACGCAAATATCTCAGACTCGACGAACTGCGGAAGCCGTTCCGTCTCCGTGTGCTCGGGGCGGTAGTACCACAAGACACTCATCATCATCTCTGTAACACAAGAAATGTTCCTAGGACGTGTGGTAGTGAGAAATATACTCACGGAGTACACAGTAAATATTGCACGACGGATCAACCAGTACTGAACACAACTGGACATTCTTTAGTACGCTCCTCTAGAATGAGAGACTACTGTTTGAAGTAAGGACATTTCTGTAATTTAAACAATAACACAATTATTTAATACATATATATTTAGTCCGCCACCATAATTACATGTACACAACATGACAAAACCAGTACACAACTCTAAACATGACCCACCATTGTCAGGACTCTGCCAAAAGGAGGCGACCTTGCCGATGAACGGAATGTCCTTCTTACGCGGCCCCGACTTGACGAGGACGCAGTCACGCACTTTGATGACGTCTCCGTCATCGTGACGGATGCTGGGGTAGCAGTCGTGCGTGACGGGAGGCTGATCCACCTACAACCGGTGTACGGGAACAGTGACCTTGGTGACAACATCTGTACTGAACCCTCCTGCATGACTTCAATAAATTGACAAGATAATGAGTTACTGGAGGAAAACGAGTGAAAAACTTTATTGTGCCGTTTGATGAGACTTTACAAGAACATGATATATCATACAGCTAATAAAATGTGAAGTGTTTAAAATACATCTAATAAATAGCAAATTACATACAACTATAAAATAAATGACTTTAACCCATTTTATCCGGAATACGATTCTAGTCGTAGTTACCCTTTTTATCCGGAATACGATTCTAGTCGTAGTTTGCACTTGGCACGGCTTCCCCGCACTCTGACGTTTTGGAATCCCATTGGCTGGTTAACACCGAATGACGTCAGTATATCGGGATCACTAGGGAACCCATATTTTCAACCAATCAGTGCCGTTCTTTGGGTATTTGCAGTACAAAGTGAGCACCCCCAAGCCAAAGTGAAATCAAAGATGGCGTCGAGTCGCAAAGATCGTTAAATGTTGACGTATTTCGAAGGATAACTCCATTAATTTACTTCATACTGTTGATGACAAGAAGGCAGACAAGTGGATAGACGATATAAGATGGACGGTTATGGTATTTGATGCGATATTTGTCCGTGAAGACATACTTTGAAGCCATCGAAGTGGGGTCGACCGACAACGGCATCAATTTTCGCCCATCACGCACCACGCCGTTTTTTGGCGCCAAAGTTTATTATTTCCAACGACGGTAACATCAATAAAGTGACGTTGAAATGTTGCCCAACGTTGTTACTTTAGAGTACTTCTTTATTAGTTATAAGAAATTAGCCACAAAATTATACATTGTTGACAAAATATTTCACAAATTTGCATAATTCCGCTCAGCGGCGCCACACGTTGGCGATTCAATCGACTGACATGGGAGTATTACAAACAATTTTACATAATGAGATTATTATCCAAGATATGTGGACGAGTTGTATACCTTTGTTTTCAGCAGAGAGTAATGCATAAAATAAACTCAACTTGCTCATTGACATGTTGCATCCTTCTTGGCGAAAATGTCAGGTGAAAAGTAATGTGATAACCCTCAACATAGGTTTGAATTTATTGGGCATGTTTTGTTATATGCCACATAAAATATATATGATAAAACTATGACTTTGTCAATGCGACTTGATAGTTTACTTTATCTGCTTTCTAAAGGTATATCACATTTTAAAATTGATTGAGAAATAATAAAGTTATGTCCATTTTAAATGAAGGCCTGTCATTTTTTAATGCTGACAGATTGATTTGAGGAAATGATCAGGAACTGGCTGCAACTCGTCTGCAGTAGCTTCAGGATAAAATGGGTTAATATTATAATAAATTAGTTTAAAATACACACAATAGATACATGAACATTAAATAATAGATGTTTCCCCCTGAAACAAGTATAGTTATTCGGCTTATAACTACATAATTACTGATATGTTAATAATAATTTAACGGCCTCAGTGCTCAATTTAGGGCAATTACTGACCAGTTTTGAGGTAAGATCTTGAGGTAAGATCGTGCGGTAAGATCTCTATCCTGTACACAACCCCCGCCCGCTCCCCCTGCCTGTCCCTACCTGACAGAAGACAGGTTTCTTCTCGGGCTTCCCCTGCCACCGCCAGCCGTGGGGACTGCTGCGACGAATCAGATCCTTCTTCTTCATCCCTGGGGTCACCTTCACCGCCTCCTTGCTCGTCGACCTTGACCTCTGACCCGCCATGTCTTCACGACTCTCTCTGGCGGCCGACTTATCGCCCTTCTTTAGCTGGTCGGGCGACTTCAGGGCGGAATCTCTCCTCGGTTTCACTCCAGAGGTCGCCTCTGCTTTCTTCGTCTTTACGACCTCCGTTCCCTTCTTGGGTTTTGCCGACTCCGGAGTCTTCTTTTGTGGTTCTGGAGCCTTCTTTTGCAGTTCTGGAGCCTTCTTTTGTTTCTTCGCCTCAGGTTGGTCCTTATTCGCCTTCGTGGTGTCAGAAGTTGACTTTTTTGTCTTCGTTGCTTCTTGATCCTTTTTGTGTTTGGTTCCTTCCGTGTCTTTCTTCGACTTCGTCTTGGTCGGCTCTTGCTGCTTCTTGTCCGGCTTACAAACACTGTCCGGCTTTTTCTTGGGGTTTGTTGGATTCTGCTGGTCTTTCTTAGACTTGTGGTCATCAGTTTTACCTGGAGTGTCAGTTTTCTTCGCCGACATCTTGTGTTCCACCTGGACAGAAACAGTAACTAAACACCCCCAAATACATCTCAATGAATAGTTCATCACTCAAATAGTGTTTCCTTCCATTACGAAGGATGAGTTTCGTGTTCTAGAACTTTCCATTTTCATTTTGAAGACACACTATAGCAGAGTGAAAATATAACACTCGCGCACTTGGCATTTGTTTAACTAACTTCATTAAACTAGAACATCCGATGAGGGACGCCACAGTGAGTTGGGACAGGTGCTGTAAATGAGTGAACAGTTAGTGAAGGAAGCAGGAGGAAGTTGACTTAGGGAAATTTGGATGGACTAGACGTGGAGGATGAGAGACAGGGGAGACCGGAGACAGCCGGTAGAGACACAGGAGACTGGAGACAGCTGGTAGAGACACAGGAGACTGCTGGTAGAGACAGGGGAGACCGGAGACAGCCGGTAGAGACACAGGAGACTGGAGACAGCTGGTAGAGACACAGGAGACTGCTGGTAGAGACAGAGGAGACTGAAGACAGCCGGTAGAGACAAGAGGAAAAGTACAGTGAAGAGGGAGAAAACAAAAACAGAAATAGTGGACTCGTAGCGAGGTCAGCCTCCTCGTGGATATGCCAGGAAAGGGGAGAACAAAAGGGTTGACCAGTAGGAGTGGAGAATGACAGTTAATCGGGGAGTGGGGGGTGAGTGCAGATTGTTGTTGATGACAGTTGTGTAGAACCAAAAATTGCGTCCTTGTCAAATGCCAGCCTCACCTAAGACATGAATAGGGACAGACAGAACGCCGACGACAACGACAACAACACCCACCTTGGTCGAGTCAGACTTCCTGGTTGACTTCTCCGAGGTCCCACTCTGTCCTGTGCCTGTCTTGGCGGGGGTCCTCGAGGTCGCTGTCCCATTGCTAGTTGACCTTCGAACCTCTTTCCCGGACTTGCCTAGAGTTGTCTGTGGATTGCGAGCCACTTTCTCCAGGTTCGTCAACTGAGAAAACAACGACACATGGAGGGCGAACAACATTACGACTAATGGCTATTTGTTTTACATTCAACCACAGAATAGGGAAATTACATTTAAAACGAGCTCACACAAAGCAACAAACCAGGGACAGACATTGCCATTTATTGCAGTATTCTGATCACATTTATTGCAGTATTCTGATCACGTGAAACCCATTCACAAACTATGGCAGAACATAGAAACTATAATATGGAACATGATTTCATTATAAAAGCTACCTTTCCCAACTATATTGCTTGCTCTGATTTGTCACCAAGTGTCACAGCAATGGTTTTCTATGATGACTTGGAAAAAGTAGCAGAATTTTGGCACAATAATAACATGTGTTAATTAAATTATTTATGAAAATATGTTGTATTCACTAAGTCTGCCAGTCGCAAGGAAAAAAAATGAATAAACGATTACATATCAATTAGGTATTGCTGTGCCTTTCAATTAGTTACCACCCTGACAAAACAGTCACGACTTTCTGTGTGCTTACTGAACTGAGATAATGATATCTATCAACCATCTTTTGGCAGTGCTTTGCAAATGTGAATGATCTATAACATGGCTTGGAGTCATTCACTTGTAATTTGGAGTGTTCAGTTGATGTTAAAAACAGTACCTTTCACACCCACCCCACCCTCAGCACAGGTCAGTCAAAACAGTCATAACCACTGATCACACACATCAAAAGTCATGATTACAGCGACACAAGCTTCAAAGAAATCTATCCTGGAGGTGCAAACTGGTCTACAGCTGATGACCTACAGTGATAAGTCCATAGCTGGCGGGAGTGAAGAATGTTAATGACTACATAGAAGGTCTCAAATACACCCTGCGTGCTAACATGGTGCTCTTTCCCCTGGCACAATGCACAGTTGAGAATGTCAAACTACAGAGCAATAGAATCTGTGACAGAGTTAAGACATGATTGACAGATGACCCAACACCACTGTGACACGCAGGCGGAACTGAACACAGGAATGGGTGACAGGATACTCTGCCTGTGGAAGTGGCGGGAACATAATGTGAATCTAACAAGTAGTTCTCACATCAGCAACACTCGTCTATTCCACATTGACTCAGCTAAGATAAACATATTTGTAGTAGTTTTCGAGCTATGACATTTACAAGTTTATGACTCAATTTTAGACTAACATGACTCATTCACACACGTGTGAAAGGTCAATGTTTCATGAAGGTATAACCCTATATCAATCAAACATAAGGGAACTACCTGATTACTCTGTCGCATAATAATAACTTGCCACATGCTGTTGACAGATAACATATATTAATCCGATAAATATGACGTGTTCAATAAATCAATCAGTGAGATTTTAAAGCACATATTGTAAAAGGAAATTAGAAATCCCAAAGTTTAGTTGTTACTGACACTACAGCGTACATATGAGAAATATATATTCTCAATCTGGGCTGAAAAAATTCAAGGGCTGTTTTGGTCGCTTCAGTAATAGAGCCACCTCACAATTAGCATCACCCTGGCACAGACCAAAATTATTTCCGTACTGTTCAGCAAGCATAGGAAACCAGTCTTGCTAATAAGGTCACCTTTCCACTCAGGCCACTTTGTTCCAACAGTACGACTGACCACCACAGCGGTCCACACTGTGGGACACGACTTACCTGGCCCAGTCGACTGTCCGGTGCCGGTTGGATGACCGCCTTAGTGGACGCAGTGGGCAGCATGTGTGGTGAGGCCGCCGTGACCAGTCCACCATCCTGGTCAACGACCTGTCGTCCAGCGCTGTTGTGGACGAGCACCTTGACCTGGGGGTGGGGCGCAGCCAGGGGGTGGGGCAGACAGCAGGGGTCAGGACCCACAGAGTGGAAG
The DNA here is from genome assembly GCA_964017155.1 of Oasisia sp. SBJ-2009. Taxonomy (NCBI): domain Eukaryota; kingdom Metazoa; phylum Annelida; class Polychaeta; order Sabellida; family Siboglinidae; genus Oasisia; species Oasisia sp. SBJ-2009. The sequence continues at coordinate 56,991,520 of OZ024856.1, read as the reverse complement.
TAGCCTGAAACACAACAGACACATAGAGACAGGTCCACTATGTCACACACGGGGAGACAGGTCCACTACGTCACATACAGGGAGACAGGTCCACTACGTCACACACGGGGAGACAGATCCACGTGTCACACACGGGGAGACAGACCCACTGCGTCACACCCGGGGAGACAGTGGACGGATCCACTACGTCACACACGGGGAGACAGATCCACTACATCACACACTGGGAGGCAGATCCACTACGTCACACACAGGGAGACAGTGGAAGGATCGACTACATCACACACAGGGAGACAGTGGACGGATCCACTACGTCACACATGGGGAGACAGATCCACTACGTCACACACGGGGAGACAGATCCACTACGTCACACACGGGGAGACAGATCCACTACGTCACACACGGGGAGACAGATCCACTACGTCACACACAGGGAGACAGATCCACTACGTCACACACGGGGAGACAGATCCACTACATCACACACGGGGAGACAGTGGACGGATCTGCTATTTGACAAATGGGGAGGCAGCGGAAGGATCCGCTAAGTCACAGATGTGGAGACAGTGGTGGACAGATCTACCTCCTACATCACTGTGGACGAATCCACTACATCACTGATAGAAAGACTGTGGACGAATCCACTGTGCACATGAGACAAGGGATGAATCCGCTATGTCACAGACAGTGGACAGATCTGCTACGTCACAGATGGGAAGACAGTGGACAAATCCCCTGCCTTACAATGGAGAGAGACAGTGGACGGTCCACCACATCACAGATGGTCAATCACATGAATCACTTTGTAAACCTGTTGCTTCAGTCAGACACTGCCCATGGCCGAGGGAAATGAATGCATAGAAAACAACCACCAACACGGCACACAGCGCGTAGCTGTTAACGTGCCTGGAATACTTTTTTAACTTTAATTTCTTCCCACCCCTGTAGTCTGTAGTCCATGCGGGCAAGGTAATGACAGGCCATGTATTCTGCTGTATTCTGCTGCACTGCATAACTTCAATAGCAGGTAGTAGCATCTTAATGACTTGCAAATAAATCCTGTCACACTACGCTACACCACACCACAATCTGGTCATGCTTCACTGCACTCTACACCCTCCAGCATGCCACTGACTGGGGCCACATTCAGCCACCTCACCAAGCATCGTTGTGTGTGCTCAGTGCACACAGGTAAGCGCTGTAAGGAAGTGCGAATGCACTTGACTGAAGTATTTTGTGGTTTGCAACATATGATATTGTACACAATCCTGTGAGAATAAAACGATTATAAACACTACAGCCAGGTGTGAAAAGGATTATGTATCCCCATCTGCAGCTAGGCTACAATACTTCATATATATATATATATATATATTATATATATATATATATATACATACATACATATATATATATATATATATATAATTAACACAAGGCATATGTATCCTAGGTCTAGTAATGAATAGAACAGGTCGGTTTGTGTTTCTTACATCAAAAATCTATGGTAGTGTTTCATCTTGCACGGTCACATAAACGTAACAAGGTGGTGTCCAGAATAACACAACATCAGTTCACTCATCCATTCACACAACCAACACTTACTGTAATCCTCTGGATATTCCATACCGCTGAAACTGGGCACAGCGAAGGCGCTTCCAAACGACCTTGGATACGGCACCATGGCTTCGTAGCTGACGCCGAGATCACTGACGGCGTATGTCTGACAGTGTGGGTCTGCCCCGTCTACACCCTTGCTGTGAGGGTAGGGGTACATGCACACGTTGCCCATCAGCGATGAGTTGTGCGCGCGTTCGTGCGTGCAACCCTGCACGCAGCTGTTCATCACAATCACAGACGCCGGTGGCGCCCCCTCTCTGTGGTCCATGGCATAACCGCCATTTGCGCTGGCGCTGAAATTACCGCGCACGCCGCCGTAAACGACGTTCGAGTCGGAATGCAGCGACTTCTCGCTGGCCGCGTCAACGCAAGAACCAACAAATTCCTTCTTACGGCATTTTTCCACCGCATTGCTCGACGGCAGTTTCATCTTGCGTGAAACGCCACCTAGTGGAAATCGGCCATACTCCATGCGACTGGGGATTGGCATGGGGCAGCGAGCGTCCATGCGGGAATAGTTCGGGTCAAGAGGGGCGTTTTGCTGCGGGTAGCGGGGTTGGAAGAGCTGTGCATTGTAGCGGATGGACGCCTGCTGGACAGCGGAGCACGGCTTCTCTACCTTCAGCTGCATGCCAGGCACACCGCGCGGCGCCGCCGCCCGCGCCGCTAAGTGTGCATCGTTGTCCACCGACGAATCAGACATAAGCATCATGTTGTAACCAACAGGTGGCCGCACACTACTGCCCAGTGGCTGGTTCACCATCGCGTAGTTGACCACCTTCGGTTGACCCGGGCTGGGGTAACTCACGGTGGAGTTGAAGTACATTTGTGGCATCACGCGCTGAAGGTGACCGTACGACACCGGGTCGCAACCCGCAGTCCGGGCACTTGCCCTGCCACCTGGTGGTAGCGTATGTGCACTAGCAATTCGCTGTCGAGTGTGGGCCTGCTGGGTCGTGTCCGATATTGGGCCGGCGAACGTTGTCGGTGCCAAATGATGGGAATCTTTGTCCTTTGCACAGGTTGGTTGCCGTGACGACTGCACCGCCCCCTGGTCAGGACGGTACTCCACCCCTCGCACTCGCTGGTGGCTGGCAGCGTTGGAGTGGGGCGACGTCTTCGGCAGCTCGACACTGGTGATCTGAACATCAGGGGAGGTTGACGACGTCGACGATGTCACCGACGCCATCATCTTCTTGATGTCACTGATTCCCGTAAACGTGACGCTGTCATTGTCTGTCACTGAGCTGTACAGCTCCACTGTCGTATCTATCACAGTTGTCTTGTTTTCTGGACCGGAAATGTTTGTCGGGATCTTCGTTGGCGTCGCCTGCGTCGTGGCACATGGCACCGTGTCAGTGTCTGCCCGACAAGTGTCCAACACAGTTTTTTTCACAGACGAGTGCTTCACTTGTGACACTGCCAACTTTGGCATCCTGTCACTCATCGCAGTCAGGATTGCCTGCAACAGAAACCAACCAACTCATGTCTACAGTGGTTTAATATCTACTGTGCACATCTACCACACATTTTTATATATTTTTATATGTGTGGAGCATAAAAATTTGTTATACAGACAGAGAGACAGACGGACGGACATACAGACAGTTTAATCGCCAGCTTACCGTAGCATTAAGACTGGCCATGCGTCTGGCAAGTTTCACCGGCGCCTCCCCTCTCACTGACGTCACACCGAGTCGATCCGCCTCCGTCTGTCTGCGTTTCTTCACCTTTGCCACTTTGTTCTTCTTCGCTACCCCACTCCTCCCTACCCCACTCTTCTTGGCACCCTCAGCCTCCTTCCTCTTCAAATCCTTCTTGGGTGTATCCTTCTGTGGCGTTTCCTTTTTTGACACTTCCTCCTTCGATGTATCCTTCTTTGTCACTTTCTTCTTGTGCACTTCCTTGTCGTTCGAGTCCATCTGACTCAACTCTCGCTGACTCTTCTTAACGCTCGACTCACCCGACTCATAGAGGAGACTCACGATGGCATTCGCGTTCAGACACGCCATGCGTTTCACCCGCTGTCGCATCGGAGGCACACACTTCTTGTTGACGCGGCGGGCGTCCTTCTCAACCCGTCCACTGTGTATATTGGCCGCCATCTTCTCCTTCTTTGGGCTGCCCACTCGGGCCTTAATGGGCGACGATGACTTGCTGCAACTGTCTGACGCCTCCGAAGATGTTCCATCGCATTTGTCAGCATCAGCCGTCGTGTTGTCGACGGAAACAGACAAACTTTCCCGTTTCTTCGCCCGGCTCTTCACACGTGTGTCCTTGTCGGCCTCCCAGGTGAAGTCATTGATTGCGATGTCCGACTCCTTGTACGTCCACACTCGCTCCGCGGCGCTGCGCCGCCCGATGTTGTGGCAACTCTTGTACATGGCGCCGGCCGGCCAATCAGATCACACACACGGGGTGTTTCAAAAGTGACTCTATCAAAAAAACAGAAAGAAAAAACAGTAAGTAACTGCAATCGTGTTCAATTTAATAAACATGTCTGACTAGTTGCAATACACTGACATAAACTGTGTAATTATAAACGTAACCGTCAGAGTTGGATGAATTTGTTCTAGGACAACTTGTTCCCACTGACACATTGGTTTCACTGGAGTGCTGGGAGTGAGTGACCAGGGGTAGAACTACCCACTAGTCCGCTAGTCCATACACCAGTCAAGATAAGGCCGAACTAGTAAACCTGCCTAATAGTAATAACTAGTCTGGTTGTCTATTAAAGGTCAATGTGTCATCCACCCCACCCCACCCCACAGTAATCAATCAAGCCTTTGTAGCCACTGTGGCCCTAAACTTTGCCTATCCACAGGACGGTGATGTAACTGAATAGCGTCATTAAAAATTGATAAATTCTTTCCAGTGAACTACAATTTGTGGCTACAACAGTGACAACGCATTACGCAATGTATAAGGTAGTTGATCAAATTGTTAAGTGCATATATATTATGTTTTACAATACACCTGCGTTAGCAATCACGACCCTTAGGGAGATAAAATGTACATTTTATAAGGTTATCGTGAATAAATAATGTTTATTATTATTATTATTACAGCCTCATTTACTGATAAATTATATTATATTTTCTCTTAGGCATGGCCTCTGGGTACAAACTGGGTATTATTTATAAGATTAGCAGTTCTTTGATTGGTATAATTTTCTAGTGTTATATTTTTATTTCCATTAATATAGTCCAGCAGAGCAGTTTTTATAACATCGTAATAGGAAGTAAATTTCTTGAATTATTATGGAAATTTCATAATGATAGGGTGTTCTGTATGTGGTTGTGACATAGGGTGGTACTGCCAGTATATATGAGCGCAACTGGCATCCTGTTTTCAATTGCACTGGTCAGATTTTCGTTCTTCATTAATTAGTTTTGCTATTTGTTATTAGTTGTTGCAATCATGAACATTGTATTGTTATTTAACCAGGGTTGCAGGTTTTTTTAAACAAAACTTAATTTGTTTTTGTTTTTATATTTTGCCAGACTAGTAAACCTTTTAGCGGACTAGTAAACTTTTGTCTTTACTAGTCCCGCTGTCTAGTAAAATAAATTATGAAGTTCTACCCGAGATTCATTCACAGAATCGTACATTGTACTATACATAACTGATTTCACACAATTTCATGCATCAGCATACTGCAGTACCAGGGGAAACACTGCCACAAATACATCTAAAAGCCTCCAAACAAGACAGACATCGACATGCAAGCCAGACACGTCATTAATCGCCATTACCAGCATTCACAATACTGATAAGAATAGTTAAAATGACAACAATCTAATTATGACAATCCTTGCCTGCCAGAACTACAGATGCATGACTGGTGTTGGTCACTGATAAGCTTGTTGATAAGGTCACATGTATGTGTAGTATTTGTGTACAAAGGCATGGACACATTCATTAAGAAATCAATGCTGCAAGTATCATGTATCAACTAATGGACAGTGTCACAACAAAACCTACAAGTATTCACTATGTCACCTGTGTTCCCTGCTATACGAGGTCGGCAGACTCGGGGTCAAACACATTTGTATTTAAATACTGTGTATTTGACCTTTAAATGAAACGTATTTGTATTTAAATACTTTCTTAAAGTATTTGACTTTTTTAAATACTTTACTTTTTTTTTAAATACTTTTTAAATACTAATATTTTTTTCAACTACATTGTCAGTATCAACATTTCTGTTTCAAGATCACATGTAATGCCTGCCAAACTGATTACCTTCACTGCAGCTTCACCCAACAGTGCTAATTACTACTGAAGATACTTAATGGCAGGTGTTCCTGTGGCCCTGGCAGTGATCACAACTTTTGTTTACTCGATACCAGAGGTTGGAATACCACCTAACAGTGACCATAGGTCAATATCCCCTTTGTTCTTTAGTCAGGCTCCAAGCTGGCACCAGGTTATTCTGGTTTCCTGGCTGACTTTGAAGTTGAGCTGTCACACTTCCTCACAAGATCGTCTTGCACTCCAATAATGTACTCACATTTTGCATCAAGGTCATTAGAAGCATACATTTAACGTATTTTTCGTTAATTAGCAGTGTCTCTTCTGAGGGCAACATAGGCATTTTATTATGGACCTCTTGGCTTAACATATCAAACAACATATTTTGGCCTTTACCTCTGTGTACAGAGGTTTTTGAGTCAGTTGTCACTGTGATGTAGTTAGCAATAACAGTACTCCCTAGCACTAGCCTACCTGTCATCATATGAGCAAAACACTAATTAGGCCAATAAACTAGATGTCTCTTTTACGTACATAGTAATACATCTTGAAAATGAAAAGTATTTTTGTATTAAAATACAGTTGTATTTGAGTATTTGTATCCCTGTTGAAAGAGTATTTATATTTGAATCTCTCAAGAGTATTTGTATTTAAATAAATTTCCATGTATTTGGAGGTGGGCCACATCGCTGTTTTTTTAAGCCACCTCGCCCAAAATTGCCATCTCATAGCTATTTATTGCTTTGAACATGTTTACACGCTGCTACATAAACATATTTACATGCTGCTACCTTGTGTTTCCTCTCTATGTGCCAGGGAATAGGTTGAAACACCCTTCAGAATGCACCATTTTAAAAGTAGTTTTTAAAATAGTTCCGGGGGCCACACCCACAGTGTCTCACTCAGTCCATCCTACTGCCGTACTTCTAAATTAAGTAAATATTTTTTGGCCAAACATATGGCTACAAATCGGCAAAGCCCAAACTCCCACAGTGACTGTCACAAAGGACAAGTCTGCCCTTTTACACGAGTCATTACGCCAGTGAATCAACTAAAAGAAGGGCTGATGTATACACCAGCCAAAGGACAGCAGCTGGTGTCAATCAGGACGACGTACTAGGAAAAGGTTACGCAGCAAAGGACAAAAGTGATGCACACGTTTTGTGACTTATTGTCGTGACTTGCAAGTTCAAATGACTGGCGCTAAATGTCGGCCGGACAATTGGCTTCGCTAGCAACCCGATCCACTGACCACTACCATGTCTTCGGACAATGAAAAAAATATGTTTTTATCAACCCGACTAAACATGCTACTTAAGCACATTACACATAATTGAACCAGATTCACAATGGACAAACAAGAAACATTTTAAATGACATGCGCAGGCGCCAAGTTTTGATTTACCTGAGATGACCACACAAACATGTCAGTGCTCAACACCTGTACATCTGTCCACCAGTGACTTGGTGAAACCCACTCCCCATTAATATTAATTGCACAGGTCAGATAATGAGTGATTTAGCATGTTGACTTTGGGGATCAGCGTGTGATGCTCATTATCTGATAAACAAACATTGCTCCAAACACATTTCAAACTGTTCTGACGTTGGAACCAATGACCCAGGCAGAGATCTATCACAGTACAGCACCGCCTCACAAAGTATAGTCTGAAATACCAACGGCTAAGAAAATTACTTTCCTAATTAATATAAAAAGAATGAAATGTTGAGCATCAATCAGTACATTAATGTAGCATTGCCTTCTTCTTAGTTCTTTAATTACCAGCACAGCATAACATAACTGTAATTTTATTGTAGTTTAAGTACTTGTGATATATTCGAATGTTCAGCTAATACTTAAAGCTGCACCCTCCATTTATATATAAAGCTGAAAAAAGCTGTGAATAATCTAATAGTAATATATCCAGAATAAGACTTAAAAAATTATATCTTTCATTTCAAAGACTGACAAAGTTGCATTTGTCCTTTGCAAATATGGTAATTTGCTAATTGCTGAAGTCAGCTGTCACACTGACCCAGAGTTACATCTGCAAGTCCTTGAAAAATACATTATTAATTTGAACTAGACAAGGAATCTGATTGCAGTTTCAGTTAGCTCAGTTCTCTGCCAGGGCTCAACTCTAATCAAACACCCACTCAGTGTTCAATGAGCCAATTCCTTGTCTTACAACACCCATTGTTCTAGCAGTAGACTCCCTCCTCTAGAGCTGACTTATGCAAACAGCAGCACCCAACTGTGACTTGGACAGGGACAAACATCACCCAATTGCAACTGACTCCTGAGTCCAGTGTTCACAGCTCTAGCCAGGATGACATCAGATGCCAAGTTGAAACCACTTTTCCCCAGTGGAAGCTCCCTTGAAATGGGCAGGGACACCGTCACAAAATCACATTCTTTAGTTGTCAATGGTTCTCTTAATACAGACGAAGATTAAGAATGTCAACTTGTAAAAGGATGAACCTTTTATTTATATCACATGGACCTAGAAACATATTATTGTATGTCCCCAACAACTTCCCCAGTGTTAGTGTTAATTCCCTAGTGTTACCCGGACCCAACTCAGTAGGGTTTGATCTAGACACAACCAGCTAGCTGCCTCCAGTAACACAATCCAGACCAGCTTCCGGGTTTATGCAACGGGAGACTGCGGCAGTCATTTTTAGATAGTATCACCTTTCACGGATTTTTCTGCACCATGAAAAACTTGTTTTGGAGAGAGAAAAGGGCTCGGTTGTGAAATAGTATACTTTTGCTGTATGGGTGTGTTACTGACACCATACGTAAGTGATGCAGGCATCAACCAGCTGCTTATATATAAATTCATAATAGTTTGGGCAACAAATGACAGGGACTGTAACTGTCATGTTTGCTTTCAAGAGGCAACTGTTCGATTTGACTGGCATTTAATGTGAATGGAAAATTGTGTTTCAAATCAAGCGTCCATCTGACCATGAGCTTTCACTTTAACCCATTTTATCCGGAATACGATTCTAGTCGTAGTTACCCTTTTTATCCGGAATACGATTCTAGTCGTAGTTTGCACTTGGCACGGCTTCCCCGCACTCTGACGTTTTGGAATCCCATTGGCTGGTTAACACCGAATGACGTCAGTATATCGGGATCACTAGGGAACCCATATTTTCAACCAATCAGTGCCGTTCTTTGGGTATTTGCAGTACAAAGTGAGCACCCCCAAGCCAAAGTGAAATCAAAGATGGCGTCGAGTCGCAAAGATCGTTAAATGTTGACGTATTTCGAAGGATAACTCCATTAATTTACTTCATACTGTTGATGACAAGAAGGCAGACAAGTGGATAGACGATATAAGATGGACGGTTATGGTATTTGATGCGATATTTGTCCGTGAAGACATACTTTGAAGCCATCAAAGCCATCGGCATCCATTTTCGCCCACCACGCACCACGCCGTTTTTTGGCGCCAAAGTTTATTATTTCCAACGACGGTAACATCAATAAAGTGACGTTGAAATGTTGCCCAACGTTGTTACTTTAGAGTACTTCTTTATTAGTTATAAGAAATTAGCCATAAATTATTAATCGTTGACAAAATATTTCACAAATTTGCATAATTCCGCTCAGCGGCGCCACACGTTGGCGATTCAATCGACTGACATGGGGGTATTACAAACAATTTTACATAATGAGATTATTATCCAAGATATGTGGACGAGTTGTATACCTTTGTTTTCAGCAGAGAGTAATGCATAAAATAAACTCAACTTGCTCATTGACATGTTGCATCCTTCTTGGCGAAAATGTCAGGTGAAAAGTAATGTGATAACCCTCAACATAGGTTTGAATTTATTGGGCATGTTTTGTTATATGCCACATAAAATATATATGATAAAACTATGACTTTGTCAATGCGACTTGATAGTTTACTTTATCTGCTTTCTAAAGGTATATCACATTTTAAAATTGATTGAGAAATAATAAAGTTATGTCCATTTTAAATGAAGGCCTGTCATTTTTTAATGCTGACAGATTGATTTGAGGAAATGATCAGGAACTGGCTGCAACTCGTCTGCAGTAGCTTCAGGATAAAATGGGTTAATCAGTGTGTAAAACTGTCTATGTGTCATACTGACTGACTTTTGACTAGGACTACTGAAAAAAAACTGAAACTGAACTTTTAATCAGAATCGGGTGGCTTCATAATGTTATCACCCACCCTGCCCAGTATTACTGCAAACCACTACATTGTTAGATAAATACCAACCCAGTATTGTACCCCACGGAATGTTGCTCAAGACAGCAGTCCAGGGTATCTCAATACCCCTACTGTATCACCTTGCCAAACAGCTTAATTTTTTTTATTCTTCTACTAGTACATGGACAGGGTTTTTGACAAACATATCTTGTCCAGCAACTGGAAAAATTGACGGATGGATCTGTTAACCAACCATCTTGTAGGGACTTAATTTATGGCGGTTTGGCATAAAAAAAACAGCAGAATTATTAGAAAATGCACTGCAACAGGATCGTGTAAATTACACTTTTTATTGGGATTTCCTGTAGTAGCTTTTTGATGTGGCGGGTGGGCATTTGCAGTTTCTTATGATTAGTGGTGACCGATGAATCACTGAGTAAGCGAAACTACAACTTATTCAGCAAACTTCCCTGCCCCGCTTCCTTATATGGCTTTGAGGGTAGTTCAGACAACCACTGCTGTCTGCCAAGGTTGATGTTGACAATCCCACATACAACTATCAAGCCATACCAGCAGGGTATAAAAACCCGTAATTGGCAATTGTTGAAAGTTCTATCATTATTCATAGTGTCATGTGTATTCTTGTATGTTATGAGTTTCTTGTAAATAAAACGTGTTTCTGTGTTACATACATATATACATATATATATTGCATATAACACATATGTGGAAGATGTTTGTCAGCAAATATTCCTTTTATGGGTGTATCTGCATCTAAACCCCAACATCATCATCAGGTGATTTACAACTAGTATTGACCAAAGTATGTAAGGATAACATAACAAATCAAATTACCGTTTTAATATACAAATTCCTTATTTGTCTATCGGATTACTGAGTCATATATTAATTGAGCAAATGCAGCTGTCATTTCAATGTAAACACTGAGGCTAGTGCTAGTGAAGTCATAGATCAACTCCACCGCTACCTGCAAAACGATATATAACAACGGGTTGCAAGAGAATGGGGCTAAAACCTAGATACACGACAACATAAACCCAATTACACACAGTTTGGCTTCTATGCCGGGTCTAATACCGTACGATGGGCTTTTGGTTTGGATTTGTCAAGTCGACGCAACCACAAACCCGAAAACAATCGGGCTCCAAACACGCCGCTGTCAATACCGTCAATACCGAGAGCTTGCCACTTCGCTCCAACTCAACTACAAGAGCACCAAGGGCATCGTATGTTTATATTCGTATTTGCCATACCCACATTCGACAGGTTCCGTTCTCGGTTGTACAAATGCGGGGGCGGATGTCGACGAATGCGCCTGACAGCGAGCGGGCAAAACAACACCCGGACTGGCTTCGACCATCTGCACGAAAACAAATCGATAAACACGAGCGTTCGGTCAATCGCTCGATCGAAACTGTGCCAGGCAACGCCTTTGCAAAACAAACCGCCGTTGCTATAACTCGAGTCTATATACACTTACTGGCACCGTATGTCGGAAGACGGATTGTGCGTATACTGTCGACGCCGACACGATTAATCGTCGCTAGATGCATGCTCCCTCGTTCTCACCCGTTCCGCCATGATGTTAGCGGGAATGTTAATGCGACTGGACTAGCCTGGCCTGCGTGTGATGACGCGCCACGTGATGTCGTCACTGTGGGCTCGCCCGCGCCAACGCAGGTGCTTGGCGAACGACTGGGAAACCAGAACTCGTGGTCAAACGTAAACGTGGCTGCGTTAGGGAGTCTGCAGTGACTGTACTGTTCGATATTACTGTTAGAATCACGAGGTTCACCCATTAACTGCCCATTGTAGTTAACTTATAATGCGTTTTACGATGAAGGCCTACGAACGTGAAGTCTAACCAGGTCATTTTTTTACACCAACAGGGGCCCATAAAGTGCAGCCTACAAGCAGGGTCGTTTCACATACCCGATGCAATAGTATTACTTCATCCTTTTTTATTACAAATCAACAGTTATTTGCTTTTTATGAATATTTTAGAGTAAACTAATTATAGGGGTCTATGTTAAAATGTATGCTACATTGAACAAATCAAACGACGGGCAAGTCATATAGAAACTTGTAAACGTTGGCGATTCTATTAGAGTAAATTAAGACCCCAAACACAGAAAAATGCAATTTTTCTTCTCATAACAAGGCTGTTATATTGGGATTTAAATGTCTTTATCGTCAAAATATACCAGTTGTTCTATACGGTAGCCAGGGGCAACACGGTCTCCTAAGAAAAACACTCAGATTAAATACCATGTAACTAAGAAGGAGATTCTTAAAAGGTCAGTCACGAATTTAGGGGGACATTGGGCCGTGCCAAGCGGGGTATCATTATATAATATATTACAAGAAATATCCCATATGAATGCAAATCGATACAAAATAATTGCAAACTATTCACAGTAGGCCCTACAATGGGAAGTGACTCGGAATTATCGGAGCAAATTTGTACAAGATCATTTTGAGAGCAAAGGAAAACGGTTTCCACGATTTGGCACTTCTCTGTGCGTGCGTGCGTGCGTGCGTGCGTGCGTGCGTGCGTGCGTGCGTGCGTGCGTGCGTGCGTGCGTGCGTGCGTGCGTGCGTGCGTGCGTGCGTGCGTGCGTGCGTGCGTGCGTGCGTGCGTGCGTGCGTGCGTGCGTGCGTGCGTGCGTGCGTGCGTGCGTGCGTGCGTGCGTGCGTGCGTGCGTGCGTGCGTGCGTGCGTGCGTGCGTGCGTGCGTGCGTGCGTGCGTGCGTGCGTGCGTGCGTGCGTGCGTGCGTGCGTGCGTGCGTGCGTGCGTGCGTGCGTGCGTGCGTGCGTGAGGACTGACTGCATATGGGTTTTAGATTGTCTCCAACGAATGGATCCTAACTGTAGTAATTTCAAAACACTCACTGGAAATATATAAGTTTGTATCAACTCAAACCTTGCTACGATACATTACTTTTTTAACTTGATTATCTTGTTTTCAACATAAATGAAGTGTTTTCAAAATAGTCTGTGATTTGAAAGTCTCATCCATTGTGGTTGTGGTCAAAGTCTTAGATCTACATCTCAGTATTTCATATCTGCAGTATTTCTCTTGGTTTTTCCAAGAGAGACAAACGTTGGATTTAATAAGAAGTTACTGTTGTACGGTCAATATAATATGTATACGTTCATCCAAATTTTAATTTTGCTTACGGCACTACATGAATGTAAACACAGTCGTTGGCCCATAAAAATAAGTCTTAACAGCTATAATCAATAACTACATATTCCTATTCACGCGCGGTAATGAACCAATGATAGCCTTTAGGCAGGAGTCCCAAGCCAGAATTATATATATGCAGGCTTTTATCGTTAAGCCTAATTAGGCCTATTCTCAATTAGACCTAGTGCTATAGACAGTAAAGAAGGTAGCGCTACAACTTTGAACTTCACGATTGTAATTTTCACTAAACATACCATGACCATAAATTTGTTTTGCTGTGTAATAATTATTACAAACAAACAAACAAACAAGAACAGACGCCGAGAAAACAGCGCCACAGGCAAGTGTCAGGTTAGCGTGGGGGCGAGGTCGCGAGAGGTCACTGCACCCGCGCATTGTAACGCCATTTCAGGCCTGGCGGCAACATGAGCGGGTCATCCGAGGTTACATCGCCCACGCGCTCGCGCAGTGCGGATAAGTGTCTCGTTCTGGCGCGGGACCGTGACATGGTGTCGTCTGCTTACGTCCCACTGGACGACCGTGAGTGGTTGATTGATAGGTAGGCAACGATTAGGGTTTGTCCACAGAAAAACGACGATTTGGTATGAGGTGTGATATTTGCAATTTAACGATATACAAATTGCTTCCGCCACGTCGCCTTGTTCCAAGCATTAAACGCAACAGCATTTATTGTTGTCAAACGTGCTTATTTTTGTGTCTATAAATACAGTCGGCAGCTGTTGCGCAACGGATTATAGACCTACAAACATTCTAGGCGGCAGACGTAATTCGTAACAAATTAAGATGGTTATTGTCGGTGATTGCGTCATATACCGACAACAAGGCGAGCCACAATGCTATAGCTATGTATGACATTTAACGCGATGTACTGTGTCTGTGACACTGATGAGAATCAATAACGACAACGACGTCCTGAAGACGTATGTTGTAACGACACAAAATAAAAAACACAATTAATGCAGACCGCGAAGTATGTCCTAAAAGAAGTGATCGCATCGAAAGTCCAGCAGCATATTAATATCCAAAATGCGAAAGATGATGGTTATCACATCAGCCATGGCGATGTACAGTTTAGTTATGTATAGTGACATATACATGTTATGTACAAACTAAGTCAAATTGATACAAAAAAAATCAAAATTTTTAGTATTTTTCTTGTGCAGCGCATCGATCCGCCATGCGGGAATTAGCGCTATATAAAAACTGTATTATTATTATTATTATTGATCAAAGTGTCAAGACGAGTCTATGATTTTGCCAAAAATATATATGCACCAGACAACATTAATACTGATGCTATTTTGTTTGTATTCCGTCTGCCTGCACATTATATAGTAATTTGCAGAGTCTATTGAATTTATTTTAATTGAATTGAGATTTATTTCAACAACAACAATTACTACTACTAAATTATACATACAGTGCATATAATACAAATTATTGAGAAAAAAAGGGTAAAAGAAGTACAATACTTATCATGTTTACCCTTATAATTGCTTAATTAAATACATAAAGCATCTTAACAGTGCAATAGAAGGTGCGTCAACACTATTTACATGTATAACCATACGACATTTAATCGAAAAAAGACATGGTGACATTTATTGAAGAAAACACTTTTATAACAATAAACAACCTGAGTGTTTAATTTAGTTATCTAATTTATGTTGGCAAAATAGTCTAGGACTCTAATACAACTACTCAACAGTATAACACTTTTTTAAATGATGAATATTTTTTACAACTAATCAGTGAATTAATTATTTTGAGAGTAGGGCCAGCGTAAACTTGAGGTTCCTTATTGTTTTCTAAAGAATATCACTGACTTAACCTTCAAATTAAATGGAACATAACGCAATATATTTGGCGTTACATACCATCGTCAGATTGGTCGAGAGTGGTATTACAAGTTTACCTGCTAGAGGGCACCACAGTGTTCGTTGGTACCGCAACAGCGCGCATCCGCACGATCTGTATTATCCAGGCTCCGTGCCGTGGCGCCACCGTTGGACGCACACACCGCGCGTTCCCAGTTCTTTATGCGATTATGTCTAGCCAGCCATTAAAGACATTAATTAACTACTGCTTATGAATAGGTTCCAATTCCATCACCGTTGGGTGCTACTAACATATGACTCATCCACATAGCTGTACTAGAACGTTATCGTTAACATATGATTTCGTTAAAACAAATATTCGTCTTACAATATTATTGTACCTGAGGAGAAACGAGGATCACTTGTGTCTTGTATCATGACGACACGACGAACACTTTCACAGGTTACATGTACATGTGCTGAACCGTGGCATATTTCTTAACTGCTCAAGTCTCCCTGTCTCAGTAAGTTAATAATCAGTAATATTCAGACTACTCTTTCATAATTTTAATTATATATTTTGGTTTTACATTGTATTGATAATCTACCGCCTTTTAAAATGTCGCTTTTATGTGGAATTATTTGAGTGTAAACGTCAATATCGTCATAGTGATTTGGGATGGCTCAGTGTGACAGTCGGACACAGTCTGTGCGGGTGAGGGGGGTGTAAGGTGATATGGGTTATCCTTTTTAAGAGGACAGTAATAGTGCATGACATTAGCCATCGCTATTATTATTATTGTATGTTATGTAATAATTTGTTGCCTGCCGCACTCAGCGTCATAACTCATTTAGACATTTGCTTTGAATTGTTTTCAGTAACAACACAGCAATAAATCTATCTCGTCTCTTTATGGAAGAAATACGTAGCCAATCAAGGGAGGAATTGCGTTGGAAAACACCGGCAAACAGCAAACTGTAACTGAGTTGTGTACGCCGGACGCTACACACACAGTCAGTGAGGACACGGCCGTCTGTGATGATAGACTAGTTATAGTGTACGCGATCGACAGAGGTGAATATGGGGGATACAGGAATGCTTATTTCGGGGTGGCGATCTGATTTTTCGCCGGGGTCTCACCACTTCGACTGCCAGACGAGGAGACGGTTGTGTTTAACAAGATTTAACAAGATTGCCACCTAGAGAATCAACTCTAGATGGCAGGTGGACAAGGAAGCCGTTTGGCTTATCGAGAGTCCAACCTATCTATCTAAGTATACCCTGCCCGTCTTAGGTATATGTCAATTTTATTTTTAAACATATTAACACTTCTAGCACCTACACAATCAGCTGATAATTTGTTCCATTCGTTTACTATTCTTTGGGAAAATGAAAATTTTCTAATATCTAGTCTACACTGCTTCTTTGCTAATGCAACTCCATGTCCTCTAGTCCTTCTCTCTTCCTTGACCGTGAAAAAAATATTTCTGTCAATATTTTCATACCCATTCAATATTTTAAAAACCTCAATCTGATCTCCTCTCAATCTTCTGGTTTCTAGTGTTGTTAGACCACATTCTTTTAGACGCATTTCATAACTAATATTCCTGAGTTTTGGTATCATTTTTGTTGCTCTCCTTTGTACTCTTTCTAGCATATCAATATCCTTCTTGTGATATGGCCTCCATGCTTGTATACAATATTCTAAATGAGGCCTAACTATTGTTTTATAAAGCGGTATTATTAGTTCTTTTTCTTTGTATACTATATTTCGCCTAATTAATCCAAGAATTTGGTTTGCCTTCGCTGCTGCAATTCCACACTGCTCTGATACCTTCATGTCAGCACTAATGGTTAAACCTAAGTCCTTTTCCTTTACAGTAGTATTTAGTACAGTACCACCCATTGTATATTGTGCATTTTCATTCCCATGTCCTGTGTGGAGGCACTTACACTTTCCAAAGTTAAACAGCATTTGCCATTTCTCAGACCATTCTATCAACTTATTTAGATCATCTTGTAAATGCTGTCTATCTGCATCACTTTTTATTTTCCTAAACACTTTTGTGTCGTCCGCAAACTTCAACACCTTGCTTGTTACGTCATCATCCAAATCATTGATATATATTAAGAATAAAATAGGTCCCAATACTGATCCTTGCGGTACTCCACTCAAAACAGATTTCCAATTTGAAACCTCCCCATCAACTACTACTCTTTGTCTTCTATCAATAAGCCATTTTTCTATCCAGTTAATCATACTATTTCCTATGCCATGGGCCTTTAGTTTAAGTAGTAATCTTTGGTGTGGCACTTTGTCAAAGGCTTTTTTAAAATCTAAGTAGATTATATCTACTGGTGATCCCTCATCTACCCACTTTGTGACATCTTCCAAAAAACATAACATATTTGTTAAGCATGACCTCGCTTTTAAAAACCCATGTTGAGATGTGTTTATCAATTTATTTTTAACAAGAAAATCAACCAAGTGATCTTTAATTAGTCTTTCTAATAGTTTACAAATCACCGATGTTAAACTCACTGGTCTATAGTTCTCTGACTTGCTTCTTGATCCTTTTTTAAATAATGGTATGATGTTTGCTTCTTTCCATTCTACCGGAACCACTCCTTCCTCTAATGCCAAATTGAACACTGTTGCAAGTGGTATGCTAATTTGTTCTACAATTTCCAGTAGTAATTTGGGAGGAATCCCATCCACTCCTGGTGATTTATTATCCTTCATATCTCTTATTTTCATAGCTACCATTTTTGGGGTTACAGTTAGTTGTCCTAAATAGTCACACTCTCTTCCTTCGAACTTAGTCTCTAGTACTGGTAATGTACTAATATCTTCCCTGGTAAACACCGAACTAAAGTATTCATTTAGGTTTTCTGCCATTAAGAATCCCTCCGTTATTATGTTTCCATCACTACCTTCTAGAGGCCCGACCTTATCTTGAACTTTCTGTTTACTTCGAACATACGCATAAAAACTCTTGCTGTCATGTTTTATGTTGAAAGCTATTTTTTGTTCATAGCTTCTCTTCGAATTTCTAATTTCAGCTGTAGCTTGATTAAGTGCTTCTTTATAAATGGCATAGTCTTCTTCACTTCCAGTATGTCTATATGTCTTCCACATCATTTGCTTGTACTTGATTTTTCTAATGGCTTCCTTCGATAAGTGTTTCTTCTTTGACCTTTTCCCTTGTTTTTTCAAGGGGACAAATTTGTCAACGACGCAGTCAATTTCCCTCTTTAAGATATTCCAGCATTCTGTTGCTGTCTTATTCTTCAGTGTGTTATTCCAGTCTATCTTCGCTAAATATTCCCTCATGACCTTATATCTTCCTTTGTGAAAATTTTTCCTGTACCGTATTTTTCTGTTCCGTTCTCCTTTTACTTTGATGATAAAATGTATCTGGTTATGATCACTACATCCCAGTGGCTCACATATATTGACATTATCAACAAATTCCTTCTGTGAGCTCAAAACTATGTCCAACACGTTCTTGTCCCTGGTTGGATTTAACACATGTTGAAAAAGGAAACTATCTTGTACTAAATTTAAAAACTCTTGATCCTCTCTCCCAGGACTCTGTAGAGATGTCCACTTTATATGCCCATGGTTAAAATCCCCCATAATAATACAGTCCCGTTTACTCACTTCTTTTATAGCGTTGTGCATTTTTTCATTCTCTTCTATGCTTATGTTTGGACTACGATAAACTAACCCAACAGTTAATGTTGAGTTTCCTGTAACTATGTTACACCAGACAGCTTCACATTCTGCTTCTTTTTCTAATTTTATTTCATAAGCCTGGATGGATTCTTTAATATATAAAATAACTCCGCCTCCCCTTCTTCCTAATCTATCTTTCCTAAACATTACATATCCGGTCATTCCTAATTCGGCATCTGATATATCGGTGTTGGAGATATACAGGATCATCAACAAGATGGCGCATTTTCAGCTCGGCTGTTTCAACTGTGATGAATTTCACATAAGAATCTACACACAATCAGCGTGTATGTCTGTTGAGGATCACCGGGTGTAAGTTTGCTGTACCCCTCTGGGTGGTTTACTAATTCCCTAGACACAGAGATGACAATGTGCACGTGACGGCAGGGACAGCGCTCAATGGCAGTGACGGCGGCGTCAGGAGAAGATTCAGCGCTGACGGTTTACGAATGGCACTTGACAAAGTTACCGATTTGACAACAGCGTGGATCTATTGTGTACAGAAGAGAAGACGGATGCGGCGCACATGTGTAGTCGTTCTCATTTGATCATTCCATTAATTTAAATTCTATTAATTTGTTTTAATGTCTCCACAATTTTTTATTATTATTTGCGCTGCCTCTATGTTACAACTCTCAACATAACGAAGGTAACGTTGTACTTTAGAAGACGAAGAAGAAACAACACGTGATAAGCCAATAACGCGAGATTACCCGCGAGTATAATTATATACGTTGGCATAACGTTTGAACATTTCTCGCGTGATGTCTTTTCCCGGAAATGACGCGGGTGTGATTATTGCGCATGTCTGTATCCGTAGTGAGCGGTCGAAGACGAGGTTACGACGATGCCTTGAAAATGGAGGATTCTAGTAGTAATCTATAAGTTGGACCTAACCCCCTTGCTGAGGCAGAGTTTCACAGGACGTGTGGACATGATATCGTCAGCGTGTGGCCAATGAACGGTAAACAACGAAACCTAAGATTCATATGGATTTTAAATGCCGTCGATACCATCTTTACGTTGTAAATCGCTGGTAACACTACTACGTGAACAGTTCCGGACTTTCCGCCGGTAATCATAAAACACACCAACAGTCTACATTATAGGTGTGTGTGTGTGTGTGTGTGTGTGTGTGTGCGTGTGCGTGTGCGTGTGCGTGTGCGTGTGCGTGTGCGTGTGCGTGTATGTGTATTAAGGCCCTGCGCGGGCTGGAAATCTGAGCCCGCAGCCCGCCCCGCCCCGCAGTAACTTGGCCCGCAGTCAGCTCACACCGCAAATTTTGCCACATAAATAGCCCGCAGCCCGCCCCGCCCCGCAGTAACTTGGCCCGCAGCCCGCACCGCCTCGCCCCGCAGTAACGTGGCCCGTAGCCCGCCCCGCAGTTCGGCCCGCATAATTTTAAGTCAAAAGTCCGCCTACAACCTATAACAGATTGAACAGATAACATGGAACAATTAAAAAATAACTAATCCTTATTGAATTTTCTTAATTAATTTTATTAACTCAAATTCATTATTAATTTAATGATTAAAATATTTTAATTGGGTATCCAAATTAATATATGGTTAGCTATATTTTATATTCACCTTGTCTTTTGTAACTATTTAATTACTTGAAATACACTAAACAATTGTTTTCAGTCAGACTAAAATAATTCTGTTGGAAGTCACTGTAGTCATTCACCATGACAACACCGGCCAACACTTATCCATTCAGAGAAATCTGTATTAGAACCCCTCAAGAATTGTTTTACTTTTGTTATTAAATATTTATTAATAAATTACAGCCAATGTCTTGTAACAAATGTTATGATAAATACATTGGACATGGTTATCAAGAAATGAAAAGTTTCTGCTAAGAGTCAGCAACGCCAATGTGAGATCATTCAGGCCTTGTTTAGTAATATTTACACAGATTAGCACCTGTGGGTACTGGGCAGTAAAACTGGACACCACCAGCCTGCTAATTACCCTTTGCTGGTTAGAGAAGGACTGGCTCAGATAAGCAAGCCCTTTGTCCAAGCCAGGTATACCAAATTAAGTAGGTCTCCTTGGGAGTTGTTCAAACATCATTCAGCCTAGCAAGACAGGGCAGCCTGATGAATGCTGTTACCAGTGTTAAAGGGAGAACCCAAATCAACTTGGCTTGCTATGATTGTGTAAAAAGGTCAGTCTGTAGTGATCTGTGCCACAATAAAATTATTTTACGCGCGCGTATGTATGTGGGTGGGTGCGCATGGGTGTATGCGTGTGGGTGTGTGCGTGTGTGTGCGTGCGCGTCTGCACGGGTGTCCGGGGATGTGGATGTGTATAGGTTTGGGTGTGTGCGCGCGTGTGGGTATGTGGGTGTGTGGAAGTGCGTGCGTGCATTCGTGTGTGTGTTTGTGTGTGTGTGTGTGTGTGTGTGTGTGTGTGTGTGCGTGCGCGTGCGTGCGTGTGCGTGCGCGTGTGTGTGTCGTATTTACATATATTGCTTACTCTTATTAGAAAACCTACCCAGCATCGATTATCTGGTTCTGTTTTACATTTTACCCCAATAGTAAATAAAAATATTGGGAGTAGGTGTTTTTTTTCTGTGTCTGTATTAGTCTTTGGAATATAGGTCTATGATTCCTTCGATCTAGTGTTAGATCAGACGCAGACTGAAACATTATGCGATTCTTAAAATATTTTAAATATCTTGCTTTTACGTTTTTGAATTAGTAATGGTTTATTAAAATGGATAAAACCGCGGTTTGTGTACGGACAATCAGTTGCTGCACGTGACCTTCGTCAACCATAACCTTTGCCAACAGTATTTATAATGGTAACATATGGGCGGCATCATATCTGCTATGTCAAACTGGAAACTGACCCCATCTTTTATGGACACACCGGTGTTAGGCAAGTGGTTTCGTGACATGATAACGTTAGAGTACGGTGCGCACGCATTTGATGATTGTTTGAAGTTCTCTTTAAATATACTATATTTTTTCTCTAAAAGCAGTAAGAAACTTGATTTTATCAGTAATGTCTATGATAATATAATTCTTTTTGTATTAGTCGGCACCCTCCTTCCGATGAAGACGACTAATACAAAAAGAAATGTGACGATGACAACATATATCCATACAACACATTCTCTTACACATAAAAGCACGCTCTCTTTTTCTCCCGTTAATCTCTCCCCTCCGTCTCCCCTCTCTCCCTCTCCTTCCTTCATCCCTCTCCTTCCCTCCCTCCACCCCCTCACTGCATCATCAGAATAATGTTTGTTAGTGCTAATATCACCCATCTATCTAATCCCGTATATAGAATACCATTATAAAGAAGAAGTGCATTGGTGATTTGGCTCAGCAGCACCTCGACTGTCGATTGAATTACCTGTGAACATTCTTGCATCCGGGATATTATGTATGTTTAGAAAGTGTTTAAAACATATCTTTTAATTAGATATTTCAATTAATTTAAATTGTTTTGAAATGACGGACATTGCTTTAGAATTTCTTTTTAGTGTCATACACGTTTCAATCAGTGTTTATGTTTTAGATTAATTTATAGATTTATATAAATGTATATTTACGTACACAGTTTTAGTAAAGATTTTAATTTGATATATATATATATATATATATATATATATATATATATATATAATTAACATACCAAGTTTTAGTACTATACATCTTAAAAGCAGTGCTTAATTTATTTTAAAATAATTTATATAATTTACATACAAAGGGGTTTACTAGTACATCTTAAAACCAAAACAATTACTGACTTATATTAATTTATATAATTTACATTTCGATTTATTAATATACATTCAGTATATTTCTTGTGCAGCGCATCGATCCGCTATGCGGGAATTAGCGCTATATAAAACCTTTGTTATTATTATTAACAAAGTGTCCATTTTTAGCAAATAGATTAATGAAATGCAGAAATGAGTAGCGCTGCAATCCTTTTCGTTCTGATGCACAATGTGTCAGAGTTAACAAGTTTGTGAGGTTGTCTCACTTTATCTGTCTGATTTATCTCTCCCCATCCCTTCCTTTAAAAATACTCAACATTTTCTCCCTTCCTCCCTGCTTGGCGGCCCCTCGCCCTCTCCTTCTCCCACTCCCTCACTTTCTTTATCCTCTACTATTTCCCTTCTCACTGTTCCTCTACACCCCTCTTCCTCCATACTTTCATCCACCAATCCTTTTCAACCCTCCCGTCATTCTAATTAAGCCGCAATTCGGTACGGTCATGGGTAATTGCACATTCGACAAGAGGAGCGAAGCTACTTGTGCTATTCAAGGCAAACTTGTTTTGTCCGTGTGTAATACCTGTCATGTTTCATTGTCAGTTGAACACAGAAAATGCAATGCTTCACTGCCGTGAACATTCTTAGACTGACGTGCGGCCTCCGACAATGGTATGCTCTTGGTCCCGCGCAAGAACGCACTGATTGACAACGTATAATTAGCAGCCTCTTTCGCGTTGAACATGACAGTTGCTACAAACAAATGACATAAGCGTTCGATCGAAAGCATGGATTTGTCGAAATGCAGTTGTAGTCGAAATGCAGTTCACCCGGTTTTCACTACAAGACCAACGTCACGTGTTTATGGATGTTTCGTGTGCGGTCGGGTGCAGCGTATCGCATGCTATTCGGCAAACAATGTGACGCTCTACGTGGTTTGACAGTTGGTCTTGAATGAGCTGCACATGTTGCAGTTTTGCAGTCATCAGACATTGGGATATACAACTAGACGCCGAAAAAGAGAGCGACGATTGCTACAGACAACTGCTTTAAGGTAGGCTATGTATGTAATGTTGTTGTGTTATTTAGAACGGCAACTGTTGGTAGTACACTACATATATATTGCCATGTGGTACAGTGTCGACATTCTGTATTGCTAACTTGCATAATCAAACCTGCAAGGTATTATGGAAGACAAACATCATCATCATTATACATAAGTCATAAATGTTAGCGTCGATCTACTGTGAATATAATTACACAGATAATCCATTTCTCATTAATCAAAACATTATTTGGCAACATATTTGATATGTAATGAATGGATCCACTTGCTGATTTGCGTCGATATAAATCGTAGGTAAGCATTGTATTTATTTATACAATAAAAAACAAATAACTAATGTTTTAATCCACCTCGGTTTATTATCTTAAATTATGAATTCTCGTATATCAATGCGAGTTATATTATTCATTGTAGGATGTCTGGTTTAATTTTATGAAGGAAAAACGAGGGCGATGTGTGCGCCATATTGTTGCCAAACGTCCGCTTCCGCTTCCGAACCTTGAATCTGCATCAGTCAACATTAATAATTATAGTTATGCATGTTAACATGTTTGATGTATCATATGATATAGCATGACATATAAGCGAAGTTGTAATGTAATGCTACAACATAAATAACGTCATATATATCAGCTTACGTGTCTTACAAGTTGACACCACACTTTCGCCAGCTAAGGCTAGACATTGGTTTATAAGCAAGCAAAATGGCTACCTTCATTGCAACTGAGTGTTCCGACCGCACGTGGCGGAAGGGGTTACCAGTGACGCTCATCCTATGGAGGTCACAACCGGTCCGGCGAACCGGGGTTTGGGCCAGGTAATTTCCCTCCCATAGGAACACTTCCGGCGGAAGTCGGTCAGTTGTGAGGGAGTAAGGGTTGTGACCAACCGTGCCAGGGAACGTTATGAGTAGCAACCGATGAGGTATCTCTGGCTGAACTAGTTACATTAGATTGTACTACAGGCTATGTACCCAGTGTCTACCACATCCTCATTCCCTCTTTTTTTCTTTTTCAATTTTTTTCTTTAAAACAGTAAATGTGTGACATTGACATTGAAATTGACTGTTGTTTTTAAGGTATTAAGATAAATATTAATTTAACTCAATTCACGGCTTTTAATGTTTTAACTTTAAAACACATGTTGTTTTGTTTTAATCGTACACAACACCTCAGTTTCAAGACAAGCTTTAGTGAATTTTTTGCACGTACCGAAAACTATATTATTGAAAGGTACACAAATGCTGGAACTATTTTAAATTGTGAAAGAGTTACTAGCATGCAATAAATCATAACTATTTTACTCATAGTAAATAGCTAAGATGCAATCATTTTTACTATTTAAATATACTGTTATGTCTTTAATCGTCAATAACTAAATAAATGCAACTATGATATGTTAACAATAATACGTTCAATATAATAGTATAAATAACTGCGAGCATTCAATGTAAAAATACTTGTTAACATTTGTTTGCGTTTATTATATTGTTTGCATATATTTATACATGTATATGTTATGTACTATACCCTATGGTTATACTCTTTTCCATGAGATATTCATTCATGTTAAATTAATATTTTTTTTAATACCCAAGAAACAGTAAATAGAAATACTACTACCCAATCAGTATAATCACGTACATACTTTCATACGTGTACACAACACGTGATAAGTACCTGCATCAATAAAACAAATATTAAAAAATGATGACATTATTGAACATATCTTTAACTTACACAGTTTCCTTTTTATAATATAAAACGCAGGATTGTGCATACATTCATAATTATTAGACACACATAGACAAATAGACTGCACATACACACGCTCCCACACCTAATGAAAATTTATTGAAGATAACGATCTTGAGAATATGTTGGATATTGTTAGACGATGCAACCTTTTATGGTTTAATAACCGTCACTAAACATTCATGCTTGTAGGACACAATTATACTCGTTTTGTAATTTTTCTGGCAAAAACATTCTTTCAAATTGGCTGTTGGGCAGCCTTAGTGCTGCGATATGAAGTGCTCAAAACCACAATTAGCAGTCTTGTCCAGAAAAGTCAGTTTGGGCATGCTTTTACAGATCGTGTACTGTTAATTATGTATTCCTATCAGACCATGTATATTCATTTTCTAACAATACAGTTGTGAATGGTTGCAGTTAGAATAGCACTGTCAAATGTTTCTCTAAACCATTTTGTTCATTTGCACAGTTTAGGGTAATATCGGTTCAGTGTTGTGTGTGGCAGGTTCATACCCTGCTGGTGTTCTTTATGCAAACACTACATGTTGTGTGCACACACATTGATTCCATATTATACGTTTAGCTGGTTTTGTGATATTTTTGAAATGCATTAAACTACTTATATCATTATAATATATATATGTATATATGTATATATATATATATATATATATATATATATATATATATATATATATATATATATATATATATATATATATATATATATATATATATATATATATATATATATATATATATATATATATATATATATATATATATATATATATACATGTAGATAAGCAGGAATATGAATTCTTTCTTCATAAATGTTATGCATCTTGGTTGCCAAACAAAGAGGACTTAATATCCAACTCACACAAATACGACATAAGACCTACAAGTGGGCTATAGAAGAAGGCAGATAGCCTGTTTCTCGCTAGTAGCATCATACTGGTCAGTTCTACCAGGTCATCAAGTTAAGTACAAAAATTATAACGCTTGTTGAAGTTAGCATAGCATATTCTGAAGACTGGAAAAATATAGATTTCTATCTATCTTATCACGATTGATTGGGGGCACATAAAACAAAGAGGGAGAGAGAGACAGAGACACAGAGAGAGGTGGTGTCCACAACAAAAGTGAGTAAATTGTATAAGCATGGCTGAAGAGAGAGCAAAACAGTGAGAGAGAGAGAGAGAGAGAGAGAGAGAGAGAGAGAGAGAGAGAGAGAGAGAGAGAGAGAGAGAGGAACCAGTGAATGATGACTGAGATGGTCCCTAATAGTCACCAGTCCATCAGAGAATTATGATTGAGATGGTCCCTTAGAGTCATCAGGGCACCAGTGAATGATGACTGAGATGATCCCTAATAGTCACCAGTCCATCAGAGAATTATGATTGAGATGGTCCCTAAAGAGTCATCAGGGCACCAGTGAATGATGACTGAGACGGTCCCTAATAGTCACCAGTCCATCAGAGAATGATGATTGAGATGGTCCCTAAGAGTCATCAGGGCACCAGTGAATGATGACTGAGATGATCCCTAATAGTCACCAGTCCATCAGAGAATAATGATTGAGATGGTCCCTAAGAGTCATCAGGGCACCAGTGAATGATGACTGAGACGGTCCCTAAGTGTCATCAGGGCACCAGTGAATGATGACTGAGGCGGTCCCTAACATTCACCAGTGCGTCAGAGAATGATGATCAACACAATCCCTAAGAATCATCAGCCCAGTACTAGAGAATGATGATCGAGATGGTCCCTAAGAGTTACTAGTGCACCAGAGAATAATGAGACGGTCCCTATCTGTAATCTGTGCACCAGACAGTGAAATCATAGACAGGGCCCCTAAGAGTGTCCAGGATACATTCAGTCCGTCAGACAGGGACGCCAGAATGAAATGATTAAGAGCTCCCAAACTGTGCTCTCAAAGTATCAGTCACTTAAAGACTGAACCCATTCAAAGACATCTAACAATTTTTTCGCTCCAAGTTTATAAGTTCCCTTAACAGAAAAATCTAAAGTAATTATGCTATATTTATTATGACTTTGAGCAATAGTCTAAAGAAAGTAGCTCTAGAAATTTAATATATAATCATAAGGCACTGACTGGCACCATCCCATTGCATTCTATGGGAAATTAATGAAAGAGAGGGAGGGAGGAAGGGAGGGAGGGAGGGCGGGAGGGAGGGAGGGAGGGAGAGAGAGAGAGAGAGACAGAGAGAGAGAGAGAGAGAGAGAGATATGGGGGTAGTGTACGTTTCTGAAGAGTGACGGTTAACGTAGCTGAAGACAGACAGAGAGAGGCCGTATCTGCAACAGAAGAGAGTAAAGTGTGTGTGTGTGGCTGAAGAGAGAAAGCGGGAGTGAGAGAAAGGGGAGTGAGAGAAAGGGAGGGAGGTGGCGTCCACAACAGAAGATAGTAAAAGGGTGAGCATGGCTGAAGAGAGAGAGAGAGAGAGAGAGAGAGAGAGAGAGAGAGAGAGAGAGATGATGGGAGAGAGATACAGAAAGAAAGAGAGTGAGAGAGGAAATAAAGGAGGTGAGCATGGATGCAGGGAGAGAAAAGCGAGAACATGAGAAAGAGAGAGAGGGATAGTGTACATGTTTGAAAAGTGACTGTTAACGTGGGGAAGAAAGAGAGAGAGGGAGAGAGAAAGACAGAGAGGTTGCATCCAAAACAGAAGAGAGCAAAGTGGGTGAGGGTGGTTGATGAGAGCGAGAGAGTGAGCGAGATAAAGAGACGAGGATGGTTTACATGTCTGAAGAGTGACAGTGAACGTGGCTGAAGAGAGAGGGAGAGAGATACATAGGAGAGAGAGCCAAAGAATGAGGTAGAGAGATAGATAGATTATGAATGTTGGTGAAGAGAAAGATATGAAGAAAAGAACAAGATGGTGAACACATCTAAAGTAAAAGACGTTGTGAATGCGACAGTGATGGCACAGATTATGAATATCGATTTTATTGACTTGGCTTAAACCATCTGCCGACAAGTTGTGAAACTGTTCATATGCACGAACGTGTAAGTATGAATCGTTTTTTCAGTGCATATGTATGTTGCTTCATGCTACTAAGGTTGTATCACACAGCAGTGTGGCACTATGGTATGCGTTTAATAATCTTTTTTGTATCTACAAGGTAACGTTTGCCATTTATGAAATATTTTGACAATTATATTTCAGTCAATTTGAATCTTTCTTCCAATGGAGTGGAAATATTTGTATAAATAGCACGGCAGAAGTTAGAGAATAAATATAAAACGAATAGTAATATGTTACGGTTGATCTAATTTCTTAGTTAGAGTAGTATTAATAACAAATATCTATATAAATTAAACCATGATCATACATTCTTATGTCCCTGCACCTTTATATATGACTGACCTGTGTATAATTCTAACTTCACTACTCCTGCCATGTCTTCGAGCTGTCCAGATATGCATTTGTTTATGGCGTCTAGACTGCCTTGGGAATGGAACATAGCATTAATGTCGTACTTTTACACACAAAAACCTGTATTACTACAGTCACTACTCAACCCCTGGTACATATACATATTGTGCACATATGGGAAATAGTATGTAATAGGTACATTAGACATCACATGGTGCACACCCATGGTATAAGGCAATTGCCACACATATTTTATACACTTGTCAAAATGTCAATTTTCTAAGTTAAGTTGCCAACGTTTTTCTGTAGTCACTTCAACATGTCATATTTATGCAACATAAAATATACACCTGTAGGAACAGAGAGAGGGCGCAAGGGAGAATGAAAGAGAGAGTGAGTGAGAGAGAGGGAGTGAGAGACAATCCCTGAGAGCACATAACCAGCATCAATAGATAAAGAATAAAACTTATGTTGACCGCAAGTTAATATCTAATAATTAAGTTAACACAATGTGGATGGCATATGAATTTTGTTATGATATTTGCACGGAAAAACAAGTTTCATTTGTTCACAAATTTATTTTCACCTAGATATGTATACATGTATACATGGATGTTGGATTGTTAACCATTAATACATAAACACATAGCAATCTGTTAATTTTATTATCTCAGTATATAGCAGCAATAAACAATATAAAGAAAAAATATGCTCACAGGCGATACATAAAACACTGGACATAGTTTATCACCTTACAATGTTGTTGCTACCAACTTGTCACATCAACTACAGTAAGTAATGAATGACCTGTGTCAGGACATATTTTCAAGGGTTGACATGGTAACTCAATTAAACAAACATATTGATGAATGCTGTGCAAAGTGTAGACAATACTGATGGCCCACTAAAATAAAGATAACCCACCAAAATATACAGCCCAACAGAACAAAGATAGCCCACCAGAATAAAGATAGCCCACCAGAATAAAGATACCCCACCAACATATTAAGTCCACTAGAATAAGATAGCCCACCAGATTTTAGACAACCCACTGGATCTCGCATCAAGTTGTTTTTCAACATTAGCTAACATATGTATAACCACATGGACAACAGTGAAACCTTACTTAGCCATCAAGACTCTACAAATTCACTTAATGTGTAAATTAAACAGACACTGTACAATGCCATCCATTTTGTGGTAAATGACTCCTATATGCAAAGTAACACTTTTAAGACACTGTAAGACAATCGCATGTTTATACAGTTGTATGTTAAATGAATGTTTAAGTTTAACCGTGCACATCCTATAAGACATTTGAGTCAAGCAGCAGCATGATGAGAACAACATCTCTCTGCTTGCCAGTATCAGGAGTCCAACACTGCCCCTCACAACTGCTGTTAGCAATATCACTTTGGTTGTATTATTCAAACCATATCTCATCTCATGGCCAGTTGAACACAGTGCAAAAAATACAAATATTTACATAATTTTATTATAAATATTATATGTACAAGGAAGTGTTTTCATATTTTTAGTACATATCTGGTCTGTGACATGAGTCATTTACAAGTATACTGTATACACCTCATACAAATTTCTCTGACAACAGAACCATTAGTGCCAAGCAATAATTTGTAATGGGAACCTACTGCATGGGAAAGTTAAACATCAAAGGCTATTGTGGTTAACTCTGATTGCCTTGGCATTACTGCCAATCAATTTTTATTTTGGAACTGGATGTTCTGTTTATAGTTTGAATGAGTTGCAGGCAGAATCTTTCAAATTGCTAATTTTGTTCTCAGCTTAATAAAATAACTAAACACAAATACCGGGTAATCAGGCAGTAAACCTTCAACATGCATGTTGTAGTCATAAGAATAAAATAGTAACTGAAAACACCCTAGGAGTCGGTAACCCCACTAGTATTAGGACTGTCAAATTTTAAAGAAGTTTAATTTCAAAGTATGGTTGTAGAATGAAGCCCATTACACAAAAATATAATGGGACAATATATATATATATATATATATATATATATATATATATATATATATATATATATATATATAATATAGATATATATATATATATATATATATATATTATGCATTCAGACTTCAATGTTACTCACCAGCATGAGAGATGTGCAACTAATCAACAGAACTATTCAGCAATCATTCTGCCGAAATAAGAACAATTTATACATTGACTTGGTTAGTACTCGAGTAAAAGATCACTTACATTGTCCCAGATCATTGACGCAAATCTATAAGTAAGGCAAAAAAGAGGATCTCTTATACATATATCAGCTTTGTAATTAACATGGGAATGTGTGCAAACATAGTTAATCACCATGGCAATATGTCAGCATAGCAAGCCTTGCATAGCAAGCCTTGGTAGAAGAGGGTCCAGCATCATGACCACATCACCATGGAAACAGGTCAGAGTTGTCATGTTGATAAAACCTGCTCCACTTTGACACTGTTTAAGCCTGCAACACACTGACAAATGTTAATATGTGCAACACATTGACATTTTGAGAACTTCCAACACACTGACCTTGTGAGAGCTTACAACACACTGACACATGTTAATGCGTGCAACACACTGACACTATTAGAGCTTGCAACACACTGACATTGTGACAGCCTGCAAAACACTGACACTTTTATAACCTGCAATATGTGACATTGTTTGAGCCTGCAACACTGACACATAGAGCCTGACACTGACAGATCCTGCAACACATTGACACCTTTATAGCCTGTAACACAGAGACTCCTCTAAAACAGTGGTAGGTGCTATTGAGGAGTGAGAGTTAGAAATTTACCAGGTATCTGAATCTGTATATCACTACAATCAAATTATTCAAGAAAAAACAACATAATGCAAACAACTGCTTATGACTACATCATGTACACATAGATGTAGTACATCTATGTGTGTGTTTGTTTGTGTGTTGATGTGTGTGCATTTACTTGTGTGTATGTGCTTGTGTGTGTGTGTATGTATGTGTATGTGTGTGTTTGTGTTTTTGTACTTTTATAGTGCCTGCATATGTGTATGCACGTGCATGTGTTTGTTAATAACAGAGAATATCCTACAGAATACATCCAACACTTATGTTATAACACTTTAAAAAAAAACTGTTTCCTAAACAATAATATTTCTAGTATCATAAAAAAGGAAGTGGGGTTAAAATGGGAAAACAAAATGCTGATAGAAGTAGTGTGATTTTAGAGCTGTGACACAGGATGATAAAGTGACCGGTGACGTTGCCAG
This sequence comes from Oasisia sp. SBJ-2009, assembly GCA_964017155.1. Taxonomy (NCBI): domain Eukaryota; kingdom Metazoa; phylum Annelida; class Polychaeta; order Sabellida; family Siboglinidae; genus Oasisia; species Oasisia sp. SBJ-2009. The sequence continues at coordinate 56,959,420 of OZ024856.1, read as the reverse complement.
TTGAACACTTCATGACATTTTAAAATAATTTGTTATATTGTATTTGCCAGGAAATTGTAAACGATGTACTGTACTGACAATGGCTAGTTCATTACTGTAAGCATTACTGCAACTAGGATCTAGACTATCACATATGAGCTCAACCATCTATGCTCATTTTCACATTCAACTTCACTATTAAAGACACCTTTGGGATTTGTTAAAAATGAGTACATTAGCAAGCTGATCAAAATCTGTTTCCTTTAGTATTGTGTTCTGTAAATTATTTGGCACTAGAACATTATTCTGCCATTAAATGAGTAACAATATATCTAGAAAGTTTGTCACCACCATTCTGTTATGCAATGAATAATGACGTTGACATCTCTATAGTTGTCATAGTCACTAGCTGTCTGTCTGTCTGTCTGTGTGTCTGTGTGTCCGGCTGTCCGGCTGGCTGGCAGGCAGGCAGGCAGGCAGGCAGGCAGGCAGGCAGGCAGGCAGGCAGGCAGGCAGGCAGGCAGGCAGGCAGGCAGGCAGGCAGGCAGGCAGGCAGGCAGGCAGGCAGGCAGGCAGGCAGGCAGGCAGGCAAAAAAAAACAGAGAAAACTAACGGTGGTAGGAAAGGCCTGAGAGAGAGAGGGGGGGGGGGGATAAAGAGAGAGACAGACAGAGAGAGACAGATAGAGAGACAGAGAGAGACAGAGAGAAACAAACAGAGAGAGAGAGACAGAGAGAGATAGAGAGAGACTGAGAGAGAGACAGAGAGAGAGACAGAGAGAGAGAGACAGAGAGAGAGAGACAGACAGACAGACAGACAGACAGACAGACATACAGACATACAGACAGACAGACACACACACAGACAGACAGGGACAGAGACAGAGACAGAGAGGCAGGGAGGCAGGGAGGCAGGGAGGCAGGGAGGCAGGGAGGCAGGGAGGCAGGGAGGCAGGGAGGCAGGGAGGCAGGGAGGCAGGGAGGCAGGGAGGCAGGGAGGCAGGGAGGCAGGGAGGCAGGGAGGCAGGGAGACAGACAGACAGACAGACAGATAGACATACAGACAGACAGACAGAAAACACACAGACAGAAGGAGAGAGACAGAGACAGAAAGAGAGACAGACTGACAGAGACAGAGATACAGAGAGAGAGAGAGAGTGACAGAGAGAAACAGAGACACAGAGACACAGAGAGACAGAGAGACAGAGAGACAGAGAGACAGAGAGACAGAGAGACAGAGAGACAGAGAGACAGAGAGACAGAGAGAGGTGGTAACTGCAACAGAAGAGAGTAAAGTGTGTGTGTGTGGCTGAAGAGAGAAAGCGGGAGTGAGAGAAAGGGAGATTGTGAGAAAGGGAGGGAGGTGGCGTCCACAACAGAAGATAGTAAAATGGGTGAGCATGGCTGAAGAGAGATAGAGAGAAAGATGATGGGAGATAGATAGAGAAAGAAAGAGAGCGAGAGAAGAAATAAAGAAGAATGAGGTAGAGAGAGAGAGAGAGAGAGAGAGAGATGATGGGAGAGAGAGAGAGAAAGAAAGAGAGCGAGAGAAGAATTATAGGAGGTGAGCATGGCTGCAGGGAGAGAAAAGCGAGAACATGAGAAAGAGAGAGAGAGGGATAGTGTACATGTTTGAAAAGTGACTGTTAACTTGGAGAAGAAAGAGAGAGAGGGAGAGAGAAAGACAGAGAGGTTGCATCCAAAACAGAAGAGAGCAAAGTGGGTGAGGGTGGCTGATGAGAGCGAGAGAGTGAGCGAGATAAAGAGACGAGGATGGCTTACATGTCTGAAGAGTGACAGTGAACGTGGCTGAAGAGAGAGGGAGAGAGATACGTAGGAGAGAGAGCCAAAGAATGAGGTAGAGAGATAGATAGATTATGAATGTTGGTGAAGAGAAAGATATGAAGAAAAGAACAAGATGGTGAACACATCTAAAGTAAAAGACGTTGTGAATGCGACAGTGATGGCACAGATTATGAATATCGATTTTATTGACTTGGCTTAAACCATCTGCCGACAACTTGTGAAACCGTTCATATGCACGAACGTGTAAGTATGAATCGTTTTTTCAGTGCATATGTATGTTGCTTCATGCTACTAAGGTTGTATCACACAGCAGTGTGGCACTATGGTATGCGTTTAATAATCTTTTTTGTATCTACAAGGTAACGTTTGCCATTTATGAAATGTTTTGACAATTATATTTCAGTCAATTTTAATCTTTCTTCCAATGGAGTGGAAATATTTGTGTAAATAGCACGTAAACATTCACAGCAGAGGTTAGAGAATAAATATAAAACGAATAGTAATATGTTACGGTTGATCTAATTTCTTATTTAAAGTATTATTAATAACAAATATCTATATAAATGCAACCATGATCATACATTCTTAAATCGCTTCCACCTTTATATATGACTGACCTGTGTATAATTCTAACTTCACTACTCCTGCCATGTCTTCGAGCTGTCCAGATATGCATTTGTTTATGGCATCTAGACTGCCTTGGGAATGGAACATAGCATTAATATCATACTTTTACACACAAAAACCTATATTACTACAATCACTACTCAACCCCTGGTACATATACATATTGTGCACAGATAGGAAATAATATGTAATAGGTACATTAGACGTCACATGGTGCAAACTAAGGCCATGCACGGGGCGGGTTTCGGCTCACAGCCCGCTGGCTGGATTTTTTTAATTTGTAATATATATATATATATATATATATATATATATATATATATATATATATATATATATATATATATATATATGAATACACAGCACGATATG
>OZ024856.1:56934137-56949137 GCA_964017155.1 Oasisia sp. SBJ-2009 | reverse complement strand
ATTAACACATTGACGTCTTGGCATAACATGACGCCGACAATATTTCAAACACACATATCATGCTGTAATAACGTTTTTATTGTATCCTGTAATAATCCTCACGTCAGTCGAGGAACGATCGGAAATCTCATACGTCGAAGACAATGTTCGCTAAATATACAATCGTCTTCATTGTGCGTTGGTTCTTCGGATGATGTCCACAAGCTAAGCCGCGTTCACGGCGCTGTCGGCGGCAGACAGGCCTCGGGGTGGGTGCTGAGGTAGGCCACGGACGACGCGTCCAGAACGCCCTGCACGAAGCTCACCTGCAACGGGCCAACAAGACAATAGTTTATAACTAATTATAACTGATTGCCAATGCAACATCAAACCAGAGTGCAAGTAGACAGTTTCTCTGGAGTCTAACGTTTGCGTCTGCGAAAGAAATACATTTTAGAAATCTTAGCGATATTCGTTAGTGAAGAAACTATTTAATCAGGCCCAATGTTGCAGTTAATGTGCATGTTTAAGTTGCCTACTTCCGTTTTGTTGTTCTTATAATTACTATTTTCCAACTTTCGGCATTGACTAAATATTATAACTGGACTAAATATTATAACAGGAAATCGACATTCTCAAAAACTAATCTCAAGCCCATTTCTATTTTGGCGCTAAAGATGATCGCTGCCAGGTGCTTGTCGTCTTGTTTATGACCCAAGTTGTCTCGGACCCGACATTAACGTGATGTTCTACTCACGAGGGACATGTACACCGATTCGAAAATGTTGAGTGTCGGGTTTTTAACCGAATATACTAACTGCTTGCATTCCAGGCGGATGTGCTGGCCACTGAATTACCACGCATTCTGCCGCCAATGACGCTATGATAAAACACAACGAGAAGTTGTGTTAACAAATATATTTACCGTGTCCAGGTACCCGTCGAAGAAGCAGTCTCCTCCACACACGCAGCCACCGAACACCAGCGGGGCCTTCACTCGGTCGAGTCGACCTGGAGGTGGTGAAACACAAACGTAACAGTTAGCACGCATCGTTCCGAACGACAACACGGCGAGGACGCCACGTCTTCAACGGGGAACTACCGGTTCACGTTTACAATTTCCGCACCACATTGGCGCATAAATGTTGTGTAAATCGTATCGTCAGTGTTATCGTTTGTCTCCCAAACGGACGGGTGCTGTCAGCGTCTATAGTCGCTTCACCGTTCTGTGTGGTTATTCTTGGTTATTCTTTCATTTCGTCGTTAACAAGCTCATATTATTTTCACTTTATTCATTCGCTTTAGTAGTTGATTCCTCTTCCCCTAACACCCGCTGCTCTTCCCAGGCTCGTCGTCCACCCTCCCCTCTTACGGACAGGTCCCGCCATTACAACGGGTAGCAAACACCCGCTTATATACTTTGCAATTATTTAATTATAACTCAGTTCAAGCATTTAATCTATCGCTGCAAATGATTTAAGTTTATTCTTGTTTCTCAAAATCAGGTTTATTCCGTTATCCGCTAGCATAGGCATATATACTTCATGTACACTATACTTCATGTACACTATACTTCATGTACACTATACTTCATGTACACTATACTTCATATACACCATACTTCATGTACACTCACCACCAAGTGCAGTTTCCTCTTCCAAAGCCCCGTCGACGTAGAACTTCACCGTCTGACCGTCGTATGTCAGGGCGTACTGGTGCCAGGCGTCGTCGGCCACCTTCAGCGAAATAACACGTACATTGTTAGTGTCATTACATGGCACATCCCTTTTGGAAAACTCCCCTTTTAACGTCAGCCAATGAAATCGCCAATGAGGAGTGTGGTCGGGCTCCGGTCACGTGATACAATTTGGGCGATTTCTCCGCACGCTGCTCACATTGCATGCAATGTTTATGCAAATGGGTCATCATATTGGGGTTCCCAGCAGTCGTGTAGGCGTCTTCAAATTGGGGCGGGTGTTTGCGCTGTTCCCACGGGTGATGCAGTAGCGACCTGGGAAGTCAATTGCTACAATTTTATAGTTCGACTGCGCTCACTTCCACGGTTTGCGGAGACGATCAGCCATGGTTGCGATAGCGCAGCGCAACGACTTGCAAGGATGACACTACAGCATCAACTCGGATGGAGTTTATACAATCGTAAATTATTACGTTTATGCAGACGAATGTAATAGCCTTTTCACGCCAACAGCTATACTTACAGCCAAACTTCCAGAAGAAACCGTGACACTTGTCGAGTTGGTGGCCGATCCGCTCACTGCACCAGCGTCAGTGAGGGCACGCAGAGATCCCTCGTCCCCACACTCGGAGTTGTCCAGGAGAGACCGCGAACCGGCCACACCGGCCGACCTCTTGAAGAAGAAGCTGACTGAGAACGACTCGAATCGGTCGAAGGCGTTGCTGAAGTAGGCGAGCTCCAGCTTCGACTGAAGGGTGCTGTTGAAGAAGCCGCACTTGCCAGATTTGCAGTCGTCTTCAGACTGCGCGACGTTCTGGTTGTAAATCCAGAGGCCCTGCGACGCTTTGATACCTTCGTCTTCATCGAATGTGACACAAGTGATGCCCTGGAGCATCGGGAAGTCTGTCGCGACAGAAACACAGACATTGATTTTGCTCATAAAGCAACATGTGTGTGTTGTTCATCACGGTGTTTACAGTGTCACGGAAGTTCCTTGGCTAATGCATACAAGACAATATAATAACCTTCCATAGAGGAAATTCTTGTAATAAATATTCACATAACACAACACATTACTAGTAACAATTAGTAATGATAGTGCAAAGTTGTAAGGGAAATAGTGCGCCCCATTGTATCCCCCCATCCTCCCCGATAATTTCCCCCTCACCGATTTTGCGTTTAGTAGCCTGACAGAAGTTGGAAGAAATGTGTTTCTATAACGATTCGTGCGTGTACTTTCAGAAATATAACGACAACCAGATTGTGCGACATAGTAGAAATCGTGCAGTGGGTGAGAAGTGTCCTTTAAAATGTCCCTTGTTTTTTTCATCATATATATTTCGTAGAGTTCATCCACTGTAGGGAGTGTCGTGCCAATGGTTTTGCTGTACGATCCAGCAGCACTCTATTCTATTCTAGCTGATAAGTTTCCACCCCAACAAATTAGACAGTAGCATAGGACTGACTGAACCGTAGATTTATTTTGCATTTCGTATTATTCATAACATAAGATAACATTGCCAGGCAAAGAGTAAGTAAGAGTAAAGTGGTTGCTGCCAACTTACAAGGCTCAGAGCGCACACACGTGCACAAGGTCAGGTTGAATACGGTCCCTGGGGCACAGTCCATGGCTACGTCTCCCAGCATGAACTGGCGGTCGTTTCCGTCGACCTCGCCCAGGGGACAAATACCTAAAAAAAACAAGCGCAGCATGTTCGTTATCACAGCCGAGTTTACAATACCACCTTATCCTGTATCACTTACTGTGACGTTATTCTGAGCAAATCGGACACGTTAAGTGGTGTAAATTTTTTGGAACACGTATGGTAGCAAGTATATGTTGTAGTCTCACCAATTGCCTGGGTAGTTGGAGCCCAGGTGCAGTTTTCTTTGCTCTCGTCTCTGATACAAGTCAGGATTTCCTGGTTCCACTTCTCGCACGGGTTACACGACCGTTGGAAGGCGACGAACTCCTCGATGGTCGTGTTGTACTCGCACTGGTAGTAGTTCTGGCAGTCGCACGGGTCTCCCAGGAGCCCGTACACGCTGTCCGCGCCGACCACCATCGGACAATCGACTGTAACACAACATTTTACATATTTTAATAATAATAATAATAATAATAATAAAATAAATCAGATTAATAGATAAATAAATATATGATAAAATGACATGTAGACATCAGTGATTTATAAAGAAAACAGTTATCTGGGTAGAAAAGAAATTATGTTCTTTAAATTTTAACCCGAAATAAATATGAATACTTTATAGTGCAAGTATGCCATTCTAACACCATGCGTAGACTACTATGTAAAATAATCGTATTTGTGTAAGATACATTGATGTGTACACTATAATGGGTACTAAATACTTATATACTACGCCATATTTCATTTATAATTACAACACAAAATTGGCCAAACGTAGACCACGTATTGATGTTGAAAATGAGTAGTTACAATAAGTATAACTACAGGCAATGCATAAGAGTATATGCTACATGCACAATGTAAACATACTATTTATAGATTTATACGAAATAGTATTTAGTTCAGATTACCCCGGTAGCCATTTGTGAAAGATATTAACAGAATGTGATGGCAAACATAAATTTTTATCAGTTGGCACAAAATCTATTTGAATAAACATGGGTAGAAGGAATAAACATGGGTAGAAGGAATAAACATGGGTAGAAAGAATAAACATGGGTAGAAAGTGGGAAAGAACCAAGTCGTCCCAGTCGTTACTGTACCTGCAGGGTTGAGTGGGACACAAGCGCAGGGACGACTCTCGACGTCGTCACCGACACAAGGTTCTGCCTCACAGACACGGCTTCTGGACTGTGTCAGATCGCACATGCAGGCGCCGTAGTCCGACCACGGTCCGTAGTCGGCGGCTGGAAATAAACCTTAGTTAAACTTGCACAGCGAAACTAATGGCATTGAAGCAGTTGGTATGTCTTTAAAAAAAGAGCTGTCAAAAACGATAGAAAGATTGGCAGGTTTGTGGGGGATTGAGAATGTTTGCAGTCGGAGTCACTGAAAGTGCGAGATACTAAGGAATAGAGCAACATTTACGAGTTTGTGCACGCCTTCTGGAGTAAAAAATGTGTGTGTATTTAATTTATTTTATATTCAATGGCCAATGCTAAAACGTCACAATCCTTTGTTTAAATACTGATCATAAGGCTGCAATGCGCTACTCACCGGCTTGAACTGCTAAGACGGACAGTATCGCAACAACGTAGGAACCCTTCATGGTGATTATTCCTGCAAAACAATATATATGATTATTTATATAATATACATTGGGTTTTATTTGGGTACATATATACCATGGTTTACATGGAAATGCACATAACAGTTACACTTTAATTATTGACATACTAGCCAATATTCATGTTTAGTAAGCATATGATAACGCAAATGGTCCTGTGCGTGACTTACGCGAATCACTGCAGTGGTATGTTATTTTATAAACCATAGCTGATCAACCGAATGGAACAACATGCAATTCACCTGCTTTTTGAGAACAGCATAGGGAGCGTCAATGTTATTTGATTTGCCTCAAACATCTAGTATCGGTGTCCGAAGAATCGCCAGCATTTGTTTAGTGCACGATTTAGTGTGATGATCAGGCGAATGAAACCGGCAGACTCACCTCTGTCCTCTGCGTTCTGGAGATCTGTACGGGAGATGGTGGTCCTGCTTCGAGTGGCCGTTTGCAGTCGATGCAGCCCTTGTTATAGTCGTCGCCGACACGCTTCGCCCACTCTGTTTCCTACGTAGATCGTGTATACATTTCAATCGGACATCGTTATGATATACATATATTATTGTGTCTACGTCATACTGTTTCACAATTTGACCGTTCACACCTATGACGCACCCAGTTCGAGGTCGTCTTCGTCTCCTCCTCCGCCTACGTAAAATCAGCTGTGGACACAAAGGTCAGGACGCATTTCATGTCACGTGTTGGTGGACTTAGCATTGTTAATCTCTGAATGACAACTGGTGATAAGTAAAGATAATTAGAGAAGGATGATGAACGATGTTCGACGTTGGCTACATAGCCTTTATTGTCGCTTATAACTTGGGACCACCGGCACGAGCAGACACATCCGACACACTGCAATCAGTTTGTAAGCCGGCAGAGGTAGACTGTGCATTTCGCAAAATAATTCTCATTCACAGGCTGATTATCTGGGTAAATAATTCAAGATATTCATTTTCCTCCAGATTGCAATAATGGTACAAAATGTCTACGTGATGTTCAATGTTATGAATGTATTATTCTCAATTCACTCGCAGCGAATCGGCTAAACAAATGCAATATTATGAAAAGCGGCTGTCGGATCTATAACAATGAACCGCTTCCGTGATTAATGACCGAATAGTTACATGAAATATGTTTATAATACTGACATTTTCAAACCCGATCACATCAGCGTAGTTGAATTCTAATCAACGCGTCCATGTGTAATAATAAATTCTGTGTAATAACCCTTCCGAGTTATGCCCGGCAGCTGGGTTTTTATTCCTTCTTCCACATTCGTATTTATCAAGAAAAATCAATATTCATACGATCAAACTTAGTTGGTTCTGTGTCGTAGAAACTGCTTATAAGATCGTCCTATTACAGGACATACCATTACGTGTCTATGATGACTGAAGACCAATCACTAGCTGCCAGATTCATAGAATGACAAAGCAAACAGGACATAGGATTGGCTGTGTAGGACCCTTCCCAATCCCCTCCCTTGGTAGCAAATACCTAGTATCATTTTAATGTACGATTGATTAATTATGCCTACTGTCTCATAAGAGAAAAATAACTAAGTGTTGGTATTTGTCATGTTCGTTGTTTGCAGGTTTGGGAGATGTAGCGTGAGGAATATAGTGGCCGGCTTTAGGCAGATATTGTGTAGACCAGCGATTTAAAACATTTTACTATCATATGGCCCCCCCCCGAGTGCAAAAAAAGCTTCCCTCTGCGTTAAACATCCACAACATATGGCGTCCTCTGCTTTATATGGACAGCTTATGTTTTCATAAGGCATATCTTACCTTTATATAGTTCTTGAACATTTTAACTCGTTCGCTCTGGAAATTGCTGTTTTTGTTTGCACCCTTCATCGTTTAATTAAACATGTTTGTTTCAGTAAATATGTCTACAATACACCAGAGTTTAACTTATAGCGTATATAGCAATCATGGAGCTTAGCTTTTGTTCTGTTCGGCCATTATACGGCTCAGCATTTATGGTTTAAATAAGATATTGTGCCTGTACAGTAAATACACGAAGAGACGAGTAATGACAACATGTGACCTCTTTTATGGTTTGGTAAGACATTTCATAACAATTTACCAGTTAGTTAATACTGTCTTTTATCCTGCCATCTCGTGGAACCCTTGCCAACTCTCTGCAGTCCACCAATGTGCCGAGGATCCCTGGTTGAGAAACGCTGATGTATAGCGGCCATCGCTTCTTGTATCTTTAATACTGTGTCATTTCTTAGTTTCTTTGACATATTTTGAATGTTTTTGTTTTGTTGAACATAAATACATAGTATATATATATATACATACATACATACATACATACATACATACATACATACATACATACATACATACATACATATATACATAATTCAAACCTAACTCGTTTAAAATTAATAACGACATGACAACCAAGTTTACTGACCGATGTAAAAAAGTTGAACATCGGTCAGTAAACTTGGTTGTCATGTCGTTATTAATTTTAAACAAGTTAGGTTTGAATTATGTATATATGTATGTATGTATGTATGTATGTATGTATGTATGTATGTATGTATGTATGTATGTATGTATGTATGTATGTATATATATTTTGTAGAGCGCAGTGGCTCAGGGGTAGAGCTTCGGACTCTCGACTACGAGAACCCGGGTTCGAATCTTGGCTGCGGCGTTAAAACCTTGGGCAAGTTTTTTCACTCTACATTGCTCCAGTTCACTCAGCTGAATTAAATGAGTACCTGGCTATAGACAGTGGTGGATATGTGTACGAGCAGCCTTCGCGCATTAATTGTAGCATATGGCTGGATGCTTCCCAGAGAAGCCGAGATGGTGTCTGAGTGAACAGGTCTGTCAGGGAAGTAAAGTGTAAAGCGCTTTGAGCGGTCCTGAGGATTGGATATTGCGCTATATAAGAACTGCCTTTACTTTATATATATACTATGTATTTATGTATGTATATATACATATATATGTATATACATACATACATATACATAATATATGCATATATAATTATTATATGTCATATATATATATATATATATATATATATATATATATATATATATATGTGTGTGTGTGTGTGTGTGTGTGTGTGTGTGTGTGTGTGTGTGTGTGTGTGTGTGTGTGTGTGTGTGTGTGTGTGTGTGTGTGTGAAATTTGCCTTTGCAAGTCATGTTTATACACGCATACACGCAAAACTGTAATTTCCCTGCGGGGATTAATAAAGTATTCTGATCTTATCGTATATATATATATATATATATATATATATATATATATATATATATATATATACAGAGAGAGGGAGAGAGTTTGCCTTCTTCCTGATAACCCCTTCTAATGTAAAATCCTGGCTACGTCACTGTTAACCGGTAAGTACTTATTGTCGTATTAAGTTACCAAACTCATCCCACCTCGGAGCTCGGAGACGACAACAGCATGATTTATACATAATAAGTAGATACGCTCTAGATGTGGGCGTATTTTATGTGAGACGTTCGTACACCTTACAATTAAACCCTTTGTTATTCAGTATCGTTCATCATGATGTTTAACTGTATTAATAACGTCACCGTGACATGCCTTATTCAATACTACTGATGTCAGTGGTCGGCGTGGTGACAATGTGTTAAATGACTATGCGCCGGTTGACCATTTCAACGCATTTCACATTGTCTCGCATTTCACATTGCAATCATTTACAATTGCGAAGATTCAGTTTCAGCAATTGATTACGTCTAGCCATATTTTACTGTATGCTTTATTCATATTGATATAGTTCATTACTAATGTCTTATTTCAATGAGATATTTCTAAAATTTTGAACGTGTACTTGGTGATTCCGAATAAAAGTTTTCGTCCATATAGGACGTTGTTAATTTAGCAAAAAATATTAACAATTCAAGGGCATCTGGAGCGAGAACGATAGTCGTCAAATCTGTGTTCATTTATTAAGAGTTTTACAATTCTATCATGACAGAATAGAGGAGATGTAGGATTTTAACAATCGCGTGCAACCATCAACCCACCCTTGTGAACAAAATGTTCAGCTGCAGCCTCATATGTGACTTAATAAAAAAACTCTAACTGCACCCCTTGAGTCACTCGTACCCCTCTTGTAAGGGGCACGAGTGACTCTTGTAGAGGTCCGTCGCTGACCGTAGATGCATTGCAAACATTCCATTTAACAAACCAAGGACAAACTTACCGGGAAATATATACCTAAAGTCGATGAATTATAATTACAATCCCAGCAATTTAAACACTTTGTAATCATCGGCCAATCGGCTCGGAATTTCATTTGACTTTAGTATAACAAATTTGAATTCAGTTTTTTTCTGGAACGACTTTGTAAAGGAAAATGGGTGGGGGTGGTTAGATGGGTATGTAGATGGGTGTGTGTGTGGAGGTGCTTAATAACAAGTGTACATGCAAAACGAGTTATGTTCTCAAACAATTATTACACCAGCATCTATCAAGAATTATTTAACGTATTGATGAAACATGTATATTTTATTGCCAATACAATTATGCCATTACGAAAAAGATTGCATTATTTTTAAAGTAGTTGTATAAAGAAAGCAATACACAACATATTCCACCAGCACAACGCATTCAATGATGATGTTATGCGACTTTTGTTGTCCGATATCATCGAAATGACCGTGAAGTTGTCAGTGTCGTGACTTGCTTCTAACGAATTCGGAACATTGAAAGTTTGATATCAAAGTATTAGCAAAACGTCACACGAGCCTTTCAAAGCTTCCTGATGATCGTGGATCCAGAGTTCTCCTACGTTAGGAATACTATATAATTGTTAGTTATCATGCCATGTATTCCACACCACGTAAAACATAGATCATAATGTTCCATAATGGATTATTGAACATGACAAGTATCATGACGTCACAGCAAAGAGGCTATTTATAAAGTATAGGGGATCTTCTTTCACTGCTCACAATAGGTAGTACGTAAATGCACTTGAACGAACGCAAGAAGGTCATTGCTAACTATTGTATGTAGGCGGAAGCATCCTTGGCTGGGTGTTACCTGTCACAGCGCAACGATATATTGCAGAGCAGATATCGTCACAACTCCCACGAGGTGGTGACCCCGTGAATCCCAATAACTCGATAAACAAAACGTGAACACATTTCCTCACAATAGTGACGTTCGTTGGGTTTCTATCTATTCTGTTCTGATTACTAAGCCTTTTTCTTGCACAGTGGTAGCCTCCTAACAACACAACTAACTACTCGCAATCCTATTGCCAGAACACGTAAAGATTCAACGACTAAAATGTCATGAGCCAGTATGTTATATATTGCTACGGTTTTAATCACAAAGGTTTTGAAATAAAATAAACATGTCCATACTGCCCGCCAAATTACTAAGCTAATGGCAATGCTTGTAATTCGAAAGTTTAAACAAAACAAACCACCACTATAGGCAGTAGGCATTTTCCCACGTTCACGACAACAAGCGTGTTGTTACAAATGACGACATTGGCGAATTTCCGACAGCGTATTAAACTTTCTCTCATTGAAGCGTATTCTTATTAATTTTAACTCAGACGTGCCAAGGTCTACGGTTAGTCACGAGTCACGATTTGTTTATGTTTTGAGTGGCTCACGGGCATATTATTGACAAACGCTGACGGATTTTAAATTTCCTCACATACTTAATTATGTTTTACACTGAGTTTTGCTTAGCATGACCTACTGAGCCACCCAGCGCAGCTTCACTAAACTACATAATAATTGCATTGAACTAATATGCCCTATCTAGACATAATATATATATATATATATATATATATATATATATATATATATATATATATACATATATATATTATATACACGCACACACGCACACACGCATATACGCACACACGCACACGCTCAAGCACACGCACAGACACGCACGCACGCACGCACGCGCGCGCGCGCGCGCACACACACACACACACTCGCACACACACACACACACACACACACACACACACTCACACACACACACACACACACACACAATGAATGTTCTGCCCCGTAGAAACAAATCCGCAGACGCCCCTGTCCGGAAACCCAGACAGATGCTCTAGGAAACATCAGGGTTTGTTATATATTAGTAAGGGGCGATATATGTACGTAGGCAAATGTTTGAACATATATACATGGCCCTACTATGCGTACGTTCATCCAGATTATATTATTTAGCGTTAAATTTACTCTGATACTGATTAGCATTGCATTTATTTATCTAGCTTAGCTTACTTAATTATTTATCTTAGATTATTTGTGTAATATATTCATAGATGTAAATATGACACACCAGTAGAACAAGATCGCTTGGCCGCTATTTGTTGACGCATGATACTTGGAAGTCAACATGGGCTGGTGACAGTCATGCTAGAGCACGACAGAAAGCCACTGCAGTCCCTATACGTATATAGGACTGCACCATGTTTTTTGCATAACGAACACGTTATTTATTTACTAACATCAGTTAGCCAGTGTTGTATAATTATGTACAATCTGTTCAGACAGTTGCCTCATTAACATGTCTGTGTCTTAGACATATCAATAGACCTACACTTAGTATATAGTATCTTGTTATGGGAAGGGTGAACATGACTTTTTAGCTGACAAAACAGTTTGTGTTTATTAATATATTAAATTTGATATAGCATCAGATCCACAATTTTTCATAGCGCTTTACAATATATAATACATCATGATCTTTAAAAAATCGACCAACTGAAATCCGTCCTCCAAAGACATTGGAGAGATCACCCAGACCTATATAATTACAATTTCACATAATAAAAACTAGACTATGCAAAGTAGATGAGAGCATAGGAAAACAACAACAAAAGAGAGCTGCCAACATTACTAACAACAACAATAGTACATCAGTAGACAAATTGGCATTCATCTACAGGAAATGAAACATTGAAACAGCCTCAATGCTCTACCTGGACAACAATTGCCCGTTCTTGAGAGAGTAAATAGTAATATTAAGATGCTCAACTAACTAATTGTATTGTCTTCTTGGTGTGGCTTTGGCTGCAAGTGGGACGGGAAATAAAAAATTGATGGAATTGCTTAATCATTCAGTATTCTTCCAATCTTGTTTGGACGAACCTCAAAACATTTCTCCTCGAAATGATCACTACAAAGATAGCTGTTTGATGTTGGTGTCCAGTCCTTTCTCCTAATGGCTTGGATCCACTTTGTTCGGCATTTGGGTCTTTTCTTTTCGTCGGCGAATCTGCAGAAGGCACTATCCATTATCAATAACAGTCATAAAACAGTATCATATTATAATTAGGCGTTTTATTAATACAAAATGCGTCGATCACACTAGGACTATGCAGAGTAATACGACTAAAAATCGGTTTGATACATAATTAATTCAATATGTATTATATTTGGTCAATTTGCATATAACTGTTATATTTTAAAACTAATTACCTAAGCTATATCGTATAACTGAAATTCTCATCTGTGGAAAGAGACGAGACGCCGGATCCTGTCTTGTGTCGGTTGGTACAGTTGTACGACACACGGGAATTAACCACAATTTATTTATTTGCTACTTCACGATGCCTGTTGTAACCAGCAAGTCTCCAAATGGATTAACGTTGCTCACACCAGAGTCAACCAACGAAATGTCAACAGTGTGGGTGGCATAATCCACCTGGGATATTGACCTCAAGTTAAACTTATTTCCAGGTCACAACCCTTCCACCAATGACTAAGCTGGAGGCTAGAGCTTACACCATTAATTAATCATCAGTCATTTTGCCAAGGAACCACCGTGACAAATCGTCAAATCTCTACCCGAACCAACTCAAATCACTCACCAGCTGGCCCTGTGGACGACTCCAGAAATTAATCATGACTGTCTGATCTATAATCCAGCACTAGGGACACATAAACGAGTTACAAATTGTGTATTGCCAGACATGTATTGCAGTTATTCTATATATCCTGCCAGTGTGTACAGTAGTTTCCGTCGTGCAAGTAGATGGCAGGCAGTGGTCCACGGCGGCTTCAGTGCAGTGGCCAGCTTGTCACTCTATTCTACAGGGGGAATATTAATGATCGAAATTTGTGATTATATCTTGGCTTATTTGTTTATTTTGTCTTAACGTAGCTTATGCATTTATTAAATTTATAGTTTAGATTTAGTCAACACGTCGTGTTAATGTGAAGCGCTTTGTTTGACATTTAATTACTTAAAAAGCGCTATATTAAGAAACGAAGTTATTATATTTTACAGCGACAGTTTTTTTGGCCACTGCTAACATATAAACTGGCCCTAGTGTATCACTAGGAAAAGTCTGTACTTCGGACATGCGCATTAAGGATCGATGCAGCAGTAATTTTCAGCTGCATTATTTTTCGTATTGTCCTGCATATAATTGGCACTAAAAGAAAAGTTGACTGTAGATTTGAGTAATATAATTTTATACATATGGCTTCAAAATTCTATTAAATGGAATTCTAGAAAACCGGGCATAACTTTTCAAAATGGCTGCCAAATTCAATTTCCCCGTATCTAAATAAATGCGTCATATAGAGCAATACTTCTGATATGCATAATATATATATATATATATATATATATATATATATATATGTTATTATATAATAACAAGAAATTAAAATATATAAGTTTTTATTCCCCCGGCATTCACTTCTACCAATTTTTAAAGATGGTGGTCGTCATTATAAATGTCACCATATCTCAAACACTACGTCACAAAGAGCAAATGTGTTTACATTGTTGGATAGCTTTGGTGGTTAGTGACATCAAAGGTTGTATATCTGACCTTTAACAACATCAAAATACTGTCCACTTTTACAGATGGCGCCTGTATACTGATCTATAGAGCAGGGCCTGGACTATTAGGAACTTCGCCCAGATGCGTGTGTGGATTTAAAAGTGCTGCCACCTAACGGAGTCTGGATAATCGAGGCTAGAGTTTTCGTTGCGCAAAGCATTTGTGGTATAAGTACCACGAGCTGTTCGTCAACACTGCTGTGGTGATTATTCGGAAGTGAGAGTTTCTAAAAAAAATCGATCAATATATAAAACTATTACGTATATTTAAGTCACTGTCCCGATTAGGGCGCGTTGCAGTCACGCATTTATACCATAAATATTGAATGTATTGTGTGTGGCGTCCTCTACTGGGGTTGGTTTAATTCACCAGCAGCGCTAGTCTCGGCTGCGTAACTTCGTCGAGAAGACAGTCTGGTGTCTTGGCCAGCTATTGAATGTTATCCGTGTGTGGCTAAACATTGCTGCCATCTCACGGATATTGGCTAATCCTGCCGTAATTCCTATTTTATAGACAACTGCAAATTTGTATTTCTAGTTATTTTTGTGTTAGTGTCAGTTTAATTTTGAATAGTTTTTAGAAGACATCACGTTTTGTTTTAACTTATTATTTCAAATTCGGCCTGGGAACCAATCAGCGTCTCTACCCTAATCTGGGGTAAGGCCGCCCTGTCGGTTACATCGGCAGCCCATTAATTTCCCAGGCGGAATTGAGAGTTGTAAAATGCTGCCATCTCACGGAGTCTGGTTAATCGATGCGATTGTCTAGCAGAGCCATCTGTATAAATTCGTTAGATTGAGTTAGGTCGCACCATGGTCGCGTCGACACATATTTATCGTTGTTTTATCGCTCGAGAAATACTCGCGGGAAAACTAACATTATTAAGTGTAAAATGGTGAAGGTTGGTCAAAGATACTTGCAATAGTATACGCAAAATGGTCAACAGAAGACCCGAGAACATATCTGACAAGTTTGTGGGAATAGGGCAATAGGCACAGGAGAAATAGTTGCGAAAACATTAGTTAAATAAGCACCATCCCCTTCGGTCATAGACTACCTTCTCTACCCCGTTATATTCTGTAATATTGCTATGCCAGTGGCGACACACGACGGACTGAAATACACATCTCATTTGCCTTGCAACAGAGAAGCACACTTGCGTGCTTGAGTGTTCTCACCTTTCGACCACA
>OZ024856.1:56874137-56929137 GCA_964017155.1 Oasisia sp. SBJ-2009 | reverse complement strand
TTTATATACATCATATTAATTATGATAATTTGAAATAATTTTTTTAAACATTACAATGAGGAATAAACTAAACAATGCAACAGTTTTATGTGTGTAGTTCGACTAAAAATAGCTATCAACCTGTTAGATATGTAATACATATTAATTATTATATATATTTATCGACTCTCTAAGAAGTCAAGTGTGTAACACAAGACAATACGCCCGAAAGGAAAATCACATCCTTGATCAGCTGCGTAGTCAACTCAATTTTGTGTGTATTTCCAGCCGCCGACTTCGGACCGTGGTCGGACTACGGCGCCTGCATGTGCGATCTAAACCAGTACAGAAGCCGTGTCTGTGAGGCAGAACCTTGTTTCGGTGACTACGTCGAAAGTCTCCCCTGCGCTTGTGTCCCACTCAACCCTGCAGGTACAGTAACGACTGGGACGACTTGGTTCGTTTCTATTTTCTGACAGGAATCTATCCATCGTTATTCATCTGTACTTGCTGACGAGTCGAATGATCCATGACCAGACCACGATGTTGTTATCAGGTTTCAGAAATGGTTACGGAGTCATCTAGTATAAAATAATATTTTATATAAAATTATAAATGGTACGTATAAATTGGGTATATTGCATGCACTTTATATCTTGCTTATAGTTATTCTCATGACAACTGGACATGTGTCAAAGGCCTAAGTAACACACGTCTGTTCCTGTTTCAACGTCGATACGTTGTCTGCAATTGCATGTTTGGCAAACGTTGTCTTGTGATTGCTATTTAACCATGATGCACGTATATATTTACATATATATTTAGACCCATTCTTACATACAAATCAGTGTGCCTTACAAAATATGATTATTTAACACACCAAGAACAGCAATGGTAACAGCATAGCATAACCGAGTGTTTGTCGACGTGTGTTACAGTCGACTGTCCGATGGTGGCCGGCGCGGACAGCGTGTACGGGCTCCTGGGAGACCCGTGCGACTGCCAGAACTACTACCAGTGCGAGTACAACACGACGACCAACGAGTTCGTCGCCCTGCAGCGGGCGTGTAACCCGTGTGAGAAGTGGGACCAGGACGTGTTGACGTGTGTGAGGGACGAGAGCAAGGGAGACTGCACCTGGGCGCCCACCACGGCGGGAATTGGTGAGAATCGGAGTCAGAACGCATTTGCGTTTTCCATAGGCGGCCATTATGACGTTTCCTTCATTTCCTACTAATCTTGATGAGATCTGTTAGTGACAATTTCGCTGCATATTTATCCTCCATAGACAGAATTCTATGAACCATTCGTGAAATTCTCACACCGCAGGCTCCCACAAACTTCTTTCCAACCGTACATCCCTCAATTTCTGCCTGAACCACCCACGGATTGTCCCTGATTACATCACCAAGCAAAATGACAACTATATTAATGTGCAGAAATGTACGGACTGACAACTGTCATAATTTGACACGGTGCACAAACATATCATTTCTACTCACTCCACACTACATATGTGCTCACAGAAATTCAGCAACCTGCAAAATGTTGTTTCTATAGGGTACTCTTTGGTCGCACGGGTAATGGCGGACGAACACCTTATTGTGGTCTTACATCAATCATTCAGCCGTAACATCACAGGTGCTATTTCTAGAGTGTGTTGGCAATATATCTCATTTCCTTCCTACTTCCATGACGTCATACTTCCTTGTTATGTGTACATGTCATGCGTTCCTGTAGCACAAGCTTGTTACTGTTGATGTGTAAACCATACGTTACGCTGCAAAGGCATTATTGCTCTTCGTTCCTGATATCCGGTGTGAACAAAAGGGTTCTAAAATGTATTCCTGACAGCAGCGTCTTTCCAAAACGTTACATTTAAAAAGTCATTGAACTATGTAAATTTAAAAGACAAGTCTTAGTTGATTGTAACAAGATGTTTCGCTTCCTCGTTCAGGTTACTGTCCCCTGCAAGTGGTCGAAGGAAACGCCTACCAATTCAGGCTGGGAAACGAAACGATGGACTGCGCCCCAGGCACCGTGTTCAACTTGACTGTGTGCACATGTGTACGCTATGCGCCGTGTAAGTTAACAGCAATGTCGCTTCTTCAGCAAACAGACACACGACGTTAGAACAATATATTACGTATTGTTATTCGACTGTCAGTGGATCTATTTCGTGAATATCCGAAGACGGCATGGTGAAAAGATCTAGGTTTTATATATATATATATATATATATATATATATATATATATATATATATATATATATATATATATATATATATATATATAACCTACATCTTTTCTGTATATATAATACATATGTATATATATATATATATATATATATATATATATATATATATATATCATATATAATAATATATATTAAATATTGTATACACACATCAATTATTATCTATCGATGTTATAATAAAGGTTCACCTTTTATTTCTATCTATTGTATGTGATTGTTCTTACTAATTTATTTATGTATTTAAAGTAGTCTATTTTGTCATGATCTTTTCTCGGTGCATGCGAGTGTATGTGAACAAACTTGTACGACGACCCGACATTACAACGCATTCCAGTGTTTTGTTGTAACTGCAACGAAAGCACACGGCAATAAAGCCGATGTTATCTTGTAGTCAACGAAGGATTACACGTACTACTGTTTTTGTCTCGACAGACTTCCCGATGCTGCGAGGAATCACGTGTGTGACATTCGACGACGGCGTCAAAGCCTCCCAGGGTCTGTGGCTGTACAACGAGAACGTCGAGGAGTATGACGTCGACTGCAAGTCTGGAAACTGCGGCTTCTTCAACAGCACCCTTCAGTCGAAGCTGGAGCTCGCCTACTTCAGCAACGCCTTCGATCGCTTCGAGTCGTTCTCCCTGAGCTTCTTCTTCAAGAGGTCGGCCGGAGAGGCTGGATCGCGGTCTCTCGTCGACAACTCGGAGTGTGGCGACGAAGGCTCTGTGTTCGCCCGCTCTGTCGCCGGTGGTGTGCAGGGCTCGGCCACCAACTCGTCCGGTGTCAGTGCCACCTACGAAAACCTCGCTGTAAGTATTCAAACATATGCCTTAATTGAAGAAACTATGAATTTATGATTCAAGGTATTCTGTTTTGGATTCGCATTAGTTAATTATTTGAACATGAATAATAGTTGGTGTTTTACATATAATTATATATATATATACATATATATATACATATATATATATATATATATATATATATATATATATATATATATATATATATATATACACACACACATATATACGTACGTGCGTGCATATGTTATATATATGATATATATATATATGATATATATATATATATGATATATATATATGATATATATATATATATATCATATATATATATATATATCATATATATATATAACATATGCACGCACGTATATATATATAATATATATATGTGTGTATGTATGTATATGTGTGTGTGAAAATAAAAGTTGTCACATTGCATACTAACCTGTTTGTCCCAGCTGGCCGACGACGAGTGGCACCAGTACGCCATGTCTTACGACGGGCAGACGGCGCGCTTCTATGTCGATGGGTCGTTCCAAGCGGAAGAGCAACTTGGAGGTAACTGACAACTGTGTAGATTGTAACTAAAGTAGTGGTTTACATTAGCGCCTGCATATGTGTATGTTAGCGTGAGAGCGCGTGCCTCATAACTGGTAATAATGAATAAAAACAACGAGAGACGACGTGGCTAGATTTATTGTGGAGATCGAATTGAGGTGTGACAAAATATGCAGAAACGAAAGTTGCTGTGAACGTACGACAACTAGAACAATGGGGAAGATGGTTGTTTGTTAGAATATAAATGTTAGTTAAATCATTCTTCCGTCGTCAAATAGTATTTGTGCTGTCTCACGGGTGAAGCAGCCTCGATTGGCGAAGTCAGTAAACTAGTTTGACTCGGCTAAATCATGCATTTCTCACAAGGGTTCTGCCAGAGCTAGTCTGCAAGGCAAACAACCGTTTGTGAGGATGCAAACAGACAGCAAACAGTAACAGACTCCACCTCTTAAAAGCGGTGTACGTGTAACGTGTTTACGGGTAACGACTGACTCACGAGAATGTCGGTAACATTGCAGGACGGCTGAACCGTGTGAAGGCCCCGCTGGTGTTTGGTGGCTGCGTGTGTGGCGGAGACTGCTTCTTCGACGGGTACCTGGACACGGTAAGAACAACTGTATCCACGTCATCCTTACGTCATCTCTTCAATGACGTAAGGAAGAGACCCGATTCTGTATGACCAGATACATAATCGCAAGTTTGAAAATTGGCGCTCTGAAGAAAATACATAACTTAACCACGTTTACGTAAATCCATTTTGGGACCAACCAACTACTTTCTGCGCACAGCAATTCGAGGTGACTGCATGGTAACATTTTCAGTTGGTAGTCCCGTATTGGGAATAACGATGCAAGAAAGAATATTTGCGCAAAGCTTAATATCTTATGATTATTTCTTATAAGATGTTCTTTACAGCCCTTTGTTAAATCAATCGGTGGTGTGTGTGTGCGTACGCGCGCGCGCCAGTGTGCGTGTACAGGTGCTTGTTTGTAAAAGTGTTTAGATACTTTTACCGCATATCCATCTCAGTCGGTAATCAACCAGTGCAACTGTTATAGGTGAGCTTCGTCAACGGAGTCCTCGACGACGGCGCTGTCGCCTTCCTCAACAGCCACCCCGAGGCGTGTCTGCCCCCGTCTGGGCCTTGAGCCCCACTCACGACTCACTGGGCGTTAACGTCGTCGCATTGCACCGGAACACAACTGGAAGATCACGGCGAATATTGTTTTTGTTGTATACATGATATGACGCCTTTTGGTATGGCCTTTTTGTGACGCAATATTTCGCTGATAAAATGATAATAAAACAATATTCCAGCACAAAACATTTCGCTGTCGACTTATTTGATTTTGTTTGATTGTAAGATATAAAATTAAACGGCCTTGTTATTTCCGTAGTAGCTGTGGAAATATGCGCGGATGCCACCTTTACTTCCACGGCAGACCTGAACGTCTGCTTCGTGATATTTTCAGTGAATATACGTCGACAGACTAAACATTTCAAATAAACGCAACGCTTTTGAATAATTCTCAGCGTTATTTGGACGGTCTTGGCAGGTAAACTGAGAAGAGATTTACTCCTTATCCATAGCAGCTCTGGAAATAAGCGCGGATGTCGCCTTTATTTCAAGCGCAGATCTGGACGGATCTGAACGTGCATGCGTGTTGATTTCAAATAAATGTAATGCTGTTGAATAAATTATTGTTTGCGTGATTTACACGGTTTTGTCTGGAAAATTGAGGGGAAATTTACTTCCAGATCAGCTCTGGAAATAAGCGGAAATCTGATCGTTATTTCCAGAGCAACTCTGGAAATAAGGTAATGACGCCGTTATTTCCAGCGCATATCTGGACGTGCATGCACGTCTGCTTAGTGATATTTTCCGTGAATATACATGGACAGTCTAATGCGACGCTGCTGGATCATTTTAACGCAATCAGCCTGCTAGTATTTACTCAATCTGTAGAAATTATGTACCATTCGAACTTTATCGCTCTCTCTTATGCGAAAATGTTCTGGTGTCATCAAATTTGCTTGCATATATATACCTAATTGTAAATATAGTATATATATATATGTATATACTGTATATACAGTACACACACACACACACACACACACACACACACACACACACACACACACACACACACACACACACACACACACACACACACAGCCACACCGACAAGGCACATACGCACACACAATTGGCGGCCATATTTTACTTTCTTATCTAACTGTGAAAATGACAGCTTACGGCCGCCAAACGTCTCCTCACACTTCTTATTTACAGAGACTAGGGCGGGTGTAGGTTGTCGATTTCCTGGTTAGGTCAGAATGTCAAAGACCCCCATACCCTGCATTATCTCATGTCGAACATCCAACAAACATTAAAGTAAATGACAAACGAAATCAACGAATAATATTTTATTTGTATCCGTTGCTTGGTTACCCATACTTGTGTAATCAGACTTTGTAGAAGTGTCACCAATATGGCCGATGAACAGTACCAAGAATCACAGTTCTGTACAGCACTGATGCGTGTCATTACATTACGTGTACACATTGTAATATAGCATATGCGGTATGTAAGAATAATCAGCAATGAGAGATACAATATAATGGTTACGTATATGTGTAAATGATAAAAACTAGTTGCTATGTAAATTATTTTATATAAAGACTATACATATGAAAACGTGTAATGACTATGCGATAAAATAACATAATAAGTGTCTTCTGAGTTCACCCAGGAACCACACGAAGGGTACAACTCATACAGACATACCTGCATTCACATAAACTCAGCATTATGACTGATAAAAATTACAATGATTTTATCAGTAACCTTTCCAACATCAATGTTTCGAAAGATCCTTGAACTGATGAACAAGTCATTCTATAATAATAATTATTATTAAAAATCACCTTGAATATGATTATTATAACAGTAGAATTATCAACAATGTTTATCTGTTCCAACACAATGTGTGTGTTTCTGTGGGATTCTACGAGAACATAATGAGGCGTTAGTAAAATAAATAATGATAATACCTATCAATCTGAACAGAATTATGACGTCATAATGTGGAACAACTTCTAGACATACGGTTAACACAAAATAACTTTGAATAACTGAATTCACAGTTCGGCTGTACAGTTGAGACCGGAAGCACGTACCATTTCCTACATAAAACACTGTTTCATACGTCTGAGGGAACTGCTATTACCCTACAGCACATGTCTCATAAAGCACATATACGAAGTAGTGCAACAAAAGCTGTTGCAAACAACTGTATATATTGCAAACATCAATTGCAATAGCTTTGCGCATGAATGGTTACTGGCCTGTACTTATGAATGCTTCATGAACGTTGTCTAATATTTTAAGTGCGCTTCAGCAACACTATTACTGCATCAGATCTGACCGCGTTAACAGATTCTGCAAACCTACAATGAGGCATCATTCTTAGGCGGCCATTTCCGATGACGTATTACTCCGTGCCGCTGGTCCTACAGTTATCACATCTTCATTATCTCCGTCCTCGGCTGGTCCTATCTCTCCTTCAAACATATACTCAAGCAGTGTCTCGACACGCTTCCGACCTGAATGGAAACACAACAGTTTAAGGGTGGCGTTTTACACCCCACTGATATATCAAATATGCTAATATTATTTGATTTTTTTTAAATATACAGGATGTTTATGTCTTAGATAAGTGATTACGTTCTTTTGCTTCATTCTCATTCAGTCTTCTTTATTTTCATACATCCTTAATATCAGAGTTCACTTTACTGTTAATACACGATGAATTTACAAAAATTACCAATTTATATCGTGGCAGATAAATGCATTTTATCTTGGTGAATAGTCATTAAAAACTAATCAAAGCAGGAGCTGATTACAACGATCTTTACCAGTTTATATTAACGAAATATGAAGACACACATTATGACAAAGGATCTAACACTAAACACAGCAGACAGTAATACCTTTCACCGTTTACTCACTGCAGAAAACGTCATACTTACTACTCCTTTTCAGTCGGAACCTCAGTCCCTGGTCCTGTTGTTTCCCTGCTGTGCCGGCCGTGACGTCACTGCTGACGTCACAGCTGTCTCCACTGGTGGCTGCCGTTGACGACGATCCACTCATTTCCACTTCTTCCATGTTGTCCACAAGGACATGTTTGTCTTGTTTCGCGGTCTTTGGATTCGCTCCAGGATTCCTGCAGTCACAGAGAGACAGACGGATACACATTATTCAACTTCTGTGACACAGACGATCTCAGGGATAATTTAACTGACATTCTTATCGACTTAGTGGCCTGTTTTTGCTCTTTAAAACCGATTTGCATATGTGACAGTGACTTGTAAACTGATAATTGTCAACATCAGGACTCACCAATGGGACAGTTTTGTAAGGATAGTGTCCTTGATGATATGGTGGCAGCTTTTTTATTTTGAAACGTTTCTTATATATAATAACAATTGTTTTTTATTGATGTTTTTGTAGAGCATTATTTCAGTGAAACGGGCCCTGTCATAAATGCTGAAAGAAATTACTGTTATCTAACCAATGACTCATCTAGGAGAAAACAGAAAAGCAGGAACGATCTTGAATCAACTGATAACTTCACAACGTTGAATTTAACATAATCTACAAGTGTAACTGTTTTGTAACAGTGTACACTATATAAGAAGATACATCATTCAGAGATATGATAGTAGAGAGAGAAAGTTGGCACTGACTGTCCCAGGCCCAGTCCCATGTCCTTGATGCGTGCCTCAATGGCCGACTCCAGCTCAGTCTGTGACAAACTGTACTCGAGAATAAACACCTCCAGGATGAATGCTGTCAGGATGCTGAAACAACCAGGGACTGCTGTGAGGGGTGAGGAGGAGGTAGTGATCTCTGTGTGTCCACTATTCTCAGGGGGATCCCAAGTGTAGGGGTCGACAATGAACTCAACTATCAGGTATTGCATAGGTCGAATACTCTCCATCTGGGCTGTCTGTGGTTTTTGCACTGTACACTCACCACATGTCATAACAACAAAATCAATAAATAGATTGTGCGCACACACACACGCACACGCACACACACACACACACACACACACACACACACACACACTAGCATGCACTCACAAACACGCACATTAACAAACATATAATTATGATTAAATTTAACAAATATGCAATATATTAAGAAAACAATGAAATATTAAAGCAGGTGTACTTACTTGAGCAGAATGACCACACAGATCATGTGAAAACTGATAAAATATAGCCGGGCTGCTTTGTTTGTCACGAGAACAAACCCACTGGACATAAGTGACCAATAGTCAAGGACAACAAACTGATCAAGTCCATGTGTACTGGTTGTATAGAAGACAACAGCTGATAGTCGTTTCTGGCACACTTCTAAAAATACATGCTGTGTTTGTAAACTTCTAATTAAATATATTATAAATATTTTCACAACTGTTGTTTAATATTATTGCACATTATTGTTTTATCATATTCAGTATTTTTTATCATTTTGATTTGTCATGCTGCAGTAGCTATCAGCCATTTCGTTGTCTGACAAAGACCACAGCAAGCTATCGCACCTTAATAAATAAATAGGTAAAACTAACTGACAGTTTAATATGAACAAAATATTTATACACAGAACTTATTAATTGGATGAATCTCTTCATGTTTGTACATACATGTTAAAGGGAGGATTCTTCTCATCTGTCTAGAATTAGCCAGCATAGTAATTTGTAGTAGGAAATTTGCTGTCTCAAAAACCGGAGCATTGAACATCTAATGGCATGTGGGTTGTTTTGGCAGTATTGCCAATAAATCTTGTTTTGAAATTGGGTGATTTGTATACCATCTGGGTAGACATTTTCAAAGCGTGAACATCATTACAGGCTTAATTAATTAAGTGACTATGTACAATATATGGCATATTGCCTATAGTTTCAACAACATAATAATAAATAAATAAATAACACTTACAAACAGTCACCTTCATTTTAAAAACAATCTCAGTGATCAAAGGTTATTATATCAACTTGTGTGGAACTGTCTCAAAGGACAACTGTTGTAGTTGTCAGTGTCATCATAAAGGATATCATGCCACTGGTTGACTACGAGCAGCTCAAAGAGAATCACAAAGGAATGTGCAATGCTGTTGAAGTTGTTGCCACAATATCGCTTCTGCAAGAACTCAGAGCCCTTGAGTCGATGGTCCCCACAAAACATCTCCGTCTCATTCTTTGTGTCGTAGCCGTAGTAGTTGATGAGACCAGAGAACAGCTCCATGCCAATGACAGCATATATATAGAAGAACACCTGGAGGACACGTGACAAATTAAAGCAAATGTTGACTGAACATTTTGTATTTCACACAATAACTGTATCTAACGTTTAACAATAATATTTAATAGTTATAGAGTGTAATGTTCATGAAATGCTCAACACACTGTCTACAGTGGAAAGAAAACAATATTTCATACACATATACACACGTATATAGTTTTATATAGATTATATGTAAGGTTAGTGATTTTATGTCAACTATACAGTGAATCAGTTGTCAATAGTTGGATTAATACATAATGATGCAGAGTGCAGTAATAACAATGAGGACATTCTGTTAATATATTCCAAGTGTCTGTTTTATTCTATGTATGAATTGTACATTACTCTGATAACTTCATTATTGCAACTCGGTCAATTATTGTGTATAAATATAATATTATACATTGTAATGGATCCATAATGGCAATAATTATTACCGGGTACATGTCAAACGTCACTTTTATCCTACAGATGCCGCCACCAGTAGCGACTGAGAAAGTCAACAGTTTATTGCCAGAGGAAACATGTAACGGCACATTACAGAAACATGACTAATTATTGTGAAGAAATAACATAAACCTTTCAAATTTCATTTGAGAAGTTTCGATATGGCAATAAACTTCAGACCTGGCCGAGTCATAATAAAATAGTGTAGAAACAAAGCAAAACAAAAGCAGGCTTACGAAAATAACAGCACCGTAGGTAGCAATAGATGGACCGATGTTAACTATAGTGGTTAGCACGATCTGAAATCTGTTAAAAGACAAAGAAGATGTGAAACAAAACACTCGTACAGTTCATACAGGGGACTGTAAAATATAATTCCAAAATCTAATAAATTCAATTTGGACTCATCAGACCACACGACTGATCCCAAATGAACTTATAGGGCCAAGTTGGTTGACCCAAAATTAAGAGAACTGTATTTACAATTCACTATCAATTTATTAGTATTATTAAAACAGCACAATTTTTATCTGTGAATGTGTGTAACTAAATTAATTCTCACTTAGATATAGCAAGTTGTAATACTAAAATACCACCATGTTATGTGACAGCACGATCATCAATGTCTAATCTACAATACCACCAAATTCCTAATTATTAGTTTTGAAAAATTATATTTACAAGTCCCAAAGTAATAAAATGCAACAAATAAGAAAACGGGAAAAAAACCTGTGCAAAGATATATACAAAACATGCAGAAACACACATACATGTACTGCAAACTGTATATTTGTCAGGTTTGTGAGTTTTCTCAGTGAGATCGCAATTGGGTACTTACACAACACACAATTGAACTTCATACGAGAAGAAATTCATTTTCACACCTCATTACTCATCATTTATTTAACCATCTACGAGGATTATCATAACCAATGCAGCAAATAAATCTCTGCAAATGTAATTTGCCTTCTATAATAAACTGCATACAAGAGAAGTGCTACATTATAAAACAGGCGTAAGCATCCACAGTAACTAGCCATAAGTGCCAAGCTACGCCTCACTAACTGATGAGATAGCACGTGCCCAAACAGATGAGTAAGTAACAACCTGTGCCCAAACAGATGAGTAAATAACAACCTGTGCCAAAACAGATGAGTTAGTAATAACCTGTGCCAAAACAGATGAGTAAATAACAACCTGTGCCAAAACAGATGAGTTAGTAATAACCTGTGCCAAAACAGATGAGTAAATAACAACCTGTGCCAAAACAGATGAGTTAGTAATAACCGAACGCAGCAATTGATTAAATGCACAAAATCTGATCGCACTCATCATAAAAAGTTACAAGCTCATATTAAAAAGAGATAAAGAATAAAGTATGTAACATGATTATTTGATAGAAACGATCAAACTTTGTACATTTATTATATTGTGTACGGGTTATAGAAAATAATAAAAATTTACTTATTATGTTGCACAGAGTGTATGAGATGGGGAAGGGGGTCAAGCCAATAGCAGGAACATCAGTCATATGTAAATTATAAAACCACAGTGATTGCAAGTGAATGTTTCTAAACGTTATCATGATGGTTGTTATTAGTCTACCCTCTTTATTAAGGTCACCCTTGGGACTCTCTTTATTAAGGTCGCCCTTGGGACCCTCTTTATTAAGGTCACCCTTGGGACCCTCTTTACTAACGTCGCCCTTGGGACTCTTTATTAAGGTCGCCCTTGGGACTCTCTTTATTAAGGTCGCCCTTGGGACTCTCTTTATTAAGGTCGCCCATGGGACTCTCTTTATTAAGGTCGACCTTAGGACTCTCTTTATTAAGGTCGCCCTTGGGACTCTCTTTATTAAGGTCGCCCTTGTTGGGACCCTCTTTATTAAGGTCGCCCTTGGGACCCTCTTTATTAAGGTTGCCCTTGGGACTCTCTTTATTAAGGTCGCCTTTGGGACTCTCTTTATTAAAGTCGCACTTGGGACCCTCTTTATTTAGGTTGCCCTTGGGACCCTCTTTATTAAGGTCATATTTTGGACTTGACAAAAGTGACCCTAATAGCAAGGTGATCAGCAGTACTAAGTTCCTACATTTTACTGTCCTAGGGTGACCTTTATTGTGAGGTGACTGTAATATGGAGGTGACCATTAAGCGAGATCCAACTGTACATGTTTTTTGCATGTACCGTGCCATAATACTGGTATGTACGACTTTCAAAGTGAAATTTTTTGAGAGTTTAATATACTAATTTGGGGGAGGTAAAAATTACAATGCTCTGTGCGAATAAGTAAATTTTCTGAACGACAAACACCCCCTAGTGAGTAGGACTCAGAAACCTGATGTGACAGACCCAGGAAGACAAACCCTCTCACCTCTTAATGCTGCCAATAAGTCGTACCAGCTTCAGGACCCGGATCACCATCAGGAAGTCTATCAGCTTCACACGGCCGTAATCTACAGCACACACACCACGCATTCATCACTTCACACGGCTGTAATCTACAGCACACACACCACGCATTCATCACTTCACACGGCCGTAATCTACAGCACACACACCACTCATTCATCACTTCACACGGCCGTAATCTACAGCACACACACCACGCATTCATCACTTCACACGGCTGCAATCTACAGCACACACACCACTCATTCATCACTTCACACGGCCGTAATCTACAGCACACACACCACGCATTCATCACTTCACACGGCTGCAATCTACAGCACACACACCACTCATTCATCACTTCACACGGCCGTAATCTACAGCACACACACCACGCATTCATCACTTCACACGGCTGCAATCTACAGCACACACACCACGCATTCATCACTTCACACGGCCGTAATCTACAGCACACACACCACTCATTCATCACTTCACACGGCCGTAATCTACAGCACACACACCACGCATTCATCACTTCACACGGCTGCAATCTACAGCACACACACCACTCATTCATCACTTCACACGGCCGTAATCTACAGCACACACACCATGCATTCATCACTTCACACGGCTGCAATCTACAGCACACACACCACTCATTCATCACTTCACACGGCCGTAATCTACAGCACACACACCACGCATTCATCACTTCACACGGCTGCAATCTACAGCACACACACCACGCATTCATCACTTCACACGGCCGTAATCTACAGCACACACACCACGCATTCATCACTTCACACGGCTGCAATCTACAGCACACACACCACGCATTCATCACTTCACACGGCTGCAATCTACAGCACACACACCATGCATTCATCACTTCACACGGCTGCAATCTACAGCACACACACCATTCATTCATCACTTCACACGGCCGTAATCTACAGCACACACACCACGCATTCATCACTTCACACGGCTGCAATCTACAGCACACACACCATTCATTCATCACTTCACACGGCCGTAATCTACAGCACACACACCACGCATTCATCACTTCACACGGCTGCAATCTACAGCACACACACCATTCATTCATCACTTCACACGGCCGTAATCTACAGCACACACACCACGCATTCATCACTTCACTCGGCTGCAATCTACAGCACACACACCATTCATTCATCACTTCACACGGCCGTAATCTACAGCACACACACCACTCATTCATCACTTCACACGGCTGTAATCTACAGCACACACACCACGCATTCATCACTTCACACGGCTGCAATCTACAGCACACACACCACTCATTCATCACTTCACACAGCTGTAATCTACAGCACACACACCACTCATTCATCACTTCACTCGGCTGCAATCTACAGCACACACACCACTCATTCATCACTTCACACAGCTGTAATCTACAGCACACACACCACGCATTCATCACTTCACACGGCTGCAATCTACAGCACACACACCATTCATTCATCACTTCACACGGCTGTAATCTACAGCACACACACCACTCATTCATCACTTCACACGGCTGTAATCTACAGCACACACACCACTCATTCATCACTTCACTCGGCTGTAATCTACAGTACACACACCACTCATTCATCACTTCACTCGGCTGTAATCTACAGCATACACACCACTCATTCATCACTTCACACGGCTGTAATCTACAGCACACACACCACTCATTCATCACTTCACACAGCTGTAATCTACGGCACACACACCACTCATTCATCACTTCACACGGCTGTAATCTACAGCACACACACCACTCATTCATCACTTCACTCGGCTGTAATCTACAGCACACACACCATTCATTCATCACTTCACACGGCCGTAATCTACAGCACACACACCACTCATTCATCACTTCACTCGGCTGTAATCTACAGCACACACACCACTCATTCATCACTTCACACGGCTGTAATCTACAGCACACACACCACTCATTCATCACTTCACACAGCTGTAATCTACGGCACACACACCATTCATTCATCACTTCACACGGCTGTAATCTACAGCACACACACCACTCATTCATCACTTCACTCGGCTGTAATCTACAGCACACACACCATTCATTCATCACTTCACACGGCCGTAATCTACAGCACACACACCACTCATTCATCACTTCACATGGCTGTAATCTACAGCACACACACCACTCATTCATCACTTCACACGGCTGTAATCTACAGCACACACACCATTCATTCATCACTTCACACGGCTGTAATCTACAGCACACACACCACTCATTCATCACTTCACACGGCCGTAATCTACAGCACACACACCACTCATTCATCACTTCACACGGGTGTAATCCACGAGTGCCTTAATCCTTCTTTGCCCATCCGGCATATAATTCACATCCCTCATCCCAGTGATGTGATGGGTTAGATCTGCATACAAATTAAATGTGCCATCTCCCGGTAATATAGAGCTATAACTTAACAAATACCATCTCCCATTAACATAGAAGTATAACTTAAAACATAACATCTCCCATTAATATAGACGTATACCGGGTAGTTAGTAGTTAAAACACACCATCTCCCATTAATATAGACATATAGTTAGTAGTTAAAACACCCCATCTCCCAATAACATAGAGGTATAACTAAAGACATACCATCTCCCAGCGATGTCTCAATGATTGTACCAATAACAGCCGGCATAACGACGCAGAAGTCAAAGCTGAAAGAAAGCATTATCACAGTGAGTTACAGTTGCACCATGACATCCTAATGAACTGCCCTCACAAGTTAGCATCTAAATTGTATTTATCTCAGGCTGACCACAATCACTACCCATAGCAAATCCAGCATTACCAGGTAGTGACATTGTCTCAACTAGATAAATGATGTCTAAACAAACTGGCACTTTGCCAAACTGCTTGGGCCAGTCTCATGTTCATTTGTAAAAATGTACGTAAAAATAAAAACAACTTACTGTAATCAGCTAAGAACATCATTGAAAATACTAACATCAGCGTTTCTATGAAAATGGCAATGTCCATATACCTTAAATGTTGTATAGCCTACAAAGGTTTCTACTAAACCACTGACTATATTCTATAATGTAGTTGCAAATGATTAGTTTTTATCTTTATTTAATAACACTTTAATAAAATATTATATATATATATATTATATATATATATTATATATATATATATATAGCCTGTATATATATTATATACATATATATGTATATAAATATGTATATATATATACAGTGTATATGTATATATAACTAATATTATACATATATATATATATATATATATATATATATATATATATATATATATATACTGTATATATATATATATATATATATTTATATATTTATATATATATATACATACATATATATATATATATATATACACATATAAATTATATATATATATCAAAATACCTCCAGCATGGAGATAAATGACCAGACATGCATCAAAATGTTCTCACGGCTGCACTCACACGTCCCAGAAGGTGGTGAAGTATTTCTTGGGTCCAAAAGTGTAGACTCGCAGCAGGATCTCGACGGTGAAGGCCCCGAGGAAGCCCCACTCAGCCTGCTCTAGGTTGAAGCCAACGATGAACGCATTCAGCAGGATGAGGAAGTCAAAGGTGTAGTGGAAGTACCTGAAGGTAACATCACATGACACTGACCCACTCGTCTCCTAGACATTGCGTGTAACACAAGCAGCTTGCGGGTGAAATAACCGAAAATTACAAATTATGATTGGAGGGTGACCACATGTAGAGCTTCGGGCTCTCGACTAAGAGGACCCGGGTTAGAATCCTGTGTTGTGGTGTTACTACCTTGGGCAAGTTTTTTTCACTCTACATTGCTCCAGTTCACTCAGCTTTATAAATGAGTACCTGGTGATATACAGTGGTGGATATGTGTACGAGCAGCCTTCGCGCATCAATTGTAGCATATGGCTGGATGCTTCCCAGAGAAGTTGAGATGGTGTCTGAGTGAACAGGTCTGTCTAGGAAGTAAAGCGCTTTGAGCAATCCTTGGATTGGATACTGCACTATATAAGAACTTACCTTTTTATGAGCAATTTCATTAGCTGACATTAAGGGAATTTTTTCAAAGAGATACACCAGAGAAAAGCTGCCACACCACCCCACGGCGCATGAGGATGCCTAAAGATGAATTTGAATCATACTTGTGTCTGACAATGGACTACAGCCCTACCTGTGCCCAATGATGGACTTGGGCCCTACATGTGCGTGACAATGGACTTGGGCCCTACCTGTGCGTGACAATGGACTTGGGCCCTACCTGTGCCTGACAATGGACTTGGGCCCTACCTGTGCCTGACAATGGACTTGGGCCCTACCTGTGCCTGACAATGGACTTGGGCCCTACCTGTGCCTGACAATGGACATGGGCCCTACCTGTGCCTGACAATAGACTTGGGCCCTACCTGTGCCTGACAATAGACTTGGGCCCTACCTGTGTGTGACAATGGACTTGGGCCCTACCTGTGTGTGACAATAGACTTGGGCCCTACCTGTGTGTGACAATAGACTTGGGCCCTACCTGTGGGTGACAATGGACTTGGGCCCTACCTGTGCCTGACAATAGACTTGGGCCCTACCTGTTCCTGATAATGGACTTGGGCCCTACCTGTGCCTGACAATGGACATGGGCCCTACCTGTGCCTGACAATAGACTAGGGCCCTACCTGTGCCTGACAATAGACTTGGGCCCTACCTGTGTGTGACAATGGACTTGGGCCCTACCTGTGTGTGACAATAGACTTGGGCCCTACCTGTGGGTGACAATGGACTTGGGCCCTACCTGTGCCTGACAATAGACTTGGGCCCTACCTGTTCCTGATAATGGACTTGGGCCCTACCTGTGCCTGACAATGGACTTGATGACCTCGCTGGGTGGAGCGAGGTAGCAGCGAGGACACCAGGTCTCCAGGGCAGTCGGCTCCTCCGTCTCCTCCGCCAGCTCCACGTTGAGCAGGTCCGCCACCTTCAGGAAGTCCTTCCTCCCTGAGACAGACAGACAGACCTCACCACTCACAACAGACAGACCTCACCACTCACAACAGACAGACCTCACCACTCACAGCAGACAGACCTCACCACTCACAACAGACAGACCTCACCACTCACAGCAGACAGACCTCACCACTCACAACAGACAGACCTCACCACTCACAACAGACAGACCTCACCACTCACAGCAGACAGACCTCACCACTCACAACAGACAGACCTCACCACTCACAGCAGACAGACCTCACCACTCACAACAGACAGACCTCACCACTCACAGCAGACAGACCTCACCACTCACAGCAGACAGACCTCACCACTCACAGCAGACAGACCTCACCACTCACAGCAGACAGACCTCACCACTCACAGCAGACAGACCTAACCACTCACAACAGACAGACCTCACCACTCACAGCAGACAGACCTCACCACTCACAGCAGACAGACCTCACCACTCACAACAGACAGACCTCACCACTCACAGCAGACAGACCTCACCACTCACAGCAGGCAGACCTCACCACTCACAGCAGACAGACCTCACCACTCACAACAGACAGACCTCACCACTCACAGCAGACAGACCTCACCACTCACAACAGACAGACCTCACCACTCACAGCAGACAGACCTCACCACTCACAGCAGACAGACCTCACCACTCACAGCAGACAGACCTCACCACTCACAACAGACAGACCTCACCACTCACATCAGACAGACCTCACCACTCACAGCAGACAGACCTCACCACTCACAACAGACAGACCTCACCACTCACAGCAGACAGACCTCACCACTCACAGCAGGCAGACCTCACCACTCACAGCAGACAGACCTCACCACTCACAACAGACAGACCTCACCACTCACAGCAGACAGACCTCACCACTCACAACAGACAGACCTCACCACTCACAGCAGACAGACCTCACCACTCACAGCAGACAGACCTCACCACTCACAACAGACAGACCTCACCACTCTCACACACCTGTAGTTTAATAGGTACTTTTCCCATTTTTATTTGTCTGTAAACTTGAGGTCCACACATTGACACATTGCTCCCTGGGGTAGTAGTGTGTTTAAACACTATTCACTTGAAGGTGCCACTACACTGCTTACATCTGGCAAAAGAGCACGCCCTGCCCACACTAAGAGAGCACACCTCATTCCCTCCAAGAGAACAGACAAATGCCTGCCAAGAAAAATGGTTAGTATATAATGCATGATATACAAATATATAATTATTAATGTACTAAGACTAATTATAAGAGCTATTGTAAGAGCAACCTTATGAAATAATGTCAAACATTAATTAAATTTATATAGTCTGTTTAAAATCCTAATGCAATTAGTGACTGATAATTACCAAGATAAGCAAATACTATGCCTGCATAATACAGACATAAATAATATAATGAACATACAGGGCTATACATTAATGTAAACAGTTATTTAATAAACTGTTACATACATAACAATTGTGAATTATGCACTGTTCAGTATAAGTACTGTGGTAACAGAATTTGGTATATGTTGTGAACTGATACAAACTATGAGTGGTAATCTTATCTTTTATTAAGCCAGATACATCATATGTGGCCAATATTAAATATAAAATATGTGGCCCGATGTTAAAAATGTGTCAAATTCGTGGAGAAGAGGCTAGACCATTCACCCCCACCACACATGGGCCCAAGAGAAACACGACACAGACCCAGTCATCTACGTACTGATTGCGTTGTCTGCCGTGTCGTCGAGGACGTAGAAGAGGACGTCTCTCCGTGTCGGCCCCCAGTGGGGGGCGGCCGTCTCCATGAGGGTGTGCCAGGTGTGACGTGTCACCACGTACGTGTCATGCTGCCACACCTTGAGCATGTCAAAGACGCGGGCCAGGAGACGACGCTTCAGGTACACCGTCTTGATCACCTCGTTCTGTCCAACACGGTCAGTATAGTGGTCAGTATAGTGGTCAGTGGAGTGGTCAGTATAGTTGTCAGTGGAGTGGTCAGTGGAGTTGTCAGTGGAGTGGTCAGTGGAGTGGTCAGTGGAGTGGTCAGTGGAGTGGTCAGTGGAGTGGTCAGTGGAGTGGTCGGTGGAGTGGTCGGTGGAGTGGTCGGTGGAGTGGTCGGTGGAGTGGTCGGTGGAGTGGTCGGTGGAGTGGTCGGTGGAGTGGTCGGTGGAGTGGCCAGTGGAGTGGCCAGTGGAGTGGCCAGTGGAGTGGCCAGTGCGGTAGTCAGTGCGGTGGTCAGTGCGGTGGTCAGTGGAGTGGTCAGTGGAGTGGTCAGTGCAGTGGTCAGTGCGGTGGTCAGTGTGGTGGTCAGTGCGGTGGTCAGTGTGGTGGTCATTGCGGTGGTCAGTGCGGTGGTCAGTGGGGTGGTCAGTGTGGTGGTCAGTGTGGAGGTCAGTGCGGTGGTCAGTGCGGTGGTCAGTGCAGTGGTCAGTGCAGTGGTCTGTGGAGTGGTCTGTGGAGTGGTCAATGTGGTGGTCAGTGTGGTGGTCAGTGTACTGGTCAGTGGAGTGGTCAGTGTAGTGGTCAGTGTAGTGGTCAGTGGAGTGGTCAGTACACCTGTCTGGCAGGTCAGGACTGGACAGGTGTTGTAAGTTAGGCTCTCAACATTGGAGAACGGGTATTGTTTAGTACAAATAAGAAATACACAGAAAGACCAGTGAAAAATTAGAAATCCCTTTACTTTTTTCAGGGACAACTGCATAATCTCCTACGACCACCCACGACTGGTGCTTGCATGCAGTGTTCTCAGGTGTATCTTAAGGTAAATAGTCGCACAATAATAACACTCAAAGCATCAGAACAGACTTACAAATAAAATGTTCCAGGGCAGTTTTTACAAGGGACTTCTTAAAGGACACCTCTCATCCATTGCATGAGTTCTACTAGGTTGCACACTCTGGTTGTACATACACACCCGAGAGAGCATGAGTCATTACTGTAACACTTTTCTTCCAACTTCTGTTAGGCGGCTAAACGCAAAATCGGGGAGGGGAAAGTGATCGGGGAGGTTGGGGGGATACAATGGGGCACACTATTATTATAAGCATTCTCAATACTAATGTCGTTGTGCTGTGTTATGTGAATATCTACCATAAGAATAAAATGTTGGGGGACTATTAAAGGTTATATTATATTGTACTAATTGTTATTGTTATTTCACCTTGAGATGCCGTCTGTAGTTGTTGTAGACCGATGCCAACACAATGTTCATGAAGATGTACACATTCACAACAATGTAGACAAAGAAGAACATTGCGAACCAGTTGTTCTTGTTGTATGCCGGCATCCTACAACAAGGTCAAGGTCACCACATTCTGTTCTCCCATTACACGCTATAGCAGGAGTGTAAATGTCTAAGTAAAATATTTTAAATCACTGTTGAAATTATTCATGAAATGTGCTAGAGACATTAGAATGTAGGGGGCTTTTTTAGAGATAACACAGAGACAGGTAGCATAGAGATAACACAGAGACAAGTAGCATAGAGATAACACAGAGACAAGTAGCATAGAGATAACACAGAGACAAATAGCATAGAGATAACACAGAGACAGGTAGCATAGAGATAACACAGAGACAAATAGCATAGAGATAACACAGAGACAAGTAGCATAGAGATAACACAGAGACAGGTAGCATAGAGATAACACAGAGACAAATAGCATAGAGATAACACAGAGACAAGTAGCATAGAGATAACACAGAGACAAGTGGCATAGAGATAACACAGAGACAAGTAGCATAGAGATAACACAGAGACAAGAAGCATAGAGATAACACAGAGACAAGTAGCATAGAGATAACACAGAGACAGGTAGCATAGAGATAACACAGAGACAAGTAGCTTAGAGATAACACAGAGACAAGTAACATAGAGATAACACAGAGGCAAGAAGAATAGAGATAATACAGAGACAAGTAGCATAGAGATAACACAGAGACAAATAGCATAGAGATAACACAGAGACAAGAAGCATAGAGATAACACAGAGACAAGTAGCATAGAGAGAACACAGAGACAAGCAAACAATCTAACTGAGGAGACACCTTTAAGTAATGACATTGACAAACGTTACTTACATGACGTCAGGACTGTTGGCTGTAGTGACAAGGACATACAGGTCCCAGACACACTCGAAGTAGTTGTTGAAGTACGGCCGTCCGTCCGGATACACCAGACTCCTGCAAACACAGAACACTACCGTCTGTTTAATAGAAGTTAGCGTATCAAATGATTCATGCAGGGGTATCCAAGAAAAATAATATCGGTGTTGTGTGTTCTTGTGTTCTGATACACTGAGCTTATCCATAGTGATAAAACAACTGTTGTCTATATTAACATTTTTACTTATTATTATGAGTACACAATGTATTTATTATCAGAATGATAACTGTAATAAATCGCATGTTGTACCATGTAAAGACAAGCAACAGTTTGCCATTTTCATCAGTGTGCAATCAGGAGACTTTGACCCACATTCCATGTAGTAAAATGTCATGGTACGATGCACAATAAACACAAATCCAACGGCACTGATATTTGTGGGAAACAAATTTGCTGGTTTGTTTTCTCTGCCATGCACCATATGGCTGGCAATAACACAGACAGTAACCACCAAATTATGGCAGCAACATCGCTACAAAGAGACGCAGAGAACTCTGACCTGTTCTGCATGAGCTTGAGAGCGAGCAGGGCAAATATGGCAATACTGGCAAGAAACAGGGCCAGAATGTGGACAACGTCCGGCAACGTTCTCAGGATGTTACGGAACGCCTTACGCAGCTGAAACACAACCATTGAAAACTAACTTAACAACTGAATTATTACAATAACACCATCACTGTCTGTAGTGTAAAGTCGGATCATTTTCATAAGGATATCTTTGGTGTTTGGTGTGTAGACTCCACAGAGCCCTACGGGGACAGGGCTAACAATTATTGAACAGAATATGCTGTTTAAAATAGGTTAGGTTTTCATAAAATGAAAAGAATCTACCGCAATATCATTGAAACGACCCTGGTGGCACGTCCTGCTGCTGACAAGTTTCTGCACAGGGAACCATAGTCAGATTTATATATCACCTGCCAGAATAAGTATAAAGAAAGTATGATATGGAATAATGTCGAGGTATAAATCCAGCATCTCTCAATGCTGTCAATTAAT
Source organism: Oasisia sp. SBJ-2009 (assembly GCA_964017155.1). NCBI lineage: Eukaryota > Metazoa > Annelida > Polychaeta > Sabellida > Siboglinidae > Oasisia > Oasisia sp. SBJ-2009. The sequence continues at coordinate 56,906,046 of OZ024856.1, read as the reverse complement.
CATCAATATGCTTCTAGACTAAGAATATTTTCAGAGATCAGTTAATTTTAGATTTACATAAAGTACCATGGATAAAATTACATTCCCCTGCACTGCATTAAATTAAACTAAACAGTGACAAGAACAAGATGCTTATTTATGGTGAAAGTGAGTTTACACTTTTAACACAAGCTTATCTACATTCCATATGTGCATAATAGTGTTAACTGGTCATCTCATATGGTCAACACCAGCCTTGTGGTGGTCAGTCTTACCTGCCTGCCTTCTGGGAAGTTGATCAGGAAAAGTGGCCTGAGAGGCCTTGACCATCTGACCGCCTTGACCGCCACTGCTGGTGAGGACACATTCACCCAGATGATGTAACCCACCATGTCTACAGCGACCAGCTGCATGCATGGGACAGAGGTGTGAATTAGAAAACTAAACTTTAAAAGAAAAACTTTATAATATCCAAACATTTTTAATATCTATACTATTTAACAACTATTTTATTATTTATTTTTAACTTGTAATATCATTAACTATTACTTATCAGTATTAGCATTTTAGTATTATTAAGACTAATATTATTTATTTATATTGAACAATTTTACTGATCTATTTATTTTACAACTACATCTCTATTTTTTTATTTTAAGGTAATCTATATATTCCTGTAAAGTGTAATGCGCCGCTAGATGGTTTTATTGCTAGAGATATGGCGTAGACAAATACTGTTATGTATGTTATGTATGTGATTAACTGTGTGTGGATATGAAGTAATCAACTACAGTAGTCCCGCTCTTCGGCCTGATGAGTGGACACTCCGTATGTTGGGACAGTTTGTCAATGTACGGACTGGTTTGCCACGTTAATGTCTCCCTGATGAGGGGACACTCTGTGGACGTAGAGAGCGGGCAGGATATGTTGGTTATATGTCCCTCCTAAAGCAGATAGTAAGCGAAAACATGGCAAAAATCACAAAATATTGTGGCTACAAGATGGCGGCGGACAGCACACCATGACTCAGGCAGTGTGACAAAACAAAGGAACACGTTTGCTTGGATACGGGAGTGTCTGTTGAAGAGGGGGACTACTGTATGTCTACAGCGATCAGTTGAACATGGGAACTTAGCTGTGAATTACCTGTACATTGAAATGGTCTACACCATGTCTGTGCCAACCAGCTGTGCACATGGGACACAACTGTGGGTAAATTTATGTGGAGATAACGTGATCATATTACTCAACGCAACATGAGATGTCTACAGCGACCAGCTGCATACATGGAACATTGCTGTGTATTAACTTATGTCCAGACAATGTCATTAGTTACTATTAAGATAACCTCAGGACTGGCTGAAGCTGAAATGAAATCCTGAATAGCACCATACAAGTAAGGTCTGATATCAGTTACAGGTATGTTAACCATACCAGACATTTTTAATCTTATGAAATATACCAATATTTATGCCTTCATATAACTCACATAGCAAGCTATTTCACATATCTGTAATTATACATAGTATTTCAACAACTATCTGTTATTGTGTAATCGGGTAATTTATTGTCAATCAATGTTGTACCAGAAAAAACCTGCCCAAGCAGACTTAACCAGCATTGCTTTCAAGTGCTTTGTACTTACAATTATGGTGACAATAACAACTATGTTCTTCGGGTCCTTCCAGAAACTCGCAGACTCAGCAAACAGCACATTGTGAATAAATCGGCAGAGAAAAAATATGAGAATGCAGGCCTCAATGATCATTGTAGCCTGGGGGAAAAGGAAACCAATTAATAATAATATAATCAAATATAAAATACAGTAGAAATTCACACAAAATACATACTACAATTGTGGTATGCATATATTAATGAGATTCAACATAAGACGTTAACTCAACTGAAGCTTCTAACAAGAATAAATATCCTCACCAACATATACACATGTTGTTGCCTACATACATGTAGTTGTCACTCTTTATTACACTTAAATAAAAAAGAACACAAATTAGTTCTAGATAATTCACAGTGGACCCAATGATAAAATAGCTGAGATATATTATTCATTTCATGCACATACATACAAACAACTGTCTGGCGGCAGGCAAGAGCCAAGGTGACCTACCCAGTAGGGTAAAGCTGCACCAGGCACTGCTGGTTTCTCAAAGATGGCGAGTAAGAGAAGACACCAGACAGCAACGTACAGGGCGAGTTTGAAGGCCAGATGATTGTACAGGTTGTATAACCTGCAGATGACATCAACATCTGTGTATTTGCACTTATTAATATTAATTACAGTACATTGTTATTACAGACAATGACACACAAACATGGATGGATGGATGGATGGATGGACGGACGGACGGACGGACGGACGGACGGACGGACGGACGGACGGACGGACGGACGGACGGACGGACGGACGGACGGACGGACGGACGGACATATTTTACATATCACTTAAGAGTGTAAACAGCTGAAGTGCAAATAAAAGAAAACATTAAATAAAAATCCATACCAGCTTGTTTTGTGTAACTATTGGCTAGATATAACAACAATTCAGATAACCGATAGTCAACAAACAACAACTAGTAGTATGTTGATAGTTAATATAATTTGGCTAAGTGTTACTTTTTACAATCTCTGTGTACTATTTGTGTTTTATTCCACTGTACCTGATTGACCTTTCGTCTGTCTTGAAGGTCATGTTTCTGCTTGCTGCTGCATCTTTCACTAATGTTGCCGCCAACAACAGATTCTATAAGAAAATGTACCTGGTGTAAACAAAATCATTAAGAGTGGTCCTGAATATTTCATTAGTTACCATAGCTGCCTGGTGTATTGATCAATCTGATGACAACTGGATTTGTTTATTAACTCTGAGATCAATCAATCCTTTTGTGCTGATGTGCCTATGAGCTTGATTTCTAAGGATTTAGGCACAATAGAAGTTACCTAATTATTATTATTATTAGCCACAAACTGTGTCTATGTGAAAATAAAGTGTTCACAATCATAACATCATTACCAAGAATGGAACAGGTCTAAATTAGGTCAGACTTTTTATAAGCAGACTATTTTAAAGTTTAAACTTGATTCCAAAGCTATTCGGTAAAGAAGAGATAACATGATACATCTAATCTTTCTGCATGCAACAGAATCTGTTTAGTGTTTAAATAAATCATGACACTAGAAATTCATAGGACACAATATTCTGCATGTAGAAATGTAAAGATTTACAACAGACAGTGGGCAAGGTCAAATGAAAGTAAAATGCTACAGACCCCTTAGGGGGAATAATGCTTGAAGAAGGCTGTGAGAGACAGCCGAAATATACGGGGAAAAAAAAGTTTCTTGAGAGGTTTTTTTTTTTTTTATAGCTTGCATTATTGTTTATTCGTGTATTAGATTTGGTATTGGTAAATAATTGTGACAAACCTGGTCATGAGTGGCGGTGTCTTTGTCTGAAGATATGTTCTCATTGTGATATTTGGGGATGTGTTCGTCAGTTGTTTGCTTGTACTCAGTGCTGTCTGCCATCTTCACACCAGCGTCATTCCACGTCAAATCAACCTCCAATGGTCAAAACACTGACCAGTGTCTTAGATGATTTTAATTAATTTTAACCAATTCCTAAATGAACAGAATGTGTTTGTAATGCTCCTGTTATGTATTATGGTAATTAGTGCTTTATGGATAGTTTAAATGTATTTAAATGGTTAGCTTTTTGCAGAACCCATTATATTTACAAGTCAATTTTCAAATAATGAGAAGTTACAAGTTACATGTCTAAAATTAATGTTGTTAGATATGTATTATAATAGGAATATGTTGGAATGTGTTATAAATAACAATTTTTGTCTAAATTTGGTACATTGGTACATTAGCGCTATCCTTCCATATGATTCCAGGCATATTTATGTTACAAAACATTGTGTCTTTGCACATTCTTAGGCTAAGCCTAAGGATCGAGCAAGCTGATTTGCCCCATTCTGCATTGAGGTGGCCTTGCGTTGCCTTAGTGACTCTTTAAGTGATTGATATAGTAGCATAGGTTTATGCAAACTTAGAAACTAGGTTACCTTTTGGGCCTCGAACATACATTAGGACACAATATTTTCATAACATAAATTACTGGGATGAAGCCAACACTAAAGTGCTAAAGCCTAAACTTATTTTATGGTGACACTGTGAGTGACTGTGTGTGTTAGACAAAAAAAATATATTTGTATTATAACACCAAAATGGATGTGTGACCAAAATGCTAGAATCAGAATACTGCCTTTCCGCATTATATGTGATTCTCAGAGACAGGCGTTATGCCTCGAACGATATGCTACTGCCCACCGTGCGTGACATGCTGTGCAGGCTCGCGGATCGTGACCACGGTGATGATACGCCCCCCAATCAGCATCACCATGCACTGCCCTGGCCATGCGAAATTAAGTAAATTTGAAACTATGATGACACTTTTAACATTTAGAGCATTGATAAATAGCCGTAATGATTATGGTTTTACGTTTAAGACTGTTACAATTACTCCACTAGTGTATATACTCACGTCTGTATTCGCTGTTTAGATTTGACAAGTCGTCTGCATCCTCCGTGCCGCCATATTTAAGATCATGTGACAAAACATTATGTTTTTCATTGTGAATGTGTGCTGTAGCTATGTGCCGTTTTTGTTAGTTATTTTAATATACTAGTTGTAATTTATTAACGTAGCTAATTAATATCGTATCTGACCATATTGTTATTACCATTGTGTTACACCTCTTCGAGAGTATTCTCCCTGGGTCACCTGAGTCAACAAACATGGCGTCCGGTTCAAAAGGTGGTGTCAAACAGTGCGTCAAGTTTGGTATTCTGACAGGTAAGATGCGCTTATTCTAACCTGTTTTTTTGTTTGAACTGTTTGGTTAATATGAATGTTGGTTTTCGTTACCCTGAGTGCGTTTTATTTACCTGACATTAGCTACAGCATCAAATTAAGACCAAAACCACTGCAGCCTAAGGCTAAGCCTAAGGCTAAGCCTAAGTTACTAAGGGCCCAGGCCTAAGCCTAAGCTAAAGCTAAGGCCTAAGCCTAGTCTAAGCCTAAACTTTAAAAAAAGTAAGTCAGCCTAAGCCTTACTGAGGCTAAGCCAAGGCCTAATGTCCTAAGCCGCAGGTAGGCTAAGACTAGGCTAAGGATAGGCCTAGGCTAACCGCTACTTCTACTTCTATGTATTTAATCATCATGACATAGTCATATAACTTATAAGTCTGGATTTTGATGCAAAACAAGTCAGGTCGCCAGGATAGGACATGTGTATTGTGTAGTCTTGCTGGGCATGGCCATGGAGTTTTCTTTTGTATATAATTTTATCATCTGCATTTTGCACAGCCACAGGACACACATGTTGTAGCTTTGCTCAAGATACTGGGCATGGCCTCTTCTTTAATTGTTTTATATATCAGATATGCATTTACACAGCCTTGCCATGCACAGACCAGTTGTGTATCTACAGTAGTGGGTTGGGAGTTAGGTGGTGCTACGATGAACAATGTATGCCTAGAGATTATTATATAAACGGATTATATAAATAACTATGTCAGTATGACTTATCTGAATGAGTGAATGAATTTGCTTACCGGGGTAGTCACACTAAAGTACTGTTGCATTGTACATGCATGCCTTGTGCATCTACTGCTATAGATATATTAATTAATCATGTTCATGACTGGGTTGAATTATACAAAGTCAAAAATAAAAACATTTCAACAGTATTGACACTTCTAAAAGTTCAAACATTTACAGCTTCTCCATTTCAATGTTCCATTACTTGTCTGTCTTCTTTACAGTGAGTGATGGCTGTTTTCAAGACAAAACCAGACAAGATAAGAGTGGTGAAAATTTGAAATCGTTCATTGAAAGCAATAAAGTGTATGTATTTATATTTTATTGTTGAATTGTGTGTGGCATTGTTAGTGGTGTATCTTGTTCTTTTTGTTCATGTTAAGTTAGTAAATTACAAATGGTATTATAATTTATAATTATTGTCTATGGTATGATATAAATTATATGTTTGGCTTTCATCTGGCATATTTTGTCCTCAGTAATTTTGTTGATTAAACATAAATTAGTAATTAATTTGTATTGTATAAATACTTTTGTTGATTACTGCACAGGTTGAATGGGAAGGTTGAAGTACACGCGCTTGTTCCAGATGAAATAAGCATGATAAAGGTATCATATGCCCTATTACATACTATAAATCTTTTTTGAAGATTTAATATTTTTGTATTGTGAATTTGTGATATTGCACTTCTTAAATGTTATATTTTTATTGACTACCCCAAGTGAGGTATGTTGATAACATATAAACTTACTCAACACAGATTGCTAGCAGACACAGTTATGAGAATAATATCATGAGTGATTTTTTCCACAAAATCACTGTTTGCCTCCTTTCAAGATGTGCTTAGATGAGAATTAAAAAATATGTTTTTCAAGTATGTTCGTGAATTGTCACAGTGTGGTCATCATCTGCTTGAAATTGAATGAGTAAACTCTACTCTTACCAAAGTCCACTATGTGAAGAGTTGGTGTTCTTGAGACACTGAAATGTTGTACTTTGCTTGTACAGGAGAAGTTAGTTGATTGGAGTGACAGCAAGAAGGTTGACGTCATTCTGACTACTGGCGGCACAGGCTTTGCCCCTCGTGATGTCACTCCTGAGGTAGCACTGCACTGTCACTGTCCCTCACACTCCATTAGTAACAGCACACTTTAGTATACGTGAATCTTTATGTCATGTTTATTGACGAATTGCAGCTGATCGAGTGCAAGAGCTCGTCTTAAATTGAGTTAAAACTGTATGCTCATCTTTAATGCCTAATAGATTAGATACAATGATGAATTGATGATGTGTTCTACATATGCTTAAAATATATATAATTATATATATATAATATATATATATATATTATATATATAAATATATATATATATATTATACATATAAATATATGTATGTATATATATATATATATATATATATATATATATATATATATATATATATATATATATATATATACTGATTCTAGAGAAGGACAACTCTGGAAACCAAGCTCGACAATACTGTAGTCACAAACATGTGGCTAACATAGAGTGATGGAGTGATGAGCTAACCATAAGAAGATATAAACAACTTATATTTTTATTCTAGTTATTGTTTTATTAATTTATTAATTGTTGTTTTATTAATTTATAATATTTTTTTTACTAAGTCCAGATATTGTGATTCATTTAACTACCAATTTATTTGTGTGGTTTTGTTCTAGTCTGTCCAGGTAGTTCAATTTTGTTTAGCCGCACTGAATCTTTATTTTATTACTGTTACTTATGGTTAACATTTTAGTCAATTGTAAACACTGCTGTGCATATTCTGACTTGGACATTTTAAGCTAAATGTACTGTAATTTCCCACTAGTTGTAGGCACACGTCTAAGGTTAGTATATGTGTGTTGCTGCCTGTTGAAATGGCCGTCCCAGGCACCCAGGAGAGACCGTCCCATATTATAACCTCTGTACACGTGGCCACGTGTTAATAATCCACGGTTGTATATACTTTGCATTGTCATAATAGATGGTATCTTCACTTATCTCTGCTGTCATCAGTTTTCGAGTTGGATCACTGCTAAACCATGACATACTGTAACTAGGATAATTATGTTATTCTGAGAATCTCATTGTTCATCCGGCAAACTTTGTGATTCTATACACTCTTATCTGAGAAGTACGTTATTCGCGTGAAAGAACACTGGTTGTTGTGTGTATTTATATGTGACTTGTGAAGACAGTGGGTCAGTGGTATTGTGTGTACACGTGTACACATGACATGCACAATGAACACAATGGGCTGGGTCGTCTGGTGCTGTGTATGGTAGTAATTGAGTTCTCTGTTGAAGGCGACAAAATGTGTTCTGGATAAAGAGGCGCCTGGAATGGCCGTGGCAATGCTGACAGGCTCCCTCAAAGTCACACCACTGGCAATGCTGTCTAGGTATGCATGCACAGTGGTGGTCTAGATCACTTTTCTCTCTGAAATTCACTCAAATAGCGCCTTAAAATCAGACAGATGCCTACTTGTAAACCCGTCTATGTATTTTCCTTAATTATGCTCAAAACTGGAAAAAATTGAAAGTGTTGTCATTGGCTGTCTGGAAAATACACAACCTGCTACAGTGTATTCAGGCACTTGGTTGGAATGTGAAACATTGAAAAAAGTATAAGTTTGTGTAAAATCAGTGATTATGCATAGAAGGTGTCACGCTGGTTTCAAGGTATGTTTAACATCAGATTTAAATCATAAATTGTTGGTTCCTAAACTGACAACGTTTGCACACTCCACTTACATGTTTGACATCAATTGGCAGTCGTTTATCATTTCTTTCTGTTGTAATCTTGTTATTCTTGAGAACTATGCCTACTTAGCTGCTAAACTACACGTGCACTGTAAATGAACTGTGTCTTATCTTGGCCATTAATGGACTGCAGCAATCAGCACTCAGACACTTCTGAGCCTGTCCTCGGTGCTGTGCAGATATATATCTATTTCTTGGAATAATTCTCCGTTGTGGTTGTACTTGTAGACCAGTGTGTGGCGTCAGGGGACAGACGGTCATCATAAACCTGCCCGGCAGCAAGAAGGCTTCACAGGTATGTGCAGCACATACACACAGTCTTACTCTTGTATTCGTGAATGTAAGATGTTTGTGTTAGCAGATTCACTGGTTGAAAAATAAAAAGTGATGGGCATTAGTGGTATTTTTAGATGTGACAACATTCAGTAAACATAACAAATTATGAGATTGTCCCTCCAGCACTAGGCAAAATAGATTTGGTAAAATGGAGCTACTCTATTTGCATTAACATCGCTCAGAGACAAATCCACACACACCTAATTCTGTTTTGATTATAGGTTTTAAAATATACACAACACGTGCAGTACACATCTCAAACTGGTCAGCATGTCATAGCAATTGTTGAATAGTAATATTAAGTTTATTTCATTTCACCTAAACATAAGTAGATACATGATTACTGATTAGTAAAATATTAATTTGGGTACAAAATTTTAATAAATGAAATTACTATTTTTAATGTGTTTAAGAAAGTAGATAAGATGTTCGCCGTCAAGGTTGAACTAGTGTTGAGATGTTCCCCAGGAGTGCCTGGAGTTTGTGCTGCCCGCCCTCACCCACGCCGTCGACCTGCTGCACGGGTGTACAGCCAGTGTCTCCTCACTTCACACGGCCATGCAGAACCCCACAGCTCACAGTGCTGACCACCACGCTGACCACCACACACAGGTGAGTAACTATACTAACATCATAATGAACAAATAATTATATATATAGTTACATACATATATAATTTGTTTTCATATATTTTTTATGTATATGAAACATGATTGTGTATTATATATATATATATATATATATATATATATATATATATATATATATATATATATATATATATATATGTACGTATAAATGTATATTATATAATTATGTGTTCATTATTACATCTATTTAATATATATATATATATATATACGTATAATTATATGTATATTATATAATTATGTGATCATTATTACATCTATTTAATATATATATATATATATATATATATATACGTATATATGTATATATATATATATATATATATATATACATATATATGTATATTATATAATTATGTGTTCATTATTACATCTGTTACATCTATTTAATATATATATATATATATATATATATATATATATACACCAACTGAAGGAGAAGTGCAGGGAATATAATATCCCACTCTGCATCGCATTCATCGTCTACGAGAAAGCCTTCGACTCAGCACAAACTCAAGCAGTACTGCCGTCGCTTGAAGAACATGAGATAGAAGATGTGTACATCAAACTCCTGAAAGAAATCTACACCAACAGCTGGTGTGCTATGTAGCTTAACTGTCAATAGTGGTACTTATTTTATTTGATAACATTTGTGCGTCGATCTCAAAGGATAACTCAGATAGCTTTAAAGGGGGACTGAAGCGGCCGAACAACCACAGCCCAAACATAAGAACATATAATTTACAGCACTTGTCACTATGATTTGACAAGCACAGCGTCACGGTATATTTTTAATAATTTTTTAAACTTAGCTACTTTCAACACAGGGCGCTGCCATATTGCCTAGGGCTTCTGAGCGGCGTTTCCGGTTTGATTGCCGCGTTGTTTACAATCGCGGAAGCCGCGAGTCAATAGGCAACGCAGCATAGCTCTCACAAAAACGGGCCAAACGCATTAAAACAAACATAATTAAACTATTTAATGCACTGTATGGCTAATAGATATATTATGATTGTTAGCAAGCAACTTTCACATACTTCCACGAAAGGATTCCTGCAGAAAAAGCAGGTTAAACATGATGAAGTTGGCGTGTCCGCCGGCGGCAAGTTCGACAAGAGTCTGCGGTGGTCACTTTCAAACGCCGAATGCAAGCCTAATTGCAAACGTGACGAACACAAAGAGACACTGAACATCAAAACATAAGTTTCGATCAGAGCAACAGGTCCGTGTTTGATCGATTTGCTTGCAAATAAGTACGCAGCGACGAAGTAAAGTTCGTCGAACTCGATAGGAAAACCGGACATGATTTCCTTATTTGGAAGGCGATTCGGCGCGTAGGAAATGACAGCTTGTTGTTACCAAGGCGACTCGGCACTCACGAGTTCAGTCATGTATCGTTACGACGACAATTTAGTCCCACGGTTGTATTTCACTGTCTGCATAATACACGAATGTGATCTTAGCGAAGTTTAAATATAATGAGAAATGTGAACATAATAAAGTACATATATGTGTGGATAGTTGTATATCATTTGCAATTTATATAATCCACAGATTTAGTCTAGAACACTCGGTCGTTGACGTTTCTTCGCCGGCAAGCTGTACCTAGTCCTAGCAACCAGCGGCATTGTGCCACGGTTGGTAGATAGAGTTAGAGTTCCTACGTCTACGAGTATATATTATATCGACATAAGCAGTCGCCGGTGGGGGAAATAACCTTTTTCAAAATAATATTTTTTAAATGTCGGCTACATACGTAAGACGTTTTGCAAAACAACACTCGTCAACAACAGTCAATCAGTCATGACAGGAATGTATTAAGTATGTAGAATCAGTTAAATATATGTTTATTGAAACGAAACGGCACAAATATTGCCACATCATAGCCCGCAGCCCGCCCCGCAGTTCGGCCCGCATAATTTTTCATTCAAAAATCAGCCTATAACAGATTGAACAGATAACATGGAATAATTAAAAATAACTAATCCTTATTGAATTTTCTTAATTAATTTTATTAACTCAATTTCATTATTTTATTGATTAAAATACTTTTAATTGGGTATATAAATTAATATATGGCTAGTTATATTTTATATTCACCTTGCTTTTTGTAACCATTTAATTACTTGAAATTCAATCAACCAATTTTTTTCAGTCAGACTGAAATAATTATGTTGGAAGTCACTGTAGTCATTCACCATGACAACACTGATCATATAAGTTAAGCTAATATCCACTAAAGGCAAGTTTTTATATAGCTCAGTGTCCAGTCGTTAGGACCAAAGCGCTTTACTACTAACAGGTAGTCAGTTGTCACCTCTGACCTCTGGACCTTGCTGCAATAAGCAACAACAGGCCTCTTTTGCTGTGGCCTGCCTGTCTTTTGATCTTGGCTTCCATGCCCCTTGCCCTGTTGTAACCAGCCCTGCTAGATGGCAACTGCTAAGGCCTGCTATTGTGCCAGTGCCTCAGTGGTGGTGCAAAGTGATAAGAAATATTTGCTTGAGGGAAGGAAATGGCACCCCAGCTTACCACATTGGGTAATTGAATATCCTGCCAGACATTTTCATTACTCATTAATATATTATACATTAAATAGACACCAGCCATTACGGAACATTTGTGTTAAAACCCCTCAAGAATTGTTTTACTTTTGTTATTAAATACTTATTAATATATTACAGCCAATGTCTTGTAACAAATGTCATGATAAATACATTGGACATGGTTATCAAGAAATGAAAAGTTTCTGCTAAGAGTCAGCAATGCCAATGTGAGCTCATTCAGGCCTTGCTTAGTAATATTTACAGAGATTAGCACTGTGGGTACTGGGCAGTAAAACTGGACACCACCAGCCTGCTAATTGCCTTTGTGGATTAGAGAAGGTCTGGCTCAGATAAGCAAGCCCTTTGTCTAAGCCAGGTATCCCAAATAATTAAGTAGGTCTCCTTGGGAGTTGTTCAAACATCACTCAGCAAGACAGGGCAGTCTGGTGAATGGTGATACTGGTGTTAAAGGGAGAACCCAAATCAACTTGGTTGTTAGCTAGGTCTGTCATCATTGCTACGATTGTGTAAAAAAGGCAGTCTATAGCGATCTGTGCCACAATGACATTATTTTGCTATCTTATTTCTTCTATTGTCAAAGAATGAAAAGATGTTATGGTGCTCGTGTATGCAAGACCAAACCTTTGTATTAACAAGACAGTGTCTGAATAACATTATTTTGTGACCTTATTTCCTGTGACTTTCCTAGGGAAAACTATAATTTTTTTCTGTGATTTCTTTTACTGTTATTTATTGTATGTACACCCTAACGAATAACTAAAGCTGGCAGGGCAAAACCACAAAACAGTGACATATTATGAGTGCTTTCAACAGTGTTTTCAACATTTTCTGTTACCAGAATGCTCACTGGCAATATTTTCAATAAGTTCTTCAATGAATATGAAAATGTCACTTTTTTGTTATATTAGTAACATTATTAAAAATTGTTTTGGTGCTTAATTAAGCCAACATACATTGTTTGGTCATTCATGACTGTACTGTTTTAAAACTGTTAATTTCCAAAAATTAATGGCATTGGAGCATGTTCCTATAGGCTATTATCTAAGCTATATTATATAACTGAGATTCTCACATGTGGAAAGGTGCCAGATCCTGTTTGTGTCAGCTACACAGGAAATAACCGTATTTATTTTTTGTCGGATAATCCACCTGGGGTATTGACCTCAGGTGAAACTCATTTCCAGGCCACAACCCTTCCCCTAATGACTAATGTGGAGGCTACAGCCACTACACCACTCTCTGTGTTGGGAACCCAGGGGAAAATGTCCAGATCACTACCCTCAACCATAAGGGAAAGATTAATCATCTAACTCTGTGGTGACTATGCATCTCAGTCATGAAAAATAAATACAACACACAATTTGCAAGACTATAACATTGTGTTCATAATGTAATTATAGAAGTATCACAACAACCATAGGGTCTAAAATCCACACATACAAACCCTTATCACCTTGTAATTACATGATTACACAACTACCACCACTGGCAATGGGGGATGCCACTGTGGGGGGTGGGGGGGGGGGGTGGAGGGCTAGTTCAATCCCCTCTTCCCCATGTGGGCATCTAGCCTGAATACACTGTCCCACTCATTGATTCAATATGACTGAAGCAGCAGCATCACCTGGGAAAATGTCCGACAAGAATGGAGATAAAGAAAAGAAAAAGCATGGAGTGCACTGCATGGCTCCAGGATGTACAAACTGGTACTATAGGTGTAAGGAAAAAACTTTCCATAGACTTCCAACAAATGAATCGCAACAGAAAAGATGGCTGCAGAAACTGAAGTTGGCGTCTCCCCCATCTGCTAAATCAGCGAGAGTCTGCAGTGATCATTTTGTGGATGGCGATTACAAAACAAAAGACACCTATGATGAACAAGGACACTTGGTAAAAAAAAAACATCATTCTTGGTCAAAGATGCGGTTCCATCTGTGATCGATTTTTCCGCATACACCCTTGGCTCTACTGATTTCTCATTGGCAAAATCAGCCAAGAAGCAGAAGCTATTGGACACCAGATTGGCGCGAGCAGCAGCCATGCAGGTTAATGAAATATTATTGTCATTGTGATTATGGTATCATTGTATTTATTTCTGGTAACATCTGTACATGTGTGCAACTCACAACTTCTATAAAATAATGAGTATAACAACAATAAAACATGCTACAGAATCAATCACACTTAACATAATGTCACTATTATGTATGTTAATGTGTCTATCCAATGACACTACCCATCATAACACAAGTCAGTTGGAAATATTACTTGGGAACACATTTAGTATTTTAATTTAGGCATATTAAGAGTGTCATCATAAAATATCCGTAGAATATCACTAGTATCCGATATTTAAAAAATCACAGATTAATACATTTATAAATAATCAAAGACGACGGTTTTTATCCCGCAAAACATTATGCACCCAAATGTGGATCTCACCTTTAAGAATCTGCAGTTTTGCTTTCCAAGTGACAAACAAGCACACCTTTTTTAGTTGGGGGTCAGAATAGTCGCCAGACAGCAGCTAGTAATATCACTGATCCCATGATTAAAATTAATAGTTACATGGGTGAAAAACATTTGGAACCTTACATTAGCACATAGCCTGCATTGTTACATGCAAGGGTTGTAAACATCATTATCAAAGTACAACAGAGGTCTGCTGTTACTAATTGCCATTAACAGCCTAGTGCAAATTAGGCAATAAGATCACAATCTTAGTACTGTCTTGTGTTTCCCAGCAAGAGTGAAAAGAATGTCTGAATGACTCGGAATACATACATATTAAAATATGCCAGGAAGGTTAGTCGCATAATGGAATCTGCACAGAATGCACCATTGAAAAGGCAATGTTCTATTTATTGCATGAATGTTCCCTGGTTGAAACACAACACCCTGGTCAGCCCACTGGTCCCATTGAGATCAAGTTGACCAGTGATCCTGGCTAGCAGTAGCAGACAAGCCACAAAGCAGATACCCAATCCACAAAACTGATATGGGGTTTGAGATGTGATTTCAAGGGGCCTTCTCAAAAACCAAATCACCAGCATTACTTTTTGTTTTGGAGGCCCTTAGAATGATGCTATAAAATACAGATTTCTTGTGTACAGCAGCTCCACCACATGCAACAGCCATGCAAAAGTAGATTTGTTTAACATTTGGGGGAAAATAGTTTGGGGGATCCTGGAGGACCATACAGGGCCTGTGGAATAATTCAATCAAATTTAGATTTCTCATGCACAGTTACAATATCCACAGATGCATCTACACAAAATTATATCCTGGACACTTTCCGAAATGCCAATTACAAGTTGATTTATTCTGTTTTAATTTTTTATGATGTAGGTATTGCAACGAGAAAACAAAAGATGACAAAACAATATTATTTATATGTATATCACAGAAGATACATACCATCTTACATATGTATCATTCTTTCAGATGGAGGATTCACAAATACATAGCACAACTTTCAAAGGATTCAGTGCACCATATGACATTGTCCCTCATGGCAGTATGGATGTCACATTGCAATGCCATTAACTCGTGGTGTCAAACTCAAACAGAGCCAGTGATTATGTCGCCAATGGGATACTTTATTGATGCAGTAATTAATATAGATGATATTGTTGTTCCATTGAATATTCATCATGACCATGGGTATGCGAAGTTGTTGTCGCAGTCCTGCATTCCTTCTTCGACCATGGCAGTCCTATCAATGTGGATGACACTTCGGATGTCCCAGTGTCACTGTCGCCATCTTCAGATCATTCTGTCTGCAACAGTCAGAAGGAAAAGACTGAAGAGAGTTATGCAGAATATGTCGTAGGGGGTGACAGCGATATCACTGATGATGAATCAAGCAGTTCTGACACTAATGAGAAACAGAGAAAGTGTTGTTGTTTACAAGAAACAAATAATTTCCCTTTTTTGCACCTGCAAAACACCCTGACTGGCATAACATGTCTGCTGCCGCTTGGAAGCATCCCATTGAACATGTGCAGTCATGATATGCAGCTAACCGATACATTCTGACAATTGATTTATAGTAATAGTAAACAATCATTATCTTATAATTAATTAGTAAATGGCAAAACTGTGTAATTCATCAATATCACATTGCAAAGTCAACGCTTTGGTTGATTTGTTTATGAAATACTGTAATAAAATGCTCACAGCATTTCACAAACAAACGATTGTTATGTAATTTTGTTACAGTATTTTGCAAACACATGAATTTTATGATTGTAAGACTACATATGTCATGACGTACACACCCGCACATATCCAATACATTGAATACAATACATTAATACTTCACTTCAATATTGCACATTGAATTGAATTCCTTATTACAAATCTATTTATTATTCAGACTATTATAAATTGCACAGCGGCACACATATCCAAATGACATTATTTTACATAAATTTAACAAATTGTATTAGCACTTTTAAATTGGAAATTAAATAATTATATATTAAAAGGATGCACACATCATCATGATCATGTAACATCTGGTAAAAAACAAAAAGTAAGTTTGTAACAAAGATTTACATTACGAATTTGAAGATAGATTTTTTTTAATTTAATATGTGTAGCCATACAAGTATAATTGCTCTATTTAGGTTTGAATTGTTAAATTATTTTTCGATACATGTTGAACTACGTATTAGTAAGTACTTACCTACTAGCTATATTGGTCGAACGAACGAGTCTCCAGGCAAATCGCACATCGACAGCAGTCCGATACTCCCAACATCGACAGTTTTCGTGGTTAGTCATGACTCATGCAGGCATCTGTCAGCACGGTCGGGCAAGCCATCTCTCAACAACATGTCCGTCGACATTGGGACGCAGTATTCACACAAACATCATAATTATTCACACTGTTCAGACTTCAGCACCGTTGATCCCAAAGTCCAAGATCATCGATTCCATAAAAATGGCGAACCTCTGAGACTGAGTCTCTCGCCGTCTCGGCGGGCCGGGTTTAACGCCTCGTACCTCGGCTCGCACGCTGGTTGAAGCACGTGTGTCAACCTCTCACTTATGCTACAGATGCTTCCTCTGTCGGATCCATTTCTACTGTGATTTATCCAAGATCACTAGCAACTAGCGTTTCCTCTGACTGTAATGCAAAACACTTCCGACATATTTGTCAACAAAAGTAAAAAATAGTCCCGGTTGACCTGCCGTTCGGTAGCCCCGCCCCTTGAAGTCTGTCAATTCTGCTGTCGGGAATAAGGAATATTTTCATTGGTTAAAAATCGTTGACATTTAATTCCACCTTTTTATTTCGAATGCAAATAAATATTATTTGTTGACACATAGGACCCCTTTCGTGTATAATAAGGTACCATATCTTTGTTTTTGCGCAGAAATGTCTAATAACGAAGAAAACCGAAAAAAACCAAAATTTTGCATGGGCTAGATAGGAGGTAATCAAACCACTCGGTTTGGAATAAAGATGGCGATACGCAGTGTTCAATGTCGACGATTTAGGCACTGAAAAAATATTTTTTTCCAGTTTGTCTGATAAGTGAATATGCTTCTGTCACCATTAATGTATACTTATATAGTGTACATTTAGGTATATGAAATGTTATAGTTGTGTTTCACTTCCCCTTTAAGCCTTACAGTTTATCGTTATTATTTTGGAAATCATAAAGTATTATGCTTATATAATATTAGCTAATTGGTTAGTTAATGACATACGCATTGCTACCACAGATTGCACTTGACAGTTGGAGTACAAACCAAGGTGCTAACTGCATTGCACAAAGGGCCCTAAGTTATAATACAGTTCAATCATAATGTCAAACAGTAATAATTGTTATATAAAAATGAAGCAAGAAAATTGTGTTTGTCACGATTATAGAAAAATGCAATTTCTTTATTCCACGCAGCATAGCGGCCACCGTCATACGGACAGATGTGCATCAGGTGACAGCCAGCATACCAGTGGAGATGACAAACATCACCATGACAACCATCACCCAGGCAGTGAGAAACATCACCATGGTGAACATCACCCCAAAGTGAGTGATAGTCATCATCATGGTGATCACCATAGCAACGGGGATGATACGCATCACCATGGGAACGATCAGCAGCAAGATGGGCATCAGCATCATCACTCCCACGGCGACTGTCATCAGTCCCATGACAACCATGCCACCAAGAGTATGTATCATTACGGATCGGTGGTGCTGAACAACAATCTTCTCTTCTTCTGAAATTTTAGCTTAACTTAATAATTGTATAAATAAATTTTTAAACAAAATTGGATGCATTCAATTGTAATTGTAAATTCAATTGTAATTGTAAATATAATTTTAAACGATATTTTAGTCCTCTTATGATGTATGTTTACTAATTTAAATTATATTTTTAGAAGACAATTTATATATATATATATATATATATATTAAACAATTGTAAAGGACATTTTATATTTATTTATTAACTAGTTTACACCACGATTATTGTTAAATAGATAATCTATTATTTAAATTTTGTCTTTATTTATTTATTATATAATTTTTTTTAAGAACAAATATGTACAATGTATATTTTATATCTGTATCTTATATTTATTTGCCATATTTCCTTTTATTGTATATATAGGCACTATATGACTCAACACCAGACTACATTCCAATTCATCATGTAATGCACGTTGAATATGGCAAAGCTTTATTATTATTATTACATAACAGCAACACAAGTACATGTATACTATTATGTAGAAACCGGAAAAGTATTTTCCCAAAATTCTAGAAAGTAATCAAACAATAATTTCATTGAATGCATTGGCACAAAACTGATAAAAACATAAAGAGTAAGCAATTTTTAAATCATCTTGCATGTTTACGTGGTAGAAGAAACTGTAAGATTCATTATTGAGTATCCTTTTTCCATACAACTGGCAATATTTTGTGAAGTGACTGCCCTTTGTTTAAGATTTAGTTGTCTAATTTTAGGATGTTGTGTCACACCTTGTATTCATATTTCATTCAATAGGCAGAAGGTACCCTTTAGAGACACCAGCTTAACACACAAGGTATCTGTTAGGTGACAGTACAGTAATGACTGTATGTGTTCCGACACGACAAATATTTTAAGTCTCGGCTGCTTGTCTGAAAAAAGTACAAGCCACAAAAAGAATTACTGTTGATGTCCGAAAATAATAATTGTGTAACTTGTGCATTTGGGCACATCCATATAAAAAAAGAAATCAATTTGTAAATTTTTAGAATATGTGAAAACACATTGTGTCCAAATACATTATGTTAGTTCTCATAGTCCTGTGAACTGTGTTTGTCATCATCAAACGAGGGACGTGCTGACTCAGGTTGTTGCCATCTGTAGGTGCTGTGGACATGACAAAGGTGGCACGGAGACACAGAGAGTCGCCCTACCCCATGATCTCTGTTGACGAGGCTGTCAACACCGTCCTGGCACACTGCCAGCTCATGGCCACAGAGACAGTGAGCAGCAAGGGTAGGTGACACTAGACGTACTCACTGTGATAACAACACTCTCTCTTTTTCCATTTACCGCCCACAATCACTAGGTTGATTATTCTGACACTGGGGATTTTGAAGGGAACAAAATCTCAGGTCAGTGAGTCAATGACAGGCTTTTCCATTTCCCTGCGTGGGATCGTTTACTTGCCTTGGTTAGACATAGAATTAGACTAGCTTACAATGCGTCCTCCAAAAACCACAGGCAACATAGGGTGAATAAAGTTCCAAGTTTTTACACAGTGGCCAAACCATTACCAAACCACCACCCAGATGGCCCCCAGGATTTAAATCCTAGGTCCCCCTGAACAACAGTTCAGCTGTCTGGCTGCTTGATGACTGCATCCCATTTTTTTCTTACCTACATTTGAACCTGTTTATACTTGATAATGTGCATCATCAGGACTGGACAATGTGTTTCCATAATAATTTTGGACTTTCAAGTGTCCTTTCTTGAGAGGTTTGTGTTGTGGATAAATATCTCCTAGGGTAGGCTTCATGTTGAAAATGATGGTTTCGGTTTTAGTTAAATGGTTACTAATACCAACCAGTGTTTCACAGTTGAGCTACATTAAACACGGTGTCTTTTAATTATAAATGAGAATACATTTTTTGTAATTAAAATGGGTAACACATTCATCCAAGAAAGAACCTTCTGACAAGTTTCCTCTCACAGATATCAATGTATTACACAGTGTGGTGAACCAGACGTGTTCTGTTCCTGTTGCAGACGCTCTTGGGTTGGTCCTTGCTGAAGACATATTTGCGAAAGATCCTCTTCCTCCTTTCCCAGCATCCATTAAAGATGGCTACGCTGTTGTAGGTAAGACACTTTCTGTTGACAGGAGATCACGAACATCCACAAAATGGAGTTTGTCTGTTGTTATGTTAATTAAAAAATTCTGTAACGTTCCTAATGCAACAATAAATACGTATACACAGGTATACTGCAAATTATTTCAAAACATAAAAATTATGAACACAGTTTTCAGCATAATGTGGGGACCGTTTCACTAAGATTAAGAGCTCTTAAGGAAAACTCAACATTAACTTTTTTTAATTCAATGGGTCTTTTCAAAATGCAAATATCTATTGGCGTATTACAGAGGACACTATTTCCATGACACACCAGTGACAATGTCCCGCTGGTGCATATGCATGGCGTCAGATTTCAGGTATTCAAGATCATTGTTAAAGATTAAAATTTATTTTATTTAAAGTACAAAATTGGATTTAAGAGTGCTTAATAACATTAGTGAAATGGGTTTATGGCCTGCAGCAGACCGTAAAAAATGTATACTTGTCACAGGTTATATTAAAAGTCATCTAAAGTCATTTTAATTGATTTCAAGTGCTACTCACATTACCCCTTCCTCCTGTCTTCCTCAGCGGCGGATGGCGCGGGTGCTAGGATCGTCCTCGGCAACACAACTGCAGGCTCCGTGGTAGGACATCACGCACTCGTTGTGTTTCATCTTATGTTAAATTACACTGAAATTCACTGACGAATGTAATTAGATTTCATGGGAGATTGTGGCGCTCAATTTGTAACACTGGTTGCATAAAAATGATATCCATGCAACAATTATTTTCGTGATCTTCAAGTGTTAATGTTTTAAAAGATGTACACATTTCGTGACGAAATAAGATATACTATGCTGTATATTTTTACAACAGTTACTGTTTTACTGGAGTTAGGAATGTATCAATAGAACTTATCATATCAATAGATCTTCTCATTCAAAAATGATATGCAGTGAGTGTTGGATTCACCCTTTGCATTCTCAACACTTCATATAGTAAATAACTGAAACACCACATTGTTTCTAACATGTTAAAATAAACAAATAGAACAGTTCTAAAAAACATATAGTAAAATTATATAATAAGTAAACCAAATACATGACCATAACAAGTTATCGTAAAGCTCATTTCCTCAGTGGAAGTAAGACAGCTTAAAGGTAAGCCTGCAATAAATCATGAATGTTCCCATCTGCAGCCGACGCGAGTGGTGAGTCAGGGCCACTGCATGAGGGTTAGTACCGGGGCACCTTTGCCTCCTGGGGCAGATGCTGTCGTCCAGGTCGAGGACACCAAGCTACTCATGGAGACCGGTGACGGAGCCGTTGAGCTCGAGATAGAAATACTACAGGCGCCCTCTGTTGGACAGGATATTAGGTGTGAAAATATCTCGTCAAGCTTGTTTTCTATCACACCATATGGTTACATTTAAAGTATAATTTAAAGAAAATGAAATTGGTAGACCTCATTTTGTATTTGTAATAACATTTTGATTTTGACATGATTTAAACATGATTCTAATTAGTCTCGCTTAACCGACTGTCGGTCGGCTGCGGAACTACGCCGAGAAGACAGTCTGGTGACATTTGCCGGCTTTTGTTTGGTATCCGCGTGATCTATAAAATGCTGCCACCTCACGGACACTGCCGTAATATTTTTTTTATAAACAACTGCAAATTTGTATTTCTATTTATTTTGGGTAAATATAAGTTTAATTTTTAATAGTTTTTATAATACAGCATTATTTGATCAAAAGGTTTCCTTATTTAATTTGTATGCTATCCGTGTCGGGCTAGACAATGCTGCCACCTCACGGATACTGGTTAATCCTGCCGTAATTCTTATTTTATAAACAACGGTAAATTTGAATTTTTACTTACTGTTGTGTTAATATAAGTTCAATGGTGAATACTTTTCAAATGATATTATTATCTTGTAAAACTATATCGTTATTTAAATTTTTATTTCATAGTTGGCCTGAGAGCCAATCAGCGTCTCTACCCTATTCTGGGGTAAGGCTGCCCGGATGTAGAAACTTAAGCATATATACTGTCCCAGGCGTAGTTGAGGGGGCTTAAAAGTGCTGCCACCTCACGGAGTCTGGGTAACCGAGGCTAGATTCTAATCATTCATCTTGATCCACCTTAATCAAGGCAACTTGTTATATTTGTAATAGATTTAAATTTGCTATAATGTAAACAACACGCTAAAGTAGGACTATTAAAATTAAAATTAAACATTTAAGATCTGTATAAAAAAATGTATGCCCTGTTTGAAAATACAATGTTTACTGCACAATATTTGTCATGTGTTGGCTGATACATCTCCTTGGTGACTGTCTACTTGTAGGCCACTTGACTGTGACGTATCTGTGTCAAATGTCTACTTGTAGACCACTTGGCTGTGACATATCTGTGTCAAATGTCTACTTGTAGACCACTTGACTGTGACGTATCTGTGTCAAATGTCTACTTGTAGACCACTTGGCTGTGACGTATCTGTGTCAAATGTCTACTTGTAGA
Source organism: Oasisia sp. SBJ-2009 (assembly GCA_964017155.1). Taxonomy (NCBI): domain Eukaryota; kingdom Metazoa; phylum Annelida; class Polychaeta; order Sabellida; family Siboglinidae; genus Oasisia; species Oasisia sp. SBJ-2009. The sequence goes on along the minus strand of OZ024856.1, from coordinate 56,883,244 downwards.
CCACTTGACTGTGACGTATCTGTGTCAAATGTCTACTTGTAGACCACTTGACTGTGACGTATCTGTGTCAAATGTCTACTTGTAGACCACTTGACTGTGACGTATCTGTGTCAAATGTCTACTTGTAGACCACTTGACTGTGACGTATCTGTGTCAAATGTCTACTTGTAGACCACTTGACTGTGACGTATCTGTGTCAAATGTCTACTTGTAGGCCACTTGACTGTGACGTATCTGTGTCAAATGTCTACTTGTAGACCACTTGACTGTGACGTATCTGTGTCAAATGTCTACTTGTAGGCCACTTGGCTGTGACGTATCTGTGTCAAATGTCTACTTGTAGACCACTTGACTGTGACGTATCTGTGTCAAATGTCTACTTGTAGACCACTTGGCTGTGACGTATCTGTGTCAAATGTCTACTTGTAGACCACTTGACTGTGACGTATCTGTGTCAAATGTCTACTTGTAGACCACTTGACTGTGACGTATCTGTGTCAAATGTCTACTTGTAGACCACTTGGCTGTGACGTATCTGTGTCAAATGTCTACTTGTAGACCACTTGGCTGTGACGTATCTGTGTCAAATGTCTACTTGTAGGCCACTTGGCTGTGACGTATCTGTGTCAAATGTCTACTTGTAGGCCACTTGGCTGTGACGTATCTGTGTCAAATGTCTACTTGTAGACCACTTGACTGTGACGTATCTGTGTCAAATGTCTACTTGTAGACCACTTGGCTGTGACGTATCTGTGTCAAATGTCTACTTGTAGACCACTTGACTGTGACGTATCTGTGTCAAATGTCTACTTGTAGGCCACTTGGCTGTGACGTATCTGTGTCAAATGTCTACTTGTAGACCACTTGACTGTGACGTATCTGTGTCAAATGTCTACTTGTAGACCACTTGGCTGTGACGTATCTGTGTCAAATGTCTACTTGTAGACCACTTGGCTGTGACGTATCTGTGTCAAATGTCTACTTGTAGACCACTTGACTGTGACGTATCTGTGTCAAATGTCTACTTGTAGGCCACTTGACTGTGACGTATCTGTGTCAAATGTCTACTTGTAGACCACTTGGTTGTGACATATCTGTGTCAAATGTCTACTTGTAGACCACTTGACTGTGACATATCTGTGTCAAATGTCTACTTGTAGACCACTTGGTTGTGACATGACATCTCTGTGTCAAATGTCTACTTGTAGACCACTTGGTTGTGACATATCTGTGTCAAATGTCTACTTGTAGACCACTTGGCTGTGACGTATCTGTGTCAAATGTCTACTTGTAGGCCACTTGGCTGTGACGTATCTGTGTCAAATGTCTACTTGTAGACCACTTGGCTGTGACGTATCTGTGTCAAATGTCTACTTGTAGACCACTTGACTGTGACGTATCTGTGTCAAATGTCTACTTGTAGACCACTTGGCTGTGACGTATCTGTGTCAAATGTCTACTTGTAGACCACTTGACTGTGACGTATCTGTGTCAAATGTCTACTTGTAGGCCACTTGGCTGTGACGTATCTGTGTCAAATGTCTACTTGTAGACCACTTGACTGTGACGTATCTGTGTCAAATGTCTACTTGTAGACCACTTGGCTGTGACGTATCTGTGTCAAATGTCTACTTGTAGACCACTTGGCTGTGACGTATCTGTGTCAAATGTCTACTTGTAGACCACTTGACTGTGACGTATCTGTGTCAAATGTCTACTTGTAGGCCACTTGACTGTGACGTATCTGTGTCAAATGTCTACTTGTAGACCACTTGACTGTGACGTATCTGTGTCAAATGTCTACTTGTAGACCACTTGGTTGTGACATATCTGTGTCAAATGTCTACTTGTAGACCACTTGACTGTGACATATCTGTGTCAAATGTCTACTTGTAGACCACTTGGTTGTGACATGACATCTCTGTGTCAAATGTCTACTTGTAGACCACTTGGTTGTGACATATCTGTGTCAAATGTCTACTTGTAGACCACTTGACTGTGACGTCTCTGTGTCAAATGTCTACTTGTAGACCACTTGACTGTGACGTATCTGTGTCAAATGTCTACTTGTAGACCACTTGACTGTGACGTATCTGTGTCAAATGTCTACTTGTAGACCACTTGGTTGTGACGTATCTGTGTCAAATGTCTACTTGTAGACCACTTGACTGTGACGTATCTGTGTCAAATGTCTACTTGTAGGCCACTTGACTGTGACGTATCTGTGTCAAATGTCTACTTGTAGACCACTTGGCTGTGACGTATCTGTGTCAAATGTCTACTTGTAGACCACTTGACTGTGACGTATCTGTGTCAAATGTCTACTTGTAGACCACTTGACTGTGACGTATCTGTGTCAAATGTCTACTTGTAGACCACTTGACTGTGACGTATCTGTGTCAAATGTCTACTTGTAGACCACTTGACTGTGACGTATCTGTGTCAAATGTCTACTTGTAGACCACTTGACTGTGACGTATCTGGGTCAAATGTCTACTTGTAGACCACTTGACTGTGACATCTCTGTGTCAAATGTCTACTTGTAGACCAATTGGTTGTGACATCTCTGTGTCAAATGTCTACTTGTAGACCACTTGGCTGTGACATCTCTGTATCAAATGTCTACTTGTAGACCACTTGGTTGTGACATATCTGTGTCAAATGTCTACTTGTAGACCACTTGACTGTGACGTATCTGTGTCAAATGTCTACTTGTAGACCACTTGACTGTGACGTATCTGTGTCAAATGTCTACTTGTAGACCACTTGACTGTGACGTATCTGTGTCAAATGTCTACTTGTAGACCACTTGACTGTGACGTATCTGTGTCAAATGTCTACTTGTAGGCCACTTGACTGTGACGTATCTGTGTCAAATGTCTACTTGTAGACCACTTGGTTGTGACGTATCTGTGTCAAATGTCTACTTGTAGACCACTTGACTGTGACGTATCTGTGTCAAATGTCTACTTGTAGGCCACTCGACTGTGACGTATCTGTGTCAAATGTCTACTTGTAGACCACTTGACTGTGACGTATCTGTGTCAAATGTCTACTTGTAGGCCACTTGACTGTGACGTATCTGTGTCAAATGTCTACTTGTAGACCACTTGACTGTGACATCTCTGTGTCAAATGTCTACTTGTAGACCACTTGACTGTGACGTATCTGTGTCAAATGTCTACTTGTAGACCACTTGACTGTGACGTATCTGTGTCAAATGTCTACTTGTAGACCACTTGACTGTGACGCATCTGTGTCAAATGTCTACTTGTAGACCACTTGACTGTGACGTATCTGTGTCAAATGTCTACTTGTAGACCACTTGACTGTGACATATCTGTGTCAAATGTCTACTTGTAGACCACTTGGTTGTGACATGACATCTCTGTGTCAAATGTCTACTTGTAGACCACTTGGTTGTGACATATCTGTGTCAAATGTCTACTTGTAGACCACTTGACTGTGACATATCTGTGTCAAATGTCTACTTGTAGACCACTTGGTTGTGACATGACATCTCTGTGTCAAATGTCTACTTGTAGACCACTTGGTTGTGACATATCTGTGTCAAATGTCTACTTGTAGACCACTTGACTGTGACGTCTCTGTGTCAAATGTCTACTTGTAGACCACTTGACTGTGACGTATCTGTGTCAAATGTCTACTTGTAGACCACTTGACTGTGACGTATCTGTGTCAAATGTCTACTTGTAGACCACTTGGTTGTGACGTATCTGTGTCAAATGTCTACTTGTAGACCACTTGACTGTGATGTATCTGTGTCAAATGTCTACTTGTAGGCCACTTGACTGTGACGTATCTGTGTCAAATGTCTACTTGTAGACCACTTGGCTGTGACGTATCTGTGTCAAATGTCTACTTGTAGACCACTTGACTGTGACGTATCTGTGTCAAATGTCTACTTGTAGACCACTTGACTGTGACGTATCTGTGTCAAATGTCTACTTGTAGACCACTTGACTGTGACGTATCTGTGTCAAATGTCTACTTGTAGACCACTTGACTGTGACGTATCTGGGTCAAATGTCTACTTGTAGACCACTTGACTGTGACATCTCTGTGTCAAATGTCTACTTGTAGACCAATTGGTTGTGACATCTCTGTGTCAAATGTCTACTTGTAGACCACTTGGCTGTGACATCTCTGTGTCAAATGTCTACTTGTAGACCACTTGGTTGTGACATATCTGTGTCAAATGTCTACTTGTAGACCACTTGACTGTGACGTATCTGGGTCAAATGTCTACTTGTAGACCACTTGACTGTGACATCTCTGTGTCAAATGTCTACTTGTAGACCAATTGGTTGTGACATCTCTGTGTCAAATGTCTACTTGTAGACCACTTGACTGTGACGTATCTGTGTCAAATGTCTACTTGTAGACCACTTGGCTGTGACATCTCTGTGTCAAATGTCTACTTGTAGACCACTTGGCTGTGACATCTCTGTGTCAAATGTCTACTTGTAGACCACTTGCCTGTGACATCTCTGTGTCAAATGTCTACTTGTAGACCAATTGGTTGTGACATCTCTGTGGCTGAAGAGATTCTGTCAGCTGGCACGTGGCTCGGTCCTATCGAGTTGGGCCTTCTCGCAACTGTAGGTGTCAGCACCGTCTGCTGCTACAAACTGCCGACAGTTGGAGTTATGTCTACAGGCAATGAGGTAGGGCCGCATTGTATACTGTATACATCCTTTCTTATTCAAAGCAATTTCAGCTGAAATTGTAAATTGTAGCTGAACATTTGTTATTGGAGCACATTGGGGTGGAAGACTTCTAGCGTACTGGAGTACAAACACCTTTGTGTTGTTAAAAACGTTGGTGTTTTGCATCTTTCCATAAGGATACGAGTGATTTAGCTGCATTAAACGCGTGATGGAAATTGTGTTTGAATAAGCTAATTGGTTGCACGAAATTACATGTCAGTATTCTGCAGCATTGACCATTGATTATGAGTGGAATAGATTATCTGCTGATTTGTATGGGTGCATGTGGCATTAGTATCTTTAAAGACAAACTTGGTGCACATGTCAGAAGGATGAGATAGACATAGATAGAAGTGGGTGGACTCTCAACAAACCAACAGCTTCTTGGTCCACTTGCCATCTAGAGTATATTTTTCTGAGTGGTAATCTTGTTCAGTTTTATTACATATCTGATCATAGCATATACTGAACAGTTGAAAAAAGAAAAGAAATTCAGATGGTACACACATGTATAGTGTTATAAGTATTTCATTTTTTCAGTTATGAAATATTTTCCATATATTTACCTACGAATGCTGCTTTTGCTTTGGAAATGCAACTGCCTAGATATTTCATATTTTATTTATGTTTTTAATACATTATATAAATTGGACAGCTGTCTAATTATAATCAGTGTGCTACGTAGCTGTATTGACGATGCTAATGAGATTTTAAAAACTGCATCTGCCATGCGCCAACTAACACCCGCCAGATTATGTGTTTCCCTGGACTCTTTCTGCCCATTGCCAGTTGGTGGAGTCTGACGCCCCGCTGCAGCCTGGCAAGATCCGAGACAGTAACCGTGTCACCCTCCTGGCCGCACTCAGACAGCGCCAGGTCCCTGTGGTTGACCTCGGCATTGCCCTTGACACGTCAGTATACACAGCCTTGATCAGCACTCTGTTGTCCCTGTATAACCTGTCATTTCTGTCTTCACAGTGTAATATGGATATCAACAAGTGACACTTATGAACAACTAACCAATGAAGCCAACTGTCATGATGGGTCGTAGTTTGTTTTGAAACATACTTTGTTCACCGTACGTGTATATAGCTGCCATCCCTCTTAAATTTCCCCCTGATTTGTTGTGAAACACCTGGCATACATACAAGAAGAGTATTTATATATCCTCTACCATAAGCCGTTTTGTACAATTTCGTTTCTTATCAGCAGTAAGAGGATGCAGTTGTAAATTGTTAGTGAGCCTGAAATTCTAGATTTCAACACTAAAAAGTTGGCAGATAAAATGATACATTACTGGAATTGCTTAGATGTCCAGTTGTTGATTGCGATGCAGATATACACTTTATATCATGTACAGAGTTTTATATTTATCGGCACTAAAAACGGAAAAATTTACTTTTTTGTGGGTTGACCATTTGCATCATGGGATACTGTTTGATTGACAGCCCGGAGTCCCTGCTGAAGCAGATACAAGACGCCCTAGGCCGGGTAGATGTACTTGTCACCTCTGGGGGGGTCTCCATGGGGGAAAAGGTCAGTGTATCCACAGGCACGGGTCTGCTTACTTTGTAATGTTTACACAAAGTTGTTACAAAGATCACAATGTGACATGGTATGAGTTTTATCAGAGTCGCTTGTCCTCAACGTATTTCCATTAGTTGTACCTTGGTCATTATTTTCATAAGATTGCTATTCATAAATTTCTTCTAAAGTCTGAGCTGGATTTCACACTACTTACTGTCTGTGGACTTATGAACATGTTATTGAGGTCAGCATTCGCAATAAGAGATCAACATGATATGTCTAGTCTACACTATCTGTTATTGCACGTGACAGATCATTTGCGGTGTGGTTTGTTGCAGGATCTTATAAAGGCAGTCCTCTGTGCAGACTTGGAGGCAACTGTTCATTTTGCACGGGTCTTCATGAAACCAGGGTCAGTCATCTGAACGTGAAACAAAACCCCAGCAAATATCTGCTTTCCCATCCCATTGTAGTTATCCTGAATGCATGTATAGGTTTTCTTCCGTCTTCGTTCGTCAGTTTTTGTTTTGTTTTATACCAAGGTTGTTAGATAGAATTGAAAGATTCAAAATCTACGAACCGTCCCTGTTGGCCTGCTCAGTTACATGCAACATTTCAGCCTGAAACATGCCAAACTACAAACAGACAAACAGAAACATACTGGTTTATAACATAGATACACTACTCAACATACTTAAAAGACACAGCTGATCTACAAGTTACGCTACATGCTCTGAGTGTATGATTAGGGGATTGTCTTGGTATTAAAACAATTTGTGGTTTAATTAATTAAGGCATAACGACAATTTTTTGATACATTTTTCAGCTGCTTTTTACTTAATAACTTGTAACCCCCCCCCCCCAGTAGTCACCCACCCTCATGAGGACACAGTGGTCTCCTGATGTAACTTTGGGTATGACCTGCCACCCCCAAACTAGGGCATTTGTCAACTGACAGTTCAGGTGCTTAATTGCCATGTCCAGTTGTTTCCTGTCGAGTTACGCAAGAGACTGTGGCTTGTGACATATCATGTAGCTGTCACACCATGTGACACTATCCTCCAGGAGTCGACTGCTAGCAGTCTAGTTGCATAAGTGAACTTGAGTAGCATGGAGGAAGTCAAATTGCAGTGATAAAGTTGTGCTCATGCGATTGCGACGAGACAAAATGACAAGATAACGACCTTGTCTGCGGGTTGTCACCTGTGAATGACCTTGACCTTATCCCCTGGTGTACTGTCCACTCTACTGGGAATGTATCCATTGTCGGCTGACAACGTTTTACTGGTCAAACAACAAAGCTGTCACCTAAACCCATTTACCAAATTGTTACTGCTGCACACCCTGGCAATCTCAATAACATATATCCACACTTCTAGAAGGGTGTGAATGTATAATTAATTAGCATATATATTGCTATATATAATATATATATATAATATTTATATATATATATGTATATATATAATGTATATATATATTATATATATATGTAATATTATATATATATATATTTATGTACATATACATATATCATATGTGTAAATGCCCATTTGCACTTTCAGAAAGCCAACCACGTTTGCCACACTCACTTACAATGACAAGAAGAAGTTGTTCTTTGGTCTGCCCGGCAACCCTGTCTCAGCCATCGTCACCTGCAACATGTACGTGTTCCCCTGCATTCGCAAGATGAGTGGGCGCAAACACCCCCGGTCTACAGTCATCAAGGCAAAGGTAGGTGTGCCATAAGGGGGGGATGTTGCTCCTCAACATAGAATTAGCCAGAACAAAAAGTCTGCTGTCCGAAACGTGGCAATGTTGAGAATCAAAGGATATTGCTACCAACTTTGGCTTGCCTTGGCGTTTAAGTCAGCCAAAGCTTGTTTTGACGCTGGATGTTTTGTTTGTTATTTGAACATGTTCTGCTGTGGAAACTTAAACATTGTGAACATCGTTATGAGCGTAATTAACACAATCAGTCAGGCAGTATATTTGAATAACTCATTGTCAGCGAAAACATTTCTTTAATCCATAAAGAAATGGGAAATATTGTTAGACGAACCTAATTACATTTGAGGTAATCTTAGTCCCACTATCCATAGCAAGGCTCTCTAATTTAAGCCACACGAATATTATTCTTAATCTACTTTTCAGTTGGCGGCCGACATGAGGTTGGATCCCAGACCCGAGTATCACCGCTGCGTGTTGTCATGGGAACAGGATAGTGAGCTGCCATTGGCCAGAAGTACGGGTGGTCAGAGGAGCAGTCGCCTACTTAGCATGCACGCGGCCAATGCACTTATGATTCTACCAGCGACGACAGATGATCTGCAGGGTCTAAGACAGGGTGATGTCGTTGATGCATTGGTGATTGGTGACATTTAAGAGCTGAATCTTTGAACCTGGACTGCAGCGTACATGTCACGTAAATTGACTTATTTGGTACATATCTGTGCATATATTCACTAAATGCAGACTTAAATATCCCAAACACACTTCCAGTCACTGTGAAAGACGTACAAACTGTCACATACCCTTTGATTGCTATTGAGGTGTCTTTTTTTTCTCAATTTTTATTTTACTTATCCGTGACTTATCCCATGGTATATTTGATGTTGAAATCAACATACTTTACATTTTACAAGCAACTCCCTGATATATATATATATATATATATATATATATATATATATATATATATATATATATTATATGCATATATAAAACACCAATATTAATATTTCATTATCCATGTATGTAATGCCGAGTTCATGGAGACAGTATTGGAGTAATGTTTGGTAAACGAATCATTCGTGCACAAACATTAATGCCAAACTCGCATAAATTGAA
>OZ024856.1:56859137-56866637 GCA_964017155.1 Oasisia sp. SBJ-2009 | reverse complement strand
CACACGCACACGCACACGCACACGCACACGCACACGCACACGCACACGCACACGCACACGCACACGCACACGCACACGCACACGCACACGCACACGCACACGCACACGCACACGCACACGCACACGCACACGCACACGCACACCACACACACGCACACGCGCACACGCGCACACGCGCACACGCACACACGCACACACGCACACACGCACACACGCACACACGCACACACGCACACACGCACACACGCACACACGCACACACGCACACACGCACACACGCACACACGCACACACGCACACACGCACACACGCACACACGCACACACGCACACACGCACACACGCACACACAAACATACACACACCACACGCGCACGCGCACGCGCACGCACACGCACACGCACACGCACACGCACACGCACACGCACACGCACACGCACACGCACACGCACACGCACACGCACACGCACACGCACACGCACACGCACACGCACACGCACACGCACACGCACACGCACAAACCCACACACACACACACACACACACACACACACACACACACACACACACACACACACACACAATAACAAGTAACATAGTATATGCCTCTAACGGCAGTAAGTCATGTTACACTGCCGATTGGACGCCTGCAGGTTGAACGAATTATATTTCCAATTATTACAGGTAGTGGTAATGTACATTTTTGATTAATGTAGGCTGTTTATGTAGAATAAATGTTAACAACAACAAGTTCATGTCTTATTTTGGCTTGTATGTCTGAATACATTGTGGGTGTAGGCTTACTTGTTGCACGCTTCGCCTTTAATAAATACATAAATGAAAAATTATTCTATTTTGCCGTGAATTGCAAAATGGTGCAAATTATAACATGGTCCTTTTGAGATGGCGATGGCTGAACATTAAATTGTAGGCCTATTTATTAGTATGTGACACAACAGCTTGTTCTTAGCGTGGGTGGTGAGTGCCCATGCTTCCGCGCGGTATGTCATTGCTGGAAGTACGCACGAGTTGTAGACTTATCTCTTCAAGCATATCCCAATATTACCCTTGAACATGGCGCGGTGTTCGGCGAATGCTGTCCATCCGGCCGTGATTCTTCTTTTAATCTCCTTGTCTTGGTCTTTGTCTCTGATACTGTATCTCTGTCCCAGGTAGATGTAGCTTTCAACGTTCTCGATCTGGGTGTTGTTCACACATATTGGTGTGTCGTTTTCCATCATCACCTTTGTCTTCGACTTGTTGTAGCTCGTGTGGTGTATTAGCGCATTTATGAGTATGTTGTCGGTGAAGATAAGATGACTAAGATGTTCGCCGTCTATCTTCAAACCTGGTTTCCTAAGTCAGTCGTCGGAATAATATGCTTTCGAGAGTTGCCGTAAACGTACAGCTTGGGCACTAGTGTATCTCCCTGCCGCACTCCTCTCTTGGTGTTGATCTTGTTGCTTTCTTTATGTAGGTGGACTGTTACCGAGCTGTTAGTGTAAATTTCCTTCAAGAGTTCGATATACACATCTTCTATCCCTTGGTCTTGAAACGAGGTAAGTACTGCTTGAGCCTGTATCTTATTTGTGCGACATCTACTCTTGGTGGCCTCTTGGTGGTCAATTGTTTCCTTTCCACATTGACGTCAATTTGATGTTGCTAATAATCATTCCGTGGTCACTTCCAATGTTGACTTGGTTGATGACTGTTACGTCTGTGACGATGTCTGGACTGTTTGTTAGGATGTAGTCAATTTCTGCCTTCGTTACACCGTTTGGGCTTTTCCATGTCCATCTCCTCCTTGCTTTCTTCTGGAACATGGTATTCATGATTTTGTACTTTCTTGATGTTGCAAATTTTACCCAGGTATTGCCTCTTTTGTTTCCCAATATGAGCCCAAATGTACCCATTGTCGTTTCCATAGCATGTATTTGTTTCCCTATTTGCGCATTGAAGTCTCCCATCAATATCGTGTAGTGGTTTGGTTTCCCTAAAGTCTCTTCGACGTCGTTGTAGAAGCTATTTATGTCCTCTTATGTATGATGTCGTTGATGCATATACTTGCACTATCTTTAGTTTATAGCGCTTTGTTACACAAAGAACAAGTTCGGCTACTCTGGGGCTGATGCTACTTACCGTCACTATGTGGTTTTTTCATTTCTTGTTTATGAGAGAGCCAACGCCTGCTTGGCCGCTTTTTTCCTTAGAATGGTACAATAGGTGGCTGCTTTGTAAGATAGTGAAACATTTCTCTCGTTATATATATATTTATATATATATATATATATATATATATATATATATATATATATATATATAGTTCATCAAATGTTTTCACATAAAGGAGAGTAGCTGAAGAATAAACTAGAAACACTCTCTTACAGATGGTGTTTGGTAGAACAGTGGTAATACTAATAAGATAACTTATATTGCGCCCGTCCTCGCGGGCCATGGGTCGCTGCTGCTGATTATGTAATTTGTTTGGCTATTACAAACACATTGCTGTTACAATTATAAAATCACACGTGGTGGTCTACAAACAAGTATGCCTGCATTTTCGTGTGTGCGTGCGTGTGTGCGTGCGCGCGCGCCCGCACGGAGCCCTGGCTTGCGAGGGTGATTGCACCTTAAATCCGTGGAAACCAGGCTCAGAAGCGCACGAAGACACAGGGATTGATCAATCTTAAAATCCATAAGATCGACGTAAATGTGTGGCATTTCCCGGGTTCAGACTGCGTGTTTAACCTAGTCGACTGTGTTCCCCGCACACTCCTTGTAACGCCGCTGATGCTAGTCTACATCCTGTCCTGACACTCAAGGCTGACGTAGTCGCCTGATAGGCAGAGACTTCGTTTAAGCGCCCATTCCAAGAACTGCTAGCGCTCTATTCTCGGGGTGCTTCAATGGTGCAGACAGGCCGGTCTCCATCGGCCATTGTTCGGACGATTGTAGCTTTTTAGTCAACATATAACAGCAATTATTAGTCATTATACAGTTGCAGTAAAGATTTTTAGTTGCAGTTCCCCTCCGCCCGTGTTGACCTCTATAGTCTGTACGTGTAAACAACTTTGGTATAAACACATTTCGAATAATATTTGTTATATTAGATTATTTCATATATGTATAGGTAACGTTCAACACCCAATAACACATATAATACATTTGCAAATTTAATATTTGGAATTATACAGATACATGTTCAAATAGATGTCAATTACTTAATTAAAATCTTTTTAGTCAAGTTAGGCATCCATCCACACCAAATAGCTTATCTATTGAGCGATGCGTCTCAGGGTTCCTGCTGCGCATGGACATCACTCGTGGACATCACGCTCACAGCAGAGAGATAAATGGAGAGCAATAGTCAAGTCAAGCACTGTGAAGCAGTCTTTGTCGCATCGCGACCGACAGCATGATGGTGATGTAATATGTGTATATGTGTGTGAGTGTATGCGTGTATACTCATGCGCGAGCTTGTGTACGTGCGTGTGTGTGTGCATTTGTGTACTTTCCTCAACCTGGACTCTTCATTTTGCGGGGGAAAAAACAGTTACTTGTTTTATTTACTGTTCGGCTAATCATCATAAACCGTGAGTGGGTGAAACCGATATGGTTTGCGGCGACGTTTATCGTAAGCGGATTAGCCACAAACGAATTTCCGTTTTTTGCGCGAGCCGCCAATCAATATGCACGTGCGTTACGCAGTATTTCCACGACGATGCAATTAAAGGCGTTTCTCGGCCGCTCGCAATCCGTAAATCCCGGGCGATTAGGCGCGTCAGCGTCTCGGATACTAGATCGGCCCGCGGTCACTATTTCCCCGCACTTTCCGCGCTTCTGTAATCACCGCAGGCGCTAATTGGAAAATGCATCGCAACGTCGTAGACCGACGAGAAGGAGTCTAGCCGCTGGACAGGAAGACGAGACAGAACCCGCCGTGTTGTGTGTGACAAGGGGACCGCCCACACCGTAGCCGCCAGAGGTCGCGCTGTTGCGTCGAGAGATAACTGAACTGGCGGACCGGCGCAGGTCGCGATATTGACTCCGTGTTTTATTGACGGAGAGGTGTGTCGCGTATAGGTGAAGTCAGACACGAGGACCATGTGCGGAAGACTCGGACGAAGGGAGACAACGATGGCCTTGTACTGGGTGTGGGCACAGCTCGTAGTGGCTGCCCTGGTTGTCGGAGGAGAGGTACGCGAGCCGGAGGAACGCTTGGGCGAGTTCCTGCCGCCACCGGGACTATGCTACGGACGCTGTCTAAGCCGGTGTGGCGACGCACGGGTAGGTTGGTTTCTATGTAGACGGAGAGTAGACGACTATCTCACAAATGTGTGGTAATTGGTTGTGTGTGGAATGCCGTCAGGATTTGTTTATGTTTATATGTGTGTATCATCTACTCACACACTTAATCATTCGCACGCTTGCTCGCTCGCGCACTCACTCACTCACTCACTCACTCACTCACCCACTCACTCACTCACTCACTCACTCACCCACTCACCCACTCACTCTCACTCACTCTCCTTTCGCCGTCCACCCTTCCATCAGTGATTCTGTCTCCACCGCTCCGCTTTCTTTCATATTTCCCTCCTCCCTCCCCGTCTTTCTCTCCCACCTCCTCTCTCCAAACCTCACGTCCCCATGCTTCCCTCCTTCCCCTCACTCCCTCGAACCCATCTCCCTCTCTTTCTCTCTCCCTATCTGTTGTTCGTTCCTGTTGTTCGTCCGTCCGTCTGTTTATATATCTGAGACTGTTTGCTTACACTCACCACTATTACGTCTGCGGATTTCCCAATGGTCCATTCGTCCCATTACCGCGTCTAATCCGTCCAATTATTGCTAATGCGGCAGATCCTATTAGATCGTGAAGATACCGTATCAGGCACGCCCTCGTGTTGGCTTCCTCGGCACTCCGATGTCGGTCTCGTTCAAGCCCTCTAAGACAATCATAAAACTATAGGATCATATCCCCCTAGTTTTATCAGCCGGCGTTTTTCATGCAGTATTTAGTATTGTCAAACAACTCCCGCGATATGTTAGTTATCGGTTCGCTTCGTTCCGTGGCTATCTATCACCACTTAAGCACGTAATTAGGACGTAGTTTACCTGGTCGAATTGCCTAATACGTGCGAAATCAACACGACACGGATAACACCCTGTGAGTAGTTCGGCTAAACTGTAAACCGTCTGTCTACAGTTGCTGATATCTGTTATGATATCTGTTATGATATCGGTTATGTAATACATCGTGGGATATTGTGTTTGATACGTCCGTCGACATTGAAATGTGCACCTTAATAAACCTCCGTGCAACATTCGTATAGACAGTTTCATCCTGCTGAAGTTGATATGCTGACGTGAGTTATTGCACACTGGTAATCACCTCAGCCACTGTCACGCTGCGTTTCACTGGTTCCCAAAACAACACGTAAACGACATTCCTTCTACTTATAAAAAAATTAGTCGGAGGTTTATCGTAGTGAAAACAAAATCTTTATGTAAGTGTTCCTGTAAAGCCTGTTAGGCCTCTATCGTCTACACCGAGTGCCTAAGCTTTGCCCCACTGTTCCCCTTGCATGTTCCCAGAACGCCAATGCTTTCTACCAAGTGTCTATGTGACACTTACGAAAGCAATAAAAAGTGTAAAACTGGACAGCGCGAGGTTGTCGCATTTCAGCTTAACACCCAAGAAGGACGAACAAACAACAACATCTGTATTTTGGCGAACTCTGGGGGAGTTACGAGGATGCAACGTAATGTAACCGACAGAGCTGACAGCCTAAATATAATAAATTATTATTATACTGAAAGATATTACTTGATTTCTGTATTAAAATAACTGGCAATATTGTGAAAGTGTGTGTGTGTGTGTGTGTGTGTGTGTGCGTGCGTGCGTGTGTGTGTGTGCGTGCGTGCATGTGTGTGTGTGTTAGTGTGTGTGTATGTGTGTGTGCGTGCGTGCGTGCGTGCGTGTGTGTTAGTGTGTGTGTGTGTGTGTGTGTGTGTGTGTGTGTGTGTGTGTGTGTGTGTGTGTGTGTGTGTGTGTGTGTGTGAACGTGTGTGTGTGAACGTGTGAGTGTGTGTGCGTGAGTGCGTGCGTGCGTGCGTGCGTGCGTGCGTGTGTCTGACCGTCTGCATGCTTAATTATGTTTTGGTAAATCTATAATTGATTACATATTTTACTCACATTTTAGTAGCAATATTATTATAAATCCCCAAATCACATAATGTTATTGTCAACATCATTGAACAGGATATTAACTCTGGTCACGCACGATTAATAAAATAAAGTATATTAATATTATTATTATTATACGACCGTGACCACACACCTATATTTGACACTGGCCTTGTAGTGTTGTCCAAACAGGGGAGTCGAACCGACCAGGCCGAATAAACCTAATCAAAATGTAATCCGCCATTGACGCAAGAGGCTTTGCCAACAAACTAGTTTATGCCCGTCGTTGTAACCGATACACCGTCTTCATCATTCCAATGATTGCCTGGAGAAGTGCTCTCAGTTGAACGTGGGCCTTGACGTATACAGCGTCGACCATATAAAACGCAATGATACGATATTAATGAAAAGGCGTTTTATTTCTAGTTCCGTGTGTAGAGTATTGCTAATATCTTGGCCCGGAGCTAATGTATATATAGATAGCATACAGAGTAGGCCAGCATGGTCATTGTTTAAGCAATTAACGTACCCTTTGTGAAGTGGCTACTTCGGACGTCGATAGTAATGGGAAGTCGTTGTTCTGGTCAGCTGTCCTTTCCCGACATCTCTGGTTCATTCACCAACACTCCTGGTGGTTCGCGCGTTGACAAACATGTCGTGTTCGTTCTCAACTGTGGCATCGACATTTGTTGGAAACGAAAGGCATTTACTTGGGTCTATGTCTGTTAAGACAAATGAACCATCTGGAACTACATTGAGAATAATATACGAGTGTATTAATTAATAAACTTGTTGAACACGCAATTGAGTTGTTCAGGTAGCGCCCTTTTCCTAGAAAGATTGACGTCACGATTACACAATCGTAGAACTCGGAGTATTGTTTTGTTGTGCAACTTGTAAACTGACACCTCCGTATTGTGCATGCCATGATAACTATTGTAGTAGTCACTTATGCAGATTCTGAATCCAACTGAATACGAGAAACCAATCAACGAGTTGGCATATACATATATAGGCGTCGGGAAACCTTGGGTGTACTAACCAACGTTATAGTTGCCGTTTCGAAACGGTACAATAATCCATTACTGGAACTCATTAGAGGGGTCATTTACTACCGAGAATTATCACGCAGCTTATAGTAAATGCATTTTATTTGGGATTCCTGCAAACTCACCATTCTGTTGAAAAGCTTTGTGTCATAAATTCTGGATGATAGGCCCTAATTTGAAATTTGATATATATATATATATATATATATATATATATATATATATATATATATATATATATATATGCTTGCTAAAAAATCGACCTTGA
>OZ024856.1:56781637-56856637 GCA_964017155.1 Oasisia sp. SBJ-2009 | reverse complement strand
TGGTAAGAACTTTAAGACTGCTGTATGGTGACAACAATGTCTGATCAATAAATGGGTTTTACATATCTTAAAGGCGATAAACCAGAATCCGGTTTTACCAAAGCGTAACCATGACAGGAGGTTTCCCAATTGTGGACGCATGTGGATCTCACTACATTAAATGTACATTATGTATGTATGAGCTGAGAGACTTCAGTTTCGAAATGAGCCCAAAAGAACGTGGTTTTACTGCACTAGAGACCATGGAAATCTGATGTTTAGAATATCCTGACCGGTTATGAAAATATTGATAGCACTATTGTTTCCTCGGTAAGAAAGTTAGGCAATAATAAGAATGACTAGATGGCGCGAAGTAACACCACTGGAGTATCAGTGTAATTTAGATAACAGAAAGTAGCCGGTCTCACAGACGAATTGGACATATTATGTGCAGATTGTATAGTTGCTAGAAGAATATTATTATGGTTAAAATAAAATCAAGATTACGCCGTAGAGTAGCGGGATAAACAGAGATAAAAATTTAATAGATTCGGCTCTCGATAAGCTATATCCACTGGTTATTCAGGGTTAGTTCCCTTGGTGGCAATGCTGACCAATCTGGTTGAATATCAAAGCATGGCTTGATACGACGCTAATCACGCAAACACAACCAGCGCTACATAAAGTACATTTTTTCTTAGACCCTTTTTGTTATTTAGTCTTAAAGGAAAGAATTGCTAAACGCCACTGTCGCTGCACTTACAATGGGAATACACTTTGCTGGTAAATTTTGCTTCTGAGAAATAGTCTCACTAAATAAGTTGCGGGTCGTTCGTTTTAATATCAGAACTCTTATATCTGGTCTATGTATATATATATATATATATATCATAATTGGGTTATTGCGTCAATATAGGAGGCATGTGCCGAAGGAAATCGGGAAATTAAAATCATCTGCCCAGCCTAGATTTAACGATGTCAGCAGATTGGAGTGTGTCGGTTAGTCCGTTCCATTCTTTTACTGTTTGTTAAAATAAAACTGTTGGCATAAACAATAGTTCTGACCGCCGCTTGAATAAATCATTCACAGCGGTCACGAGTGTTGTTAGTTGATTATTATATGTTACTGTTTGTTGTTTCAGAAGTTCCGCGAAGCGAAAGTTGATTCTACACATGGAAACGATGAAGATGCGCACGGTGACGTAAGTGTCGTATCTCCCTGCGTATTTATTGCACTGATCTATGCAATATGTGGCCCGGAACTGTGTATGATTACGGGAAGCCATTGTCCGCCATCTTGTTAAATAAAATCGTTTAAACGTCAGACATTTTCAACAACGCAGGGATCTGACCCCGTTTCCGATGTCATGTCCGACAGAGCGGAAGTGATGGATGGAAAGCATGTCAAAAATGAGAGTGTTGTCGCAAAATTCAAATGATGTGCATAGCATTCATCCAACCTCGCGGTCTGTGACGGATCCGCCAGGGATGTGTTAGGCTGACCTAAAGCACCCGGCTGAGCCCCGCAAATATTATTTCGTTCGACGCCACTGATAGCCCAACCTTTATATGTGTGGATTGTTCGTTTTATGATACAATCATGTCATTTGGCACTTATTATTATAACTATTTGGCACACAGAGCATGTACAGATAAAACATATTAGGATATAGGGCCGTCAAAAATTTTGACCTGGAAGGCGTTGACGGCTATTTTCAAGATGGCAGCCCAAAACTACTTTTCACCATAACTGTATAAATGTGCGAAGTGAAGCAATTTTTGTGTTATCAAACCTTCTAGTCTATGTTTCCGAGGTCAACGATTTCAAATACGTTGCGTTTTTGTTTTTTAAATATGGCACATTTCAATGTCAATTTTCATCACATCTTAAGAACTAAACTACCCACATAGATAATTGTAAATTTCTTCCAAAATGGCTGCTTTCAGTTGCTGGTTTACATCAAATCCAGTAGGTTAAATCCACGATAGGGACCAAAGTTCGTGCCTTTCTTTCTTGTGTTCATGTTATTAGAATATAGGTATATGTTACTCAGACAGTGGGCTAATATCACTGCAAGATCTGTCACATCCGTGTCAACTGTGCGAATGAACACCGCGTCACACCCTCGTCCCCCAGCATCTTCTAGGTGGACCAGGATTACTGTATAGATCTGTCTCCTGGGTCCTGACGAGTGCACGGAGCTGGTCCTAATAACTCTCAGGGCTGAGTACACAGACCGTGAGTGTGCCGTCTGCTGATGACTTCTTTGCCGGAAGCAACGGTTGCTGCGCTAGTCCCCCAGACCGAAATTAACTCGATCTTGTTGTCGTGACGGCGGAGAAAGTGCTGCCAGTTTCCAGGAATTAATCGTGCTGGCTGGCTCTGCACGTCTACGGAGTCCTTTCTTCGTTCGGTTACTACCTCAACCTTCAAGCTGCCAGTACATAATCCGACGTTCCACATTCACGCATCCTCCCATTCACGTAAACCAGTGATTCCCGCTGAAGGGAGAGACGACCTCGTTGTTAAGAAGGTGTCTTGGAAATAGAAAGTGTGTCTGGCAATGTAGGTCAGCGCGCGAGGGGATGTGACAACAGGTCTATAGCGGCGACGTTATCAGCTCAAAGTAAATAGGTGCAAGTGTCCAGCCGATGTCGTCGGCTCGTCGCTGTAGCTTGTCATCAGCCGCTTCGAATCTGAATACGGTTTTACACCGAATGTTTCCAACTGACACATTTTTCAAATTTAGTAGCGCAATGGCGGAGTGGCTCAACGCCTAGGACTTCGGAATTTCGATTAAGAGAACCCGGTTTCGAATCCTGTGCTGCCGTGTCATATAGTGGGCAGTGTGTTTCACTCTATATTGTACCAGTTCATTCAGCAGTATGAATGAGTACCTGGCTATAGAGAGTGGTGGATATACATACGTGTGTGTGTGTGTGTGTGTGTGTGTGTGTGTGTGTGTGTGTGTGTGTGTGTGTGTGTGTGTGTGTGTGTGTGTGTGTGTGTGTGTGTGTGTGTGTGTGTGTGTGTGTTTGAGTGTGTGTGGCGTGGCGTGGCGTGGCGTGGCGTGGCGTGGCGTGGCGTTGCGTGGCGTGGCGTTGCGTGGCGTTGCGTGGCGTTGCGTGGCGTTGCGTGGCGTTGCGTGGCGTTGCGTGGCGTTGCGTGGCGTTGCGTGGCGTTGCGTGGCGTGGCGTGGCGTTGCGTGGCGTTGCGTTGCGTTGCGTGGCGTGGCGTGGCGTGGCGTGGCGTGGCGTGGCGTGGCGTGGCGTGGCGTGGCGTGGCGTGGCGTGGCGTGGCGTGGCGTGGCGTGGCGTGGCGTGGCGTGGCGTGGCGTGGCGTGGCGTGGCGTGGCGTGGCGTGGCGTGGCGTGGCGTGGCGTGGCGTGGCGTGGCGTGGCGTGGCGTGGCGTGGCGTGGCGTGGCGTGGCGTGGCGTGGCGTGGCGTGGCGTGGCGTGGCGTGGCGTGGCGTGGCGTGGCGTGGCGTGGCGTGGCGTGGCGTGGCGTGGCGTGGCGTGGCGTGGCGTGGCGTGGCGTGGCGTGGCGTGGCGTGGCGTGGCGTGGCGTGGCGTGGCGTGGCGTGGCGTGGCGTGGCGTGGCGTGGCGTGGCGTGGCGTGGCGTGGCGTGGCGTGGCGTGGCGTGGCGTGGCGTGGCGTGGCGTGGCGTGGCGTGGCGTGGCGTGGCGTGGCGTGGCGTGGCGTGGCGTGGCGTGGCGTGGCGTGGCGTGGCGTGGCGTGGCGTGGCGTGGCGTGGCGTGGCGTGGCGTGGCGTGGCGTGGCGTGGCGTGGCGTGGCGTGGCGTGGCGTGGCGTGGCGTGGCGTGGCGTGGCGTGGCGTGGCGTGGCGTGGCGTGGCGTGGCGTGGCGTGGCGTGGCGTGGCGTGGCGTGGCGTGGCGTGGCGTGGCGTGGCGTGGCGTGGCGTGGCGTGGCGTGGCGTGGCGTGGCGTGGCGTGGCGTGGCGTGGCGTGGCGTGGCGTGGCGTGGCGTGGCGTGGCGTGGCGTGGCGTGGCGTGGCGTGGCGTGGCGTGGCGTGGCGTGGCGTGGCGTGGCGTGGCGTGGCGTGGCGTGGCGTGGCGTGGCGTGGCGTGGCGTGGCGTGGCGTGGCGTGGCGTGGCGTGGCGTGGCGTGGCGTGGCGTGGCGTGGCGTGTGTTCTAATAATAATTTTCAATAGAAAGCCTTTGGACCATGTCTATATATACCCACTGTAGTTAGTTTAGCAGCCCCGTCACTTAAAGACATAGATACGTGGTTATGTACCATTGCAATTATTTGTCTTTCGTTTTTTTATTATTTTGATGAGCGAGTGGGTGGATGAAATCGATTTTTATCAAATTTGTATTGGATGGTTTCATTTCTTATATATTTACAAAACCCCTAAGAGGAAAACGTTATCGTAATCGCATGCGCATACATAATATTATATGTACGTATGTATGTATGTGCGTGCGTGCGTGCATGCGTAAGCACTAATGCACGCACAGACGGGCGGAAGCACGCATGATAGCTCGATTATGATAAAACAATGAAACATGTCCATTAGAGATGAGAACACACATTGTTGGATGTTCTCAGACAAAACGGAGTTCACCTTATAACATGATATGATTTTAATAATTATGCATTTAATAACATGTTATTATATGTACTCATTTGTTTAAATTTCATATTATATTTTATTTATTTGGTTTACAATTTATGTTTTCTTTGTCTCATTGTATTTATTTAAATTTGTATACAAGATTTCATAGTCACAATTGCTATCAGGCTTCATATACATTTATATCACAAAATGTTAGTATATTTGTGTATACAGTTAACTTATATTGTTTTATATAAGACTAAACATTATTGAACATTGTCATACTCTGGGGACCAGCGTTTAAATAAAGTTTATTATTATTATTAACTTCGCTGCTGTTGTCTCAGCCAGTCGACCAGTTGTATCCTAACATTCCTGTTGACAGCAACACCCAATACCTGCTGCGTGTGACGTCGACTGTCCACATCTCTAGTTGTCTAGCCTCGATAAACAAAGTTTGCGCCAGTGGCCTGCTATGGCGCTCAGATCATGTTGCCGAATCCTGTTTACAAACGATTATATTGATATATTCGTTCGAACTACATAGATCTCGGCGTAATGCGAATCACGGCGCTTGACTGTCTTCGAAAAAACAGACAACTGATATCGTTTATGGCCAGGCGGACTATCAGTGATGTATTCAGGCCACAGAACCAGAGTTTATGGAATTGTTTTCACAGGATAGAGACGCAGTTCCGTCGTTATACACACCGTAAGACCAGATAGAAAACTCAAGACTAAGAAAGCTTACCACCGACACAAATAACGATATTGTAAAGTAAACGTAAACTCTTATAAAGCTCTTAAATTTAATGCCCAGAATTGCCCTCAAAGCGCTACACACTTTACTCCCTGGCAGACATGTTCAATCGAACACCATCGCAACTTATCTGTGAAGCATCCAGTAATGTTGCAATTAATACGCTGAGGCTATTCGCACACGCACGCACGCACGCACGCACGCACGCACGCAGGCACGCACGCACGCACGAACGCACGCACGCACGCACACACACACACACACACACACACACACACACACACACACACACACACACACATTACACGATAGTAAATTGCAACTGATTTATTTTATATAAAAAAACTAACCATAACCACACCGGAAAATATCTAAAGAGCAGAATTTTTCCACATTTTGTTTTCCAAATCGACCCTTCACTCATTTATTTGTATTAATTATGTTTTATTCCAAATCGACCCTTCACCCACTCATTCACATCCAATTTGTTTGGACCATCGATTTTGTTTTTATTTACAAAACCCCTTTGACGACATGTAAGGGGGTAACACTTTCAGAGATTAAGCTATGGACACAAGAGTGTACCGTGGGAACTTTTTTCAAAATGCTCTATATTTGTAAAGATTTCTCCAGTTTTATAGGACATATCCATTGTTCGGAAGGTAATTCGCGATTAAAGCGCAAATCCTCATCAGGGAAACGCAGGAACAACGCGCGCGCGACAAATACTTGGGGGAATCGGCCAGTACGTCATGGATTAAGTTGCTTGGCAACGTGACGTAGACGCTGAGACAATAGGCTTATGTCTACCCTCGTGTGGATATTATAGCAGCAGAAATATTACGCAACAATACTATACTACCACGATTAGTGTTATCGATGGCCATGCACTTCGATGTTCCTGCGACGTTCGTCATTTGGAACACAACATGTCTTGTACCACGTGCGTAACACGACTGTCAACGTTTGACTTTCGCTGAAATCAGCGTTTGCTTATGCGAGTGCGTTATGGTGGTTATGTAACGATAAGGCGTATTTTTTAACTTTTGGTAAATGTTGCTATCAATCCATAATTAACCAATCAAATTATCCTGTCAGCGGACGGGCAATTTTGCTAATTGTGTATCAGTGATATGTCAGGGTCTCAACATATTCAACGTGAATGAAAGAAAATAACACTTTAAAGGTTTGTTGCAGCGCGACGACAAAGAAACTAGTTTAAATCTTAATTTCAGACTATGTCCCTAGAGCAACAATAATATTATTTGTTCACTCGTGGTAGGCTAGTATTGATGTTTGGAAGTTGTGTTTATTACCTACGATATCGTCCGTCGGGTAACTTCAGCAGACGTCCGTGTTTACGAACATAAAATGTATGTCAACTAACGGGGTCAGCCGGAAAGTTAGCGGCAGACTGAGTCAGATAAGGGCGACAATGCGCTCGACCACAACGATAGAAAGTGGTCCGTGTACACCTAGTTATCGCCAAGCTATTGTCTCGCGTCTCATGTGATGGGCTTCGCGACCACTTGACACTTTCAACACCTGTCCGTCTAACCTCGCTGGTGAACCAACGCAAATAACATTATCACCCGCCGAGTTATCTTTACGAGCAAGCGCAAGCTTTCCTGTATTTACCCGGCCGATATTTACGACGTCTTGTTCAGTCAGCAACCACAACGGTGGACAGGAAATGATATTACGACGTCCCGTAAATGGTGGTAGAGCTACCTGTGTGTTTAATGCGTTTAATCCAGGTATGCTAAAGGGTCTAGTTTGAATTTGGCCGTCTGTGTTGTAGGAAGTTATAGGTGATTGTTCCAGTTCGGCCTTTTGTGTGTTGCAATCGGAACTCCTTATCTGACACACGTGTAAACAAAATGGTACAGTGTACAAAACAAATATGCCCATAGATCAGTTTGAAAATAATATTCGTTGACAATAGCTGATAATACAAGCATTATTAACTAAAATGTACAACACAACAGTACCATAAATATACATTACATAAGTGCTGCATAATGACAATGGGCTATCAGGTTGCTGCTGATCAGTTTGTCTACTTCAAACCCAATAATTTAACAAGGCCATACAATATTTTATCTCTATTCTGTGTAAATAAACACTAAGCATGTCATCAAGTTCAATAGTCTACACATTAGGCTAGGACTGCAAGTAGACCTGATAACTTTCACATTAGGCTAGGACTGCAAGTAGACCTGATAACTTTCACATATATAAGGCTAGGACTGCAAGTACACCTAATAACTTTCATTTCGAATTCACCCATACATGAACTAATTAGCGCTAAATAGGAATAACCACAAAAGGCCCTTACATAAAAGAGAAGGCCTTGCACCGAAGCTTAAGATGAAAATTAATAAACCAGTCAACCAACCAATATCACTATACACAGTTAGCTTATTCACTATTTGGTTACGTAATCCTCATACCTGGATTTGTCGTTAATAAAAACAATACCGCATCGTTCGAGAAACAACCCAGGTAATGAATGCTCAGCATACGTCAGCCTCTTCGCTGTTTGCTCCTGAGATGAGGAAAAGAGCAAGCTAAGGTGGTGAGCTTATGCAATATTAACGCAACAGGTCAGCACTGCCGGGAAATGAACACAGTAGAGCCGCTTGCATAAACAGCCCGTGCGTGGGAAACGAATCAACCACACATTAACGCGAAGTGTCTCGTAGAATAGCAAGTGTGGTCACCAACCACGTTGACTAGCTCGACACAGGCACAGGCCTACTAGGAGAGAATAGATAATTAGGAGAAAAAAGAAGTGCGCGTGCCAAGTTTGAGAGACATGTCACAGACAAACACGAGACCGAGAATGTCGTTATTGGCGGAAACGGAAAAACACGCCGATGATTTCCTCCCGGGTGCGCTAGTTACAGCAAACCCTGGTGGATTGAGACAAAACAACCATGAGTCGAATCAAACGGATGTTTTCGCCGCTTATCCAGGAGAACTTCCGGTTTGGAGCCGCCATGATAAACCATACGACCTACACAAGGCAAAACAACGACGTATTCTAATAAGGCACAGTGTGTTACGTTCGTGATGACAGATGACACGCACGCACGCACGCACGCACGCACGCACGCACGCACGCACGCACGCACGCACGCACGCACGCACGCACGCACGCACGCACGCACGCACGCACGCACGCACGCACGCACGCACGCACACACACACACACACACACACACACACACACACACACACACACACGCACACAATTGTTGCACATGATCATGTGTTCTACATTCAAATGGGCGTTTTTGAATGTAAACACACTTTAAAGATGAAGACAAAAGCACTCAGTGCACCCTGCTGCATTTACGGAAGACCTATTGTGGTTTTCACTCACCTTTTGGAGGGATTTTTTTCAAGGTATTTAAATATTTAAATACAAGCAGCGCACGATCCACCACGATAAACACAAATACAATAAAACGTGGCGAAAACACAGCGGATAATATTTAAGAGGTCATAAACCTTACAGCTAGTCAAGTGTTATGTCACACACCTGCGCCGTGCGCAGACAACGAGTGACATTTCGTAACTGCGCTATTTCGACTTGATATGGGATATTAGAATTGTCGCGACCTTAGTTTTCCCATAAACCATGTTACCCGCTATTGCGGGAAGCATGGACAACATTGTGGTTGTGTGGCAATGGCTTTAGGGCACAGCGCAGTAGCGCAGTGACCAGAGCGTCGAGTTATCTCAACTCAGTGAGTCTCAGTTCGAATTCTGGGCTGCGGCGTCGAACGTTGTGCGGCGTCGAACGTTGTGAACGTTCGTTCCCTCTAAATTGCTCAACTTCACTCACCCGTATGAATGAGTACTTGGCTATAGGCAACGGTGGATGTTTGTGCACGAAGTCTTTGCGCATTAATTTCAGCGTTGCTGAAAGCTTCCTAAACAAGTCGTGATAGTGTTCGATTGAACAGGGAATTTGATGACGATAAATTATATATTATAAATGGATCTAGACAAAAATAGTCGAATTGTCTTAATAATGGCAGGCGTTATACAGCGTGAAACGTTTTAAAATAGATTGAATAATAATTCAGGGTGGCTGGCACGCATAGATAAAAACGTTGCGCTTTCGATAATCCCACGGCTTCCCGATCGTTATCCATTTGCACAGATAATGGGTTAATTTTCTTTATGGGAATCTTGTTAATTTTCTCTAAATAAAAGTGTTTTTCAAACTGAATGACAGTACTTGTTAGTCGATACATTATGGCCCACATTTCCCTATTATTTAACCCAAACGGTGCGTCTCTCGTGCAAACGGAAGTCTTTAGACGCCATAGACATCATTTCGTGGGCCTTGTGGCGAGCATTCGTCTGTTTCATTTCTCCGTTCTCGCATTAACTGTCGTCGAATGTCTCCTTTTCCCCTTCCAGCGTCGTTATTCTTTGACGCACTCGAAGGCCGACCGCCACAGTAACGTAACCTTGCCGACTGCGCCATCGAGCCAGACCGTGTTTTAACGAAGCCTCTTTCTGTAGAAAATATCATCCGCTGACGGGCAATGATGGTAGTTTATTTCGTACGGTTGGGTTTTTTCTCCACCGCTGACGTCGTTTGTATTACTTTCGGCCACAAACTTGTACAAAAACCACTTATTTATACGGGTCGTTTCGTTTTTACTGTTATTCGTCCGCATGTTGGACCAGATAATGAAAATACAATCTTCTGTTTCAGAAATACTGCTCCACGGTCTGCAGTCCCGTCACAGCTGACGAATGGATAACAAACTGCGTAAGCACTATACTGTGTGATGGCATCATTTCCGATTGTTTTACGTGGTGGGCGTTATGGTTATGAGTAGACAGTTCTGTTCAGAACGTGGTACAGCCATGCTCACGTATTGCGATGATAATGTAGAATGAAGAAGATAACTTTTATGGCTCTGTATTCCGTCCCTAGATCTGCTTATTCGAACACCATCGGGAAGCCTTAATCCAGGCTGCCACTATGGACGAATATTATTTATTTACACATTATAGTTATCACTGTCCATAGCCAGTTACTCATCAATAGATAATACAGTTGAGTAACGTAAGTCAAAGTGAATTGATCAAATGACTACACCAAGAAGACTCCACAGTCGTAATTTCAATATCCCGCATATAACACTGACGTCTTGCCAACGACCTTTCTTTCTTGACATCACCAGGCTGTGGAAAGTTGTACCAAAAGAACGTGTAAATCGGAACCCTTTGGAATCATGCAGACAGGGCCTCCAGAACGTCAAACTCCGACAGACAAAGAAAGAAAAGAAAACATAAAACAAACGTTAATGAAAACATTTCCCCTCTGCTGGAAAGCAAGTGATTTAGTGTTCGAACGGGAAACAAAAGATGACGATGAAGAAGAACATGAAGATGACGATGAAGAAGAACATGAAGAAAAAAAACAAGAAGAACGAGATGGAGGAGAAGGAGAAGGCGACGGAGGAGGAGGAGGAGGAGGAGGTGAATAAAAATGAGAAGGATGAGGAGGAGAAGGTGAAGGAGGAGAAGGAGAAGGAGAAGGTGAAGGAGAAGGAGAAGGAGAAGGAGAAGGAGAAGGAGAAGGAGAAGGAGAAGGAGAAGGAGAAGGAGAAGGAGAAGGAGAAGGAGAAGGAGAAGGAGAAGGAGAAGGAGAAGGAGAAGGAGAAGGAGAAGGAGAAGGAGAAGGAGAAGGAGAAGGAGGAGAAAAAGAAGACGAAAAAGAAGAAGACCTTCCAATGACCACCCTACCACGCCACCAGCGTTAACGGTGAACTGTCATCGGTCGTCGCACAGATTGTCACAATTGGAAGGACACTGGCGGTGGTCCGATGCACGCGAGATGAATGGCCGGCAGTCATTCGAGGGGAACCCGCCGATAAGAGAGGACGTCGTACAAATGTGTAAACTGCGGAACCGGACAGGCAGAAACCGTTGCAGATTAGCAGGCGCTTCAGTCGTTTTACAGTGTGAGAAGAATCCTCAGTAGAATGGTCGGTCAGCAATACCGCCACATCAAGTGAGAATGGGTACAATATAGCCTTAGTGGTGAAACATTTGACATTAAATGTTATTCTGATATGCAAATTGGCAGTCATCAGTTCCAAGGTTGAATTTGTATTTAGTGTCGATAAAAACCTAAACGTATAAGCACAGATCGAAGAATTTTACCGGTTTTTAAATTGGCTCCATTTCTGTAGGCCTACTTCTTATTTTGTCAATGACACTTACTATACATTTATTGCAGAAACAAGATGCTTGTCACATTGAATGCAGCTTAGAGAATAATTCCACGACAGGTAAGTAAGCACATATCTGAATGTTGTGTCTGTGTTAGTTTTTGTTTTTGTACAAAGTCAAATGTAATGTGTTACAACATCCAGAAACTAGCATGATGTTGTAAATAAAATGCATATCCCGAAACATGAATTTTCAAAGTTTGTCAAAGTCGTTCCAGCAACGTCCATAACGCGTGATCGTCCGATGCAGTGGGTACATAGACTACTCTCTGAGAAATATCGATATAACTTGCACCACGTGGTTGAATATACAAAGGTCAAAAATTGTGGCCATAAATGAGGATCCTAAAACACCCCACTGCGTCCAATTACAACTCTGTGATGCCTTGGGAGAAAGCGGAACTCATTTTGATCAATCGGAACTCTTCTTATACACAGGACCTACGACTACGAGTCTGTAAGGGGAATTTATGTACGAATACGGTAGGCCCTTTGCTTTATGAGTCACCAGCTAATTTGACGATGTCGGTGAGTCAGGTAGCATAGTCAACAAAAATACAACAACAAAGATGACATTAATCGTGGAGATTAATCCAAATGATTTATTGATTATGGTTAGCTAGCGCCCGGTTAATCTCAAAACAAACTTGATTGTGATACTACAATTCACAAATGGTGTCAAACAGGGTGGTATAATTTCCTCCACCTTTTCAATGTGTACATGGATGACTTACGTGTAAATCTCAACAATATACAAATTGGTAGACTTTATGCACGCACCTTAATCAACCACTTGCTGAATGCTGATGACCTTCATATTTGTTCTCCCAGCGTTGCTGGTTTGAGAAAACTTACAGATTGCTGTGCCAAATATGGCGAATTGTTCAACATTAGGCCTACTACATTTGTCAACAAGTCCTAGTGTGTGGTTATCGACAGCAAAACCAAGATCATGAAAAATATTTATTGTATCATTTTCAGTAATCGTTCATTGCCTTATAATACGGAATGTAACTAATCTGGGTCATATAGTCAATAATAACCTTACTGATGATGACGACATTGCCAGAGAAAAATGTTGCCTTTTGCCTAAGCTAACGTTTTAGCTCGAAACGTCCTTCCACCAAAATCACTTTTTTTCAAGCGTGCAACCGTTTGAAGTTTGCATTAAGATACTTTTAATTTCCCTTTTTGCTTGAATGTAGTTTATTCGATTTGATTTTACCGCTATGTGTATGTGTTCCGGCATGCAGATTTACGAATTACCATAACTGTGATACTCGGTAGTGGCTTCTTGCTAATCACTCACGTACAAGTGTCCATCTTGTTGTTGCTCTTATGTAGAATAAGGTTTAGGGTTAGATCTACGGTAAGTGTTAGGGTTTAGGTTTGGGTTAGGGTTGAAGTTAGGTTGAAGGTACTTTTGACAGTTGGTGTTTTACATGAATGTGATGGGCACTTGTACGTGAGTGATTAGCAAGAAGCCACTACCGTGGTACTCAGCATGCTTTGTTCCGTTTGGAGTTTGGACAAGAAACGGAAAAGGAATCTTGTTTCAGAGCAAAGAACCTTCTCAAGTCATTATCCGGGTTACTCGTCATTACGGTTGGAGGTCAACACGCCAGCTGGTCTGCGCCTGACCTGGCACTCTGTCAACAACGAGACGTCAGATACAGTGCTATATGCAGTTCTCATGAAGCAATCAAGCGACAAATGGAAGGTCGTTCAGTGGGTAAGCATTCACAGTTATTGCCTATACATACATTTGTATTATTAGCAAGTTTTAACAAGACAGTCTACGACAGAAATTACTGCAGTTAGTAAATGGCCAAGGAAGCCATTTTGGCTTGTCGAAAGTTCAATTGTTATGTGTATCCTGCCTTTTATTGTATAAAAGTTATCGATTTTGTTTTAAAATATACTCACGCTGATAGCAAGCTTATAATCTGCTAAACAATTATATTTATTTACTGTCTTCTTTGTCTATAGAATTAAATACTTTCCGGCATGTAAGATGCTCTACACCACTCTTTCACCTATGTTACTTCATGTATCATAGTCCTCCTTTATTTCATAATTAATTTAAAAAAAACGTATATAAATTTTCAATCAATAATATCTATGCTTAAACTCTAACAGTTAACAGTAAAACACCTTTCGTGTTTCGTGTTTCGTGTTTCGTGTTTCGTGTTTCGTGTTTCGTGTTTCGTGTTTATTTACATTGACTTTGGAAATGTTTTGATTGGTGGTGATCAAGACTATTACATTGTTATAAGACAATAATATATTTAGACTAAACATTGTGACGAGGGGTGGTTGGAATACAAAGGCGTACGAAGCCTACGCTTTCCCGTGACTTGCTTCGGAAATGCATACAACTGGCACACAAAATAAAACAGTTTGCACTTATTTAACCAAATTATTCTCCCGCTTTGCAAAAGCGGCGAGTTTATTCCAACCTGGACTGACTTAAATCACGCCGTGAGGAGGGAAAAGGTGACGGTGGATGAAATATGGATTGATAAATTTACTCTACGTGTGTGTGCAATACAGTATTAGGCACACAACGAGTTTGTCTATGGGTCACATTGGCCCGGGCAGTCTCTCGTGCATGGGGGACCAGCCCCGGCGTCATTCATCTGCCTCGGTGCTCAGAGCTCGAGTGCCTCTGTGGTACAATTAGCCTCATGGAGTCACCGAGCAACAACGGGTAATTGGACACTCGATCAGTCTCTTTACGCCACACATCGTTACGATTGTCTGATCTGGAGCCAACCCGGAACCCAGCAACGGGCCACGTGTTGCTGTAGGATGTGCCGAACATGGCTTGTTCTGAGGTGGTGATGAGACTTTGTTGCACGTTTATTTCATCCAACTATCTGCCTACCTGACAATCCGCTATAATCCGCTATCGGACATTCCTACCAGCTTCCTGTCCGAAGGCCAAAGGTCAAGAGTCTTGAATCGACGTCATGTAATCGTCGATAGAACTAGTTTGAATCGCCAAATACATGGATTATGTAAACGGCGTGCAAGGCGTTTGGTAAATGTAAAGACAACCGGCAAATATTATTTTCTAATCAGGCCTACATCTTTCTTTAAATGTCCGTCCACTGCCTGCTGTCTGAATGAAACTGCGCAATATAACACTGCTAGTTACGTCTGCGTTTCACTGACGAATTACAGGCAATGTAACGGAAGTATCTCAGGTATATCAATGCCACAACATCTCTCTATAACGGCATCCGTACAGAATACCACAACATATCTCTATAACGGCACACGTATAGATGTCAGCGTCAAGCAATAACCTCAGAGAGTGAAGAGAGGAGCCCATACAAGAAATGAGTGCGCTAACGTCAGAGCCAAACACACAAGAGATGGAGAGAGAAATGCGGTGAGGCCGTTTCGTGATGAGAAGCCGAAGTCGGACTATGCTGACTGAGACATTTGCGTGAAACCCCAGACGGTCAGTACACACTCAGGTGACACGAGCAGTGAGTGACACATAATAGCAGTCCGAAGATGTGTTCACCGTGCGGTCGACTCCGACAGACCGTGCCGTCATTGTGGACGAACAAACACAAAAGAACGTCGGAATGAACTAAGGCCTCCGGGAGATATACGACGTAATGATGCCGCTTAAAGAGCGGAGTGTTTTCTCTGGCTTATGCCAAGAACTCAACGATGCGAACCAGTTCAATAAGATTGCCGGCGGCTTCAACGACACGTGCAGTGCAACCAGAAAACGTGCACCAGGCCGACAGCAACGTGAACAATCACGGAAGAGACGTCAACCGAGGCGGCAATAACACAAGCTAGACGCTGATGTCCAGGCATGTCTTGTGGTCGAGCGTCCAGCTCTGCATCAACAATTCGGCTCCGTTTTCGCGATCTTGCTTAATGTGTTCTGCTCAAGCAAATGGTTTCCGTGGTCGACGAGGCCGGCGACTTGGTACACGGAAACTGCTCCCGATAAACGATATGAAACTCCATCATTGCCCTTATAATATTATAGACTCGGGACAGTGGTAACTGGAATCAACAAAGTAGGATCACGAATCAGGCGTCCGTTGAGGTGTTGACAAGTCGGCCCTAGGTACGCGACCACCCGCGCTCCGACACATGGAGCGACTCCTCCGTCTGCTCTCAAGGCACTGGTGCACGGCTCCGGTGACGTCTGGCACTGACCACACTGCACCTCCGCCCCCTGCCGTATAATAGTCGCCTAGAAACAGAAACAGAAACCCAAACCCCAAGCAATCGCTTGCCATTTATTGAAAAAATCAGCTGCATAGTGGTGGTTCGCAACAAATCTTCAACTCGACAAGAGCACAAACAGTAGACCCTACCTATGTTGAACAACTGACTGCGTGTGCTCGTTATCCACACGAGAGTGTCACGACAGAGGAGTGTTTGTTTTGCTTACCCCGCGAGGAACACCGAGGAGCTCTTGCAAAGATAACTTAGCCGATGACTTTACCGTTTTGGGCACGACTGAGAATACAATGAACTACGTCAAGGCGAATGCCTTACGACCGTGTCTGTTTAGCGGCAGGGACGAGAGTGGACCGTCGTCGAAGCGAGGGAGAAGATGCATGCTTGAAGGACACGTCTTGATGTTTTGGTCACGCAAGTGGCGATGTCCTCCCAGTGTGCTGCCCGCCCGTCACAGCCTGCAGAAGAGTTGGATCTCAGCGAGATGAAGAACATGATTTGTGCAAATATCCGAAAATGTTTAAAGTAACAACGCAAGTCTTAATGGGATACTCAAGTAGCTAGCTATGTGAACTTGATTTCTCTAGCTTAGTCATCCTTGTTCTTGTGTAATGATCGAAACCAAAGCGAGAAACAAGCTGGTCAATGTCGAGAATGAGATGCTATGTTGGCTGAATACGACCAAACCTCACATTGACCATTTATTCTTACCAAGGACATAACAGCGGCGTCGATTTTTGACTTTGCTTTCCACCGAATTAATGATAGGGGGTCGCGGTGACTAAAGGCCACAACGAAGGAGTCGTTGGGTCAATCCGATTGAGAAACGCTGGTCTAGGAGGGTCGGTCTAGACACCATTAGTTACATGCCGTCGTAAATAAACACAATAACGTTTCAACTTACGAAGACGGTAGGTAGGTCGTCTCCACATATATACGCTCACAGGTGCTCAACACAATCGTCGTCCGGGTTAATCCAGCTATAGGACCTTTATTGTGTAATCGTATCTCTCAGCACTTACGGTGTAGGCGGAAATTGCGTTGCAATGACAGTTACGTCACTTCCGTTTATCAGCCGATGCCCGCAGCGTGTCGCTACTGTCCGTCAATTTATGTGATATTAACGTTACGGGCATAATACAAAAGTTACGATTCCATGGCTGTTTATTTTCTTTTAATCCAATAGCATAACAAACTAGAGTCACATAGAACTACTCGCTGGCTTCCCAGTTCTCGAGTGAAAGCTGATAAAACATTATAATTGTATTGTCTATGTTTGATTTCCATTTTTTATTGTGTATATTAGGGCCAATTATTGTATTATTATTATTAGTATTAGTATTAGTATTAGTATTAGTATTAGTATTAGTATTAGTATTAGTATTAGTATTAGTATTATTATTATTATTATTATTATTATTATTATTATTATTATTATTATTAGTAGTAGTAGTAGTAGTAGTAGTAGTAGTAGTAGTAGTAGTAGTAGTAGTAGCAGTAGCAGTAGCAGTAGCAGTAGCAGTAGCAGTAGCAGTAGCAGTAGCAGCAGCAGCAGCAGCAGCAGCAGCAGCAGCAGCAGCAGCAGCAGCAGCAGCAGTAGTAGTAGTAGTAGTAGTAGTAGCAGTAGTGGTAGTAGTGGTAGTAGTACTAATTTGCGCAGCACACCAACGCAAAAGTCTTCAACTTGACAAGTGTATCGTAGTGTTTGTAATTACTGACTACCCGTTGTATTTGCAGACGACCAACACTTCGTTCAACCTGTGCTCAATGGGGTCGTTCCGAGTGTCACCGGTAGACCGATCTGGAAGTCTGGGTGTGTCGGACGAGACGACTGTTGAAAGTAAGGGTTCTTTATTAAAACGTATGACCCTATCAAACCCTTGTCCAATGAGTGTCTCGATCTTGGATTACTTCTGTGGTGTCGGTGATGTGTAATGTTGAATTTGAACCACGCAACCTTCGACGTTCAGACAGTTCTGATAATATCGGAAGGAAGACTTTAACCAGTTAATAGAACATATAATTGTTGGCCACGGGTGTAATGTTTGTCCATTAATAAAAAAGTCTAGATGATTGGGCAAATGCGTTCGGTAGATACGCTTAGCGTTCAGAAACGAAAGTACATCCGAGCTAGTGTCGAGCTGCAGGCATAGAACCAGAAACCGACCAATCTTACAAATTTATATTAGCCATGCATGTAGCTTTAGTGATTTCATCACAGCCTAATTCATTAACACGCGATAGCTGAACTGCAATCATTAGGCAAGCGAGAGTGAATCTACCTAGTTGGTTTGAAGTAGTCTACACGCAAAGGTCTCATCGAGCGGCACTAACCGCGATCAATATCATGGATATGACGAAGTGTCTCTTACGAAACTGGCGAATCATTTAAAGTAAACTGCTGAGGCAGTTGCGTATCACGTCGCGTCGGTGACACAATACCAATTGCCAGAGTAGTAGTATGAGTAGACCTACTTCGAATAGTTCACCCGTGCGATCACTTCATCGAGAACAGAAACTAATTTGGGGGGATGTGGGGGGTCGAGACCTGTCGTAGCTTTGGCACCACTCCCCCATACACTGGAAGACGGAGGGGTGCTGTTCAGTCTCCCCCATCCATCATCGAACCCATAAATGTAGTTTCTCCGCAATTGTTTTCTCGTCGGCTGGCCCAATCATTGACATCGAAAGACCAGAGGACGCGGGGGGGGGGGTTGGGGGGGGGGTTGGGGGGCGGGGGTTGGCGCTGATTAGTTGATTTTTTGACAATTTTCGCAGCTGTCGAAACTTCTAAGTTTTTATTTATTTGTTTTACCAAAATTCCAGGGGGACAGCGTCCCCTTGCCTCCCGTATTTTTATCCCTATATAATGGTCCGAGCGCGGTGCTGCGCCTACATCAATGCCTCTGCCCAAGCGCGGTTCCATGGGGAAGGAAGGTGGGGGTGCGTGCCCTCTGTTTTGGGGTCTGAATAGGGACACTGTTTTTGTGAACATCATGGGGTGATGAAAGATTGCTTTCACACCTGTCAGACCCTAGTTTTACTCCAGCTACCATCGGCTTGTGACACTTGTTCAGACCCAAAAGTTAGGCCCCGTACGTATTTATTTTTAGTTGAAGGTGTTACATTATAGTGCAAAGCTCTCCCTTTCATTGGTACTTTTTGAAATGGTTAAAACGAAGAAGTTAAAAAAATACAGTAGTCCCTAATATGGGGGTAAGAAATTAATTATGTCAATTTCTTGTCGCGCTGTTTCTACGAAAATTGAACGAAACCAAATTGGTATGTCATCACGTTGAATTGTTTTACTGGTGGAATACACCAGTACACCAGACATTAGACAACAGTCATTTTCTTTTATTAATTTTGCGGTTGTAACACAACAAATAATGCACCTTCCAAACTATTCCACGTATTATGACAAAGCAGGCTTGCCATAAAGCTTCATTTGTCACGTGGTCACACGTGAGAACGCTCAAGCAGACGATCAAAATATGTAACATTAGTCTAGACTCTAGTAAACATGTGCGCATCAGAAAAAACAAAGTCTTCTAGAAGTGTAGTTAGATCCCAAATATCGCAATAAAATATTACAAACCGTGAGTACTGAGCCAAATGCCGTTTATAAATTGATGTTAGTTTCCTAAATTATTTTGTTTTGTTACTTGCATTGCGGTCAGCCCTCGGCCTCGCCTCGGGCCGGGGCTGGGCATTTTCGCGCATGTAGTCGCGTCTACAACTAACGCGGATATCCACTAGCCTAGCGAAGTAAACACTGAAACAAACAGGACTTTTAGGTTGCATAAAATGTGGAATAAATAAAATAATACAAATACAATAGTTGTATGACATTTCAACTAGTGAAATTAGCAAAAATTTATGAAGGTTACGTCTGACTGTATGAACGAACTTGGTCTTGAACAACATGCAACATTACAATTGAATTAGTTGAAGAATCAAGTTTCATTTAAGATGATTTAATTTTAGGTGTTCTTCTTTTTGGTTTCAAACTTGTATCAGACCAACAGAAACTTAATGTTTTCAAGAAACAGTAAATGCATCACTGGTGGATGATTGCTGAAGGCAAAAGTGGTGGTTTGTTCTAAGACTAAGTCTAAGACTAAGATGCTCTGGCCGCCTCTGGCCTGCTGTCTTCTGAGACTTCTCATTCCAACTGTGTACAGTAACATGGGGAATGTAATTTAGTGAAATAGTATCTTTAACGCTAACTTTTAATTTTATTTTTCAGATCTCCCAAAACCTGGTGTCATCCAAATCATCCAGAAAGATGATGATGTCATATTCAATGGCGAATATTTTCTATACTCTTTCAAGTTCAAGCTACCGGCAGGTGAGAAAACTTATTTAATACAATAACAGCAAGTTTGTGTATAACATATTGTTATCACCAACTTTATGATAACGAATGTCTATTTACAATACAGAACTTATAGACAGCGTCAGCATAGGGCTATGGTGGACACTGCTGTGGGACATGATATCATAGTCAGAATAGGGTATTGGGGGTGGGGGTGCGGGGTGGGGTGACAGTAGTAGTGCTGAAAATTTGCCCAAGTGTTGATGGGGGAAGTGTTGAGTTTTTTGCAATGTTGCTGGAGTTTTTTTGGTTTAGCAGGGTAGTCAGTGTTATTGATACATAGATTCATTGTACCTATTCATGGCTTTGTTTTATGTCCAGGCTGGAAGTACACAGATGTGGGAGAGTTTGTGGCTACTAGTCTCGGGAAACTGTGCAAGTCGACCGCCGTTCCTCCACTGCCAATATTCAACATTCAGCTGACCGAGGTAACTCAGCCATTCCAGGGTCACTTCCGTGACAAAGCTGCTCAAATTGTAGTAATGTTGTTTTGCAACTTCTTAATATATCAACTGACTTGAACGATTATAAAACATTTCAAAGATCACAAATAACTGTTTAATTTAGCCATAAATTAGTAATGGGCTTCTTTTTAGTAGTAGGCAACTACTGGTGAATCGTAGAGAGACAGCAATAGGTATCGTTAATTACATCCACTTTGTGAACCATAGTTGAGAAATGTGACAGTTACAAAGGTTTAAATTAATTTAACTGCTCTGTCATGTGTCTTATAATTTATGTAACCAAACAGAATGGAAAATGTTTAATGTTTCCAAATGTTTTTTAATAAAACATATTTGGCTGGTGGTTGTTACCAGGAATCATACGGGAACTAGCTGGAAGTGAACTCATAAGGTTCATTAAATGTTGTGTCCAGGTCCGAACAGTGATTGGCCATTGATCGTTTGTGTGACAAATGCAGGCAGCCTGTGTTTGATTGCAATCAGCACGTAGTCCTGTCTATGCTCAGGCTGAGGCTTGTCAGCAGAGTGAGGATTATCTGAAGTACTGGCTGGTGCATTTGTCCCTCACACACACTCATACATGCATTCATGCATGCATGTATACACACACATGCATGCACGCACGCACGCATGCACACACACACACACATGCATGCACACACAAAGAGAC
The DNA here is from genome assembly GCA_964017155.1 of Oasisia sp. SBJ-2009. Classification (NCBI taxonomy): domain Eukaryota; kingdom Metazoa; phylum Annelida; class Polychaeta; order Sabellida; family Siboglinidae; genus Oasisia; species Oasisia sp. SBJ-2009. The sequence goes on along the minus strand of OZ024856.1, from coordinate 56,835,321 downwards.
ACATACACAGACACATACACACACATATGCACACTCACACAACACACACAAACACACACACGGATGCGTATACACACATGCACACACGTATACACAAATACAAACACACACAAACACACAAACACACACACACACACACACACACACACACACACACACACACCACACACACACACACACACACACACACACACACACACACAAATACAAACACACACACACACACACACACACACACACACACACACACACACACACACCATTATAGCCAGCGTACTGATATATTATGATATTTGCATGTATTTCATTTACCTTAAAAAAATTAATATTATAATTCCACGATACATATATACATATTCATCTACAGCACCTCTGAATGGATATTGTCTAGATTTATGGTGCTTTATAAATGTTCTTGGTATTATTATTATTATTCATATTTTTATTTTATGTAAAATTTACAATCATACTTAGATATTTTCCCAGTCACATTTTGCATAAGCTTAGTTAAAAGAAATTGTGTTATACATTGATATGTTGATTGCAGTCTTGTCCATATGCCATGTAGGGAGTGTATCTTTGGATGACAGTCTTGTCACAGCAATGACGTCTTGCATGTCATCTTATTACCAGTCAGCTAACTTCCATTGATTGTATTCCTATGTGATTGGAAGGAAATCAACAGATATACATATCATGGAAAGAAGGTCTTAAATAAACCAAGAAGTGATTGATGCGGTCATTTTTCATGAAAAACATTTTTTAATCAGGACAGTTGACAGTTCTTGCGGATTCTGCTGCATCAGAACATATTTCAATTTGCTGCTGCCTGCACTGACATATTCCCACCATTAGAAGATGGTACCAGTGTTCACAGCTCATGCTTGCAGACCATAGCTAAATGGCTAGAATATAGTTTGGATAAGCAAATTAAGCATTCTCCTCCAGTTTGGCCAGGGTAGAAGTTGGTTTTAAAGAAAGTGCTGTCAGTCAAAAGATAATAAATATTTTTTTAATGTGTTCAGGAAATGTAATAATAAATATAATTTCCCAATTTGGTCTGATTTACAAATTTCAAAACAAAGGTAAATTTGGCTAAAAATATTAATTACACTTTTCATGAGACTCCAATGAAATATTACAATTGTATTTCTTTTGTTATTTCTACTTTGTGTGTAAAACATCTGTTAGAATATTCTGTCTTGAATGGTTTGTGGGAATTGGGGGGATTTAAACACATTTTCAACACTATGGTTCCTTTAAGGAAACGACAGTATTATTTATATTTTTTTAATTCTTAGACGAGTGTCATTAAGAGGTGCCGTTATTTACTTTGACCAGGAGGAAGACATATACGAGGCCCACATACGGGTGCATCGCCTTGGATTTGGCTGTCAGTTCTTCTCTGTGGTGCAAGCGGTGTCGACCTGTGCCGTGCCGGGCGAACCATTCAACTTCACCATTGACTTGACAGGTGATGTTGTGAATCAGCTCACGTATACATGAGTCAGTCAGGAGAAGACCATCCTGTGAAATTGCTTAAAGGAAAGCCATCCGTTCGTTTTATCACGACGTCATGTGATGCAGTATAAAGTGTATTTTTTATAACATGCTGTCTGCTGAAATAATCTTCCAGTAGAAACTCATGATTATAGGTTGATTATTCTGACATTGTGAGTTGAGATATCAGCTGATGAGAACATGACAGGTTGTTCATTTACCTGCATCTTTTATTTCCTCTGACAAAGACACCAGATAGAAGAAACCAACGGTTTATACCATCTCTTCCAAACAACAAAGGCAATGTAGGGTGAAAATAATTGCCCCAGCTTCGACACAGTAGCCAAGTCAGTACCGAACCACAGCCCGGCTAATACCTGGACTCAACTCCTAGTTCCTCTGAACCACAGTCCAGCACAGGACAAATCAGACCAAATCAATTCGCATTCAATTCATTATTCCTAAATTAGTCTATGCTAAAAAAAATCATAAAATGTAATTAGTTACTCAATAAATGCATCAATGCAACTGATGGTTTTTGTAAAGATTACATGACAGTGCGTAAAATTATATTAATTACCTCGGATGCTTGCTTATTCAGATGTTTGCTTTGATATTGCATTATCTTTGAACATTTGTGTTTATTACACTTGTAAGATTAGCTCATATTTTTGTTTTTCAGATTGTGCTAATATTACAGGATATCACTGCCCTGTCACGTGTAAGTTTACATTTTCAGTCCATGCTGTTTACTGGTACATGTAACTGATTCATGATAACACTAAGCCACAAAACGTTTAGTAAGTAGCATTGTCGTTGTTTTTTGTTAGCACACATCTTTTCACAAACAACGTAACATTACATATCAATAGCCATAAATAAAATAAATAAATTGAATCTAATAATAAGTGTTTTCTACATCGACGAATAATTCTTCCCATGCATTTTAACTATTGGTAATTTATGAACAGCACAAGTTTGATGATGGAAATCGACTGTAAATGAACTCATGTAACTCTCATTGAAATGTTACATCAGCTTGCAGAAAGACTTGTTCTTAACTTGTGTCATCTAACTACTCTGTTAACTGTTAACTGTCAATTCTCCTGTAAAAATTCTCCTGTAAAAAACAAGCTGTCACTCAAATGAATAACAACAACGCATGTCATCAGCATCTAAAATAAATTCATTATCACCCCATCCAGATGAGCCCCCGGACGCGGTCCACAATGTCAGTGTGGAGGTGCTGTCTGAGGGAGGGTGGGTGAGCGTCAGCTGGGTGCCCCCCCTCGCCCCCCTCAAGCTTGACCACTACATCCTGGAGTACGGCCTCCTGCAGCGCATCGGGTCCTTCTTCATTCGGCCGACGCTTAAAGTGGAGGGCAGACGAGTCATTGCAGAGGTACGATAACACAACTTGCTCATGCGTAAATGGTTACAACATATCAGTAGTATTTTAATATAATTTATTTAATTTTTGAAAGGGGGTATGGTTGGTTTCTCGTGGCCCCGTCCGTGTGTTGTCTGCAGTGTCTCTGCACCAGGTGCTCTGGTCACCAGTGTCTGGCCACCAGAAGGGACACTACATATTCATTGACATCCTGTCTGTCTTGCATGTGTTTGTTGCAGCTGCAAAATTAGCCAATAAGGACATCTTTGTTGGCCAGTGTAATTGCATATAACTTATGTATTAGCCTCGGCCTATGTGTCTCCTCCTTTCAATGCTTTTTTGTTGAGGAATCACATGTGTTCTGCTATTAATTGCCAGGGACCAAGTTCAGACAAAGAGACTAAGATCCCAGCTCAATGAGTCAATGACAGTGCTTTTCCATTTCCATGCATGGGATTGTTAACTTCTGGCATTGCCACCAGATAGAAGGGACCAAATGCTTGCAGAGTCTATTTTGAAAGAGAAGGGTGACGCACAGTAAATTATATTACCCATGGTTCAACATGGTGACAAGCATAACACGCTCCTGTGAGAGAGATTAATGTGGTTACACCAGGGTTGCTTATCCTTATATATTTCACATTGTATTATTATCATTTTATCATTGTGTGTTTATTCTGAAGTACTGATTTATGACAGGGCGTAGTAATTGATACAACCTCAATCTTGTGTGCTTCTGCATTCACAACAGTTATTACTTGATTATGTTGATGCTGATTTGCTAATATTTTGTCTCTAATAGTGCCCTACCATTTCCCCACAGACTGATGATGCAGTAAAGTTGAAAGTGAAGACATTTAACGTTGAATACGGAGTGAAGGCAAGTGACATGAACTCTTGACCTCTCTACGTGGACCACAGAGTCTCTGTGGCTGGGTCATGACCTCAGTAAAGGGAACCCACGTTTGAATCCTCTGCTGCAATGTTGAACCTTGGGCATGTTTGTTCACTCACTGCCCCAGTTCAGTCAACTGAATGAATGAGTACCTGGCTACAGATTGTGGTGGATACTTTTTTGCGACTACACGGTAGTCTTCATGCGTTAACTGCACCATGGCTAAATGTTTCCCAGAAAAGCCAAGATTGTTTGTGAAAATGTTGATCAAGTTGGAAGTATAATTATTTAAGTAAAATTTCTGTTTACACAACTAATGATTTCTACTCACTTGAATGTTTCAGCCACCATCGGCGGTCTTCTTCAGGAGCTGATTTGTCAATGTGACAAATCAGTTCCTGAAGAAGGCCGCCGATGGTGGCTGAAACGTTGAAGTCAGTAGAAATTATTAGTTGTTTAATAAGAAATTTTACTTCAAACCAAAATGGTGTTTGACTGAACAGATATGCCAGAAAGTAAAGTGCATAGTGCACCGAACAGTTGCAATGACTGAATATTGTGCTATATATAAGAATTTATCTATTATATATCACCATTTAATTCTGCAATCATTGTTAAAGTATGCCGGATGACCAATACGATGCCCTGTGCTACACATTGGCCATTAGCTGGTTGCTGAAATGGCTCATTTGGATGAAATAACAACCGTTTAGTTGAAAAGGTTTGTTGTCATTCACATGATTTAACATGATTGGTGTATAAAACATCAACCTATGACGTCACAGTGACAAGGAATTTATGGGTAACCTGCCTCTGACTGGCATCTATCTAATCCTCTGGTTCATTCACGACGCTAACATTTGACACAGCAGATGATTAGTTCCAAATTAATTGTGCAGATGGAAGCACTTGACCTATTGTTTTCTTTCCCATTCACAAAATGATCACACTAATTAAAACAATGTTCGTTAATGCTATTGGTCCATGAAGCTTTAGATGTTCTACATGTCCATGTCGATAGGTTAAACTCTATAGTCATCTAACAGTAACCCATGTGTAGCCACACGGCCTTCATTTAGACTTCCTATCTACTGTGGGATCTACTAGTCTGGTTATCTAGGACAGTTTCAAGCACTACAGAGGATTTTGTTTACTGCAAAGACAGCTGTCCATAAAATGGGGTAAATAAAATGATTTTGTCCAGAAACATAGAGTATATTTATTTTCTTTACATTTATAGGATGTCTGAAAACATGCAATGTGTGGAAGTGTCTGTACATTCATTGCATTGTTGAATCTGTCTGCAGATACTGGCAGTGACAGAGACAATGAGTGGCAATGAGACAGAGGTCCACCTACACAAGATGTATCCACTGGCGCAGTTCATCATAAAAGCACCGATCGTTAAAATCTCAGGTAGGAGCCAGCGTCACCTGTCAAGTTTATAACAAGCTTGTTAAAGGTATTCCACACTAGAGATCAAAGCTGTTTAATGGCTTAAACCCACCTTGCTACCAACGTTCTAATTTGTGTCTGTGCTCAGAAGTTAAGCAAAAATAGTTTTGTTTCATAAACAGTAAATTAATGCAAAAAGTTGCAACTGTGGTTCATTGTGATTGTCTCATATGTCTGTTGATGGCGTACTTTGCAGTAAATTACGTAAACAGTAGCTTTTAATGATGACAAATCAGTGCAGACTAAAGATATGGACCTCTTCCTGGCAAACATTAAAACATATTACAGGAAATAAACTGTATAAAGGAATATTGATTTCCAGTACAACATTGATGAGGTGATAATTTCCCGCTGCAGGATATGGCCATAACCTTCCTCCACGACTGCACATAACACTGGACAATAAAATATCATTCTTCACCCAGTAATCACTAACGTACAAGATGTTCTGACAATGACAGATTTTCTTCAACATCTAAGATTCTATCCACTGATTACGGCATTAAGCTTCTCGTTAGCTCTCTGAGCCTCATTTGCCCACAATTGCCCAATCTGTCATGCACCCCAAACACGTGTACCTGTCCAATCTGTCATGCACCCCAAACACGTGTACCTGTCCAATCTGTCATGCACCCCAAACACGTGTACCTGTCCAATCTGTCATGCACCCCAAACATGTGTACCTGTCCAATCTGTCATGCACCCCAAACATGTGTACCTGTCCAATCTGTCATGCACCCCAAAAACGTGTACCTGTCCAATCTGTCATGCACCCCAAACCTGTGTACCTGTCCAATCTGTCATGCACCCCAAACATGTGTACCTGTCCAATCTGTCATGCACCCCAAACACGTGTACCTGTCCAATCTGTCATGCACCCCAAACACGTGTACCTGTCCAATCTGTCATGCACCCCAAACACGTGTACCTGTCCAATCTGTCATGCACCCCAAACACATGTACCTGTCCAATCTGTCATGCACCCCAAACACGTGTACCTGTCCAATCTGTCATGCACCCCAAACACGTGTACCTGCCCAATATGTCATGCTCCCCAAACACCTGTACGTGCTTAATCAGTCATGCTTCCCAAAACATGTACCTGGTGACCACCTGCCAAATATGTCACGTTCCCAAAACACCTATACCTGCCCAATCTGTCATGCTCCCCAAACACATATACCTGTCATGCTCCCCAAAGCATGTACCTGCCCAATCTGTCATGCTCCCCAAACACCTGTTCATGTCTAATCTGTCATGCTCCCCAAAGTATGTACCTGCCCAATCTGCCATGCTCCCAAAACACCTGTACCTGCCCAGTCTGTCAATCTCTGCAAACACCTGTATGTGCCCAATCTACCATGTTCCCCAAACACACACATGTATATAACTGTCTAATCTGCCACGCTCCACCTACAGCCCCTGATCTGTGGTGTTACCCACACACCTGTAATCACCAAATCTGTTGTTCTCCCCAAACACAGGTAACCACCCTTTCTGTTTCCCTCCACAAACATCTGCAGTTGCCCAATCTGTCATCTTCCCACAAACACATGTCACCACCTGATTTGTCGTGCTCCATAAACACCTGTAATAACTCGATCTGTCAAGCTGCCCAGTTGCCCATCACTGACATCTCACATCCCAAACCCTGTAGCCAGAGACCACCCAGTAGACAAGGTGGAAAAGCAGGATATTTGTTAATCATGTGGTGCCATCTGGTGGACAACTGTGCAATATTTCAATTTAAACATTGTTTGCTAGAGTGTAATGTTTCATTCGAACACGAAACCAGTTATCCCTGTGGTGATAAAAAACATCATTAATGTTGCAAAATTTGAGTAGCCCAATAGGCGTCCTAGTTGTACTTGATGCACTGAGATTTAGGTGAACAGTTTTCACCTCTCTGCCACAGCGCCAATTTAAACATGTGTCTATTTGTCTATGTGTTAGAATCTCAGGACATGCCTCGTGAGAGCAACGACAGCCAGGTGGCGCTGTATGTGTTGCTGCCACTGAGTGCTCTAGTCCTGGCCACCCTGGTCTCTCTCCTCGCTCTCACGAGGCTCCGACGACGCAGCCAGGGCCACAAGCAGCTCACCCTGGTGGACAACCAAGAAGTCACGTACAAGGCATTCGCCCTGCAGAAACAAGTCGAGGGGTAACACAAGAACTCTTCTAAGTAACCTTAGAATCTTACAGAGATGTTTAAATTTGTTTAGGGTTTCTATTATATAATAGTGTATTTTATGTAGTCCCATTGACATGGTTCCTGAATTATCCTTTTTGTAAAGTGTATTGTACTACCAGGTACCCTACATTACATAATAATGTTTTTATTGTTTTACTATTTTCCTGTCAATAATAGTTTACTTTGGAAGTTAATATCCAGCCATTAAAATTAGTTTAAAAAATTTAAACCTCATTAAAACCACAGGACTATTAGCTTGCAATGCTCAAAGTCTAATACATGTATGTTTTTATCACAGGCTTGCATGATTCAGTATCATGAGACATATTGTTTATTTGCTTTCAGGTGCATGGCCAAGAATCCTCTTTATCCTCCAATTCCGTAAGTCATGAAATAAAAATTGTGTGCTAATGTTGTTGGTCATACTCTTATCAATGAGAATATGAACGAGATCATAGGTTGTTGATTCTCTTGTGATCATTAGGATGCAACAAATAGCCATAGTACTAGTTTTTAAAACATACAAGTGTCAAGTAATGATAAGATTGTATGTAGTGCCATATCAAAGCAGGTTGCTCTTGACACGCTTTTTTATGTACCATTTTACTTGTCTGGAAACCATTCATCAACACTGCCATTAGTGTACAAAAAGTACTTTGATATCCTCAGAAATATCATCTCAGGGGTGCAACATAAAATGAATCTTTAGGCACAATTCTGAACGGGAAATGCAAGAGTCAACATTGGAGCAAGTGACCACCAAAAGTTTAGTGTGGGAATGGAATTTCAAACAAATAACTCTTGAGTTTCTTGCAAACTGTGACTGAAGATGACTATAGTGATAGCGTATTGCTTTCAGATCATGGGTGTCACTACAGAGATGGCATGTCTGTCTGTGTTGAGATAGTTTTAGGAATAAAAGGTTGTTGGCAAATGTATATGATCTGGGTTTGCTGGGTATACCTGAGGTATGCAGGAGACTTACCAAATAAGTAAACATTTTGGTACATCTTAATGGGTTGCGTGTTTATTTGTGGCAGGACAGAACCGGAGAAGCCTCACTTTAAGGACGAGTGGGAGATTGCGTATGACAGACTCACATTGACAGAAGTCATCGGCTGCGGGGCCTTTGGTCAGGTGGTGAGGGGCACATTGCACCAAGCCACGTCTGTGAGAAGGTCATCTTCTCGCACGGCACACACTGCAAAGGGACCTACAACACAGGACTTAACAGTCGCCATCAAGGTTCTGCCAGGTTGGTGTAATGTTTTGTTTCAGAGTTTAAAACATGCCTTTACAACTTTGCTTGTTGACTCAGTAGCGCAGTGGCTGGATCTTTGACTAAAAGAAAACAGGTTCACATCCTGTTCAACTTTGGGCAAATCTGTTCACTCTGCATTGCTCCGATTCACTCAGCTACGTGAATGAGTACCTGGCTATAGACATTGATGGATATTTGTGTACGAATAGTGACATGTACTAAATCAACATTTCTCTGGTTTCAACAACTTTGTCTGATGTCTTAAAGAAAAAGGGGCGCATAGTTTCAATAAAATATGTCATGGAATGTGTGAATGTTGTGTCTACATAATATGTAAACACAGCGTGTATGGGTACTTAATATTATTAGGCATCCATTTGTAATCTTGATGGAGGTTTTGCAAGACATGTTTGGTGATGGATTGGCAAGTGGATTTATATATATATATATATATATATATATATATATATATATGGATACTAAAACATTAATACAATAATTATAGGTCTTTTAGTTCTGCACTAGGCAGGAAAATGATGTTACATGATAACATTTGAATTACACATTTAAGTGCTGCCATCTTAAGGGAAATGGATAAATGTGAGCTGCCCTCTGGTGGGATAAAACATAATAAAATTGTAGCCCTACTATAAAAATCTTTACCCAGAATTCCTTCTTTATTAATGTAACATGATACACAGTTTGTAATGTATTAGGAGCTCAACCCCAGTAAACATACTGAATATATAACAGTTACATTGATCATGTTGATTAGTTTGCTATATTTTCCTGTAATATCACATTGCATACAGAGATGAGTTTCCGTTGACAAAGCCAGAGGTGACATACTATAAGTCTATAACCTCTAACAATGTCACCAAACATTTTTATGAATGTTCAAGACAAATACATTATTACACTCCTTGGCTAGCAGTACTGTTACCCATCACTAGGTATGTTGACAATTTTAATAATTTGTATAATAACATCACAACTTAGCAATGTTGGTAGAAATTAAAAGGCCAGCAAGGACAACACGAAAATAAAAATAGTGTAATAGTGATGCGAATACGAATTCATCTGGAAACTAATAATAAATAGACATGTATAAAATATATAATAAATATTTTTTTTTTAATTAAGGAATGAATAAGACGTATAATAAATAATAACATAAACATGTAAATTGGTTAATTAAGGGGTGAATAATATATTATATGTGTAATAAATAATAACATAAACATGTGAAAATTTGATATAATAACTTGTTCTCAGTTAATTGCTCCTGGTGCGTACTGATCCCCATACTATAAGACCGTACTATTTGGTGCTGCTGTAGGCTGGTTGATAGAGGAACCTATTGTTACCTGTACAGAGCATTCAGACGAGTCTCAGCGCCGCGACTTCATCAAGGAGATAGAACTGATGAAGAGCATTGGCAGCCATCCAAACGTCGTCGGCATGATTGGCTGCTGCACATCTCCGTCTCAGCCGGTGTGCCTCATCGTCGAACATATGCCTGGTGGCGACCTCTTGCACTATCTCCGTCGACATCGCCACGTCAGTCAGAAGGTGGGGCGTTGTTATTCACCCCTGCACACATTGTTTACCCCACTGAACCCTCCCCATGATGAGTGCACTTTTGGACGTGGACAATCCATCACTTCACTTCGCTGGAAAAGCTATCATTTTAAAGAAAAAATACTAAAACAGTTAATTATCGGTTATTACTGGTATTTTTAAGGTGTAATGAATGTTGTACGGCCTCACCTATTGGCGCATGCAGTTAGAGTAAATAATTTTGTAAAAAGTATGATCAGATATGTTGTGCTGTTAATAGTTCTAAATTACAACAGAGATTATCCAAAAAAAGTTAATGGGAAAAGCCCATAAAAATGTGGGCGTTTATGATAGGGTCATCCCGCGGCTTTCTTGCAACTTATAGCATCAATAATTTTTAAGTAGGGCTCTAAAAACTGTTGGGATCATATCAGAAGGTGATTATGTGTCTTATGTAACCTTCGTATACTTGTTGAAATAGTGCCTGTGGCTATAGCGTCACTCCATTTTCAAGGGTTAAGAAGTTGTTCGTAATGTATAATTTCTCCAAGAGCAGTGAACATTTTCATAAAAGTACTCATCAAGACACCAGTCAGTGATATTGTTCTGCTGATTCCCTGTCGTCAGGGGTGAGGCTGGCCTTAGTTACGATCCTTGATTTAAGTTTTCTTTCCCTCTTGTTTTTCCTCACTTATCCTTTTCTTTCTCCTTTCCTCTCTCACTCCTCCCCAGTTTCTTTTCTGACATCTAACAATAATTTAGTTTGTGTGTGCGTGCGTGCGTGCGTGCGTGCGTGCGTGCATGCGTGCGTGCGTGCGTGCGTGCGTGTGTCGTAAGTTAACATTTTCCTCCTCACCAATTTGCATCTTAAGTACCAAACTTTCAGGGAATCATATTTACTGCCATCTGGATAAGATAGATCAAGCATTTTGATTTGTTAGCAGTTTTACCAAACAGGAACTGAAAAGAAATGTGACTTGCAGGTGCCAGAGAAACATCTGTCGTCCCACGATCTCTTCAGCTTCGCCAGACAAGTTGCGGTAGGAATGGTAAGTCAACAGGGTTGTTATTAGTACACTGTGCCACGCCCCAACACAGACATGTCTCAACACAGACATGTCTCAACACAGACATGTCTCAACACAGACATGTCTGCCTGTCTGTGATGGTGTTGTCATTCAATTGTTTGTAGACTACACAAGTCAGTGCAGTATTGGTTGATTTCTTCTTCTGTACAGTGCAGTTGTATGATGGATTGTGTGTGTATGAATATGTAGACTGTGTGTGTATCTGTACCTAGTGGCACAGTTTTGTTATTCATGGATGTTTAATGCCAATAAAATGTACACAAGTTCTAAATTATCTTTAAGCATACGTAGTGTCACTACTCTATAAATTTACATATATTAGAATTACAGCTGTACTAGACTGAAAATTAACAACACTTCGCGATATATATTTTTGTTGTTTGTGAAGCTGTGTGTGGACTGTAGTGACATACCAGCGTACCACTGCACTTTGGCCGCAGATTTAAATACATTGTAAAAACATTATCCGTTGTTGACAACGCAACTGATGACACTACTGCACCAGGAATACCAGCACCTCATCACAATACCAACTTTGTGACAGAGAGCGAACACTTTCATTGTAAATACATAAACTGTTTGTTCAAAGGCTTTGCAAGACAACCACGGCGTCATTATCCATACGTAAACCCTTGCCACATTGTCCCCTGTCACAATGCCGCTATCTCCCTGATGCCCTTATCTGCTTAAATCCCCCACACACAAAGAACTGTAGATGGAGCCTGTAAACTTAGTTTTGTGTGTGCTGTGTTTTTCTAGGAATTCCTCTCCCAGAAAGGGTTCGTTCACCGTGACTTAGCATGCAGGAACATTCTCGTCAGCGACGCGAGTACGGTGAAGATCGGTGACTTTGGTCTCACCCGGTACATTTACGATGACAAGGTGTACGTCACACACAGATCTGGCACCAAGCTGCCACTCAAGTGGATGGCCATAGAGTCAATCATGGACCTGACATTCACCACAGCCAGTGACGTGTACGTTGACATCTCATTGCTCATTTTGTTTCTCACGCGTGCACTTAGCAAACCTTTTTTGGTTACAAGAAACTCAGTGAAACGATTAACACATTTTATTGCTTCAAATATTCTTATTCCAGCCGGTTTGGTCGTATTATGACATGTCAAAATTTCATTGGAAAAGTGGGTGTGTTAGTGATTTTGAATAAACCAATGGTGTTACCGTGAGTAAATTGTATAATTTTTTCTAGAAGTAATCATAATAATTTTGGTAAATGTTAATAAATCAATGTTTTTCTGAGTGAAATGTTTAATTTTGTTGTACAAGTAATCACATCAATTTTTAACACTTCTCGTATAGATGGATTTACATTTTACGAAGTGTAACATACATCCATATTTTGATTAATTTGCAAACAATCCCCAGGTGGCGCCACTGCTCCTTTTTTGTACCCAGTGGTTTGAGCATTGCAGCCGAGTATAACATAAACTGCACAAAAAGGAGAAACGTTTACATTCTTGGTGCTACATCTGTGTCAGGTCAAATGCCCTGGTCACATGTAGAAATAAGACGACTAGTGTAATTTGTTTGACCTGCACCGTTTTATAATTTTTATGACGTTTTACACACAATGTTTTCTGCAGTGTGTTATATATGTTATATGTAAATTTGTCCTCTGTGTTTGTGTCCTGGTGGCTGTGGACAAGATCACTGGAGGTCTGTCTTAAGTCACCTGTTTTATAATTACCTGCAAAAACTTCCGTTTCGTCTGTAAGTCAACTTGGATGTTTTTACACATCGTTCATGCTGTAACATTTTAGTTTTGTATTTCTACCTGTCGTTGCAGGTGGGCGTTTGGAGTGGTCCTGTTTGAGCTGACCACCCTCGGAGGCACGCCCTACCCCACCCTCTCCAACAGACACCTGCTGAAGGAGCTACAGGCAGGCTACAGGATGGAACAGCCCGAGAACTGTCCCCAGAGTCTGTGAGTACACAGATACTGGTCACGCACACACGCACGCATGCACGCATGCACGCATGCATGCATGCACGCACGCACGCATGCACACAAATACAAACACAGACACACACACGCACGCACGCACGCACGCACGCACAGACACACGCACGCACGCACCACACAGACACACACACCGCACACACGCACAGACACGCATGCACACACACACACACACACACACACACACACACCACACACACACACACACACACAGACACGCACACGCACATGCACACACACACACACAAGATGCAAGATGAGGTTATGAGATAAGTATTTCAGCCAAAATAAACAAATTATGGGATATGATCTGTATAGCTATTTTTGGCTTATAGAACCTGTATGACTTGAATACCCTGTGGCTGGTCATACGTTGTTATAACAGTTGCACTCTTAAATTGAATATTTATGTTACAAAGGATATTTTTTGCTTTATAAGAAGGCTAGAACAAGAATCACAGTATCTTTGAGAAGTGACAGTGAGGAATCTTTATTCACACTGTTACGCAGCAAAAAGGCTTTCACTGAAATGTAGCATATTATTATTGCTGTTTACATTGATCAAGATAAAGCATTGTTATGTTAAACAGATCAGGTTTCACAACGCAAACATGTATCCATGCTGGTGAAATGGTGACCGGTGAAGTATACCTCAATGACAAAATGGAGATAGGTGATATTAATTTGAACACAAAGTCGCAGTTTAGTTTTATGTTCAAAAGGCTGAACATTTTACAAATTTAGTGCTTCGAGTATTGTGTTTGTGAAAATATATGTTTTAATATTTATAGTTTTCTTTCTAAATATTGTTAGAAAACAATTGGGCTAGTATCACATTTTGTTGAAGCGCCACCTGGTTAAAACCTTGGAACCATGGCAGTGACTATATCGCCATCTGGTGAATGGTGACTAAATCAAATTGAACACAAGTAGTCATCCATTCTAGGCGCAGGGTTGTAAGCAAGTGGGCAGGGCAAGCAGGGCCTTCTAGGAATTATGTGACACAACTTTAGCTGTTTACAGATTTCTCCTTACGTGTTCAAAAGCTTTGATTTCTGAAGTATAACATATTTACGAAATAATGATTAATTTAGAGATTACTCATCAGAATAAAATGCCCGGCAGATAAAAAAACTAAACTTTTTAAGTGGCAGTAATTAGGAGTGCATTGAACCATGCATTTGATGGTTTTGTGGTCTGAATCATGGCTGCCATGAATCTGAAATTTGCCCCAACTAATCACCCTTGCACATTATTAGTCTTTTAGAATTACAAATTACGCCAATGTAAGTGTGTTGCTAACATAGTAAACAGTAATTAAAATGTTGTTCAAGCTAAATTTAGCATTTGATAGGGTGTCCATTTAGTCGTTAGTATGCAAATGTTTACTGGAGTATGATAACTGACCTGTGTGCACTTGAAGCATTAGTTGGGTGCATTTATTCATTCAAAGACATATTTTTTAATAAAAAACAAATCCTGTGCGTTAGCATCACACCTATTCATTACATTGTAATTACTCCATGATAACTACCTACCTCTGTGGTTGCACAGAATAGGACGCCAGACGACAAATGTGAGGTTGTCATGACAATTACACAGGCATCTCAGGTTTGTTTTGATCTTTGCGGAAATAAACCTAATTACAGGTGAACATTGGGGAATTAAATGAGGCCGCATGACAGGGTTTTTATCACGTGTAAAAAACCTCTCATCTCTAACAACCATGTTGCCAGTCATCGCGATGTTTCCATTAACATGCACTGAAGCACACATCTGGTGGCATTGGGAGGTGTCTCGTGCTGACATCAAAGACCGACGGCATTTCTCTATTTGAAAGGATGTTTTTGTGCAGCCTTTACGAAGCTCTTCCTCTGCCACCCTGTAGCCGTGAGCTGGAAATAATCTTAGAAGTGACTCACTGTGAAAGTGTTTAATTGGGCTATTATCACTATCCGTTAGGAACAGTTTACTCAGCAACATTGGAGCAGGGCACTTAATGGGTATTTAGTATATAAGCAGATAATGACGTTCACTCATGTCAGCGCTAAACTTCATTCCTGATTGCCCTTTCATCAACGCTTGATGTCACAATTGTCACTGACAAGAACATTCAGCCATGATGACTGCCAGTGAGGGTACACTTAGAGACAGCCATTAGCACATCATCATGATGACAGCTCCGCATCCAATACAAGGGGATTGGAGGTGCTAGGCCAGCAATGGCTTCATCAACTCAGCAGCTAATTCTACAATTACCCAAGGAATATAAGGAATGTGCAAGTGTTGCTAACAACAGTTACTTAAACTCTTCAATATGTTGTATCAATGCAATCAGAAATGCTGGCTTAGTAGAATGTATTCAGTGTGGTATTTAGTAGAATGTATTCAGTTTAGTTTGTCATATACTACATTTTGGCATGACAAACTAATGGGTAACTAAGTTAGCACCCTGCGCCCATTCGATGCAGTCTCGATACCCCACCAAACATGTTGAAATTTGGGTTTATATTTGGGGAATTGTAAATTATCCAAACCAATTCTGGGGCTGATGTTAATTGTACTTGTTAGTACACGAAAACTGATTTTTCACTAATTGTAATTTGACTAGTATATAATTATTAAAGCTCGTATGCTTCTTTCTTGTCAAAATATGAATATTTATAATAGCTTTGTGAGGACTTTGGGAGTATATTGCATGAAATTGATCAGTGCAAATGTTAAAACAATCATTGGCATCATGGACAGTGTTTGCTGACTGGTTCAGATCAGTTGAACAAGACCAACCATCATATCAACAAACTACACTGGCACCTCAATGTCAACATACTTGTATGAGTACTTTCATGCTCCCATGAGTACTTTCAAAATTACTTATGCAAGTACTATCTGGGATGAAGTACCCATTACTCATACAATCATATGACAGTACTTGTACAGTACTTGGGAACTGTACTCCGGTCCAAACATGTGGCCGTCTCACTTTTTGTAAGCAGCAAGACATTGAATCCATCTCTGAGGATGGAATCTGTTGTGGTGCCTGAGAAGTGGCGGTGATTACCTGTCGGAAGTTGTGTCTGTCGGCGTGACTGCCACATCTCAGACTTGGGTCAGAAATCTGACATTTGCAATTTAACGCTAAATGCATACGCATATGCACAACAAAGGTTAGCAGTGGAGCTAATTGAACACTGGTTATCTGGTGCATGGGCCAGTCAGGTTGGTTGGCGGGGCGAAGTTATCCAAGTTGAGGGAAGATATCCAAGTTGGATACTTGTATCCAAGTTGGGGACAGGTATCCAGTGAGGGGACAGGTATCCAGTGAGGGGACAGGTATCCAGTGAGGGGACAGGTATCCAGTGAGGGGACAGGTATCCAGTGAGGGGACAGGTATCCAGTGAGGGGACAGGTATCCAGTGAGGGGACATGTATCCAGAGGGGTAATAAGATATACTGTTGCAGTAAACGTTGCTCACTACACACATGTAAGTACGCACGTATGTATGCTTGTAAACACAAACCTACATACATACAGTCATGGCACTCAACATGCGCACAATCACACACACACACACACACGCTCGCACGCACGCACGCACGCACGCACGCACGCAAGCATGATGCATGATCGCATGCATGCATGTATAGAAAGACACCAAAACATCATAAATACACACATACACTCCAGTAATATTTAATTTAGTTGTGTACATGTATCCAGTCAGATTATGACAACCCTGTGTAATCTGTGATGAACCTAACAAACTTTAACAAAAAAAGCAACCGCAAATCAAACTTCAACAGTGCAGATATCATTCCTGACAACTCACATTTTGTGTTTAGTCACCGGCGAGTTAAATTGCAGGTAACTACGGCATAACGGCGCGGGTATATTTAAAGATATGTATCTGTGCGTGTGTGTTCAAAGAAATTGTATTGAGCTGCTGCAAGTTGTAATCTGTCATCAGAACGTTTAGTTGGTTTTCGTGTTTGTGTGTCATGTGAGGTGGCTGCAGGGGGGGGGGAGTTGGGGGGGTGAGGGGTGTCAGTGATTGCCGGTGTACAGGCACACTGACTTCACGCCCCTGTCTTGGACAGGGAATCAGAAGACACTGATCAATCGATGTCCCGTATGTCCAGCGCCCGTCCTGATAACATTCACCATTATCATACCCCACCACAATGACGTATCGCACCTTGCGACCAACAGCCATCCCATTGTGGATGGTAGACGGGTCAACCGCGACAATCATTGCCGGCGATTCATGACGCTCCAGTGATATATTCCGTATCAGTTCGATAGTTGTTTGATGTGAGAACCTATTGCTGTCGCATTGTTTTATCCCGCGATTGAAGTGTTAGCCTCGTCTTAAACGGTTGCCGCCTGCAAAAAGTGGCGGGTATTGAATCGGTTGAGTGATAGAGATAAACGTGCGTGGCTGCGGGAGAGAGTGAAATGGACAGTGTGGTGTGCAGATCATCCTGATATGTTTGTTGTCGTGCCGTGGGGAGAGATCTACCGAAATTTGTTGTGATTACACGGTCGAACGGCCGCCAAAGAACTGGATTTGAATGACGTTTCAGACGAGAGAGCTGCCGTTAAACATGGCCAGTGAGGTGTGCTTGTGTGGGCACACGGGAACGGGTGACGGGCACGCGTGTTCACGTATGTATGTGATGGTTCACGCGCACGTGTTTGTTTCCTCCCAAATGCGCATGTGGGTAGGTGTAACACAACACGTGTTCACCCTAACCCGCGGAGGGTCAAATGTTGGACAGTTTCGTGCAATATAAGTCTAGACGTTCCACGTGCGGCGATGCACATACGACCCTAACAAGCTCTGTTGACACATGCGACTTGTAGATTAATCACTCATGAGGTGACGTTTATTGTGCGTGTAATAATTATCACAGCAATAGGTTAGATGTTTGACAAGACATTCACAAACGACACCAGGGTGCTGCGGAACACAATCCCCTCCCCGGCACTGTTTACAGGGCACCAGGTACATTACACCTGTACTTTGGACCCCACGTGAATGCCGGGTTTTATATAAATAAATAAATATCTTCAATCAATATATTATCGTTTTCTATCACTCTAACCTTTTGCCTTTAAGCCTTGAATTCTGCGAAATCATAATCCATATATCCCCATTAGCCAGGGGTGCAAAGTCACTACTATCCAGTGATGATCTCCTGAGGAATGTCCAGACTGGACTGGAAGAGACATGGTCAATGGCCATCCCACGGAAATCTCGCGGGGGTTATCTCAAAAGCGAACACGCTCGGGGCACTGTTCCTTGGACCTGATGCGATTGTGCATCGTCGAACAAGTATCGGAGTCTTCCGGGGCGAACCATCGGACCCTCTGATCTAAACGTGTCGTGACAAACTGTCAGCGCGACTGCCTCGTAGCCGGGTCCTGTTCCCTCGCCATGTCAACTGCCACTTTGTTGGGCGTGAAACACCAGCCCTCCCCAGCTGGGCCGCACTAGTTAATGGGCAGCTCGACTGAGTCGACTTCTTGGAATCCCCGCTACAATACGCTACAATACGTCCCACGTTTGGTGGTTCATGTAGTCCCCTGACAGTGTGGCTTAGTTGTGACTGCTGCCCACTTTGTTCTTGTACGCCTACCGGGTACTCTACTGACACAAGCAGCGATAACGTTAATTAATTAGTCATCCCTGTTGGTGACATGTCCCAAGAGGTGACCGTTCCTAATGCAATTGCTGGTCCAATCAGAATCTGTCAATATCAGCTGGGGGTGTATCACTTTGGTTTTCATCAGTTGTCTATCATGTATATTTCTCATTTGTTTGTATGTTTATTCTCATTATACTATTTGTTTAATTTGTTTATTTGTGACGGCTCTCTGCAGGCGTCATCACACTGATTACCACTGGATGAACGTTGCCTGCATTTAGTAATTGCCATGATGCCATCTAGGAGTAGTCAGTCACTCTGCTGAAAGAGAATGTGAACACAATGAATTTACCATTAGGTTTAACCAATTTTCGCCTACAGAATTAACTATAGCTGGCAATTAGACAAGGAAGCTCTCTGAAATATTGAGATTCCAACCCATTTATCTACATGTATTGCATCCTTCTGAGGTACATGTCGATTTTATTTTTAAGTATTCGTGCCACAAGCGGAATGTATAAAAACAAACCACTAAGGCATGGATACCCGCACTTTGTCAACACTGTCCTTCAAAATATACCTTTTTCTAAGGTCACGCCAGCTTTATAATAATATAATAATAATACAGTTTATTTCAGACAAGACGTCCATATATATATATATATATATATATATATATATATATATATATATATATATATACATAAAATACAATTAAAAAAATATGAAAAGTACAATACATATAATACAATCAAAGCAATGATGTGATCAACGTAAAAATATAAGTAAAATTAAAAGAATTATGTCTAAATATATGAGGAAATTAATTAAATATGTTGTAAAAATAAATATTCAAAAATTGATTAAAAACTAAATACAATACTAATGTCATGTGTACAATTACAACCTCCAGTAGGAGTACATATGGCTCTTAAAATGGATGTTGGTATGGAGGTAATTAATAAAAAGGATATTATCTGACTGATGAAGACGACATAAAAGACTGAATATTGATGAACGAATGCGTTCATTGAAGGATTTAATGTAGTTGGTGGCAAACCTAAAACTTGCACTACATCTTGAGGGTAAGTTGAGTAAAATTATGAGGCTATTATTGTATGCGACGGTTATGCTTTTGAGGCTATATTTTTTTAATTTGCACCAAAGACTAGAAGTGTACATAGGAGCACAGTATGCTTGAAATAAAATAATTTTGGTGGAAATATTACAAAGACAAAATTTTCGAGCTAATACATTGGCTTGGGCATAAAGGCATCTTTTTTGTCTGGCAATGTCGTCATCATCAGTTAGGTTATTGTTGATTATATGACCAAGATATTTACATTTCGTAGTATAAGGTAATGGATGGTTATCGAGATGGATACAATGAAAATATTTCCTGTCCTGGGGTTTGTTGTCAATAACCGTACAAAAGGACTTCTTGGCATTATAAGTAATAGTGAACAATTCGCCATACTTGGCACAACAATCAGTAAGTTTTCTCAAACCAGAGGTCATCAGCATACATCAAGTGGTTGATTAAGGTGCCAGCATAAAGACAACCAATATGTAATTTGTTTAGATTAACACTTAAGTCATCCATGTACACATTGAAAAGATGGGGGGAAAGGATTCCACCCTGTTTAACACCATTGGAAACAGTAAAAAAGCTAGAAAATCCCTGACACCATCTGATGGTAAATTGTTGGGTACCGTACCAGTAGCATAGAATGCGTACAATAAAAGCTGGACAGCCACGATCAATTATTTTACCAAATAGCTTGCTGTGGTTAACTTTGTCGAAGGCTTTGGAGGCATCCAACATAGTAACATACATAGAAGACCCATTAGCAATATAGTTTCGAAAAAATTCTTTTAAAAGAAATATGAGCATCTCAGTAGAGTGATGCTTTTTAAATCCAAATTGATTGTCACATGTAATGAGAAATGGGGTAGCCCCATGATTGTTGTCATCATAGTATCAGGTAAAAAACCATGTATATCCCATATAATTATAATGAGCAATTCATAAATAATTCTGTGTATTTGGCAAGGGTCCCTCTGCCCCCCTCCCCCTCCCCCCCCCCCCCCCCCCCCCCCATAGCCCTACAGTCGTTGTGTGCATGATTATCACATTTTCATGGTATAATATGATTTATTGTCCCCTGAAAACAGGTAATGAATTTAGGTTGTAAAACCTAAACAAGCTATTTTATTGCCACAGTTGAACTGGGTTTGTCATCTAGGGGGAGTCTCACGTATTTGCAATAAATAAACGACAGGAAAAGCCTGTCACTTGTGGAATTCAGATACTCATGATGTAGAGATTTTGCAGCGGCCAATTTTCTCCGACATTGTCTGCATTGATTACAGGATGCATTGACAGATAGCTGCAGCTTCATTTATGGCAGACTCGTTGATTTATGAGGGGCGCAGAAAGCCACAATCTTATTCGCGTGTTTTTCAACGTCGTAATTTGTAACTTTTCACTCTATTAATGCAGTGATTTTCTGAAAGGCTTCTTGATGATTTCATCTCCTCTTCTTTGGGCCTGTCAATGAAGACTAGTTTTTGCGGTTTTGCCGTGCATGCTTGGCCATGGGGGTCAGAGGTCGGGGGAAATATACACATTGTATGTACGCGTGTATGTGGTCTCCTTTAGCGATTGACAGTGTGTGAACAGTTGCATGCATTCCGTTAGTTTGTAACAAGTGTCTGGTTGAATCTGTGTGTAGTCTGGCGTCCGCTCTTTGAACTTTACATGCATGACCGTTTGTATTAGTCATAACGAGACGGTTTTGATTCCGGGTAAAGGTGGCTCTATGTCACATTGTGGAATGCCCGACCATTAGGCAGGCTTTTAAAAAATAGCGAAAATGTGCACCCATGTCTTGGTTGTATAAACGAGCGTTAACGTTCAACCGCGGGTCTGTGTCGCAGACGTAAACGGCAGTGGTGTGTCATAGGTTTTAATAAAGGACTTAGAGACCTGCCAAATTTAATGCATTAAGTGAATCTCATGCTCTTGTGCACAGCATTAGACGAACACGAGGTGAAAGTAAATCACACAGTCCAGTGCCGTGTCTGAAAGATATCTTTGAGTTGTTACATTTGAACCCTGTTGTCTGGAAATTGTGTTTTGGGTGTGGGGCTTCCGCATGAGTGGCTGGCTGCGGGGGGGGGGGGGGGGAGTGGGGGGGGTGGGGGGGGGTGGACATGACTGGAGGCCGTTTGTGTGAGGATAACATGTGTAAGACCCAAAATTATTGCTCATGTAGTTATGTTACGAATGTGTAGTTTTGTGTACATTCCAAGTGTTTCTTGATAGTGTAATACGTATGCCGATCACATCTGTGTTGTGTGTATCTGTTAGTGTGTTCCGGATGAACATTTGAAAAACGTATATGTTTACTTGAGATTCTTGTTGTCGGGTGGGTGTGACTGGGGGTGTTGAGGTGGTCTGTGTGAAATGTGAGGGTATCAGACTGGTCACATGACACCTGTGAATAGGACGCAGGTAACCCTTGCTGATGTAGTCTATGCAAGCAATGTGTGTAGTTGGCAGCACTGCACATAAACACATGGATACGTGTAAACACACGTACACAGATTAAAAAATACACATGCACAAACGCACCACATGTACACACACACACACCTCATGTACACACACGTGTGTGTGTGCATGCACGCACACACACACACACTCACACACACTCACGCACGCACACACACACACACACACACACACACACACACACACACCACACACACACACACACACACACACACACACACACACACACATTTTATGTCAGACTGATGTCTGTACACATCATCCTGCCAGAGCAGGCATGGAAGGAATGCTACATATTTATATTTGAGGCTCCATCACATGATGCAATCTGTACTGTCTGTACTAAGCATCCTGCCAATGCAACCACGCTTTGCCAAAGTACAGTTTGGTTTTGTACAAAGGTGTCTGGAACTAGACGCTGACGAGTTACACTGGTGCATGTGGCCCCGACAGTGGAGGAAGTGAACAACACGGCAACACAATCACCACGAAGAAATGTAAACAGTTGTGAGGGTTGGCGGACAGATCGTCTTGTGGTTCTTTGAACACGTGCTGTGCACGTCAAACAGACGCATTTGTAGCGATTGTGTGATTGCAGTGTTTCGTGAAAAGTGACACTTGTAGGCAACTGTGTGGTGGTCCAATTTGTAAGTTACGCAGCTGTTTTCCAATGTCGAGACATTCCGGCCCACTCCCACAGCATTCTGGGAGCACCCCACAGCATTCTGGGAGCATAGCGGCCCACATAAATGTACTTTGTATAGGAAATGTTCTTGACGGAGCCCAGATGCTGTCTTCTGCATGATGTCCCACCAGGTGGCAGACTGGTGAAAGCATCTAGCCAGTTCAACGTTATTGGCAACATTTAAAGAATTGCGCTCAGTGTTAATGCTACCAGCCTGATGAACAGACTCAAGTCATGTCATTGGATATCAATAGTAGTTAGTAGTTATTGAATACTAATATGCTACATATATTGTGGAAAATGTGCATTTGAAACTGTATCAGTTTCATACTTGGGTGTTCAGCTGTGCCAGTACGTTGTCACTAATGGTTGCTTTTTGCCCCAGAAGTTGACTTTGTTGTGTGGCGCAGGTGTCACGGCACTGATGGCACCTGGGATGTGGCGTCACATCAGTGGTGACTGTGTCACATCAGTGGTGACTGTGTCACATCAGTGGCGACTGTGTCACATCAGTGGCGACTGTGTCACATCAGTGGTGACTGTGTCACGTCAATGGTGACTGTGTCACATCAGTGGCGACTGTGTCACATCAGTGGCGACTGTGTCACATCACTGGCGACTGTGTCACATCAGTGGTGACTGTGTCACATCAGTGGTGACTGTGTCACATCAGTGGTGACTGTGTCACATCAGTGGTGACTGTGTCACATCAGTGGTGACTGTGTCACATCAGTGGTGACTGTGTCACATCAGTGGTGACTGTGTCACATCAGTGGTGACTGTGTCACATCAGTGGTGACTGTGTCACATCAGTGGTGACTGTGTCACATCAGTGGTGACTGTGTCACGAATGCAACGAAGGGATTTAAAAACAGCATAGTCAGATAGCAAACAGTTTCTTTTTGACATATCTGATCTGTGTTTTGGATACGTGACGTACGACAAACTATCTCGCCTGTACAATGACAAACTATCTCACCTGTACAATGACATTACATGTACTGAAGATGCTGGTGTGCTACATCAATGAAAAATCTTATATGTCAAACAGAATTTTTTTTGCATAAAAATTAACTATCGTGAACAGTGTTGAGCAATGATTGCCTTGTGTATAGTGTTTCCATATTGGTCAGATTATCAGTATGAATTGGGAATAATAAAACTTGTCATTTGGACCTTTCAGACATATCCATCAACAACAGGTTTTTGTCACAAACAGGTGTCTGTTAAGGTTGGTTTCACCGTAATTGGTTCACCTTAATGACATCAGAGCGAGTTTATCTACCGATGTGAATGAATTCATACCTGGCTTCAACTCCATGAGTCTGGCAAATGGGAAATCTATATTTTGACAATTTTAATTAAACAGCTGTACCGAGTAATTGATACAGGCAGACACCACTTGAAGGCAGCGAATTATCACCCATTAGGTTGTCCAGAACTGTGGCTTCTTTGTGCTGATTCGCTGATTAAACCCCTGCGGAAAATGAGAAAAGCCAGTGCGGTGCGTCTCCTGACAGCAACTACACCTCAAAAAAGCTGATGCCCCGCGGCTCTTGATTCCCACCCTGCTTGATTTCACCCTGTCGTAGAGTCGGCAATGAAGGAATTAGGGTACACTTGTTCCAGGCGTGATACGCTGCCTGCAGAAGAACTAACTCCCTGTCACTGTGTCGTTGGTATTGCCAGATGTAACATATCATGAGCATGCCTGCAGGTTTCTATCGAATTATAAACCTTTGCACGACAGCTTAAGACGGACTTGAAGAAGCTTCGACTTTCAACACATTGTTTCATTATTTTTATTTCATTTGTTTATAAACCTCATGTTGTGTTTATTGCCTGTCTTATTTTTTTTTATTATTATCTTATAATTATCTGATATATATTCTACTGATTTTTGTGTATAAATGTGCATAGCCCAACTCTGCATTTGACTTTGTGACAAGTATCATTTGATTTGATCTACGTGAATTACGTTTGCATATCCCGCTTTTACCCGACAACATATCCCGTAGATTGTTATATCGATTTTCTGAAGAATTATATTTTCATCAGCGTCTTATTTTCTCACTATTTTTAGATTGTTGAATCATTTTCTGCAGAATCAGATAGTGATACCATCTTGTTTACAACTATTTTTAGATTGTATGTTTTTTTTCTGTGGTGTCATGAGGTACTACCAATTTAACACTGATAAACAAACTACAGAGTTGAACTGTTATGATTCAGAATTTAAGATGAATTTCTGGAATTACAAATTTGACTCCCAAGGTAGAGTTTCTCTGTTCTTAGAATAAATTATATAAAACATGAACGGAATGTTTGCATGCATCATTTAAAAAAACGTACTATCATTACTTTGAAATGCATACGGATATTTTTTATCCACTACTGAAATTACACTAATATGTTTAGCTTCTAAGTGTTGTACATAAACTCTGCATATCACCAGTCATCCTTGAATATAAGAAATGTAAAGAACATATGGGATATTGACTTTGACGGGAAATCATGTACAAGAAAAAATCTAAAGTATATATTAAATTGTCAGCGTGTTGCATTGCATGGATGTCACTTGGCTAAAAGCCATTTTCCAGTGACACCATCAATATTTAAGATAACTATCATTACTATTGATATATACACATTTGTAGTTTTACAACAAAACACAACAAAACAATTGTCAAGATCAAATTAATCATATTGTCAGACATCACCAAGTCTGTACTGCTAAACATGAATATATAAAGTAAGTAGTTTGTTACTGTTGCTGGTGATATCTGACAACGACCCGAGAAAACTGAACCACTTTTTGAATATAAATGAGTATAATTATGAAAGAAATGTAAGAAAGCATAGATGAATCCAAATCAATTAACTTAACTTGGGCTACTTTTAAGAATAAAATTAAACCATGGTCATTTCTCTCTACAGACATCCCATCCCTTCTCTGAGTCCCAAGCCACTTTTAAGGAATCAAATAAGTTAATCTAAATGGTAGAACAAGCAGTTGTATTAATCCTCACTATTAACAATAATCTAGATTGCGCTATATACACACATAGGCACAGAAAGCGGTTTCCCTAAGTATAGAAATATAATGTCTATAAAATATAGATTTCACATGTTCTGTAAGTGAATTCACGAGTTCAACTGCCTCAATTCACGTGAATTCACTAGATTCTGTGAACAAATTTGGTGTGTCGACACGAGTTTACCGTGAAATCATGAGTTTTTCACGTGAAGACACGTGCCAGTGAAACCGTACCAGTTCTGACCCAATATGACTCGTGTCAAACTTGTTCAAAACTCGTGACGACAGGCAGAACACGTGTATTCACGTGAATACACATGAAAACACGTACTGGTGCAGCGGTACCAATTATGAACCAGTATGACATGTGCCAACTGGTTCAGAAATGGTTCCTTGTTTGCTGGGTGGTGTTAGAAACTTCTTTAACTAAATGATTGCAAGGATAGTTTATATGTCTCTCCATCAAGAGAAGTAAGATTAAAGAGTACATGGTTATAGACAGTGGTGGATATTTGTTTATGAATAGTCTTCATGCACTAGTTGCTGCATGGCTGAATGCTTTCCAGAGATGTTGAAATTATGTTCAACTACTGAGGGGGGTATCATAGGGGGTAAATAGATATGCCAGGGTGTAAAGGGTGAAACAGTTTAAGAAGTTATAAGGACTAGATAGTATGCCATGTAAGAAGCTACCTTTATGTTAATTAATTGAAGTTACCTTTATAAAGTAATGAATTGCTATTTGCAATTTGGTTGAATCTGTAAAAAGATCAATCAGGCTAACCAATATAAATCCATTACCCTGGGTACTTTCTATTGGTTTGATTTCTATCTGACGGTCAGCCAACAATTAAAGTACCCATTCATCAGTCTAAACATAGAACAAGTGTAATCTCCCTCCAAATATAGGTCATGGAACAAGGCTAATCTCCCTCCAAATATAAGTCATTAAACATGTCTCTCTCCAAATATAGGTCATGGAACAGGGATAATCTTCAATTATAGTTCATAGTAAAAAGGTTTATCTCCCATATGGACAGCTCTGGTAAAAAAAAACTTGAATGCCTTGCCAGTGTCAAAAGTGAAAACAATGTCAGTCATTCGGCTATTTCGGGAGTGTTCCTGGCTCCGTGCTGAAGGATCTTGTCCGTTTTCCCCATCCCTGCGGGAACGCCAAGTAGGAAGATGAATGCTAAGGAGCACTTGAAGGATGAAAGAAATCACTGCAGCATGTAATTAAGGAGCAACTTTGGGATTCCCACGTGTGCTCACTGACAGCCCTGGCACCAGGACCCACTGGGGCCTGGCATGGCCTGGCATGGCGTACACGTGGTCCCTATATTTATCAGCTGCTGAGACGTCCCAGGTGCCTGTCTGTCTGCCCCTGCCTCCCAATCTCACAGGGATTTCCTTCTTCCTGTCTGGGTGAGCCAACGTGGGTCACTTCCCCAATTTTGGGATGGGCCTACGTCTAGTGCAATCGTGTCAGAGGTCCCACCGATCACAGCCGACATATTGTGAGATTTCACTGCTTTTTAGTGGAAATTGTTCAGGATTTGCACCAAGTAAGATGAATTACAAGACGTGGGGTCTTCTGTAATGATTATTACAAAACTGTCTGTCCTGTGGGTCACTGTGTGTTTGACTAAGTGTTCTACATCAGTTCAAGGTGTAGGGGCTAACATAGTGTAGTGACAGCAGGCCCAGTCGGGTCATTATTTTGTTATTATGTAACCCTTGAACCCATGGACAATGGGGATCTTGGACGTCTCACATTTCAAAAGGCTGTATGTGAAGTTGCAGCCACGGAATATGTTAGTGTTTTGTCTGTCATTGTAAAGATAATGATGTAATCATTGTAAAGATAATAATACAATCAGCAGATACATTGTAGCATTTTTACTTTATAGTCATTTATAAATGATACAAAAGCATAACCCTGCATTATAGCTGTTAGATTAGACCTATTATTGGCATTAAAATATCACATAAAATATCTTAACATATCTAGTTTGGTGTGTGTGGTGTTTTTTCTCAATTTTGTGCTGTAATAATAATGTAACAAATTGTGGTACAATAAAAGAAAAACATATTCTACCATTGCAAGTATAATAATAATAAAAAATTATGATGTCATCTGAAACATTTCTGTTAATTGATAATTAGGTTGTATGTATGATAACAACATATTGTATCATAACGTGGCATGGCTGAGGAATGTGGTAAAATAGGCAGAACACTTAACTAAATGTGCTGATTGATTGATGACTCAATTACGTAAATATGATTTAATTTCTAAGTTGCTCTTCCACAGTGCTGGCTCCTAAAGTGATTGACTCAGCAAGAACAGCCCCTGACTGTTGATTTAAGTCTGACAGATGCTGTGCTTGAAGTTGTCTCCTCTTCTATGATGCACTCGGGATGTTTCCGTGTTATTCTTGTCGTTTGACGGCCTCTGATGTGGTCAACTGTTTACCCCTTGTCTCAAATACCTCCGCAGAAAGATTCCGTAAGTTATTGCACTGGCATTTTGAAGCCTCCACAACTACGTGACAATAACAGCTGCTGATGGGGACGTCACATGGTTTACGAGAGTCCAATGTTGATTTTCACCTCTAAACCTCTCAACACCCCCACCCCATCAGTACCCATTCACACCCACCCTTTCCAAATGCCATTATTCGCTGATGAATATTCATGTGGTTTTCAAGCACCCCTCTTCCCCCCCCCCACCCTGCCATCCCACCACACCCCTCTCCCACCGCCCCATCCGTCATCGGGAGGAAACAGTTGCCCTCACCAGTTTCCGCTTTCATTTCAACTTATCGATGTTTTCCTTCGCCTTGTGAAACACAATATTGTTTTGCGTCAATTACGCGACACTTCCGTGCCAGTCCACGCCGCCGCTTCCTCAAGTGATAGCCTCCGT
The DNA here is from genome assembly GCA_964017155.1 of Oasisia sp. SBJ-2009. Taxonomy (NCBI): domain Eukaryota; kingdom Metazoa; phylum Annelida; class Polychaeta; order Sabellida; family Siboglinidae; genus Oasisia; species Oasisia sp. SBJ-2009. The sequence goes on along the minus strand of OZ024856.1, from coordinate 56,806,123 downwards.
GCTACCACATCCACGTCCACGTCCACATCCTATGTCGGTGTCGTGCATCAGTTCTGTGCAGCGCAGTGGCTTAGGCGTCGTACGCTCGGTCAAGAGAACCCTAGTTCGCATCCAGTGCTGCCGTGTCGAATCTTGAGCAAGTTTGTTCATTGTACATTGCTATATGTGATTGAATACCTGGCTATAGACAGTGGTGGATATTTTTATATCTTTGTGCATTAATTGCAGCATGGTTGAATGCTTCCAAGAGAAGACAAGATGGTGTTTAATTGATGAGGTCTGCCAGGGATAAAGAGTAGAGCTAAGTCATAAGGATTGGATACTGCACTGTATAACTTACATTAGTTTACACTTTCTGTCTGCTCAATTACCATTCCTAAAAATGCTGACAGTTAATGCTCGTGCCATTAAAATTATCAAAACTAACTACACACACACTGTTAAAAATAGTCATGTATACAAATTTATTTCACTTTATATCTTAAGAAAAACGTCCAATCAAAATATGATGAAATAAAGTAAATGATAAAAACACATTTTTGTGGTTTAATAATACAGCTCTTTTAAAATACTTATTAAACTTATTAAATTGATTCAACAGTTTAGACACGTGTAGAGATTGCCACCATCTTTGTAGAAATAAACAATTCACACTACTACACATTAATTCCAATAATAGCATTTCTGAATAAATCATTTGGTATAGTTATTTGGTCCACCCCTGCCTGGGGGTGGCGGGGTTGACAGGGAGAGTGCCCGGGAAGGGGACTGGGAGCAGGGAAGGACGGATGAGGCGGGAGAAGGGCCGGTTGATGGACTGGGAGGGAGCATCATCAATCACCCAGTGTTGCTGCCTGGCGGGCCCAGGCGGGAGGCAAAGCAAACATTATTTTAACCTTGCCACCACAACATCGGCTCCATTACCTCCTCCGTGGCTCCGCTCCAAAGGTCAGCAGCTGCAGCATCCTAGGTGGCAGCAGCGGTGGTTGACGGCCGCGACAGCCGGACACAGCTGGGCCCGTCCGTCTCATCTCTTTATTCTAACTAATAAAACACGCAAGTTACCATCACTGGCACGGGTTAAGGCGGTAACTAGTGCTGATCTCTTTAATGATCTCTTTAATGGGGTATGTGGGACGTTGTGACGAAGTGATGACAAAATGCACTTATAAGCGTAGGGTTTAATTGCTGTAGACAGAGGAGAAATGTTAAATATTTACTGGTGATTTATTATGAACTGGTTGGGTGTTAATTTAAATGGGCGGGCAACTTCAGGGCACTCGTACATTCCAGGATTATCATAAAAACGTCTCTCGCAACAGTGTTAGCCCGTCACAAATGACGTTCGTTGATGTTATGCAGTGATATACATTATTTCATTAGCTTTTTAAGTAGCACATTTTTATAATTGATTAAGTAGGTTAGAGAGCCAAAAAATAAACCAACTTTTGAGTAGATGTTGAAACATATGTAACAATTCAAACTGTCTTCAGTGAAAACATGTTATCACAGTGACCAAGATCCACTCATTCAACCCCATAGAAACATGGCATATCTTTCAGGATTTGCTCCAACGTTTATTTACTTCTTGCCACCTAATGAAATCTCACAGCCATGAACGGTATGCCTCACATCAAGTTGGAAGGTTGTTGTGGATGCTAGTCTGACGTTTAGCAAAAACAAGCCTAAACCAAAATGGGCAAAAAATTTAATTGCGGCAGCTGATTATAACCGAGCCTTGAGTATGACGTCACATGATGTCCCCACACGAAGGACATGGCGTGCTGACGCAAGCCATCGAGCCTCGCTCACGTCATCGCGTATCCGATGCGTGTCCCCGGCTTCGGGAAAAGCTTTGTGCAATAATTCGCAGATTTACGACCGCTCTCGTTTGTTTGTTTTTCGCCTGATTTGTGTGTGAAGTTGCCACTGTTTCTACCACCTCCGGCCTCACATCTGCACAACATGGCTGCTCACACACTCGTAAATCGGTTTAGGAATTTCGGGCGGGCATGGTAATGGAAGTGGAATACTGTAACTACGGCCCTTTCCGCCATAACTCAACCCTAAACCCTCTTACGCTCAGTCGCCCTCCAGAAAGTTAACGCTGCTGCAAAAATCAAGACCCTCTAGGCATATACAAAATATTGGTATTCGATTTATGCAGTTGTCTGCGGTGTTTAACTCAGTGCTCAGTTTATGTGTGTATTTTCCTAGAAGCATTGATAGATTTATGACAGGTACATACATGATAAAAGCTCTGGTCTATGAAACTAGTCGACAGGTGTTAATCGTCGTCATATGCATTTTATTAGTCAATTTGTTAAGCTACACTGCGATGCAAATCATGAAATTCCGGCAGAAACATAACTGAGAAGAAAGTATGTTGGAAAATAGCGAACATAGTAAGGTTTGGTAAAAGCATGTCGCAAACTGCTTATGAAATATTAATCGAAACCACATCTGATATAATTATGCTGTCCTGGATATGCAACTTGCATGCAGCATATATGCAGGTATGCATGAATGCATGCATGCTTGCATACAAACACGCTTGTCCAATATTAAAATGTTAAATTATAAATGCAGTTATTGTATAAATGTGAACAATAGAAGTTGCAGTGATGAACATATTAAATAATAGAATAAAAATAAATAAGTACATTTACAATTACATAATCTCACTCTATATCTAGACAACATCCATTCAGAGGCACTTAAAATACCTTAGAGTAACTGTCATAATTAATAAAATAAATGATAATAAATGTTTTTAAAATATGATCTGTATATATATATATATATATATATACATATATATATATATATAATTATATGTAATTTTGTAAGTTAATTATGTAAGTAAATATATATATAATACACATTTGTAAACACTTAGTTTTTAAATATAAAATAATAATGTTAATTAAATCATAACAAATTGCTATAAATCTAGGTGGCAATTCATCAAAATAAGCTACATGGAAATACCTGTCTTTGCGCCGTATTTATGGGGACAGAAAACATTCGGTGACAATTTCAGCTGCAAGGTGGCGACACAAGTAGCTCACGAGGTGTGACTGGCGAATGTTGCACTCACTCGTCAGTGTCGATGAAGCGTGACCACCGTCTGGCAGCAGTCATGAATGTGTACTCAGCATTACCCAGCACTATTGTGTTGTCGAACAACAACTAATTAACACCCCAGTGATTGGTGTGTGTTTGTACACATTCACCTTTTCAGGCCGGTCCACAAAGTGTTCTCAATGAACCTTGAGTCCAGTGTCACATTGCGAGCACAATGAAATATTTATGGCGCTAATGACAGTATGAATGCACTGGTCGTGCGAACGGGTGTCATATTCACCGTATATTATTTATTGATACGTCTTGCGAGGTGAGTGGGTAGAGTGATTGCAAAACACACTCTGATCCACAGAATTTGTTTGTGAAGCGTAATTGGGCTTGTAGCAACGCCATTCAGTGATTTTGTTGGACGTTTCTCAGCTGGCAGATTGCCAGTGGAAGTTGTGGTCCAGTATTTTCTTTCAATGAAATTACAAATGCATACCTGCTTACAAGTTGCAGAACATTTTCTGTATGTTTTCATAATTTGAAGCAACAATTTAAATTTCACCAGTTTTTATTTTGTATCTAGTCAAGAATACGTTGGTTTGTTTTTTGGTTATTCAGAGGAGCTATATGGCCTAATAACTGGTTTAGCATTTAGTTAAATTGCATTATGTTTCTAGTAGGCTTTGGAAGTCCCTAATCAAATTGACTGCTTCACTTGTCAAATTGTGGGCACATTTCGTGGAAAATGGAATATAAATATCAACAACAAAATGCTGGTTTGTCAATGTAGTATTTTGTAATTTTAGTGACAACAATCTACACCTAAATAACGAAACATAAATGCAAAAACTGGACCAGTATAAAGTCTTTTATATATAAGGTCTTTTAGACTTTCATTATCTGTTTGATGATTTTTTTAATGTATTTGATCAGCCTATCCATTATGTAAACATTTCACACACTATATTGTGAATGTCTATGCTCCAGGCTAAATGAATTAAAGAGTAGTTTTAAATTATAAATATATTGTTCTCCCTTGTTCATCCATCTTGCTAAAATTTATATACAATACACATAAATTGTTGTGGCCCCCACCACCCCCCACCCCCCGAGATGTACACATCCCCGGCTACAGGCAGGTCAGGTCTGAGTAGGAAACGTATTCAGTCTGGTCGCTGCTTCAATTTCCTGTCAATTACCTTCCACAAGTCACCATGACAATGTTCAGAATATTTATAAATTATCAAGTTTCTCAACGCTCTACTCTCCGCTACCCATTTAAATTAACAACACAAATTATTCTGTGCTGTTTCACAATAACAAGAGGGAATCAATTAAGGCAGATTCACGATTGCTGTTTCTTTATTACTCCTGTGGGAAATATATCAAGATCATTATGTTTTACATTACAATACCGCCGGTGCTTTTGTCCGTACCTTTACGGAGTTGCTCAAGTGAATTATGGCATAATTGGCAGGTGGAGCTATAAGTGGCAGGTGAAGTTTTTATGTATTGGCAAATACTTTTTTTCACAACTTGTTTTCAATTACACACTTCGTCATGTTGCTATTTTTGAAGACTTGTTAATTTAAATAATAAACCAAATTTGTCGTGAACAGAAAGTTAACATTCAGACTTCCTGCGTAGGTTGTCAAGTTTTGGCTGTTTTTTTTTCTGAAACGGTGTCAGGACGAACGTTTACCTGACAGTAATATCACTGATAATTGGAGTATATTCAAGGAATTGGCCTGATTGTATTCACATTCATTCAGATTCAGACGTTTATTGCCAAGATGTCAGATGTTTATAGCATTCAGAAATACACATTGTATTTGTAGTATTATGATGCCAACATTTCAGGTATACATTACAAAATAAAATAGTTTTCCTCATTTGTCTTCCAGTCCTTTCCCCCAAGAAAACCTACAGAAAATGTACAATCAGGAACATTAGCGACATATAAAACCTTTGCCAGGCAGTCCTGGCCGTGATAATCCAAGTATAATCCATGAGTCAATCTGATGGCATCACCGATAACAGCTACTCTAAGTAGACGGTTATATTAAATGGCTTTCCATGAAACAGAAAATCTGAGTAACTATCTTCTTAGAATGTCTCTTGGTAGACATTATTTACGGTAACAAGTCTATGAAGATTGGAACTAATACGAGTTCTGTTGTACGGATGGATGGCAGGAAAATTGAAATAATCAGTGTTTGCCTTTTGGAATTCACATGCTGGCTGATGCATCATTTGTTCAAACTTTGGCCTCAACAAAATGAGAGCTACAGCTTTATGAAAACACTGCGTGAAGCGTACACCAGGCGTGAGTTTTTACACTGGTAGTGACTAGCGACTTGAGGCTGGAAGCAGGAAGCTGTTAGTTAGAGGTGTCTACTGTCCTAGATGTCAGCCCTGTCAAAACATGGGACCATTTTTTAGAAACAATTATTATAGCCTGTTGTAACCCCGCACACACTGTCACTGTTACACCAGTACACCAGAGCTCACAGTCTCAGGCTGCTGGGTGTAATTTGTATTTGGTCGAACAGACAGACAGCAGATACAGCAGACATGCAAAAAGTCTGATGGGTACACGGACTGATATCCAGACAGACACACAGACACAGACACAGACACAGACACAGACACAGACACAGACACAGACACAGACACATACACACAAACACACAGACAAACACACAGACACAGACACAGACACACAGACACAGACACACAAACACACAGACAAACACACAGACACAGACACAGACACAGACACAGACACACGCACGCACGCACGCACGCATGCACGCACGCACGCACGCACGCACGTACGTATGTATGTATGTATGTATGTGTGTACACACACATATATATATATATGTATATATATATATATATATATAATAATAATAAATAACATCACTAATATCCTTAGAAAATCTGATCTCATTAGCACAATAAAACCAAAGGATTAAGCATTCTCATTATCCTGTACAAATGACTTGTTAACCAACAGATGGAATTGCTAAGAAACTAATGTGGTGTATATGAAATTCAGATATAAATGCTATTATGATTTTGAAAATATGTCAACCAGCACAAAGAAAAGGCAACAGTGATCAAATATATCACAAGTTCAACATTTGTTGATGGTTAATATTTATTTATGTTACTTAACAATTAAGTTGTATAACATTGATTTGAGGTACATCATAGTGAATCTGCAAGAACAAATTAATTTTTCTTATATTTATTGTTACCCTGTTCTTGACATATATGAGATGGTACTTGTTACTGTTTATCTTTATCTCAGTTTCTTCATTATGTATATCAATTTTCAATTTTTTTTTCTTCAGATTTTGTTATCTAAGAATTTCCCAATTATAATCTTACATAATCTTACCTATAATCTTACCTATAATCTTACCTATAATCTTACCTGGTGCATCAGTACACCTGTTGACATCCGAAATATTTATCGACTATGAGATTGATCAATCATGTTTTATCTTGGTGCTTCTCTGAGCCCTGTGTCTAAGGATTTAGATGTCATAGAAGCTTTCTTCTGCTTCCTCTTATTATTATTATTGTTCAAAAAGAAAAAAATTGTTGCTCTCTCAAAATAGGTACATCTGAAAATTTGCATAATTTAGCATCTTAAACATTTGCTATATATTACCAGTAGGCTCCGTATTATTGTCAGTCTCTGTAATATCTACATAAAAGTTTATTGTGTGAAATAAGATGTATGTACATGCTTGTGAATAGGGCAAAAGTTCTGGATTTGATGTTGTTAAAATGAAGTTGTTTTACTATTACTTAAAATGTCTTCCCACAACTTGGCTCCTGCCCAACCTTTCCTGCTCACACTCTGCAATCAGGCAGCCTTCTACATGTCCCAAAATTTGTTCGCTTACCCCAAAACCGCATTCAAAGGGGAAATATTAGCTAAAAGAACACCCAGTGAGCTGGTGAAAAAGTACCCGTCAGAAATTCTGATGGCACTTAAGTCGATACCAGTCCATATTTCCGGTGATCTTTATGGCAAAAACGTTGCGTTTAGGCACGGATGTGGTTTACACGTTCCAAGAAACAGGAGCAACCGCTTAATATTATTGGGTGCATGTCACATACTGTAGCTTATCCTGTTTCTAGATCTACTAAAACATGAGAAATAATCTGGAAGTATACATGATTTGTTATGATATTTGGTGTACCCCAAATTGAGTTTAATAGTTGATGTGTTGACGTACTTTTTTTACCACACAGGAAAATGTAGACAGGCCTTTGAATAATTTGTGCGTTCGAAAAACGGTCTCGCAATAAGCTGGATATCTCATGGTCATGATTTAAAGTAATATGGTCCATATCAGAGTAGGCTGACATTTTCACACGATGCTCCTTTCATATAAACTTATGGCAATTCAATATGAATCACCAACCATCTTATCACAAATCTGATTCACCAGTCATGTTATCACATTTAATTTTGCACAATTCTAATGCAGAATTATGGCTAAACATCCCTGTTTTGTGAGGCAATATTTGAGTAAATACCTAGGAGGATTTTTTGATCCAATTTGCTTTCATTATTGCGTAGGGTTTAGACGCAACTGAGAAAAACCTAGGTTCCTGACGTAGCAATCATCTGTCAGGTCCACCCAGAGCAGTGAAAGGAAGAAAGCTGCTGAAAAAGCCATCCATCAGCACATATATTTAAGACAATTACATGATCGATGGGGAAATAATTGTCTGAAAACATACCTGACAATAATTTCATAGGGAGCAGGTCTCATGTGTCGCGTTTCTCCCGAGTGCCAATCCACTTGACAGTAATTTGAAATGGATGATGATCGGGTTACCGTTAATTAAAAACAAGAAAGAGCAGTCGTTATGCCCGAAGACGAAATTTATTGGCCACCGTGAACAGACCGGCATGAGGGTAATGGGGCGCCTTGCTGTGGGCTGGCACCACCATTTGTTAGCGCATTGATCTTGGCACTTTTTGATGCTCTCGCTTGTAATAAACGCCCCGCGAGAACCCCACAGGGCCTTCATGTTCTCATGTGGAGTGCTTGTTTGTGTTTCACTGACAGGGTTTCAACCCTACCCCACCGGGTATGTGTCTGACGGCCAGAGACAGGTGGTTCAGTGTGTGTGTGTGCGCGTGCGCACGTGGGTGTATGTGGGTGTGTGTGTGTGCACGCGCGCGTGGGTGTATGTGTGTGTGTGCGTGGGTGTGTGTGTGTGCGCACGCGCGTGGGTGTGTGTGTGTGCATGGGTGTGTGTGGGTGTGTGTGGGTGTGTGTGTGTGTGCGTGCGTGCATGCGTGCGTGCGTGTGTGTGTATGTGTGTGCGCGCGTGTGGGTGTATGTGTGTGTGTGCGCTCACTAGAGGGGGTGCCTGCAGGGTGATTGGTGGGGCGGGGTTTGTTAGTCGAAGGTGTTGCCGTGGTAGACGTTAGCGTGAGGCGAATGATTGGTGAATTCATGAGTTTCTTCCCAGGTGTTCTTGTCTCGCTGCGGAGGTGAGGGGCAGTGATTGGTGGACGTGTTTGTGTTGGTTTATTCATGGCACGGGTGTGTTCTAGGGTGTGTTCTACGGGGCGGGCAGGCGTGTGGGTTTGGGCAATCAACGAGGATACATACATTGCTTGTCCGAGTTTTAACACCTCAGATTTGTCTCCTCAAAGTGAGGCTGTTGATGCTGTTATATGGACACGGCTGGTGATCATTAACAGGAAGTTCATCTTTGCTGAATGAGTTAACTGGAGGTGGGGCTATCAGTCACATGAAATGTCAAACACTGTCGCGGTTAATCCTTCCGGCATCCACAGTATTACCAGTCCAGTGTGCTTAGAATCTGAGTGTTTTGCCTACAATTTGAACATGTTAGGGCCGAAATATTAAAAGTGCGAACATTGTAAATGAATAACATTATCCAGAGCATCTTAATGTCAAATTTGTAGCTTCATTGTGTTCAGGCTATATACAATTTTTAAATGTACTTCTTTTATGAGTGCCTATATCTATTTTAAAGTTACTTCGTTTGTCTGAAATAATTTTTTATTCCTGCTGTACGTTTATTAAATGCACTCTACCGGGCAGAATACCTTCAATCTACTAAACAACGTTACATTTTCAGATGAAAACAAATAGCCTTTGTAAAAGATGTGTGGTTAGCCATTGGTGCCACGTGCTCGGGTGAGACAGGAAGTCTAGTGTATGGGATGGACACGATCCAAGGTGGAAACCAACCCGGGCTCACTGAAGCCCCGCCCCCACAATACTAAATGGAATGCCAGTCGCTGTCTTGCGCCTCTGTACATGTAGCTATCAATGGCCGTGCAGCCGCTCCTATGTAATCTACAACAACATTTCCTTCCAGCATTGGACAGACAACATTTGCGATAGCATCGCCTCGCCTGGTGAATAGAACAAGACATGGATACACCCTTATCGCCCTTCATCAATCAGTATCACAGACTCGTGTTATTAATGATCATACACAGCGGGCAAATATTTTGCAGGCAGTTGTGCATGTGACAAGTAAATTAAACAGTATAAAACCGGGGCACAAAGGCGATTCGAGGGAGGGGTAATATGGAAGCGCCCACACGTGAATCGCCCTCATTGATCAAGTTCACAAGCATAAAATGCGCCTGATCTAATCGCTGTGAAAATGTCGCTGTTCCCACTGTCGTTGTGACGTGCTAGAGGGAAGATTCACTGCATCGGGGCAGGACGAGGCAATAGGTTCAATGGTTTATGACAATGAGTGTAGATCCTCTTTGAGGGTAATGGAAAAACACTAGAGAGCTTGAAATGCACTCATGAAGGTGAGCGGGTCAAGTGCTAACAGGTGTTACTGCTGGTGAGCTCCCCTGGGTGTTGTGAAAACTTCAGCTACTGCTGCTGCTAATACCAGATAAACGAGCTTATCCCTGGGGCTGGCAGAGAGGGAGTTCTCAAGCGGTGTTTGCCCCAGTCCGGTGACCAATAGATTAGAGTTTTTCTTAGATGTCTAACCACACTTTGCTGTTTCTGCTGGTGTATCTCACTATATAGCTAGCTGTTATTGTTGGCTGTTAAAAGTAGAGCTATTATCAGGTATGTGTTGTGATTTGTTTATAAATCAGTCCATGCTAATGTTAATTATGTAACAGTTTCCTGTACATGATTTTGCCCATGTGTGACTCTTGTACTGGTGGTGAAAGTGCCATAATGTCTTCTAGGGCATCTGGTGGAAGTTCCAAGTGTTCTGTGGCCTACTTTATATTTGTGCCCAATCAAAGTATGGTGAAGTCTTAGTAAACGTTTCACCCTCAAATAGCTTTCTGTAAAATTTTGAATTACCAATCTATATAGCTTTGTTGGCTAAGATGAATATTAGAAAAACAACTAATAGGTACAAAATTATCCATGATAAAATCTCGTTTACAAACTGTAATAATAGAAAGATGAAACCAAATGGTGACATAAATATGTGTTAATTTTACAAAACATCATAACAGTCGGGGAACAAGGACTGAACGAACTTAGCCTCCATGTGAAGGGAACAGCCTCACCGTACCTATGCACCTGTGCAGTGTATGTACAGTTATGCTGTGTTACTTGGCTGATGTCAGACAACAAATAGTTGTGTTCCATTCCTAGGATACCAGTCGGCTGAGTTATGTTGTTGACCTTCCAACTCCCCCCTCGCTTGATTTACCCCATCACGCAACACCCTGTTCATGTTCACATGATTAACCCATGCAAATAGTTTAAGTAATTTGCACAGACTGTTTATAATAAAAGAGTGAACATTATGTTTGGAGCCATTAGAGAGTCTGATTGGTAATTGTATTCGGTAACGTGCAAAAACGTGAAATGTCTCGTGCTACTTTACCATATTTGCTGATTTTTTTGTTGCACAGTGTAACAAATATTTTTTAGTTGTTTTTGAGTTAACCTGTACTAAAACTTAAAGGAGCAAACCCGTGGTGGTTGTGTTTTTTACAGAATTAGTCTGAATAAGACATAACTGTAATTGGTTTGTACAGCGTGTATTGTGATAAGTTCTTTAAAATGTTCAGTTGCATCCTTCTGACGAAAGTGTTGGATAAAAAGAACAACATGAATAGCAACATCAGGATCACTTGGCAGAAAACTAGAAATCACTAGGAAAATGTTTAACATACGCGTCACCCTTCGCTTTCCCAGGGTGCGTAAACTTGCTTAGAAAACATTACGAATAAATGCTCTTTCATATGGGCATTTAAAATGTAAATTTAGTCATTAGTTTGTAGGTGGATACCACTTCTATATGCAATTTCCATTTCCCCATTGGTGAAAAAATACCCTGGATAACCTCGTACACAGGGGTAATGTATGAGGGTATCAGCACCAGTGATATATATCTTACTTAGGAACAAACTGGCTCAGTCTGTCAGATGATGACCCACAGCACTGGCTTTGAGGACGACAGTTGGGACCTATCTCTTAAAAATGTCATACACTGATTCTTTGTACACTTGTAAGTTATATCTATAAAGCTTTGCTGTAGACCACTTCAAGCACTATCACAGCACTGTAGAAGGCTTGTTATTATTACTAACTACAGTTATTATTATTCCATCTTGTGGCCGGGCTAGCTGGGACATCAGGACAGATACCGGCGGGGAAAATAACACGTTGTTAGGATCAGATATTACACTATCTGGAGAAACAACATTAGGATTGTGTGACAATTGCAACGTGTTGCCACAGTGTAGCATTCACAGGTGTTCAGTGACGTCTTGTAAGGCTCAATGTGCTTCAAATTAATCAACACTTCTTAGTTCCTCTTAGTTCTGAGTCCTCTCTGTGCTGACTGGCATACAGTGAAAATAACAGTCCTCTGCTGTTTCCTGTCTGCAACCTACTGAGTAGCTCAGCTCAAACTTTGAGGTACCTGGGGGTAATTGTTTTAATAAAGTTTCCACAGTCTTCCTCCAAATTAGATTGGGGCGTTCATGTTTTCGTTTTTTATCAGGAATTAGTACCATTTTGGGGACGTCGTCTTGTTTTTCTGCCATGTATCTCTGCCTTTTTATGGCAAGTATGTTGGTCATGTTGTTTTCTCTGGTTACTAGTTATGAATGGTTGCCCGTTTAATACTTCTATAGCAGGTTATTCTCACTTTTGTTTGACGGCATTTGGTTGGCGACAAAATTCCATTTCCTGGTCAAGTGTTTTTTGGCCTGTGTCACAAACAAAGTTCACTGGCATTCATGTGAAGTGATGCCCCAATTGACTGGAGCTGCTGATTCCTTTCAAGTTCTGTTTTCATATAGCACCTTTATTACTCAAGTAAACTTCTCCTGTACTTCAGTGACCCATGCCGCCCTGTGTATAACCCTCGAATGCCCCTAGCGATGTCGGATAGATAAACGTCAGTGTGCCCATTGTGTGGAGATATACACCTAATGCTTCCTGCTTCACACATTTCTACAAACGTTCACCAGACGCATGCATCGTAGCCTGGGTTGCTCCACCTTCTGTCAGGCATTTGGCCAGGCGAACTGTCACTGGGCATTATGTGTGCAATAATTGATAATAGTCGTGAAACACGAGTCTTCCTTTGAAAGGACACCTCAATGGGCAGCTTGTTCTAAGCGTGTTCTATGGATATTTAATCAACGAATCTTTGTTATTGTCACTTCGAATGAATCACGGCAAAATCTGCCTGAACTAGGGGTGATCTCAGTGTGAATGGTTTTGTCAAGTCTGCCTGAACTCAGGTCGCTCACAGTGTGAACGATTCTGTACAATTTGTTTGAAGCAGGGGTGGTTTCTATGTGTGTGTTTTCTAAAATCATGTGGCAAATAGAGCCACTCTGTTGATGTGCAGACAACGGAGAAGATTGTTGTTTGATGTACGATGAATAATGTGTCTAGTGTATTACCATTATTTGCTATTCACTCTTATGAAACTGAGTTTTGACACCAGACTGGTTCACTGTAAAATGTGTATTGTGCGTTATGATTTGTGAGTGGCGTGCTCGTGGGAAAACAAAAGCCATTTTTTTAGCCTATGTGTCTCAAGGAGTAAATAAAAACTTTCCATTAGCAACTACAATCAAGAATTGTTATTATGTAGACTACTTAAATGACTGCAAAAACACCGTACTCTAAGTTACTCATAGTTTTACATAGCTTAATTTATTGTTACACCTGAAAAAACGTGTTTTTAAGTACTTATTTTAGCATGATATATGATTTATTTTAACATTTAAACCCACATGTTTAATCTACACAGCACAGTTATCTTAATGTATGTCTTAAGTATGTTTTATATTTACTATATGGACTCTGGAATCATGCTTCCTCTTAGTGTTGGATAAATTCAACTACTGCACAATTCTGTCATCATTTAAAGGTGTACCTTTATAAGCTTGCCTGTCCACCCTTGGACCCTGGCGTAGCCACACAGCTGTTGACAGCTGGAATATTTATCAAACCCTTTTTCTTGATGCATCTCTCAGATTGGTTTCGAAGGATTTAAGCACAACTGAAGTCACCTTATTATTATGTATGTATTAATCTTAAATAAAACACTACACAATCATATGTTATTGATAATAGATAATAATACGAAGGAAATGTAATTATTATTATAATTTTAGAAACATTATGCCAGCAGTTTGCTAAATCATTTTGTTGATATGAATATATACGAAAGTTTTTTTCAGAACTTGGTACTCAGAACATTGTTAACAACAATAAATACAATACAAACAGTCAAATAGCTACAATACTACAATATACAATGTTTGAAAGGGGTAAATTTGAAGTCAATGACTTTTTTCAATTTACCCCTGACACATAATATTTATTTAAATACTGGTTACAAATTCATATATAAAGTATAACGTACACAAACATCTTGGCATATAATATAGTTAAGAGAGATGGTCCACAACTAGATAACTCTTAAATAAAAGATTCTTGCATTTATGTTTAAATGCAGCAACAGTATTAACTATTTTTAAACAACACGTAATTTTGATGACACATAATTTTAGTTGCATAGCGAGTGTCATTGTGATAGAAAGCCTCATGTCACTGAAACACTATGAATGAACACGTATTTTATTTTACCCATACTGAGTTGAGAGACATACTAGGTAGGAAATACAGTGGAGGAGACATACTAGACAGGACATACAGTGGAGGAGACATACTAGACAGGACGTACAGTGGAGGAGACATACTAGGTAGGACATACAGTGGAGGAGACATACTAGACAGGACATACAGTGGAGGAGACATACTAGGCAGGACGTACAGTGGAGGAGACATACTAGACAGGACATACAGTGGAGGAGACATACTAGGTAGGACATACAGTGGAGGAGACATACTAGACAGGACATACAGTGGAGGAGACATACTAGACAGGACGTACAGTGGAGGAGACATACTAGGTAGGACATACAGTGGAGGAGACATACTAGACAGGACATACAGTGGAGGAGACATACTAGGCAGGACATACAGTGGAGGAGACATACTAGACAGGACGTACAGTGGAGGAGACATACTAGACAGGACATACAGTGGAGGAGACATACTAGACAGGACATACAGTGGAGGAGACATACTAGGCAGGACATACAGTGGAGGAGACATACTAGACAGGACGTACAGTGGAGGAGACATACTAGACAGGACATACAGTGGAGGAGACGTACTAGACAGGACATACAGTGGAGGAGACATATTAGACAGGACATACAGTGGAGGAGACATACTAGACAGGACATACAGTGGAGGAGACATACTAGACAGGACATACAGTGGAGGAGACATACTAGGTAGGACATACAGTGGAGGAGACATACTAGACAGGACGTACAGTGGAGGAGACATACTAGGTAGGACATACAGTGGAGGAGACGTACTAGACAGGACATACAGTGGAGGAGACATATTAGACAGGACATACAGTGGAGGAGACATACTAGACAGGACGTACAGTGGAGGAGACATACTAGGTAGGACATACAGTGGAGGAGACGTACTAGACAGGACATACAGTGGAGGAGACATATTAGACAGGACATACAGTGGAGGACACATACTAGACAGGACATACAGTGGAGGAGACATACTAGACATGACATACAGTGGAGGAGACATACTAGGTAGGACATACAGTGGAGGAGACATACTAGGTAGGACATACAGTGGAGGAGACATACTAGACAGGACGTACAGTGGAGGAGACATACTAGGCAGGACATACAGTGGAGGTGACATACTAGGTAGGACATACAGTGGAGGAGACATACTAGACAGGACATACAGTGGAGGAGACATACTAGACAGGACATACAGTGGAGGAGACATACTAGACAGGACATACAGTGGAGGAGACATACTAGGTAGGACATACAGTGGAGGAGACATAATAGACAGGACATACAGTGGAGGAGACATACTAGACAGGACATACAGTGGAGGAGACATACTAGGTAGGACATACAGTGGAGGAGACATAATAGACAGGACATACAGTGGAGGAGACATACTAGGTAGGACATACACTGGAGGAGACATACTAGACAGGACATACAGTGGAGGAGACATACTAGACAGGACATACAGTGGAGGAGACATACTAGACAGGACATACACTGGAGGAGACATACTAGACAGGACATACAGTGGAGGAGACATACTAGACAGGACATACAGTGGAGGAGACATACTAGGTAGGACGTACAGTGGAGGAGACATACTAGGTAGGACGTACAGTGGAGGAGACATACTAGACAGGACATACAGTGGAGGAGACATACTAGGTAGGACGTACAGTGGAGGAGACATACTAGGTAGGACGTACAGTGGAGGAGACATACTAGACAGGACATACAGTGGAGGAGACATACTAGGTAGGACGTACAGTGGAGGAGACATAATAGACAGGACATACAGTGGAGGAGACATACTAGGTAGGACGTACAGTGGAGGAGACATACTAGGTAGGACGTACAGTGGAGGAGACATAATAGACAGGACATACAGTGGAGGAGACGTACTAGGTAGGACGTACAGTGGAGGAGACATAATAGACAGGACATACAGTGGAGGAGACATACTAGGTAGGACGTACAGTGGAGGAGACATACTAGGTAGGACGTACAGTGGAGGAGACATACTAGACAGGACGTACAGTGGAGGAGACATACTAGACAGGACATACAGTGGAGGAGATATACTAGGTAGGACGTACAGTGGAGGAGACATAATAGACAGGACATACAGTGGAGGAGACATACTAGGTAGGACATACAGTGGAGGAGACATACTAGACAGGACGTACAGTGGAGGAGACATACTAGGTAGGACGTACAGTGGAGGAGACATACTAGACAGGACATACAGTGGAGGAGACATACTAGGTAGGACATACAGTGGAGGAGACATACTAGGTAGGACATACAGTGGAGGAGACATACTAGGCAGGACGTACAGTGGAGGAGACATAATAGACAGGACATACAGTGGAGGAGACATACTAGGTAGGACATACAGTGGAGGAGACATACTAGACAGGACATACAGTGGAGGAGACATACTAGGTAGGACATACAGTGGAGGAGACATACTAGGTAGGACGTACAGTGGAGGAGACATACTAGACAGGACGTACAGTGGAGGAGACATAATAGACAGGACATACAGTGGAGGAGACATACTAGGTAGGACGTACAGTGGAGGAGACATACTAGACAGGACATACAGTGGAGGAGACATCCTAGGTAGGACATACAGTGGAGGAGACATACTAGGTAGGACGTACAGAGGAGGAGACATACTAGGTAGGACATACAGTGGAGGAGACATAATAGACAGGACATACAGTGGAGGAGACATACTAGGTAGGACGTACAGTGGAGGAGACATACTAGACAGGACATACAGTGGAGGAGACATACTAGGTAGGACATACAGTGGAGGAGACATACTAGGTAGGACATACAGTGGAGGAGACATACTAGGCAGGACGTACAGTGGAGGAGACATAATAGACAGGACATACAGTGGAGGAGACATACTAGGTAGGACGTACAGTGGAGGAGACATACTAGACAGGACATACAGTGGAGGAGACATACTAGGTAGGACGTACAGTGGAGGAGACATAATAGACAGGACATACAGTGGAGGAGACATACTAGGTAGGACATACAGTGGAGGAGACATACTAGGTAGGACATACAGTGGAGGAGACATACTAGACAGGACGTACAGTGGAGGAGACATAATAGACAGGACATACAGTGGAGGAGACATACTAGGTAGGACATACAGTGGAGGAGACATACTAGGTAGGACGTACAGTGGAGGAGACATACTAGACAGGACGTACAGTGGAGGAGACATACTAGACAGGACGTACAGTGGAGGAGACATAATAGACAGGACATACAGTGGAGGAGACATACTAGGTAGGACATACAGTGGAGGAGACATACTAGACAGGACGTACAGTGGAGGAGACATACTAGACAGGACATACAGTGGAGGAGACATACTAGGTAGGACGTACAGTGGAGGAGACATACTAGGTAGGACGTACAGTGGAGGAGACATACTAGACAGGACGTACAGTGGAGGAGACATAATAGACAGGACATACAGTGGAGGAGACATACTAGGTAGGACATACAGTGGAGGAGACATACTAGACAGGACGTACAGTGGAGGAGACATAATAGACAGGACATACAGTGGAGGAGACATACTAGGTAGGACATACAGTGGAGGAGACATACTAGACAGGACGTACAGTGGAGGAGACATAATAGACAGGACATACAGTGGAGGAGACATACTAGGTAGGACGTACAGTGGAGGAGACATACTAGGTAGGACATACAGTGGAGGAGACATACTAGACAGGACGTACAGTGGAGGAGACATAATAGACAGGACATACAGTGGAGGAGACATACTAGGTAGGACGTACAGTGGAGGAGACATAATAGACAGGACATACAGTGGAGGAGACATACTAGACAGGACGTACAGTGGAGGAGACATAATAGACAGGACATACAGTGGAGGAGACATACTAGGTAGGACGTACAGTGGAAGAGACATAATAGACAGGACATACAGTGGAGGAGACATACTAGACAGGACATACAGTGGAGGAGACATACTAGGTAGGACGTACAGTGGAAGAGACATAATAGACAGGACATACAGTGGAGGAGACATACTAGGTAGGACGTACAGTGGAGGAGACATAATAGACAGGACATACAGTGGAGGAGACATACTAGGTAGGACGTACAGTGGAGGAGACATACTAGACAGGACATACAGTGGAGGAGACATACTAGACAGGACATACAGTGGAGGAGACATACTAGGTAGGACATACAGTGGAGGAGACATAATAGACAGGACATACAGTGGAGGAGACATACTAGGTAGGACGTACAGTGGAGGAGACTTACTAGGCAGGACATACAGTGGAGGAGACTTACTAGACAGGACATACAGTGGAGGAGACATACTAGACAGGACATACAGTGGAGGAGACATACTAGACAGGACATACAGTGGAGGAGACGTACTAGACAGGACATACAGTGGAGGAGACATACTAGACAGGACATACAGTGGAGGAGACATACTAGACAGGACATACAGTGGAGGAGACGTACTAGACAGGACATACAGTGGAGGAGACTGTGGTAGGCCATAGGCAGACCTAGTGGGCCTATGATAAGCCAGGGAGACTGATGTGGCTAATTGCCCTGACTGCTGCTCCCACTGGCTGCTCTGCACATCAGCCTCCTCTTGGGAAGACTTGAGAATTGCCAGACCTGCCTTGTGTACATACTTCCCCCTCCCTGGGGATCTTATTGGCAGGGCCTGCTGACAGCCCTGGCCCCTATGCCAGCCATTATTGGGCCATTCATTAGTGGTCCACCCTTCATGTGTTGTTGTAGTCTCTCTCCCTGTGGCCTGGCCTAGGCTGGCCTTGGCCTGTCTTTGGTTTCCTTCTCCTTTGTTGCAATGTGATGCTGCCTGTAAATGGTCCTCCATTCATAGCTTTATGTAGAGACCCGTCCACCCATCATTTGGACGGGTAAAACCTATTATGGGCGGGTAGAAATATAGGTGGACGGCTAAAAAAAGAAGGAGCAAAAAAGGTGTTCAAAAATCACAGGTACTGTTAGTTATGCCTTTAAAATGAGTGTAATGTAATGGTGTTCGTAGTCCATTTCAGGTCAGAAAACACATTTAAAGTTTGTAAACTGGCTTAACAGTTGACATCCGTGTGTCCACCAAAAATGTGTGACTGGCAAAACTTGTATCCTGCGTAAAGCCCTGCCTCCATTGTGTATGAAGGAGAGGGTCTATTTAGCATGGTGTCAAAATGTGAACATATTACTTTTGCATGTTCCTAGTCACACGTGGTTCATTGGTATGTTCTGTAAAATAGTAAAACAGTAAAATAGGTGTCTAACCAGTACTGGTATAAATCAACAATGGCCATTTTAGTGTGTTTATAGTTTTTAAAGCATTTTGGTATAATTGTGCCTTTCGGAATATTACATTTTAAATGTCTAGACATCAATCAATAATTTGTAAATTGCTAACAAATAATTCACTAAGAAATTAACAGAGGACTAATACTTTTCTTCTTCTAATGAGCAGCCAACATCAATGTTGTGATGATTATGCTGATTTAATATTGTACTCATTCCCATGAAACATTACATGTACATAGTGCACATCGCCGAACTTCGGAACTTTATGCAAATTCATCTGTAGACCTACCAAGCTCCTTAAACATGTTGTAAAGTAATAAATATGGAAATAATTCACACCATTATTAGTTTAGTGAAACAAGTAAAAAATAACTAATACCCATGGGATTAGTGTTAGCCAAAGGTTTCTTTTCCGCAAGCATTTCTGTTGGGTGAGCCAGCGAGTGTTAAGTTTGATCCGTGTGTGTGTGTTGTGTGCGTGTGCGTGTTGAACTGTATTGTGTTAGTATTTAACTGCCTGTGTATTCGACTAAATGGGTTGGTTTGTCAGGTTGTGTAACGAAATATGTGTGAATTGTACTCTGTTGTGACAGTTTTGGACTCTGTACTGGATTTTCTTTATACTGAACTGTCTGTGTATTTGATTGTCTGTGTATCAAACTGAATGTGTATTGAACTGTCTGTGTTGCACTGCCTGTGTGTTGCATCAGATTGTGTGTTGAACTAAGTGTGCATCAAACTTTGCTGAGTCGGTACTGAACTGTCTGTGTATTGGCCAGAATGTGTATTGGACTGTCTGTGTTGGACTGCCTATGTATGTCTGTGTATTGGCCAGAATGTGTATTGGACTGTCTGTGTTGGGCTGCCTATGTGTGTCTGTGTATTGGACAGAATGTGTATTGGACTGTCTGTGTTGGACTGTCTGTGTTGGACTGCCTATTGTGTCTGTGTATTGGACAGAATGTGTTTTGGACTGTCTGTGTTGGACTCCCTATGTGTCTCTGTGTATTGGACAGCATGTGTATTGGACTGTCTGGGTTGGACTGCCTATGTGTCTGTGTATTGGAAAGAATGTGTTTTGGACTGTCTGTGTTGGACTCCCTATGTGTCTCTGTGTATTGGACAGCATGTGTATTGGACTGTCTGTGTTGGACTGCCTATTGTGTCTGTGTATTGGAAAGAATGTGTTTTGGACTGTCTGTGTTGGACTCCCTATGTGTCTCTGTGTATTGGACAGCATGTGTATTGGACTGTCTGGGTTGGACTGCCTATGTGTGTCAGACTGTCTTTATAGTGAGGTGTCTGTATGTGTTTGCCTGTCTGTGTGAAACATGAACTGTGTCATTAGTTTGGTGAGATGGACCTGAGAGATGTCTCAGAGTGAGAGTCGTATGAATGCACTGGCAAGGTTCTACGGAGCAGGCAGGTGGAGGACCTGTGTGTGGCATTCACGCCACGAGACGTTGGTCGGCCCACGCCTCACAGCCACACACAAACTGCGCACATTCATATATCAGCATACCATCCTTCTTCCTGATACAATCTTATAGCCCTATGATTTTCTTTTTCACACTCACAATTTTATTCCTTTGTTCTTTTTCTGTGCACACGATAGCACGATTAGAGGATTTTTATCTGCTTTTGAACATTTTATCACTCACCCAACCGTAGTGCACATCGATTTGTTGAAAAAATCCTGACAATTGAAACATTCATAGTGTTGTGGGCGATATCGCAGGGTAGATCAGCGTGTGCTTGTTCACTAAGAATGGTCAGTAATATGTGTATTTTGTTTGCTTGTGAAAATCTTGATAACGTTAAAGTTGAATCGTCCTTGCTGTCATGTGATCTGCATCACTGCGATGGTTGGTCGTAGTCATAAAAGCAGTGCCAATTAATATTTTTCAGCAACAACTTGGTGATAAAACTAGTTCAAATATAATCTCAAATTTTTATAAATAATAGCTACTTGTTACAGATGGTTTATCATCAGCTGTGTGTTCATAATTACATTCAATAAGAACATCAGGAAATAACTGGAATTTTTTTTAAAGAAAACAACAGGTTATATATATATATATATATATATATAATGACACCATCAAAATACTGTAATTTCGTTATTCAGTTGTGTCACGTGTTTTTGCTCGGTGTCACCAAAATGTTGCATGACAGCATTGTCTAGGTGTCACCACCTGAGCATCAGAACGGGGAGAGAAAGATAACAAATGTTGAGGAAACACTGGCAGTATTGTGGCCTCGGTTGGTCATTGCCGGTGTAGTTACTGTGTCGCGCACTTGCTGATTTTCATCAGGTTTTTTTCGTAGTCTAGTCTCTGTGGGGTCGGTTTTCATTGGGATTTCCGGATGTGTGGTCTTTAGAATTGTGCTTGTATAGCCATGTGTCATAAGCAGCCTTAGTTACAAGTTTGTAGTTATGGAAGTCTGATATGATTGCT
This sequence comes from Oasisia sp. SBJ-2009, assembly GCA_964017155.1. NCBI lineage: Eukaryota > Metazoa > Annelida > Polychaeta > Sabellida > Siboglinidae > Oasisia > Oasisia sp. SBJ-2009. The sequence continues at coordinate 56,784,043 of OZ024856.1, read as the reverse complement.
GCACATTGTTCAGGGTTTTTCTTTCTCTGTGCGATCTTAGGATACGTGTGTGACATCACAATGACAGGTCAGAGTGGATCTAGGGCGGGGTAATACAGGAGCAAGTTCAGGATTTAGCCAAGGGCGATTAACATTGGCCATGCTGTTGATCGCGTGGTGTGTTTTGTTGTTGATCATCTGTAATTTGTTTGACCATATAAACAGCAGTCCCCATTCCAAAATGCATCTTTATCTTAGTTTGATGTTATGGAGTTTTTATGTTGATATGAGAACTATTGGGGTTGCTCTGGAGCACCAGTCACTGAGTGGTTGCTTATATGATCAGCTGATCGTGTACAGCCTACACGTTGGGCAGGTGAGGAAATATAGCATGTTTAATGTATTCAAAATAGTTGTTATAATTTTTATTCTTCAACAATTGGCTGTTTCTTCATCCTTTATTTCTTTCCTCATCCCTCATCTCCTTCCTCATCCCTCATCTCCTTCCTTATCCCTCATCTCCTTCCTTATCCCTCATCTCCTTCCTCATCCCTCATCTCCTTCCTCATCCCTCATCTCCTTCCTCATCCTTCATCTCCTTCCTCATCCCTCATCTCCTTCCTTATCCCTCATCTCCTTCCTCATTCTTCATCTCCTTCCTCATCCCTCATCTCCTTCCTTATCCCTCAACTCCTTCCTCATCCCTAATCTCCTTCCTTATCCCTCATCTCCTTCCTCATCCCTCATCTCCTTCCTCATCCCTCATCTCCTTCCTCATCCTTCATCTCCTTCCTCATCCCTCATCTCCTTCCTTATCCCTCATCTCCTTCCTCATTCTTCATCTCCTTCCTCATCCCTCATCTCCTTCCTTATCCCTCAACTCCTTCCTCATCCCTCATCTCCTTCCTCATCCCTCATCTCCTTCCTCGTCCCTCAACTCCTTCCTCATCCCTCAACTCCTTCCTCATCCCTCATCTCCTTCCTTATCCCTCAACTCCTTCCTCATCCCTCATCTCCTTCCTCATCCCTCATCTCCTTCCTCTTCCCTCAACTCCTTCCTCATCCCTCATCTCCTTCCTTATCCCTCAACTCCTTCCTCATCCCTCATCTCCTTCCTTATCCCTCAACTCCTTCCTCGTCCCTCAACTCCTTCCTCATCCTTCCTTCATCTCCTTCCTCATCTCCTTTCTCATCCCTCATCTCCTTCCTTATCCCTCAACTCCTTCCTCATCCCTCATTTCCTTCCTTATCCCTCAACTCCTTCCTCGTCCCTCAACTCCTTCCTCATCCCTCATCTCCTTCCTCATCCCTCATCTCCTTCCTCATCCCTCATCTCCTTCCTTATCCCTCAACTCCTTCCTTATCCCTCATCTCCTTCCTCATCCTTCATCTCCTTCCTCATCCCTCATCTCCTTCCTTATCCCTCATCTCCTTCCTCATTCTTCATCTCCTTCCTCATCCCTCATCTCCTTCCTCGTCCCTCAACTCCTTCCTCGTCCCTCATCTCCTTCCTCATCCCTCATCTCCTTCCTTATCCCTCATCTCCTTCCTTAGCCCTCAACTCCTTCCTCATCCCTCATCTCCTTCCTCATCCCTCATCTCCTTCCTCATCCCTCATCTCCTTCCTTATCCCTCAACTCCTTCCTCATCCCTCATCTCCTTCCTTATCCCTCAACTACTTCCGCATCCCTCATCTCCTTCCTCATCCCTCATCTCTTTCCTCATCCCTCATCCCCTTCCTCATCCCTCATCTCCTTCCTTATCCCTCAATTCCTTCCTCATCCCTCATCTCCTTCCTCATCCCTCATCTCCTTCCTCATCCCTCATCTCCTTCCCATCCCTCATCTCCTTCCTCTCCCTCACTCCTTCCTCGTCCCTCAACTCCTTCTCATCCATCATCCTCCTTCCCTCAACTCTTACTCATCCATCATCTCCATTCCTCATCCCTCATATCCTTCCAACACTACACCACTCCTTCCTCATCCCTCAACTCCTTCCTCAATCTTCATCTCATTCCTCATCTCCTTCCTCATCCCTCATCTCCTTCCTCATCCTTCATCTCCTTCCTCATCCCTCATCTCCTTCCTTATCCCTCATCTCCTTCCTCATCCCTCATCTCCTTCCTCGTCCCTCAACTCCTTCCTCGTCCCTCAACTCCTTCCTCGTCCCTCAACTCCTTCCTCATCCATCGTTGGTTGGTGTGGTTGGTGTTGGTTGTGTGGTTGGGTTGGTGTGTGGTTGTGTGGTGGTGGTTGTTCCTCATCCCTCATCCCTTCCTCTCTCCTCATCCATCATCTCCTTCCTCATCCCTCAACTCCTTCTCATCCTCATCTTCTTCTCATCTCATCTCCTTCTCATCTCTCCTTCCTCATCCTCATCTCCTTCCTCATCCCTCATCTCCTTCCTCATCCCTCATCTCCTTCTATC
>OZ024856.1:56744137-56779137 GCA_964017155.1 Oasisia sp. SBJ-2009 | reverse complement strand
AACGGTATATTTTAGTTATTTTGTTATTTTCACTTTTGCACCATTTTTCAGAAAAAAACCGCCGTCGGTTTTAGTGAAGACATATTGCTGAACAATACTTGAATAGGGAGATTCTCGCGAATGTCGTGAACCTATGCTTCAGCGTGGTGGCGACATTCTTCATGTAACATAATACGTTGCTAATAATATAATTTAGAAAAAACACACTTTTTGTGTTACCTGAGACGAACTGTGTTGTCAGTGGCACCTGGGAAAAAGACCACGTTTGCCGGAAAAACAAACCCTGTCAGTTTTCATTGCACATGTGTCATTGCGTTCATTATTTCCACCAGTGTTTGTCAGTGCTAAAACTTCTCTATGGTGGCGTGTCCAATAATCTCAACTTTCAGAAGCCATTAGTATAAATAAATGTTGTGATATTAAAGTGTCATTATGGGTTTTTTCATCTCATTTGTTAATACAAATCCTAATGTTTATACCTCATGCTGGGTTCATGGATATAAATCAGTTTTATGTGATTGTTAAAACAAAGTTGTTTTATTTATGGTGACGATGCAGTAACTCCTTTGTCATATCCTCCTAATCTCATTCATAAAAGTCTACACAAGTCACTGCTATCCTCCAACCTCATCTCATTCACAAATAGTTCAGTTAGTGTTTCATTTAAAAAACATGAAAAGGGCCGGAAGTGCATTTGTGGCCCGATGTCACTGCAGTAATGAGATATAATGCCAACCAGGGCATCTGATAAAGGGCTTTGTTTAATTCCCCATACAGTGGCACAGGCGAATAAATAATAAATAACGCGACACGACCATTGCAGACAATAATTCTACTGTCCCCAACAACCTTGCGTTTCAGCAATCTATGTAGGCTATCACTCTATCAGTGAGGGATATGACACTTGACATCCTAAAGCCGTGACGACTGAATACTGACACAAAGGGCAGCTTTCATCGGAAGCCATGACCAGCGACACATTTTTCTAAAAATAATTACGCATCAATAATTGTCTAAGACAAGTTGATGAGCCTTAATAAGTCCTGTTTATCTTTCGTTGGTACCGACACATTAAGTGAATATACCGTGTATGTGTGTGTGTATGAAGGTCTTATCATTAAAACAGTTAGAGTGATCATTCGTATTTCCAGATCATGTTTGATCTGTTCGTTTATGCATCATTGGTCGCCTTGACAAAGTCAAAGTTAAGAAGTGCATAGTCATTGCAGAGCATCCTGACCCCAGGTGGCACCACTATCTGTCTGGCAATAGAACTACAGATGAAAACATGATGTCTCCTGGCTTATGCCAGTTTACAATTTGCACACCGAAATTTCAGATTTGTCTAGTTGTTATAAAACAAATTAACATAGTAGAAATTGGTAATGTCTGAAGGGAACTATAAAGAGGATGATTGGGCCAACTGTGTGGGTGTTTTGTTAACTTATTATATTGGAAAACACTAGATTTAAAACATGGAACCTTATTTACATAAACAAATGGTCAAACAAAGAGATCCAATGAACATAAAGGATTGTAAATCAGTCACTGTTTCAGAAAAGGTGTTTACACAAAATTTGAATAGATTGTATAATCTATACATATAGCATTCCAGAAGTTATTGGAAACTTCAATTTTATCAGCATGCCAGTTTTTATCCAAAATGTTTACTTATGGCGTATGCTTCCCAGAGATGTTAAGATGGTGTTCCAAAAGTAAAATATAAAGGGCATCAAGAATTTCAAAGGAAAATTAGAGTTTTCTAGTTTTTAAAGCATTAATATTTCTGATAAAAATACCTGATATGCTGTTCTATTTCTACTTTGTAATTACTTTTCTATGATATCAAGTTGTGATATCCTGTTTCTTGATTTATGCATGGCTGTAAATTGCCGACCACTTCCTTGTCAGATCAGTGCATTTCTGTAACTGTATACAGTGTTAGTAGCACTTATATGTAGCAGGATATGTATCCATTTTAATCATTCCTTATATTTCATCCTTTATGTTTCAAAGAAAACTTGTAAATTAAATTGATGTATAGGAAGCATCCAAAATCACAGTCGATGATAATTCTGACATAATTGTTGGAGATTTGTTACCAAAAATCTGATATTAGTAATTTTTGCTATATAAAAAAGTTACAACCATATGACACCCGCTGTCACCTACATAGGTGCACATGTGGCAAGGCACAGCTGATGGCCTGGACATGGCTAGATCACATTTTGGGGACAAAAGACATAGCGCTTATCACGTTTTGAAAACAAATGTTCCTTTGTTTGTGTCATTTTAAGGAGATTTATCACATTTTACGTAAATTAGATTGTATCCTTAATCAACACAAATGTCTTGTCCTGGTTCATGCAAAATAAACAAATTGGTTTATTGCATTTTGTCCTGTAGCCTCTTCCCATGGGTTCTGTGACAGGAGACACCCCTCTCCTCTCTTCCCAATCCATCTCAACCCTATTCAGTACCCACAGCCAGTCTCCATTTCCCTCACTTTCCGCCTCCAAGCTTAAGCCTCCCCGGACCACCAATGTAAGGTCATTAGGCAACTCATCGGGATACTTGTTACGTCTCCTGCTTGTGAGATCGTCACATACCAGTGAAGTGTGACATAAATTGTCACCTGTGTCGGAAACTTCAGGTGGTTGACATTTGATACCACATCTTTCAAGCAGGTGGACGTTTGTCTCTTCAGCGATTGGCTGGTATGTGATGCATTGTCGTCATAGACTCGATCACCTGTGGTCTGTGAGGTTATGTGTGGGTGACATGGTGCTGGGGTCGGGGTGTTTGGAGGCTAAGTGCCCCACTCATCTATAAGTATGCGCAGCTGTTTGTACTAAACTTTCATGTGGACGCCTCAACTCGGAAGTAACGCATCCTGGATTCCACTGATGGTATTTGCGCAATGGAGTTATTCATCTTTACGTTCTAGAAGCGCAGGCATGGGTGCCGATGAACCATGCTGCCAGCAATGAGCATCTTTGTAATGTTGAACATAAACCTTATATGAGTGTGTTCTAAACATCCAATTTTAGATGCACAGTGTTATATAGAATGCATTATTTGCCTGTCCCAGCTGAACATGTTACCAATTGAACTACATCAAAATAGCTCGGCTATCGAAAATAGTGTGCACTAAGACTGTCACCAAACAAAAATAAAATTATCCTAATATTACATTCATTTTAAAAAGACACTTATTGCATTTCAGTTTTCAGTGTAAGCACAATATGCATTATTTATTTAGTTTACAACTTATTGTGCAGCTTTATTATTCATTTAATATAGTTGTCAGTGTTTCTACCTGAAACGTGTGTATGCATGCGAGAACAACCAATTCACTGCTGACATTTCACATATTTCAGTAGGATTTCAACATCAATTTTAATTATGTATTTGGTCTACTGGTGATCTCTTGGCATCCATGCAATCTTCAGTCATGCAGTCGTCATCAGTCACGCAGACCAGGTGACACAATCAACAATGTTGTGCACCACGCTGGTGATAGAACTTAATTCTGCTTGTACAACACAACACGTCAATGTTCCGCATCATTTAACACCCAGCTAGGCACCTTCAGATTATTACAGATTACTACAGAACAGTACAGTGTGCTTTATTTGGCGCTATACAAATAATATCAACCTAAATGCACAGCCGTGCACAATCAATCAAGCAGGTGGGCAGTTGAAAAGAAACATATTACGTATGTTTCTTTTTTCAGTTATGAAATAAATAAGTGAAATTATTTACCAATGTTTTATGATAAATCAGATAGCTAGGATTTGCTGCATGCAAAGTTCCCTACTGATAGGTGTGTCTATGTGCTGTGGGCAGATATGTGTGCTATAGGCATGTGTACTGTAGGCATGCTTCTGTACTGTAGGCATGTGTGTGTACTCACTGTACTCAGTGTACTGTAGGCATGTATTTGTATTGTGGGCATGCATATGTGCTATAGACATACATATGTGCTGTAGACATGCACATGTGCTGTAGACATGCACATGTGTTGTAGACATGCATCATTATGTGCTGTAGTCATGCACATATGCTGTAGACATGTACATGTGCTGTAGACATGCACATGTGCTGTAGACATGCACATGTGTTGTAGACATGCACATGTGCTGTAGACATGCACATGTGCTGTAGTCATGCACATGTGCTGTAGACATGCACATGTGCTGTAGACATGCACATGTGCTGTAGACATGCATATGTGCTGTAGACATGCACATGTGCTGTAGACATGCACATGTGCTGTAGACATGCACATGTGTTGTAGACATGCATCATTATGTGCTGTAGACATGCACATGTGTTGTAGACATGCACATGTGTTGTAGACATGCATCATTATGTGCTGTAGACATGCACATGTCATGTAGACATGCACATGTGCTGTAGACATGCATCATATCTGCTGTAGACATGCATATGTGCTGTAGACATGCACATGTGCTGTAGACATGCACATGTGCTGTAGACATGCACATGTGCTGTAGACATGCACATGTGTTGTAGACATACATCATTATGTGCTGTAGTTATGCACATATGCTGTAGACATGTACATGTGCTGTAGACATGCACATGTGCTGTAGACATGCACATGTGTTGTAGACATGCACATGTGCTGTAGACATGCACATGTGCTGTAGTCATGCACATGTGCTGTAGACATGCACATGTGCTGTAGACATGCACATGTGCTGTAGACATGCATATGTGCTGTAGACATGCACATGTGCTGTAGACATGCACATGTGCTGTAGACATGCACATGTGCTGTAGACATGCACATGTGCTGTAGACATGCACATGTGCTGTAGACATGCACATGTGTTGTAGACATGCATCATTATGTGCTGTAGACATGCACATGTGTTGTAGACATGCATCATTATGTGCTGTAGACATGCACATGTCCTGTAGACATGCACATGTGCTGTAGACATGCATATGTGCTGTAGACATGCACATGTGCTGTAGACATGCACATGTGCTGTAGACATGCACATGTGCTGTAGACATGCACATGTGCTGTAGTCATGCACATGTGCTGTAGACATGCACATGTGCTGTAGACATGCACATGTGCTGTAGACATGCACATGTGCTGTAGTCATGCACATGTGCTGTAGACATGCAGGGTAGAAGACATTGGGAGTGTGTGTGGAGAAGTGTGGTGTGTTGACAAAGTCACAGAATCCACCCCTACAAACAGCCTGCAGGGGTCTTAACTTCTACCCTTACCCCAGGCTACCAAACATTTACACAATGTAAACAACGGCGCCTGTTGACACCCTCCACCTGGGGTGTGCGAGTACTTCTAGTGTTAAGCACCCCAAGATACACGGTGGACTTTTTCTAATTCGTGATATCACAGAACTTCAAAAGGTTGTGTTTATTAGACATCCCCTAATGTGGTGGAGTAAAGTAAACATTTTGGTGAACTTTGCGATGCAAGTAAAGTTTTCTGTATGTGATGCTGTGTCAGCATCTTACTGTGTCAGCATCTTACTGTGTCAGCATCTTACTGTGTCAGCATCTTACTGTGTCAGCATCTTACTGTGTCAGCATATTACTGTGTCAGCATCTTACTGTGTCAGTCGACAGATGGAACATGAAGCGGCTGAAGTGAGAAAATATTTTAGCAGGATATTTACGAGTCATAATACCTGAGTTGTGGAAAGTAAAGTTTCGTTTTTCTTGATATTTAGTAATGCGATATTACTTAATAATGCCACACGGTATGTCAGGAGCCAGCGTATAACACGTCTCAACAACAACCGTCTCTAGTGTGGTATCCCAGGACACTCAACTGTGTCACTTCGCTAGATCCATCAATGTAAGAAATAAACAGTTTACATGTCAAGCCCCTGTGACAAATGAGCACGTACTGAAAATCAGCAGACTCAAACAGTTGTAAAGGTTTGTTTACGAAATGTAATTGTACAGGGTTGTTTACGGAACATACATATTTGCGTTATCAGTCTTGCAGGTGTGTAGAACTCAGACTTGGCACGTAGAGGGGGTGCTGTCTTCTAACTATGCTGTGGGCTGCCATTTCCACATTTTGACCCAGTCAGATCAGGTGGAATTACAAGTTTGAGATTCCTGTTGTCAAGCACTGTGGTGGTCTTATGTAACGTTGTTTACTGATTGTTTACTTTTATTTTTAGTATCATTTACCTTATATATGTGTATATATATATATATACATATATATATATATATATATATATATATATATATATATTATATATATTATATTATATATATATATTATATATATGTATATTATATGTACTATATTATATATATATATATATATATATATATATATATATATATATATATATATATGTGTGTGCATAGAGAAGGGAAGGGAAGGGAAGGGAAGGGAAGGGAAGGGAAGGGAAGGGAAGGGAAGGGAAGGGAAGGGAAAGGAAGGGAAGGGAAAGTGAGGACAACCCATTTGTCACAGAACTCAGTGGTGAGCTTGTCATCAACAGTCTTCCCTTGATTTGTCTTTCATTCTTGGTCTTTCTTCCAACACTGTTTCCATTTTAAATGGTCCTTACCGTATCACACCAATACAAGAGCCAACTGTTGATCTAAGTCACATGTGTAGAGGCCTACCCCTCAGTGTGCAGTGTGCACCCTGTCTCTGGCCTACCCCTCAGTGTGCACCCTGTCTCTGGCCTACCCCTCAGTGTGCACCCTGTCTCTGGCCTACCCCTCAGTGTGCACCCTGTCTCTGGCCTACCCCTGGTGTGCACCCTGTCTCTGGCCTACCCCTCAGTGTGCACCCTGTCTCTGGCCTACCCCTGGTGTGCACCCTGTCCCTGGTCTACCCCTGGTGTGCACCCTGTCCCTGGTCTACCCCTGGTGTGCACCCTGTCTCTGGCCTACCCCTCAGTGTGCACCCTGTCACTGGCCTACCCCTCAGTGTGCACCCTGTCACTGGCCTACCCCTCAGTGTGCACCCTGTCCCTGGTCTACCCCTGGTGTGCACCCTGTCTCTGGCCTACCCCTCAGTGTGCACCCTGTCACTGGCCTACCCCTCAGTGTGCACCCTGTCTCTGGCCTACCCCTGGTGTGCACCCTGTCTCTGGCCTACCCCTCAGTGTGCACCCTGTCTCTGGCCTACCCCTCAGTGTGCACCCTGTCTCTGGCCTACCCCTCAGTGTGCACCCTGTCTCTGGCCTACCCCTCAGTGTGCACCCTGTCTCTGGCCTACCCCTCAGTGTGCACCCTGTCTCTGGCCTACCCCTGGTGTGCACCCTGTCTCTGGCCTACCCCTGGTGTGCACCCTGTCTCTGGTCTACCCCTCAGTGTGCACCCTGTCTCTGGCCTACCCCTGGTGTGCACCCTGTCTCTGGCCTACCCCTCAGTGTGCACCCTGTCTCTGGCCTACCCCTCAGTGTGCACCCTGTCCCTGGCCTACCCCTCAGTGTGCACCCTGTCACATCCATGTGTCTGTTTACACAAGGCCAATTATAGCCACTTGTTAAGATTGTGTGAGTAAATATTTAGCAGTGAAGACAGAAGAGCAGGTGGTTCATGTGAGGCACTACAACTCGCCTAGTGTGGCTCAACAGGACTTGTCATTAAGGGGAGTGAGTTGACATGTCCCTGCTGGGGACACTGCCTTCACTGTCCTGCTCTCACTCTTCTTGCATCATTCCCAGACACTCTGGCCCGTTCACAAGTCCTCTCCCCAGCATGCTGTGTATTAAATTACCAATTGTGATTGCGTCACATAGGTGTCAGAATTGTGGGGGGTTGGAGGGTAGCTGAGGCTCTCAATATTTGTTGAATGGAAGGGGCTTAGTTGCCAATATTTAATGATGGGGTGACAGATTGTAGCGTCATTGTTTTTCGAGGGGACCAAGAGATAAGCTTAGTTCCCAGATATTTAGGGAAACTGATTTGTTGTTGTTGTGCAAATAGAGGTTTTCGTTGAGTGTAAAGGTTGGTTTTGGAGGGACTGTGTGTGTGTGTGTGCGTGCGTGCGTGCGTGCGTGCGTGCGTGCGTGCGTGCGTGCGTGCGTGCGTGCGTGTGTGTAAGTCATGGATTTTGGATAGACTGATGTGGTTTGAATTTAAAACGAGACCCTCCACGGAATCTTTAATGATAGAGTCTTGAACTTAGTGTATTTCTTTCCTTCCCTCTCCTTTGTCTCACCCAAGCCTGTCCCCCTCTGCCTTGGTACTGGCAGCACCAGGCAGACCTATCAGTGGGCGTGGATGTGGTCCTCATCTGTGTGTCTGCTACATTGATTGCACCAACAGCAGGCGGAGAGCCACTTTGTATGTCTCATCTGTGTGCCTTGTACACAGATAACTCTATTTGTGGCGCATGTCCTGTCCTGCTGCCTTGCAGGCTGATAAAGCTGCCTAGCATTGCCTGTAAGTCAGAGCAGTAACTGTCGGGCCAAACAGGAAATACTCTGAAATGAGGCAGAATGACTAACAAATCTGTAGTGTTTGCACATAAGTATACAATGGTCTGTAGCAATGAGACAATGTTGGACTGTGGCTAAGGTCTACATACAGCAATTATATGTTGATTCCAATGTCCTGGGGATGTCTGAATACTGTTGGGTGAATACAAATCAGGGAAAATTGGTCCTTTACAGAGGTTGCTTCTAATTCCATCTGATAACTCTGTTGTCTTGCAAGAACATAATTGCTGTTATATAATTTGCAAATTAAAAGTGAGCTTGATTTAATTTTTCTGTGTTCTCAGGAATGTTTACATCAGCCAGAATCTATTGATGTCTAAACAAGACTTATTAGGTGTGCCGTTCGCAGATATCCACATAAAATCAATCTTACAGACATGTTAGTGTGAAGGAACATGTTTTGTACATTACATTTCAAAGAAATGTGATTAATGCATGATAGCACGCTTGACAAAACAATAATCTGCGCAGCACCTTGGCTTAAATATTTGAACCATTGCACCAGATGTCACAAGCACTTGCAGCCAGACAATTAGTTGCATTATTTATCTATTAATCTTAAGGCATTACTTCAGCAAATGATCACACATCTGTTGGGTACACAGGAGACTGCGGCCATCACACATGGTTTAGGAGGCTCCTAAGTGCTACAGTAAACATATATTGGGTTTGTGTCTGTAGAAATAAGGCTCAAGTGTGACTAAGTGCATGCTTGTGGTGTTATAGACCTGGCTCGTAGATCTCTCTTGAAGACACAACACGGCATTAAACTACACTAATCCCCTACAATGAAACCCATCGCCACATGAATATTTGCGCTGACTTACGACGGCTGACTTTGTGTTAGATAAATCCACCTATCCGCACCCGTTTATATGTAGAAAAGTGTGTCTGCATGTGGCTTAATCACCTACACAAGCAATAACTTATAAAACATCTGTCTGGCAGAGTGCGAACTCAGAGAACTGGACTTAGTGTTTCACCACACCCAAGCCTGGGGTCAGCACAATGTATGTATCTGACATTTGGGTGGTGTTTATATGAAAACCTGCTGTTTGTGTGCAACAGTAGCTTGGCCTAGTGTCAACGAAACCCAGCTGGATGTAAATATTGAAAGTTGGTCATGCCCAAACTGTTATCTTTATCTCTACTGTGGTGTTCGTGGCAGATGCAGAATGTATTACTTGTCTGTGTCCAAATTAAAGTTGATTAAACTGCCACCTTGCGATCTTTATCGGGAGCAGAGTTCTTTGAAATGATTGCAGAACGAGTAATTTCAAATGTTTGTTGATATCCAGAGTTAAGCGATATGAACTCATTAGATTGAAACATTTGCCACGCAAGGTGCTGCATGTGTGTGGTCTGATACAGTGATAAGGTTGATAATGTTCATTTTTATGGAATAGAATCAATACAATACATTCATTTTGTATTGTTCTGCATCAATGGACCACAAATCTATGCAACATTGTCTGGTTGCCGTGGAAATGCAGCTACTGCAATAGCAAGATAGCAGAGTTCAGCATGAACAGAATGGCCTTCTACAAAGGTCAATTAGGGCCTATTGATACGCAGTTTCTGCACAAGATTGTTACTAGTGTTTGTTTATTTGTTTGTTTACTTGTTTGTGCACACCAAGAGAACCTTTAACAAACAAATGTGCATACAAAGATGACAATGATTTAGTTATGAAGAGGAACTGTCAGGGTTCCAAAAATAGCAAGCCGTTCCCTGCTGCGTGTTGGTGCAGATGATGTTGAAATCTGTTGCCCAGAATACTCGTCCAGAGATCTGTTCGACTGATGTAGACTCGCTGTTGACCCAGACTATGTCTTGAGCAGCTGGGGTGGCACAGTCTGGTAGGGCTTTAGTTTTCTCAGAAACTTAGTTTCCATCACTGTGCTAGTGGTACAGTAACGTATTCCCCATATGTTTCTACTGCTGTTGCTGCTGCTGCTGCAGCTATCATGAATGCATCACTTCCGTTTGCTCTATTGTAGGGATCTGTAGCATAGCAGTTAGAACAGCTGATTGTTGTTGATCAAGATGACGTAGTTCTAGTCCACCAAGTACACGGCCAGGAGACACTAACAGACGATCAGATGCAGTTGAGCGAACCTGTTGCTCCAGTTCATTTGGCAGTATGAATGAGTACCTGGCTGTAGACAGTGGTGGATATATATAATATATATATTATATATATATATATATATATATGCACAAATACTCTTTACTTACTAATCAGCTGAATGCTTCCTAGAAAAGTCGAGATGGTGTTTTGTTGGCTAGCTCTGCCAGGGAAGTGTAGACCATTTCAAGGAGCCCTAAGAACTGGATACTGTGCAGTATAAGAACTTACCTTTATACCTGATGCCATTTTAAAACTTCTGTGTTGCCTGTGGCTATCGGAACAAGAAAGATTGGTCCCTTCTACGCCTGGTATTTTTGTCAGGGAAATAAAAAGATCACACCGGGGTAAATGTGTAACCTGTCATGAAGATCACACAGGGGGTACATGTGTAACCTGTCATGAAGATCACACAGGGGGTAAATGTGTAACCTGTCATGTACTCACAAAGCTGGTCTCTTACCCTCTAAACATCCATTGGTAACAATATTCTAATGCAAGGCCTGCAGAGTATTGAAGTAGAAATTGCCACTGGTGTACGATCTGGCCGGTAAATTACCGTGTCTGGGTATCAGTGAATGTCTGCAAACTGCATCTTTTTGTGCAAGTCTGTCAACTAGACATGTGTGGCAGGAGAGGGAAAAAGCGAACATAGCATTCAGCATGTGAGTGATACACGACCCCGTGTAGTGCTTACAACGACAAATGTTCGGTTATTTTTGCCGACACACACACCGGTGGTGTGTCGTTTTGATCTCGCGGAGCGAGCAAGAGACAGAAGCAGAGGCATATCAGCACCTGGCTTTTGTTTCCGACCGCTGCCGCGGCATGGGAACCGACACGCAGAGTTACGTGTCGCAGAACGATACTTAACCTCTGTCATTTTGCAAGTCCCAGATCTGTGACGGGTGGATGAATTGTTGACGTAACCGCATGCCTACGAAGTGGGGCCAAGCAGTAAAGAACGGCTCGGGCTGTAGCCAGCTGTGGAAATGCGAGGCAACACCAGATCTGCGCGGGTTGTATGTGACTTATAACCTGATCTATTTGACCTGCGTCGATCCGTGTGCCAACAGGGTGGGAACAGGGTGGAATCCCCGGCCCCCGCGAGCACTCAACACCTGTAGGCTCACGGTGTCGACACATCAGTAATATTGGCAGTGGCAGCATCAGCCAACGTGTAACGAAGTAAGCCGCTTCAGCAGCCTGCAAAGCCACAGGATCTCCTAATTGACAGCGTGTATAACACTGATAACTTCATTTTGGCTTTGTGCACTTGACTCGAAAGGCTCTCCAACGTGCAGCTTAATGGGAGACATGTGTCTGGAATTCCTTTACAATCGCCCAGCTGATTCCTCTAATTCATGTCCTAGTCGTGTAATGACAGTCTTGCCTGAAGAGATTGCTAGGAGAAAAAACAGCCCGCAAATCCGCTGATATGGCTGTTCTGTATTACAGACTCTTTCGCGACAGATGTTTCGGATTGCGCTACCAATTGTGTTCTCTGCCTGACTATGCAGCGACTTCAGACTGATTTCGTTTACATGTTTTTATTATTACAGACATCGCTATTTGCTGGTTGGTGTTACCAAATGTTTTGTCCTTTGATTTTCGACAGATTCTGGCACAAGAAATCGACATCGAATGAGAAGAATTCCGCCGATCCTTGCAGCATTCCGCCATCTAGTTGTTAGCGTGATTCTGCCCTCGTTGATGTACAACCATCTGTTATGTTTCGAACAGATGGCCTAGCACACTTCTGTATTATACAGTCATTGCTCCAAGATTGCATAATTAATGTTGCTGCAAACAGTCTGAATTGAGAGCGTGTTAAAAATAAAGATGAATCAATGATGTCACTGTAATCGAAATAGAAATTAATCGAGACATCGTCCACCCGTTTATACAAGAGGCTCTCCTTTCGCTACACCTGAATGACAGGCAGTGATCTCGTCTGCCGAATACGTACTCTTTCAAAGCTTCATGTATTTCGAGCACCAGTTGACTGTCGTTATGCGTAGTATTTCATCTCAATTGTGATTCTGGTCTGTAGGCCAACATCATGAAAATTACTTGATAATAAGCATCCATAAATATCGAATTATGCCGGATTTGTTAACATATTGTTACATGACGTCATTCCTCGCTGATACGAACTGAACGCTAGGTGGATATGTATTCATATTGCACTGTCTGTAGCACAATTGTTCTGTGTCTTTTCTGCCCCGATATTCTCTCCTTGGTTTGTCCATGGGATGTGCGCAGACGTCAGTGTTGTGCCTTGAATGGATTTTTCTCGCTGATTGATATTATTTATGACGGCGTGCAGATTACGAGCCACTGGATACCAATGTGGGAACAGTTGGTGTTTTAACGAATATTTGTAACTCAAATATTTTAGCTTTTTCTATTCTGCAACAGGAGATGGCCTGGTCAACAAGAGACCCTCAAAGTCGTGTTCACTCGTTCCATTGCTGACCATTTAGATTGTCTTCTAGCAACATTACAAACATTGTCAGCAGGTATTGTGTCGACAAAATTGATGACGATTGTGCGTAACGATTACGGCATGTTTCGTCTGTGAGCCCATAGTCCAGAGGATACACGTAGTGTACAAGTTGATTATTATTATCAGTAGTGTTGTTGTTGTTGTTGTTGTTGGTGGTGGTGGTGGTGGTGGTGGTGGTGGTGGTGGTGGTGGTGGTGGTGGTAATAGTAGCACCACAACCACTACTATTGATGATAATAATAATGGTAATGATGGCAGTAGCAGTATGAGTAACTACTAGTAGTAATGTCCGACGTTGTTCTGTGTCCGCAGCTACAGCATGATGCAGGACTGCTGGCTGGAGGACCCGAGTAGTCGGCCGACGTTCACCGCCCTGCGCCAGCAGCTCGACGTCATCATCGAGGACCACAGCACGGTCAGCTACATCAACTTTGACCTGACCGCCAGCGGCACTTGTTGCAACGACGACAGCGACAGCGACGACGAGCGACTGGGAGACAGTTGGTTACCCACGACAGACGCTTCCGCCAGTGGTCAATTGGGCGACAGAACCACGTTGGACAAGATACTTGCAAAGGCTTCTAGCGTGCCGCACTTGGCCTTTGGCAGACCTGGGCAGTGTTCAGAATTCTTGAGGGATTCTGTGTCTGCGCATAGCAGCGGTCACTTGGTGGCATTGGTGGATCCTCCCAGCGACCCGCGTACTAGACTTCTGTCACCGTGATTCAGAAGTCAAGTCACACTGGGGCAAGCAGTGGACTTTAAATTGTATATTTTTCCGGTCACAGTTTTGCTTGACCCATTTGGATAGCATTTGAGAACTCTAGCAGTACCTCCGTTATTGTGAAACATTCGTGTAGTATGTGGCAGACGTTGCAGGCGACGTGATTATTATAAGTTCAAAAATGTATTAAGCTTGTTCAAAATGAGTGCTCTTTTATATGCATGCGTAATAATAATTGTGTTCAGGCACAGGCCAATTATGTACATTTAGATTTGATTGGAAGTATGTAGTATATTTAATCAATGCATGGTTGTTACATGAATATGTATATAGTGTAATTATAATATGTACATTGATTACAATAAAGAAATGGTAGTGTGGCTTGTGCGGCACGTGTTCAGTGGTGGAGAGAGTGGCAGACTGCATGGGTGCTTCAATGATGTAGATAACAATAACAACCCACTATTAATCACAATTTGAAGCCATTCTGCATATACGATCACACTGTGCGTTTGTCATCATGTCAGCGCATTCAGGGTGGATGCATTCCTTGTGTCTTGACCAGCTTCAACGCCAACTAAGATATGTCTGACAGACGTGCTCAGAAAAAGTAGACTTGTTTAAGAATCTGATCAGCACAACATAATTATTACATAACAATTTTTCATGCAAACAGCTTAGTTAATATAACCTGTCTGGAGTTAGAAAGGAAGAAATGTGAGAAAGAATTACTATTGCCAATTGATCACGGGGCGACGGCACGCTCGAGAACGCAGCAGATTTTCAGACTGTCACAGATGGCAGCCACAGTGATTACGCAGTGGTTCGGCTACAGTAAACCTGGATGTTTTCTGAAATACTTGGCCAATTATTACCTACATGAAGTTAAATAAAGTTAAAAGGAAGCCTGACATCCATGGAAACCTTCTAGTCAATTGTGGCAAGAACGATTTTGCTTTTGGTGAGGAAATGTATGGCCACTCAAGTTGGCGTTGACTGAACTCTGAACAAGGATGACGGAGACGGAGCACTTTGCACGAGAGGACGACTGCCAAGCACGAATGGTCGCTGTGACATTTTACATCAACACCGCGTGTAGTTCCAACGATTCGATCGTATCTGTTTGCCTGGAACGCATGCATAATAATAGCAAATAGCTGTAAATAATGTTCAGTGCAAATAAGCCGCGTGTTGTTTGCGTTCTGTTGCACGCACTGCCAGTTGAGCCTATCTGTAGAGAATAATACTCAACACAACAATGTACAATTCCCCGCAGACCTCGGTGACCACGCACATATAGGACCAGTGCGCATTTCCATGGTACATTGGGCCGCGTTTCGTTTATACCAAATGGTTTATGACCAACAGGGATGGATGCCAAGATAGTTCATCAGTTCAAAGCCCTACCAACACTGGAACAGCCTGGGATGTAGTCACGTGGTCGCCAGTGGCCTCAGATAACCCACTAACCTCCTTAGGAAGGTTTAGTGCATGTACAGAGGTCATTAAAGGAAGATCAAATATGAATATAAAAAAACTGGACGATTAAGCCAATTATTTTTTTGCTGATCGTTGATGAAAGAGATGAGAGAGCTTTGATTCTAGACTAGGTATGGTATGTGAGGTGGTCCTTATATGGGTGGCATGTACCGTAGCACCAGTGTGGTGATTCGGTTACAATACGCGCCACCACAGCATCGGACACTGCCTTCATTCCTAGTTTATCTTCAGCCGACACCGAAAAGAGGAGAGTTGCAAATGGGCCGAGGCTCTGTGTTTGACTCGACCAGGAGAGAGACCATCGTACATAGCGAGCCTCGCATCTGTAAACGAAACACACAGAGGTGACTGTTAGTTAAACATTGCTATCAAGTCGGAGAAATGAAAGGGTTTTAATTACAAGGCGGTATATCGGCTAATGAAAAGTGGAACGGTTATTCGGTACACTTTTCAAGGATTGTTCTCACTGTTCTAGACTTAATACCACAGGAGGTAAATTGGGATGTATTTCCAATAGTATGTTCTATAGTAATAGAGTGGAGATTTTTTTTCCAGTCCAGAAGTGTGTTATACTCGAAGCACAACGCTCCTTTGGCATTGCAATGGTAATGATACAGTCTGAATGATGACATCACCAGACATCTCTAATGGTCCGTATCCGAAAGCACAGAGATTGGCTGTCTGTCTGTCTGTCTGTCTGATATTCAACTTGGCAGAGTTAGTGGTCCAACTCGAACGCTGCCGATCTTGTCTGGGGCCTGTGGTTCGGTGTAGTAAGTTCAAACCACCCACCGTCGAAACAGTACAATATTGTTTACAGGCAGTCATTACTGTAGCCAGCATGGTGCGGTTTGCTTACGCGGCAATCAAAATTATGCCCGTGGCGTGGCTTCCGTCAAGTTTTACCTTTGGAGACAATGTTGACAAGGGTTGTATATAACTATAATGCCTATATAAATTCCATTAAGTTTACTGTTGTAGAACGACACCTTGTCACTCTTACGTTTTTGCAATAAAGCATATAAAAAATCGCCTGAAACCAGATTTGTTTTACAAGTTATACAACTAAGCTTACCTACGACGTTCGGCAGCCAGTTTTATATCATCTCTTGACGGAGGTTTTGCTAAGTAACTGGGAACCGTTTCACTAAGATTTTATGCTCGTACGGAAAATCCATCCTGAAACATAATATAACGGAGAATTTAAAACTTCAAAATGCATTTCATTGACGTGTTCTGTTGCGCTTACATTTTTCCGGGCGTTATAAACTATCCGGGTGACGTTTCTGCGCATGCGCGATAAATGCAACCTCATCAATGTGCGGCGAGACGCAAACCATTGTGATAGAAATACTATGGATTGTACGTTAACTCTCCTGCGCCTGTGGTGATTACTGTGAAAAGTGTCTTAACATTTCGTTCAATACATTATAATATTACGTTTGTTGAGATCATTGTCACGATTATGTGGCATTGCAGTCACGTGATTTGCGCGTGCTATCAAAACATGCCTCAAAACTTGTTTGCCTCGTATTAAATTGTGACAAATGCATTTACTGAAAGGTGATATACTCCTAACGGACAGCCCGTGGTATTGATACCATAAATGCTTTGCGTTTCACTGCACATTGATGATGTTAAATAAATCGCGCTACCGCCAGGGAAAATATATTATAGACAATAGTATACGCTACACCGTAAATAAATCTTACGGAAATTAAGCTACGGAACAATATTTCAATCATACTGATCGATAATCTACACAGTTGGTTCAATTTGTCTATAAAGTATTTATTTCATGTTCTTTTTTTGCTCGCTATCGAAGAATTAAAACACAATACTATAAAAGCTGCTGCTGTATTACCGAGGAAACTATTTCCGTGTTACACGTGACAAAGCGTAAACTGTTTAGCGGGAGTGTCGTGGTTGAACATTATTAATTTGCCAGATTGCACAGAGCGCCAGCATCATTCAACTGAAATCCTTTCGTCGAGTATAATAATATGAAGGTCAGCAGTCCTCATGTTAAGTTAGATATCATCCTAAAGGTTCTCAAAAAATGATTAATTAATATCACAACAACCTTGACCTTCGCGAAGTTGTAATTTCGTAAATGCACTGCAAACAAGATTACAAGGGTCAAGACGCTAATGTTGTTAGACTGTCGTGTAGGCAAGTCATACTTTAGCACACTTTTAATCGCTAACTTTTGAAAACTGATTTGGTTGTGAATAACTGGATGTTTGCGTGATGACTGGTGTACCCAGTACAACGCATTTTTCTTTCGTCACAATAAAAATGTCACTTCCGTCAAGCGCTCAAGCTTCGCAACCAATCCAATGTTGATAACTTCTTTCATTCGAGTGCATTACTAACGCGCTGAGTAGGGCCTGTGAATGCTTCGCAGCAGAGAGGAGCAAGAATAATATACAGCTTCAACATCTCGTGTCGAAAATGTACAGTGCAGTATCGGGTAATCTTCCAGTTAACTGACCTAAAATACTAAATAGGCTAAATTATTAGGGCTTTTTTCAGAACAGTTTTACCACCCTTTTCGATGATGATGTGTATATGTTCGGAATGTCATTCTACTTCATTTCCGGTACAAAGAAGTCAGTGTATTGTGTTTTAGAGTAATTTAATGCCGTCGAGTAAATAAGCCGATGTCACAGGGCGTGAGCAGTTAGCGCATCACAGAAGCATCAGTGCCGCAAAGTCAAAGACAATGTCTTGCGATTTGCGGATATGTCCCTAAACGTAAGACCAAATAATTAATTTTGTTTCTGTATAATGCATATTTATTTGTTTTTTAAGTTTAAATTTATAAAATATTGCTAATTGTTTTCTGTTTTTCTACTTCGCAATGCATACGCAAGAAATCGCCTTTGTGGTCCTGATGCGTGTGTGATGCGCTAATCGCTCACGCCCTGTGACATCGGCTTATTTACATCAACTCGACGTCATTGTATTGATGTAAAACACAATTTAAAAAAATGACATCTTACTTCTTTGTACCGGAAGTGGCGTAGGATGACATTCCGAACATAATTATACACATCGAAAAAAGGTGGTAAAACTGTTTTGAAAAGGCCCTAATAATTTAGGCCAATTAACTGGAAGATTACCCAGTATCGTGTGGACTGAAGGTCCCGTTAGGCTGTTTAGATGACTCCAGACAAGAGAGTCAAGAGTTATATAAGTCGCTTGGTAGGACGTTCTACAACGTGGTGGAGAAAGAAAGAACGATCGTTGGAAAGGCAACGGTTATATGTGAATTACATTACTGTTACTGACGGCTTCTGAAATCAAGTGCGTGCGTGCGTGCGTGCGTGCGTGCGTGCGTGCGTGCGTGCGTGCGTGCGTGCGTGCGTGCGTGTTGGCTGCTACATACCATCTTCGGTTAAGTCGCATAACTGTGGTTAATTCTATCGGTTCGGTTCGGTTGAATCCGACTTAAACGAGGTGTATTGTATCTATTTTTATTATAAGTGGAGAATGTTTGTAATACGGATGCGGGTTACGGGGAAGACGCTCAGTGCAACATAGATACAACTACACAGGACCCGGTTGTATATGTATGAGTCAGCAAGGACGACAACAACAATTGCGCAACACAGAGAGGTAAACAAAGACGATTGTATTGTAATGACCGGTTACTATTTAACACAGCCAGTGGAACTCACCAGGGCATGCAGGGCGGCGAACGCAATTCAATATCTGTACAACGTTATTGTGTCGTTGCACCTGCGGGATGTCCCGGAACCAACCTTTTACGGTGACCGTAATACTTGGTGTACAGTCTGCGTGACACTGCGGCCAGCCGCGGCACGACGACTGTTTCGTACTGATTGCGTGATCTCTGCATTCACACCAAGTATGCGGGTCATTTCTTACGCGTAGAGAGAGGACAGTTCACCCGACCCGACCCGACCCGTCGGCGTCACGCAACCACTGCCGTCCAACTGCCCCAGGGCGGGGCACTTTCAAGTGAGAGCGACCATGGCACCTACAGTCGAGGACGAGTCGGCCGCAGGGTGGATATGTGCTGGAGAAGAACACGCATGCAGCGCCGTCAACCCTGTCCAAATATCAGCATCTGACGGAGGGTTCAACTTCACAGGAGTTCAGCGTCAAAAGTTGCACATTATGGCACGGATGACGCCGCTGGTGCGTGGCTGTGATCTGTTGTGGAATGTCAACCCTTCAGTGGAATTTAGATCCCGGTGTGGGTTTCTACATTGGTCACAGAACATGGATCCTATAGAAAATGGACATGGTCAATATTCTACACATAGACCCATAGTCTATGGCCTTTGTCAAATATGGACCTACATACAAAATGGACCGGGTATCTAAAGAAACTCGACGTCCATGTGATGATGTGTCACGTCCAGATAATATGGTCCCATAGTAAATGGGTCATACTTTAGTTGACATTTGGCTGCTAATCATATTGGGAATTAGGTAGATAGCTGTTCCAGAGATGTTTTAACGATAAAACACGTGCCGCATCGGAAACCTGGCCGCTATTGGCGGGTGGCCGGTGATGGTTGCGTTCTGGGCGGTGACTGTGCTTGCGTGCACATATGTCAATGACTCGATGCGTTAATTACTCTGTTTGTACCGATCTTTATCGACGTTGCAAACAAACTTTCAAAGTATAAACACACCCACCCGAACCCGCCCAGTCAAACATCCGGGAACCGCCCTGAAACCGACCCGATCAGATCTCGCTCAGCCCCCGGGGACAGTGGGCCCCGGGGTGGGGTTCGTTGAACGTTTCCACGTATCGTGTCGGCGTGACTAGACACGAACCATGGGGCGACGACCGACGTCAACGCGGAACTGTGGCGCGCGGCAAACACGCCCGGACACTGCCACTTAGCCAAACAACGGCGCCCACGACGTCGACGGAGCCTCTGTCACCGTCTGATTGACGCGGTCGTCACTGAAGGCGGACCGGCCTTCACACGTAGCCTCCCGGTGCCGGCCTGCTCGTCACTATCTGCCGTGCCATCGACAGCCGCATCTCCGCGCTCATTTGCCCCTCTAATGCCGTGCCCGGCGGCGCGCTCCCGCCATCCCCGGCGCTATTGTCGTCTGCCACGATCACTGAACCGTATCGCCTCAGTCGACGGACGCTGAATGGCGTCGGTGCGGGTGTGTTGCGGGCGCGCTGGCAGACCCGCGCATAACCGATCATTTCGGTTCAAAGGCGAAGCAGATACGACGCGGCGTGGTGTCAAATCGCAGCTTTCGGGGCAGCACAATGATTACCGTGCGTGTACGTGCGAGCCGAGCCGAGCCGAGCCGAGCCGAGCCGAGCCGAGCCGAGCCGAGCCGAACCGAACCGAACCGAACCGAACCGAACCGAGCCTTCGACAATTTCGCTCCTGTTTAACTCGGTGGCTTCTTGCTAAGCACTCACGTACAAATGCATGTAAAACGCCTAAAGTCAATCTTGTCAAAAATACCTTCAACCTAACCCAAAACCTAACCCAAACCTTAACCCTAACCGCAACACTCACCTAAAAGTTACCTCTAAACCTTATTCCACATAAGAACAACAAAGGATGGAAATCTATATGTACGTGAGTGGTTAGCAAGAAGCCACTACCGTTTAACTAGGCGTTGTCTGGTCGCGATCACAACAGCGCATCTTCACGACTCGCTGTCTTGCGCCAGTTTCCCGCGACGAATCTCTCGATCCCTGACCATAAGCAGAACGGTCACCGAAGCGTACGATTGCGGTCGGTTAGCAAACTGCCACCGGTGCCCCGGAAAAAGTGTCGAAACTGTAAAATGGTGTCGACGTTTTTCATATAATATATATATATATATATATATGACCTATTGTTGTTAATCGTGTCTGTTTGATAAAGATACCCCTTCCCGTGAGTCGTGCTATTTTACCTGACGCAGACGAAGGCTATTATAACGTCGTCTGTGTAATCGGCATGACGCAAAAAATGGCCGCCAAAGGCACGCGACTATTCCCGTTTCTTCGGTTTCCGCACTTGTGAGGAGCGGCGAGGTTTACACTTGCATCACGCACAGAGTGGGTCATTGATTTGTCAAATCGACAACTGGCCGCTTCACAACGTGCAGAAGACGTGGGAATTGTCCTGCGCTTCCTCGATTGCCGGTTACCACGTTACACGGGGCCGCATAATGGCGGCGTTGTTCGGCCGCTGCAAAATTATCGTCAATTACCCGACAACTTTCGTTGGCGCAGATTGAAAATAACTCATTACGTTATGCAAATGGCGCGGCGCAAAAAGTCGGCCGCCCAATTTGCCCCTCCGCGGGTTGCTACATCAATCGCCCGCGAGTGTCCGTATCAATATTCAGCGGATCGACGCGCGCGTGTTGCCGCCGGTGGAATAATTAGCTGTACCTGTGATGAATATATCGGCGTTGCGCACCCCGCTTTGGCGTTCGCCGCCTGTCACGTGCGTCGCCGATACGTCATCGGTTCGGGTGAATTTGTTTTCGCCGCGGCATTAAATTGGTTTTAATTTGGCGGATAACGTATAGCGCCAGTCACACCGACGGAGGGGCCGCATGGACCGACCGGGCCGGGCGGCAGACGTAAGTGACGCGGGGCCCACCACCCACCTGGGCAGGTAAAGCCGGATGTCTGCGTGAGGGCCGGATAAAAATGTAACCCCACACCTGCTGCCGGGATGTGAGGTGCTTATGTAACGTAATATATGGTGTTTAGGACACGTCAGAGCGTTTTACCTCTCACTCGACTGCATGAAGGCGGCTTGTGGTGGTTCTGTCGTTGCCTTGTTAAGTCGGGGCTACGGGCGAAAGAAGATCTTGTCTCGCCGAGTCCTGCGGCATCCACGCCTCCAGACAACCTCGTGGCGAGTCTTTTTCGTCTTATATATTCTGTATTCGTGGTTGTAAACAGGCGTATATTCGCCACTGTCTCCTGGTAACGCATAGTCGACTATCGCCTTCAAATGCAACGAATTGCCACTTTGTGAGTATCTACCTGCAGGGCCGGTGCAACTGGTCGACAACTGCGTCGATGATGAGATCGGGGAACCGCGAGGGAAAGAAGACTGGGATAGAAAGTAGATCCCCGATGAGTAGCAGGAAGGGTAAGACGAGGATGACTTAGGCTGCGTAGGGAGAGGTTTCGGGGGGGGGGGGCGGAGATATCTGGATAACAGGGGAATAGCCACGGCTGGTGAAAAGAACAGTACAAAGACATCGAGGATGAGGACACTCACTCCTGACATACAAAGACAGAAACCGACAGAAGATAAGGAAAGAGTACTTAGTGATCTAATAGTTTATTTGATAATTTAAAAAAATTACTTAGGTTCGATTTTCGCAGATTAATTGATCTGGAACCGGCCAAAGAAGGCGTGGGTGATGCCCCAACAACCAGTACGGCAAGGTGAAGATGACCTTTATTAAAATTAGCCCATCAAAAAATCGAACTGCGCAGGTCTGTTTGCGTATTTATAAATCCCCTTTCGTCGTTTCTCGCTCTCCTTACCGCGCACAACCGGAACACGACGACGTTTTACAAATACGCGTTGACGCGTTTTGTTCTTGCAGTTTAATCTTCACGCATCGCGGTATCTTTGAGAAAACCCGCTCGAACCAAACGAAAACATAATCCCCGTGTGAAGGAAGACACGAGACACTCCGCCGCGCCTCCGTCCTCCGTCCTCCGTTCTGGTTCGTCCGCCACTGTCGCTTCCGGTCGAGCGGGGAAGGAGGAGACATTATAGACATTTGCTCGCGCAATGTCGTCGCTGGATGAGACGTTCCATTATGTGCCGCTGGGGGTCAGGAACCGACTCGTCCAAGCGTGACACGGCGGGAGGGAGGTGCGAAACGTCGAGACGTATTAAATAACGGACTGGTTATGTGACTTAGCCGTGCGGTTGGTTCCTTCAGCGCGGTCAGGTGCCGCCCACGCGGGTTGTGTCTTCGGTGAGGTCGTCGTCGTCGTCACAATGGTGTCTTGGGGTAGGGACTGAAGCAGAGTCGTTGACCCGTCGTCACGATGGCGTATACGAGCTGTTTGCCTGCCACAAATGGGGTAAACGACTTACTATAAAAAAAACCTGCTGCTTTATATTTAGTACGTGCAATATATATATATATATATATATATATACACACATAGAAAAACACACATATATATATATATATATACATACACATAAAATAAACATATATATATATATATACATACATAAAAAATAAACACACACACATATATATATATATATATATTCTTTTATAAAAGTTAATTACCACGTAATTGTTATAAATAATTCACATTATATATTTTGTTTGGCAAGAGTCTCCTAATAGTCTCATCATTATTTATTTTCTTTTTTATGTATAATGTTTTTCGTTGTCGTTTTTACGCGTACTTGAATATATTGTGTGGTTTGCTTAGTGTTTTTTTAACGACCATCCTGTTTATTTGAATGTAATGATATGGTTTCTTGGTTCATTGTTAATTAGTAAATGTTTTACCTCTCAAGAAACTTTTCCCGTATATTTCGGCTGTCTCTCACAGACTTCTTCAGCGGACGGAATATACGGAAAAAACTTTTTCTTGAGAGGTAAATAATTTACTAATTGACCATTTTGGTGTTTTGCATATGTGGAACAACTGAATATTCCCTGTCCCTTCGACAACTAATGAGGAGGACATTTCGTAAACAATCGTTTATATGAGTATATTAACTAGTCTACCTTTCTATGGATTTGAAATGTTCACCACGTTATACTAGTCGGCTTTATTTACACTTTCCATCCTGCCCTTTCATCGATCAAGTTAACCCGTTCATCTCTTATATGAACGGAGAGAAAAGGCAATACGTCAAACACATTCGTTGGCGAAACGTTCTCCCTTGCTGGTTGACGAATGTCTGTTTGCGAAGTGCCCTGGATTCACTGCCTCCTGTAATTAAGCGACGGCGCAATCACGGGTTCACCTTGCCAAGAGCGTTTTTGTATATAGCGTGTCTTCTGCGTCTTAAGCTGCCTTTGGCCAAGACGCAGCCACGCGTGTCGTCACTGTACATGCATTCATGAAATGAAGCTCGACTGGTTGTATCCTAAGTGAATCTACTTTAAAAAGCGTTAAGAGCATTAGTTATTGTTTATCTGTTTGCCCGTAGCAATGTACTGTGTGTTCCCACACATTCGTGAGTGCATGTACAAGGTGCAACAACAGCAGCAACAGCTTAAAGCTGATTCTTTCTGTTTTGCATTGGAAATTGAAACCGTGTGCTTCTTAGTGTACCCACGATTTTTATGGTGTTAGATAGACAGATAATAATGTGTGTGTGTGTGTGTGTGTGTGTGTGTGTGTGTGTGTGTGTGTGTGTGTGTGTGTGTGTGTGTGTGTGTGTGTGTGTGTGTGTGTGTGTGTGTGTGTGTGTGTGTGTGTGTGTGTGTGTGTGTGTGTGTGTGTGTGTGTGTGTGTGTGTGTGTGTGTGTGTGTGTGTGTGTGTGTGTGTGCGTGTGCGTACATGCATGCGTGTGCGTGCATGCGTATATGTATTGTTTATGTATAAATATACGGGTATATATATATGTGTATATATATATATATATATATGTATATATATATATATATATATATATATATATATACATATACATATACATATACCACAGCGTTCAATTCAATCCATTTATTTCAAAACACATAACATGAAAACAAACAAAACGAGTCAAGTACATAAGAAGTGACGTGGTATGGTATACAGTCGTGAAGAACTGTTTTGAAAGTGAGTAGACGTGAAGTTATACACTAATAAATGTCTACCGCAGCGTTGTTTCTATGATTGCAACAATAAATAATGTACATTTTATGTAAGCTTGTTTTGAAACTGGGTGGTTTGTTTAAAATATGGCTGTGTTTTCGGTGTTGAGAGTTTCAATTTGACAACATTGTTACTGGCTTAATAAAGTAACTAAAGACGTACTGCCGACAGTATACCTTCATCGTGTAGTATATCACTTTCTAATAATACAAACAGAATAGTGATGTATTAATACAACATGTGTCACCTAGGTGCACACAGCCTTCTTTTAAAGTGCTTCCGTTGCAAAACTGCACCTACCTTTACATATGGAGCCAATATATTTGTTCGTGTTAAATTAAGATGTTCGAAATATATTATTTACTCAGAGGCTCAACTAACCGACAGATTAACAACAAACTTGACAGAAAATGCGTCCTCGATACGATTTTGTTGTTCACTAACATACAATACGTTAGTTCGTTTGTATGACAAGTTTTATAAAGTCATCGCACAACTTACTGATTTATTTACTGTTCGTATATATATATATATATATATATTATATGTATATGAAAATTCGTACATGGATATATTTTATATGTACACATAAACATTTGTTGTCTAGGAGTAATATCGGTATAAACGTGACGTAAACCTTTCGCAAATCAACAATATGTCGATGAAATATATATTACTATATTACCAACACGTGTGTGTGTGTGTGTGTGTGTGTGCGTGCGTGCGTGCGTGCGTGTGTGCGAGCATGTGTGCGCGCATGTGTGTGAATATATATATATATATATTAACAATAATATATATATATATATTATTATTGTTAAAACAATCGTTCAGATAACCAAATAAACCGTTGTTTGCTACAACCCGGTGAATAACTGCTGGAAAAACCCGCGTAACGGAAATTTAGCTAAATCATCGCGCTGTGACTTGTGAATCCACGCGTGCTTGCGGGAGTAATCTACAGCTGTCATGTCGACACACAAGTCTGTGAGAGAGTGAGGCATAAAAAAGCTTCGAATGCTCCAGCCCTGGCCACATAGGAACACGGTTTTACTATTACGTGCCTTGTGTTGGCGACAATATAATCCACGTCTTTGTAACTGTGTGGACGAGAACGAAAAAGCGGAACGTGTTGTGCTATTGTGCACGTGATTTATGGTATGATATTAATTCTCGGCGACAATGTCAGCGGGAGGTGTATATAGTGTTTCTTCTCTTTTAATTGGCACTTTACCTCACCTGTGCTGGCGAGTGAACACTGAGAACGGTCTCATTCAAGGCTCGCAGACTTCATAAATCTTCGCAGGACCGAGCAGCGCCCAGTGGTTCAACCGGTGTGAAATCTTTGGCGCGCTTGTCTCGAGTTCTGTACGCTCTGCTGTTGCGTGTGTGCGTGTGTGCGTGTGTGCGTGTGTGCGTGTGTGCGTGTGTGCGTGTGTGTGTGTGTGTGTGCGTGTGTGCGTGTGCGCGTGTGTGCGTGTGTATGTGTGTGTGCGCGCGTGCGTGCGTGCGTTATGTGTGCCCACAACCCTTTGAAATACACGCAGGTAAATGTCGCATTCCGATATGAACGAGAATATAATAAATAAATAAATGCAAGCAGAATCAATAAATACACGCAAATGACTTCTGAGACGAAGCTACCAACCATAGGGTGTCCTCGCAACATCATGAGACACTTGTCATAAGGACGATGTCTTCTGTCAGTGCACTCCCTTGATGATTCTTTTATCATAAAGACGATGTCTTCTGTCAGTGCACTCCCTTGGTGATTCTTTTATCATAAAGACGATGTCTTCTGTCAGTGCACTCCCTTGATGATTCTTTTATCATAAGGACGATGTCTTCTGTCAGTGCACTCCCTTGATGATTCTTTTATCATAAGGACGATGTCTTCTGTCAGTGCACTCCCTTGATGATTCTTTTATCATAAGGACGATGTCTTCTGTCAGTGCACTCCCTTGATGATTCTTTTATCATAAGGACGATGTCTTCTGTCAGTGCACTCCCTTGGTGATTCTTTTATCATAAGGACGATGTCTTCTGTCCGTGCACTCCCTTGGTGATTCTTTTATCATAAGGACGATGTCTTCTGTCAGTGCACTCCCTTGGTGATTCTTTTATCATAAGGACGATGTCTTCTGTCAGTGCACTCCCTTGGTGATTCTTTTATCATAAGGACGATGTCTTCTGTCAGTGCACTCCCTTGGTGATTCTTTTATCATAAGGACGATGTCTTCTGTCAGTGCACTCCCTTGGTGATTCTTTTAAAGCACATTATAAGCTCATATATGTCGTGTGACGACATCAACTGTTTGAGCATGAATGTTTTTGTGATTGTTGTAACAGATGTCTACTACTGTCTAGTATTGTCTACAATCTGAGGTCCCCACGCATCTCTACGATGTCACCGGACCATTTCATCGACTGGCCTTTGCGTCAGCGACGTTGTTATAGTGTTTCTGGTTTTACTTTAGACGGCGGACAGTAAGAACCAGATTATAATTTTATGTTTATATTTTCTATCGTTTTGTTCTTTACTTGGAGATCGTATTTCTGAATAATTATAGCATATATCATATATATATATATATATATATATATATATATATATATATATATATATATATATATATATATATATATATATATATATTTATAAATATATATATATATATATAATAACACAAGTTTTATTGGCAACTCAACTGAGTTGGATTGATTATGTGTGTGTGGTGTGTATAATTTCATATTATAAGACTTACTACGTTTGGATTATTATTTTTGTTTAAAAGTACACTAATAATGACAAGGACGACACAATACGTTTGTTGCAAAAAACATGAGATGGTAGTTTTCGTAACTTTGATATAAGTACCCCAGAATATATCGTATAATCGCATATGCACAATGAGAGTTGCAGACCTAAAAGTGACCTATCGTAATGGTGGTGAAACTGGCCCGGAGTGATCAGTGTCTAGTGTTATGTCTACGAGAGCCAGATGAACGCACCATCTCACGGCCAGGACCACACGCGCGGCCGCAACCTTCTAACCTTCTATAGAGTCCAGCGAAACGTCGACTAAGTTAATTCACACTCGCCTAGAGTAGTCCTGAAAGCGGCGTCTTCTCAAGTCAAGAGTCGATCAAGCACGCTCTGTTAGCCAGCCATTGTGCGGCCGGCGGCGGCGACGACTGTAAAGTAAACAGCCGGGGCTCGACAGGTGCGCCTGTGTGCATAGCGTGTGTCAATAAAAACGCCCATTCGCGGTAGGGACGCCATCAAAACGCCGATACATTATCACGGCACAAAAAACGCGTTTAGTCACACAATTCGGAGTTTTCCTTCCGATTTTACGATTTACTTGATGCGTTATTGGTGCGGCCGTGGTGGGGTTGCGACGACGGTTATGGCGCGGCGGTGCCGGGTCGTATAATTGCCACACGTATCACCTTTGTCAGTGCTGGTCATCAACTGGGTCTAAGAAGAATGAATTCCTGATTTTACCGTCGAGTGCGTTCGCTTACGGCGCAATGGTTTAAACTCTTTATTAGTTCGTTAAGTGTGTAATGACGAAATGCAATATATTTTCCCACACGTGTTCGGTTGTGATGCTACGTTCCAATCACATCGTGCTTCGTACGACTTGTTAAACTCGGATGTTAAGAAGCAGCCCGATGCCACTACTTGTAAATGTATTTCAAGGGGGGAGGGGTCACGATGGGGTCACACACGAGCTCTCTGGAGCGGAACATTAGACATGTCTACACAGACGACAGAACATTTTTATAGTCACCCATATCAACGGTGTCGTCGACGACATTTGTATTCGTTTGTCCCTCGTAGCAGAACTTGCCTTGGCAGACCAAACACCACGTCAAAGGCTCGAGGGCGTAATCATTGGAACCAGTCAGACGATGGGGATATAATATAACTGGTTAGTGTCGGTGTAATTATTCATTAGAGTAAGGCTTATTAGTATACGTAGTTAGCGTTTCGGTCGGGTAGAGTTTGGAATGGGATAAAATAGCAGAAACTAACTATGGTTGTTTATGGTTATGCTTCTAATAATTACGCAGTCGGCTGCCTTCTAACGAGATCGCAGAAGAAAACTACGACGACTACAGAGGGAGAGTCGCGTGTTGTCGGACGATGCAGTGGACAGCGTCCCCGGAGTAGCTCTGGGCGGGAGACCCCGCGGCTACTCATAAACGCCTCCCACCATTTTATTGTGTCGCGCACCAGGCTCTGTCCTGCCGATGCGGCGACGTCACAATGAACGCCGTAGGCCCAGCAAGGCCCATGACGGGGCGTGGCTGACGGACTCAAGGCTGAAGGCTCGAGCAGGCGGCGATGGAGGCTAATTAGACTAATCGGTTTACTTCGGCCGATTGGTGCGGGCTGCCTGTCTGTCCCTTTGATCGGCACCTATTATCGCTCGCCCGCGGTCGCGTCAAACGCCTTGCGTAAGGTTCGATGTAATCTCGAAACGCCTCGCAAACTGACGCAATACGTGGTCACGTGTTTTTCTGTAGGCGTTTGTGTAAAATCACCATTGCTTGCAGTGCCTTCTTTAATCACTTAATGGTTTTTATTTAACACCTTTAGATGCATGGACCTCAGCAAATGTTTCTTGTTCCGCTTGTGGTTAGCTTTTTGCATAACAAACATTGCAGGCTTGTGACGATATGGCGTAGCCTTACACTGCATTTCGTGACGAAATGTCATATGACCGAACGTTGTAGTTTCCTTAATTACCGGTGTACAGGGTATAGGTCACTTGTCTTTATTTACTGAGCAAGATATGTATTGCTAATTCGTTATAATAATTCTAACAAAGGGAATAACATTTCTGTCAGCAAGGGCGGTCGATATGTGACAGTGTCTTTTTGACATATTATTTGGGAGGCCTCAGTTGCTCAATACCTACGTCTCTGTGGAATATTATTCTCACACGCACGTACACCCACACGCACGCACGCACGCATGCACACACACTCACACACACACACACACACACACACACACACACACACACCACACACACACACACACACACACACACACACACACACACACACACACACTACACCAACTGCTACCAACTACGTATGTATCTAACACATACACATGTATCATACACGCACACATATTTGCAAATAAAAGAGACTCGTTGACACAAATTCGCCTTCAAATATACATTATATTATTGAGATGTCAATATATATATATATATATATATATTACAAATATTCATCCGGGTTCTTGACCCCCGGAAATTCAACAGGCGGAGACGACATTTGAATCACGTGATTGCGCGAGACGTTTGCATAAATACAAATATTACATTTTGTCCACCGATATTTGCAACACGTGTGAATATGGACAGTGTCACCGACAACTGCGTTACTACTTCATACACGAAACCAGTATGATCACAGTTTCAATTTGTAATATCGCAAACCATAAATCTGGCTAGAAAGCCTTTTAACCACTGGAAAACACATCACGTAATTACCGGGCAGTTTATTAGTCTTCATATTTCTCGTATGGGTATACTTTAAACGCACCTTTAATTTCGTGTTCATGCATTTCTTAAGAATATGCTATACTAATATAAATCACATACCACTTTTTTGTCTTTCGTTGTTCGGTTATGGGTAATGGTTCACTGTCAACAATTACTGGATTTGTTTCTAATCATATGAAATTCAATCACACACACCATTCGTTGTGGCGAGCTAACAGAGGACGAAACTTCAACAGTTCGTAACACGGTAATATCAGTTGCTGTTATAAACCTGCACAGATAATGCATCGATTAGAATACAAGTTCCACGTTTCTTACAAGACATATCACAACGGCGAACGACACCTTGCATACTAAAATGGGGGCACAGTTCCCTAAAATATGACCGAAAATACAGTGTTACCTTCGTCAGAACAATTGTATTAATGGTTGATGTATATCATTTATGCTAACAAAATGGAATACCGTATAGTACTCAATAGATGCACGGTGTATAAATAAAAAACCAAAACAAATAAACTTTGTAAAGTGTTATTATAAAGGGAAGTAATTTCTACGGGATAAAGG
The DNA here is from genome assembly GCA_964017155.1 of Oasisia sp. SBJ-2009. NCBI lineage: Eukaryota > Metazoa > Annelida > Polychaeta > Sabellida > Siboglinidae > Oasisia > Oasisia sp. SBJ-2009. The sequence continues at coordinate 56,747,871 of OZ024856.1, read as the reverse complement.
TGTACAATTCATGTATTGTTTTGATGAACTATGTTTTTAATGGAAAGATACATATAGTATTGCGTGCGCTTCTATTTGGTACCACACGGTATCGATTTACGACGCTATCAACGGGTAGTCCGCATGTATGACCTATCACGTCACTCCTCGTTTAATTGCGCATGGTTGAGACCCGTAGACCGGACGAAGACTGACGACCACACGCATGCGCACACGTCTCTGTGCATATGTACACACCTCGTTAAAACAATCATATATTTACCCCCCCCCCCCCCCCCCCGTGTTAACGCAGAGAAATGTACATGCGCAGCTAAACATCTTGTAACCTCACGCACGTCACGTGTCGTTTCTACTGCAGCGGATTCGTTAACTTTCAGTCGACCTCCCTCCCCTCCCTGTCGCAAAGACATCGCGCCACAACTGCGGGCGCCGGCCGGGCTGTAGACAGACGCAGCGCGGTTTTCCCTCTAACAATAATAAAATATATAACTATGTACAAGTTTCGCTTTTGTCGTAAATAATAAAATAATTTACATAATACTTTACACATACATAACATTATCATCGTTCGTTGCAGATTTATAACTACGCGATTCGGCGTGCCGTCTCTCGAGTCCATCGTGTGAGCGATATTTGAGGTCCTGAGATGTGTTTATGGCGGCGGCTCGCTTGAAAATCCATTGTTCGCTTACGACTCCCCGTCGGCGGGTCGGGTCGCGCGTTGGTTGCTCTAGAGTATAGCCTACGTTAACGTTGCTGCCACACGCCCGGCTGTCGCCGTGGTGTCTACTGTCGATCTAGCTGCCCTAGCGGTGTAACGTTATTTTATAGATATAATATATAAATTTACGTTTCTGTCGCATTCGTTTTCTACCGATGGTACCTATATCCGTAGTCCTAGACTTAGTGTGTACATGTCGTCGCTTCTCAGCTGTTGCGTCGGTCGCTACTTGCTAAAGTCTGCTTCAAAGTTGTCAGCCATTGTTGTCATTCAGACACGCCGCGGTGCCGAGTGACGCCGTATTGATCACATTGGAAATGCTCGTCGTTCACGGCTAGACGGGGGCAATTAGGGAACGAGACGAAATCATCTCTTATTTGGCGTTTACGAGCGTGGCCGCGCAGATCCAGGAAAAGCGCCTGAGTCATTCCGTATGTCGGACGCCAGAGCCGGAGGTTGACAGTGACGGTGACCTGGATTTCGGGTACAGGCCGAGCGCGAAGTTGCGGCGCACAAGTGGCCCCTGTCACCGCGCCATTCAGTCACCGGGCATCCGTCATCAATCTTTCGGCGTGCTAGTCAACAGCTATCGTCGCGCAGGTTCGAAAAGTGCGTCATTACTCAACCGGCCGCACTATCTGTGGTCATCGCGCCGCTTTTTGTGCGTCTCCGCGTTGAGGTTGGGTCGGACTCCTTCAGCCGACGATGGGCGGTGCTCGGCCCGTGGTGCTCGGCCCGCGGTGCCCGGCCCGCCAACGACACCAATTAACACACCGGGCTGCGGGTCGGCCGCCAACCAATCTCCGCGCCGGCTCCGCACAATGGCCCGGGATTTTATCGAATTTGGAGGTAAAGGGTGTGTGACACGTATTCACGTCGCCAAAACACACGCCCTTTCTGTCAGGGCACTTTCACGCCCAGCAAGTGTCGGGTGTTGGCGCCAGGGACGGCCGTGTGAAGCGCTGTTGATTTTGCAAGATATCGGCGACTTTATCGAATGTTCAGCTGCTGGGTCAGATCTTCAACCGAGAGCACGTTGGACAAGCGGGACGTAAATTACTGAGCGTTAGACAAGATATGGTAACATAATTTCAGTCGCCCTGTTTGTAAAATTTCGCTGCGCATCGGCCACGTATAGTTTAAAAGGTTCTAATCACCTGTGAAATAATTCAATATCATTTGACATACCAACATGCGAGGCACCCAGTAATAGACTCAGTTCGTTACAAAAAAAACAGAATACCTATATATCATTCAGGAATTGGCTGGCAGGAACAAACACGTGGGAGTTACTCGACTATTGATGAAATGATAATGCATTATCTAGGCGCAGGCGAATGTGTGATCTAGCTTGTTGAAGTAGGTTCAACGACGTTCGTGTTTCGGCTATAGACAAACTGACAAGTCAACCGGAAGTCCACCTTTAGTTGGATATGCACTGTTTGGCTATTGTTAACGGCAACTGCAGCGTCACTGATCGATTGTTTGTATATTACGCAGCCAACCGTGACGAAGGAGGTATGTCTTATACAGGGGGCGGCTTTGAAAAACACACATAATGCACACTGCATTGCCGGCTCGGTGCGGGGGATAACATGCATAAAGACTGCCTTGTGCACACAGTGACGACTCAACTAAAACAATCGTTTTCCCAATACACTGAGCACATCCACCTCGATGGCGAAACAAATCGCGTCATTCTCCATCTGTCGTCGTTAGTCACGTGACGATCACGTGGCGGCGATGCGTTTATGGAACCATTTGTCGCGGCGATCTCCCGTTTGTTTTCGCTTTCTTCGCGTTCGCCGAAAGCCCGTAATTTGCGACTTTGCATTGGCGCTCTCGTCCCAACGGCGCCAATCAGATGCGCCACGCATGCGTGTCGGTCTACGTCGTGGGCATTCATTCGGGTGTGCCGGGTCGAGTGCACGACTCCGTGACGGCGTGCACTGCGCGTCCGTGCGCGCACGTCCGTGGCACGCCGTACGGCGAGAGGGGGTCCGACGACGGCGGGGTGACGGTTGGACCGCGGCTCGAGGGGCGCGTTTCGCCACCGATACGAGGCGGCGCGTCGGAAGTGCGCGCCACGCGTGTGTGCGACTGCAGCGCTGCCGCGGGGACAGCGCCGGCGGATTGAACGACCACATGACCGCGCGTGGCGGTCACGCGCCGGGCCGCCATCACCGACACCCGCACGACTCGACCACCATGTCCTGGTAATTCTTCAGCACCACCTTGTCGTACTCGTCCAGGTACAGCATCGAGATGGGACTGAGCTCCGTCGGCACGCAGCACGGCCGCGGCACGGCGCGCGGGTTCACGCTGTTCACCAGCGTCTGCACGATGGCGTGGTTCGTCGAGTTCAGGTGGTCCGGCAGATAGAAGGGACAGTCGCCGTGGCAGAAGTACGCCTTGTAGCCGGCCGGCGCGACGATCCAGTCGTTCCAGCCGACGTCGCTGAAGTCGACGTAGAGCATGTGTCGGCGACACTGGCTCTTGCCCTTGCGCTTGCGCGAACGCCGCCCTTTGCCCCGCCCGCTGCGCTTAGTCCGTCGCCCGCGCGGCGCGCTCGCGTCGTCGCTGAATGTCACCAGCAGGGGGCGCTCGGTTCGCCACTGTTCGCTGGTCATGCGCGTGGAGCGTCTTAAGCGCACGTGGCCGCTCGGCCGGCGTCCGACGACGTCGTGGACGTGCACCTCGAGGCCGTGGTTGCTGCTCGGCACACGCAGCCACTGCAGCACGGCCGGCCGGATGTCGAACGTCTCCCATCGCGACCGGCGCGCGTCGACCACCCGCGTGTCGAGGAGACGCGTGTGAGCGTCCGGACGGCGCGACGTCGCCGGGCGGATGATCTCGTAAATATTTATCCTAACTCTGTGCGGCTGCGCGTCGCTGCCGCTGCCGTTCGTTGCACTGTTCGTCGCGCTGTCCGCGCTCTCGTTGCGATACAGCCGCAGTTCGGCCGCGTGCAGCGTCTCCTCCCACGACACTGATGACACGTCGAATGTCAGCA